>JALAZF010000194.1:6100000-6700000 GCA_022829125.1 Lathyrus tuberosus
AAGCTTTGGGATCTTCTCGTATGGGGCATTCTTCGAATGAGGGGAAAAGAATCGTCATGGCATTATGTTGAAGAATCCCAATGGTTGATCAAGGATGATGATCGTTGGTGGTGTTTTTGGTGCAAGTTGG
Source organism: Lathyrus tuberosus (assembly GCA_022829125.1). Taxonomy (NCBI): domain Eukaryota; kingdom Viridiplantae; phylum Streptophyta; class Magnoliopsida; order Fabales; family Fabaceae; genus Lathyrus; species Lathyrus tuberosus. The sequence goes on from JALAZF010000194.1 coordinate 6,100,131, forward strand.
CCTCAAACCAACCATATGAGGTGAAGTTGAAGGTAGTTACAATCGTAAAGTTAAATAAATTTAGGAGAATCAAAGAAAATAGATTCTCATAGACGGCGTTACCATTTCATACTGGAACAAAGAATGATCGGTAAGTTGAAGAAGACCACTGTGAAGATGGTTCTGGTAGGGTGATGACAGTTCTCTAGTGACCGAAAAGGGTACCTGCAAAAAGGTTAGCAATCTAACACTCAAGTAAATATGAGATTGAGGTGGAACTTTACATGTATGATTTGATTCCTACTTGAATATGAATCATATTCACAGTTATATATGAGGGACATTACTTCTATCTTTGGGTTATCCAACATAAAGCGCGGGTAGCCATTGGATGCATATAACGATTTTGATGAAAAGAGAGATATATTCTTGTGCGACGCTCGTGAATGCAGATCCACCTGTAACATCAGTGACTTTGACCGATTAGACCTATAGATTGGACAACTCTTTATGAATCATTAGACAACCCATAACAAAATCATTATAAAAACTGTTATGAAAAGTTTAAGAATAAACACTCAATTTAGATTTTCAAGATTATGACTTTGTCATTCAAGCTCTCTAAAAACTTTGGCCTAATTAACCATGTACATACTATTATGAAATTTGTTATTTTCTTATCACTATTATCTTACGATAGAATTAGAGTTTGATCTAACTTATCCTTACGGAACCGACTTGTAAGGTTAGAGATGTCACTCTATTAGGAGGGAAATGGGTTGGATCGAGCAAGGTTTTACCAAGCCTAAGCCTAGTCTGCCAAAAAAACCGAAGCATGAGCCTAGCTTGTAGCCTGTCATATGCTTATTTTTAGGCTTGACTCTGGCCTTTTCGAATGACTGGTTAGCCTACATAAAAGTCTATTTATTTTAGACATATGTGTACAAGCAATTGAAATAATGTTTAAATAGACTAACAAATTAAAAGACCAATGAGACTAAAAATTTGTTTGCATTGAATTATTTTAATTTACCTATTAAAAAAGGTTGACGAAAAAAACTTATCTATTAGCATAAGTTTTTTGAGACTATTTGTTTAAGAGAACTTATGAAAACAACTTATGACATTGTTTATAAAGTGTTTTCATCTTATTTTCATAAGTTCTCGGAGATAACCAATTTTTATTTATGTATTTTAATTCAAAGTACAAAACATAACACAATGATAATAATAAAATTATTCATATTTGTTGTGAAAAACAATACCGAAATAACAAAGTATAATTGGTTTCATGTACAGCAAGAAACCCACAAGGGTGAGTGAAATTCTAGCACTCTATCACATGTTAATACTGATGTCCTCACATCAGAACATAATGTCAAGATAGATGTTACAATATCTTTTGTCCAACAGAACAAATAAACCAGACTGAAAAATAAATTGTAGAAATATAAATAACACAGTCAATTGGTAACCCATCTCGGTGCAACATCACCTACATCTGGGGGCATACAAGCCAGGAAGGAAATTCACTATGATAGCATTATTTCAAAGTTAAACTCCATCGTTTACAACTTCTCGCCTAATCACTACCTTGTGTAACTTCTACCTAGAAACCCTCTAGATATGAGATCCCCCTCTCACTTCCTAATCAGTCACAACCCCAGTGACAATACCTCGAGAAACCAAAAAGAAGAAGAACACTCTTCCAACTACAATACTCAGTTTTGCTTAAAAGCTTCAACCAAAAACAATACACTCTTGCTTAAAAGCTTTACAATGGACAATTAGCAATACACAATTAGTCTACCTCAATGTATCAAAAGATACAAAGGGTGACATACAAAGTCACACTAAAGAGACTCTCAAAACCTAAGATTCTAAAACCTCCCCTTATTTTTCAAAAGTGAAAGTCGTATCTTCATTAGGTTTAGGTATTCTTTAAGTAGTCTTCAGACCTCGTGGGCTTGGGCTCTTGAAGCGCAATTCATCAAGAATCAGCTTGGAATCATAAGCATAATCTCCTGCACAAAAATAGGAACAAATACAAAGTTTCCTAAAAAGGCTCAACGATCCTTTTTTAAGAAAAACATCACAATCTGACAAAACAGAAGTTCCCATTATATCCCTCCTTGGATAGCGCATACACGTGAATCAGAACACACTCAAAAATCACACTAAAAATACCAAAATAGCCATGCCCTACTTTTCTGGTATAACATTTCCTGGCACATATCACAACATCATATTGAACATAATGTCTGACTGTCATGGCAGAACATCTGGTTCAACATCTAGCTAATTAGCGTGTTATTTTACCATAATGTTGCCAATCCAAAAACCACAGAGCTTACAGTAAGAAAAAGAGGGAAACAAGAATAACGTAATAAAATTGGTTATAAACTGTTATTCTTTCATTTCTCTTTGAAACAAGATTATAAGTGATACATAATAGCAAATAACCTTTCTCACCCTAATTAGGATTTGCACCACACCCCAAAGATGAGAGACTAGCATGCTATTTATAAGAAAACTAACATACTAACCTAATGGGCTTTTACACACAGGCCCATTACACAAAATGTTGCCAATCTAAAAACCAAGCTTCATGTAAATTTTGCACAGCCTGCAAACATAAAGATATCAGAGATAAAGTGTAGCTACAGATCATTAGAGAATACAACTCCTTCAAATGTCAGGAACTTCCAGAGATCAGATGTCAAAATATGTGGCATGACATCACAACAACCTCAGACAGGTCCATTTCTCCCCCTGTCATAAACAACCAATACTCCCCCTGAAGGGGAAAACCCAAATCACCTGACATCCAAACCTCAAATGCCTCAGTTGACACATCTCTCTCAAGGGAAAAAAACGTAAAGCACAAGATAGATAAGCATGAACTATCCAAGTTCATGCATTAGAAATGCATAAATCAGAAGCGACACATATTACCCAGAGTATCAGAGTAATAAATTACCATAGAGCATCCAAGGTTCATCCAAGGTTCTCCATAACCACAACATGTCAGGACATGTGATTGCACATCATTGCACACATATCTCACCTCAGTGGCAGCAGTACAAGCATGACAGATTATCATGCTCCCCCTAAATACTTGCATACAACCCAACAATAACAAAGAAAAACTACTCTTCAAAAGCAATAGTAAAACACAACACATGACATGAAGTCATGACATCTGATCCAACATCAGAAACAACAAACAACCTAACACTTTACTCCCCTTTTTAGACAAAAAAATTTACAAAAAAAGACAACAGAGTAAATGTAAACAACCATAAATGGAAACACAAAGTGGCAAAGGCTACAAACAATACTAATGGAAGCAAACACAAAACACCAGATGGAAACAAATATTGTCAAGGAATTATTACAACACACACATAAAAAAAACAAAAAAAAACAAACCAAAAGAAAAACTTCAACTATGGAGCCGTCAATCCACTCCAACCTCCTGAGTTAATGAAATTAGCCCAATCTTCATCACTACCCTCATTAGAGTCATGATTTTTCTTGAAGGGCCTCATCATTGTCACATACGCCTTTCTTGTCCTAGATGCTCTAGTAGATGAGTCAGCAGATGTCCCAACTTTGGACTCAACCTTCTTTGAATCCGCACTCTTATCATTCTTGGCCTCCAACACACTATCCTTTGTAGCATCAGTATTTTTGGAATTTTGGCTCATGTTGAAACACGACTGGGTACATGGCTGAAACTGTAAATTTTTGAAACAATGAACAACAACCTTGCGTATAACGCCTGGACAGTCAAGAATAGGATTGTGGAACAGAGTGAAATTATCATGTGTAACAGAGTCATTCTCCTTTTTCGCTTTCCAAACTTTGACTCCAGTATTTGAAATGACATTTTCCATGTCATTGAAAAATCGCTTTTCTTAAGAAACGCATGCACCCAAAAAAACGTGTTTCAGGCCTCCTAAAATGTAGATTCTATAACTCTTCATTAATAAACATTCCTAAAATACCCTTGACAGAATGATGACCAGTCACAATAATGTTGTCCAGCTGTGCAGAGAGAGAATCCTTGAAACTTCTGATTGTGACCAGCTTGTCACAGTACAATGTCATGACATCCTGTTTGACTTTGTAAACTTTGAGCATCCAACTCAATTTTGAGCAACAACTCCCTCAGCAGAATACTTAGACAAACACAAATTATATTCTTACTCATCCAAAAGACAAGATTGGGTCTCAATTAAGAAACACCCTTAAACCACAACTGAAGCACACATAGAGGAATTATCTAAGGACCCAAAAACACCACACAGTGAGAACAAAACAACTTCCTCTGGATTACATAGCTGAAGAAATCAGCAATGTGAAGCAGAACAGCTAAAGCACAATGTCAAGACATCTAGTCCGACTTCACAGAACAAAACAACACAAGCTACATGAGAACATGTAAGCTTTGTGCAAACTACAACCTTGCAGCTACAGAACAGATAGGTACGACCCTTGAAGATCACAATCTACTGTAGAGAAAAATAAATTCTCCCAGACAATAAACAACACTATTCACAAGGACATACCCATGCAGTCAAGAACTGTCACAGTTTACATATCAGAGGCACACGGACAACGAAAAAATAAACCTCAAACATAATTAACAGAAACCAGAGTTCTCCAAAGTACTTCAGGCAGGCAAGATGTCATGCACATTTGGTTTGACATCAAGCACACAAACCACATCATAAGAAATACATTTCCTCTTAAGCATCAACAGCTAGAATGATGTCAGAACATGGCATCCCAACACCACCAAAGATCACATAGAAATGCAAAGGTCATTTCCATGCTTCACATCGTAGCATTACAATAGAACACCCAGAGAAACAATGGTTCTCCATAACATCAGGTATGACATCCTACACTACATTGCAAAGCCTTTCTCTCAGAACTGTCAAAGCCACTATCCCCCCCCAGACTTGGCCAATAGCTCTACTCCAAACTCCACCAGAACTAGATATTTCGGTTCTGAATCTGTTGGTGGATACAAACTCTATATGATTAGCTCCCATGAATAATCTTCTTCATTTTCTGTAGAGTTAATCTGTTGCAATGATGTTCCAACATTTGCTTAGACATTAGTCCCTTGAACCCTTAACCTCGGTTCTCGAAAACATTCATAGGATTTGTTATCATCATAGCAGCTCAGGCACATCCACTTGCAAGAACTACTTAAGAACCATCATTTAAACAAAGCAGTAAGGCAACAAACTGCAAAGGAAGTCCAAAAATACTCAAGGAAAACTTCACAGAGAGAAATAAACTCTCACACACAACAGGAATCAAAAATAGCTTCTACACAGAAGCACGATGTTAAGACAACCTGTTTGACAATACAGCACCATCATAAATGTTCGAATCGTAATATAGGTGGGTTTTTGTTATCATCTCCACAGGGATTGTTCGATAACTTGATGCTTGTCGTTCAATATTTTATCATTTCAAGAAAATGGGTTTTCAAAGTTTTGTTCATAAATTGTCACGTTTTTTAGTAGCAAAGCTTATAAATTCTAAAGTGTTTGATTAACAAAGTATATCAAAAGTAGTTTTCATCTACCCTAACTTATACGTATCTTTCAATCTTGTATGTGAAGTCGGATCCGATTAATATCGTCACGTATTCTCTCAACACCGTCTATCTCTAGAGCGGCGTCGTGAGAAAAACCGTATTCATCGCTACACGATCTCTCCATATAATAACCAATATAGTAAGCTTTATGTTCAACACAAAGCAACTATTAACCATAGATCGATCTCTCTAATCTATAAATTAATAGATGAATATTTTAGGTCAAGTTCCATAAAATCTACGTCTAGAGTTTTACAAAACAAGAATGGATCATTAAGAACAAAAATATTCATCATATATTAATCATCACTTGTTCGCACAGAAGGTCAATCAAAAGAAATATATAAAGCTAATGGTAGACTACCTCTACCTTTAATACAAAGGAAATTAGCTACCCATAACCATGGTAGCTTGCTTTATAAGTCTTGAGAGAAGATGAATGAGCATCCACGTCAAAGAATCGAACTCGGATGCGAATTCAACTTCTATTTGCAAAATATCACCTTTTGGTGAAGAAATACTGAGAAATGAAGTTTCTAGGTGAAAAATGGGTTATTATACCCAAAAAGTGTGAAAAGTACTTATATAGTACTTTTAGAATCTGTCAAGTTTGCTCGACGAACTCCACTTTATGGCACCTGAAGTGCCTCTGAATAGTTAAACCTCCCCTGAGGATTTTACAATGTTTGTTGTGGAGCAATTCTTTGCCCTGCGAACTACTTCGCTACAAGTTCGCACAACGAACTTATGGTCCTTTAGCTATTGACTTCAGTCTGAGATAGTTCACTGGTCCTTTGCTGTAACCTCGCCCAGCGAATATTCGCTACTAGTTCCCCCAACAAACTTAGTGCCCTTTTCCTGCTGCCATCATTTTCAAATGGTTCATTGGGGCTTCGCCACGAGCTCACTCAGCAAACATTTGTTGCTACTCCTCGCTGGTTGTTCGCCCAACGAACATGCTGAATCTCTTCTTTTCCTTTGGCTTCCTTGTCCAATTACTTGTGTCTCACACTTTGATGTTTTATGCCTAATTACTGCACAATAACACACAAATCAAAGCAACCAAAGGTATTTTCAACATTATTGAAGAATAAAATGATATCATGGAGTATATCCAACAAAACATAACAAGTGAGATGAAAAATGCAAATAAATATGGATCAATTTAAAGCATGTTTGGCATTCAAAAAACTCTTTCCAATTAGACCTTTGCTTGTCCTTAAGCAAAGTATGCCCCTTATTGAAAACAAGAGGATTTGCTCAAGCATTTAATTTAACCAATAATGGATTTATGGATCAAATAAACTAACAAATGCGCACAAGCAATGTTCACCACTTCCTAGAATTGAACAATGAAAAAGAATTTAGTTCTTAAACAAATATCATGCAATGCTTCAATTAACAACTAAATTCTCATGCTTGAATCACTCTAACACTTCTCTTCTAATAAGAATGAAGAAATTAACGCGTTTGCAACCGCGGGGCAATTTCACTCACCTGACAAACAATGCAAATACAATCCAATTCATACATTCATCTAATAAATCATCAAAGAATTCTTGGAAGCAAGAAGAACAATAAGGTCTTTAAAGGTTGTAGCATGGTTAGGTTCACAATAAAGGGACATTTATAAGGCCGTGGATTCAAAGTTGCCAATGTAAAAAAAAAATTCACTATACAAGGTTATGTACATACTACAACTTCATCTAACACTTTCTTATCTCAATTGCTCACCCTTCCAACATCCTTTATGCACATTATTCATTTTCTATTTTTTTCTCATTCAAACTAGCATGTTTATTCTTTTTCTTTTTCACAATTCAAATTCAAAATTTTATTTTCAATGCTTGTTTGAAATTTTTCAAAACTTTTGAGTAACCTACCACTTTCTTTTCACTCTCCCCAACTTGAATTCAATTAAACCTCAAGTGAATGCTCCTTGCTTTTTATGGCAAGGAAAACAATTTAGGACATTGTTCAAAGGTTCAAGAATTTTTTTTAGAATCCTACACAATTCAATGATGAACTAACTTTTAATTTATGTACAAACACCAAGTTCATCACTAAATTATGATCTAAACTGTTAAACTCAAAGGGGTTAGCAAATTCTCACTACTCACTGGTAAGTTTTTTTTTTGGGATATGGTTGTGCTCAATATCAACAATTGCCTTGATCATTTCTAATGCTTCCAAAAAATCAACATAATCACAAGATTAAGCATGAATCAAATGTATTAAACAACATTTATTAGTCATCCTATGCATTTAGTAAACAATGGAGGTTTATCATAAATTTGTGGCTATTGGAACCTAAGTGAAACAAGCATTCAAACAAAGTTGCAAAATGAAACAAAATTACATTTGCACAAAGAAAAAAAGTCTTAATCCTTCTAGCATCCTAGAAAGAGGTAATCATGTACCTTGTTTGCATTTACATGATCAAATACTATCATCACCATCCAAACTTGGGAGAATCTTCATTAGATACTTTTAGCAAATAGCAACCAATCTAGAAATTCTCACATTTAATCACCAAAGAAAGAAACATTAAAAAGAAAAATAAACTACCAACAACCATACAAAAAACTACTAGAGTTGAACATTCCTAAACTAAAGAATTCAACTCTTAAACAACATAAAAAAATGAAAGTTGAACATTGGTGAACTAAAGAATTCAACTGAAAATAACATTAAAATGTTATGGTGTAAAAACACCAACAAAAGTACTAGTACCCAAGAGTGGTACATACAAACATTATCCAAAATAATCCACCAAGTGGATATTGTACAATACAAAAGAGAATACAATCAAAATAATACAAATATAGCAATGATCTAAGCTAATAGAAAACTTCACTTTGTAGCAACCAAAGGAAGTAGCCTAAGACCATGCTCAAAATATCCAACAACAAAAACTAGTCCTCATCGGACTCGGTCTCCTCATCCAAATCGACCTCCTTTCCAGATCCAGAAGCGTCACCAGAACCAGCCTTCTCATCATCTCCAGCCTCCTTAATGTCATCTGCCTCACCAGGATCAGCTACACCTGCCCCCTCTCCAAAGTGTGGCTTGGCATCAGGCCAACCAGCATGAGCTAGGAATTTCTCCCTAGTCATCATCGATCGCTCAACCGAAGGCTCGCGGTACTGTAGCTGTAACACCTACATAGAGTCATGTATATCAATCATCGCACGCTGAGTAGCCGCCATCCACTCCTAGTTGTAGTTACAGATCTCCATCTGAAATGGGTCAAAGCCCTGGGAGCCTGTAACTCCAGAACCGGAAGCCTCACCAGCTCCTGAACCTGTACCAGCACCAGCACCAAAAGTTTATCCTCCTCTCATGTTTTTAGGCATGCAAAACTTATCCATATAATTGTCATCAATGGCATTCAGGATGGTCACCTGACGGCGGAAGGGTAGCTTCTCCCTCGAATGCATGGACAAAGTCATGATTAGACATGGGAAAACTAAGGGGCAATTAGCTCACGACCTTAGTTTAATTCCACTCTCAACAAAAGTGCGCATCTCGTCAGCAATAATCCTAGCCACGTCAATCTGAGTATTAATCAAAATGCTATGAATCAAGTGTGCAACAGGAGTGGACACAGTGGAGGTATGCGACTTTGTCTTGATGTTTGTCAACACCAAGAGAAGCACCAGTTGTGCTAACGGATGCATATCCTCCCTGTGGTATCTTCTTGGAACCCCAGATGGGTTCGATTCCACCGATTTTCCTTCCAACAACAATGCACCAGACATCTCTTCAATGTCTCTATGAAGCCTCAAAGTCCGATGATATGCATTGAGTTCATCTTCCCCCAAGGTGAGAGGTCTACCCAAAACATGGTTAATAGTATCCCGATCAAACTTAACCTCATTTCTGTAAACTAGTGTAGTCCAAGAAAAGACCCCGTTGTCGTCCGGAAGGGCATTAGCATAGAATTCCCTCACGAGTTCCACGTTATAACTATCACCAGGTGTAATTAGCTTGTTCCACTTCTTTGTGTGAAGAATCGTGGCTACCTCTCGGTAGGAACCTTGAGGGTTAATATTAAACCTTCTCGTAGGAAATATGCTCCTTTTTTCCAGAGCAACATATCTTACAGCCTGCTTTGCTCCTTTGAATCGATCGGTATCATATGAGATTGGTTACAAACTGGATGAACTTCCAACCTTTCTTTTCTTGGAATAAGTTGTTCTTGGAGGAGCCATTTGCACAATCACCAAACAAAACCAGCAAACCAAACACATGATACATTAGTAACAAAGCAATGCACAAAAAATCAGAAAAAAAAAATCTCAACACAATTCAAAAATCAAACTTGTTGTCATGTTCGCCTAGCGAGACATAGCAAACACTCGTTCCAAGTTCGTCTAGCGAACTCAAGGCAAACCTTGCGAATTTGAAAAATTTCCAGGTTCTGCCTATTCAAAATTAACACAACAACAATGCAATTTTTGTCCACTTAATCAGTGATATTCGGTTTGTGAAATAAGTATCAATTAAACAGCAATAACCAAGCCACATTGTTTAAGCACAAGTTCAAATTTCTCAAAATTATATTAAAACAGTTTCAATTTTTCCCTAAGCAAGAACACCTCAACTCTCAAAGATTCTTAAAGTTCAATACCTAAACATGCATAGCAATGTAAAATAATATAGTTGAACATGCAAAACAAATTCACAGAGCCTAGAAGAAAGTTTCTAAACATTGCTCACATCAACAACATGTTTCTAATAAGAAAAAGGAATGAATAAAAGAACTCAAATCTGATATGAGTTGAATAGAGAGAATGGAATTTGAACTGAAACTTGGTAACAAAATCTCCACTTGCACAGATACGATTGAGAGAGAGAAGAGAAATGTGTTTTGTGTGTGTTTTGAAAAGTTAAAGAGACAAGAGGAAAAAGGGAAAGACAAAAAGGGTAGTGGGGAAAGGTTTGCTCCACAAAATCTATAAAAAGGTCTTGGGCCCACGAATTTTAGGCCCACATCAAAATATCACTGAAGTGATAAGAAAAAAAACTGTGATTTTTCTCTGTCTCGCTCAGTTCGCCCAGTGAACATTCGCCCCAGGTTCGCCTAGCAAACTCAAGGCGAATAAGACAATTTTTTGAATTTCTTTTCTTTTCTTCTCATTCTACCACAACATTTCCCATATTATATTACACTACAAAAATAATTAAAGATGAAATGGATACTTACAATGTTGGGGTGTCTCCCAACTAGCGCTTTGTTTAACATCGTTTAAGCTCGACGGTCTGACAGTTGAAACCTCGGAACTAAAAGCGATTGAATTAGCTTCCGGATGAACTCACTCTACCACAAGAGTCCTCAACCATTGTCATGACCAGTTCTTGGTCCACTTTTCCTTAAAAATGAAAAATCCCAACATGACTTCAACATAGCCTCATTGGCCTCTTCATCCTTCGTTTTGAACACCGCTTCCATTTTTTCTTTGTTGTCCTTCTCTTTCATTGAAGCGACTCTAACATCTTTGTCTTTCTTTTTCCTCATTGCAACTCTAGCATCTTCCTTTATCACATGATCATTATCCTCCAATTGATTTGAATACACCACACCTTTGAAAAGTGTAAAACACACTTCTTCATCATTAGTCCTTAGTTTAATTATACCTTCATCGACATCAATTAACATCCTAGCGGTCTTCATGAAGGGTCTTCCAAGGATTATTGGTGTATCCTCATCTTATTCCATGTCCATGACTACGAAATCAATCGGAAATAAAAATTTGTCAACTTTCAATAACACATATTCAAAACCACCATGTGGTCGAGTCCTTGACTTGTCTGCAAGTTGCAACGTCATGTTGGTTGATTTCATCTCCATGTTCTCGAGTCTTTTGACCACAGATAAAGGAATCAAATTAATACTAGCTCCCATATCGACCAAAGCCTTGCATTTGAAATCACTACCTATAGTTATAGGTAAAGCTACTCTTCCCGGATCTCCTTCTGATCTGAGGTGATCAGAATGGATCTTCGTGGCCTTCCGTGTAGGACAGCGGTGATGGTTGTAGGAGAGGAAGGGGGTGTACCTGCAAGGTACTCCGATGCCAAAGTGAGTTTGGGCCAGAGATAAAGCAAATACAGAGTGTATAGGTATTTCGTTAGAGTATTGAATGTTGATCAAACCTGACCCTCTCAAGTGAGAGGGTATTTATAAAAAAATCCCAGCGCGGGGCCAAGGTCTCCCATGTGGCCGAAATATCTGATCGGCCAATGGGAGACTTCCAGGTGGAAGGTCTAGCGCGTGACCTATTGACCTGGTCCAACTATCCCCGTGAACTCCAGAGGGGCAGTTGGTCGCATGAACTGTCAAGCGCGTGAGGTAGACGTCCCCAACGGCTATATCGTGTCCAACGACTATATCTTGCCCAACGGCTATATTGTGCCCAACGGCTAGATTGGCTGAATCTCATTATTAGGCCTTGCCAAGAGCTGGACTGGGTTGGGTCTTACCCTACTGTGGGCCATGTGCCTGTCCAGTCCAGAACAGGAGCCCCCCAAGTCTTTGCTCTGAGGAAGAGTAATGGCTTGAGATAGCCTTGTTGGTCAACCGAGGGGCAAGAGTTAAAGTGCGGGAAAGCCTGTTGTGGTCGTTGTTTTCAAATGAAAATGTTCGGGGACATGCCCTTCGCTTGTCTATGGTCAACGTGGTCGACAGCTAGTCGCTTATGAGTCCGACAACCCTTTAGTATACGAGGGTGTGCTCGTGAAAATGGCGTTTTTGTGTCGGCCAGGCTAAGTTAGAAGATGTCCGCGGGATGGAGGCTTGGTGTCGACCAGCCTCGATGAGGAGGTGACTTGTACATATTGTCGATGAGGGTCTATCTACAGAGAGCTAAAGAAGACTTTCCTTGGGGAATGCAATGCTTAGCTTTGAGAATGCCAAACGAAGATTCTTTTGTGACACGTGGTGGCGTAATTAATTTCTGTTAAGGCCCAGGGGGTCTATGTTATGATGGCTTGTCTTTTGCACTTCCCCATGCGAGCAACTGCTTATAAAAAGGGGGAGCGAGGATTCATTTGCACACTTCACGCAAATTTCTCTCCCCAACCTTTTTTGCTTTGTAACTTGTCTCTTCACCGGAGTTATCTCGTCGTCGTCAGCCTTCATCTTCTACCTCTAGATCTTCATCTTCAACCTTCAGATCTTCAAGTAAGTTCTTCATCCTTGATTGCTAGTCTTAGAATAGTTCTTGATTTTCTGGGAATGCATGATTTTTCTGGTTGAAGTTCATACATTCGTTGATGAATGCGTAAATTTTCTGGGAAATTCATGAAGATCCTGAAGAACATGATGAACCTAGGTTGAATGTTTTTGAAGGTAGCGTATAACTGTGTATATCTTCCTAGGTTTCTGGTTAGGAGTAGCTCAAGTTTGTAGTCGGGCATTAGGCCTCCTCGACGCAAGAATTGATTTTCGCGCGCTTGATAAGTTTTATTTTGTCGAGGAAACTCGTCCTCGCAGGCGCCTTTCGTAGAGTCGCAGAGACTCGTCCCCGTTCTTCGGGAGAGAGGATTTCGCCGTGTCCTGGTGTTGTCGACTAGGTCTTGAGGGCGTCCTCGCATTTACTCCTTTCCCTTTCACTTGATTTGTGGTGGAATGGTGGACTTGATCTCTGCCGTCGAATTCACTTTTGCTTCCTTTACTTTTCAGGTGAAATGGCCGATAGGAATGAGGGAGTCGTCCCTGACGCTAAGGCTGTTAACAAGGAGGCATAGCAACCTGTCGAGCATGCCAACGTGAGGGTGGCTGAGGGGGATCTTGGCTGAATCGCCCAAGATCCATTCGTGACGAGATCGACCTTCACCGAGGAGGAGGCATGTTCGTTCCTTACCTTAAGGACTGGTCAGAGGATGTACCCGTGGGCTGGAAAGCACTTTGCCCTACAGAGGATGACTGGATATGTTCGGTGTATTCGGGGATGAGATTTCTGATGTATGAATTCACTTTCATGGAGGCGGGGTATCAGTTGCCCTTCACTGATTTTCAAGGGGCTATTTTGTTCACCTTGAGTTATGTCCTACCCAGCTTCATCCTAACGCTCTGGCGTTTATTCGGGCCTTTGAACTGGTCTGCCGGTATCTGAAGATTGGGCCCACAGTGGAGCTTTTTTATGCATCTTCCAGATTCAGAGGAGCACGGCTGGTCCTAAATAGAGCTGGGTGTCTTTCAAACAACAGAGCAGGTTGTTCTGTCCATATTCGGAGTCTGTCCAACACTTCAAATATAGGTTCCTGGTCGTGAAGCCTGTCTCGGAGGCGGCCAAGGAATCTTTGGCTACCATGGAAACCGTGGAGGTTGATGGTCGGTAAGTAACAAGGCCGGTATCAAAATTCCCACTGGAATGGGTGTTTGCTCACTTTAGATATAGGATCGGCCAGTTCCTCGTTAAGCATGACCAGCTGAGTACTGAGGACAAGAAGTCCTATCGAGCGTTGACAACATTCGTAGAGAGTTTTATCCCTGCTTTTGTAGTGGATAAGGACAACAAAGTGCTGTTCAGGGAGAATGGGGAGCCTGCTCGGGCGGCCCGCTATATAAATACCAAGGCCCTCCTCGAATGTGAGAACAAGGACGCCGCGTTCGAGCTCCTTGGTACAGATTAACCTTTTGCCTGTGTTGTTAATGTCTTGTGCCATGTGCTAATACTTTTTTATTTCTGCAGGGAAAATGTCAAACATGCGGGAGTGCTTGGTCAGGTCCGCAGCGGTCAAAAATCTCAAGAAGGCACCGGTGCCGAAGGTCGACGCGGCTAAGCAGCAAGCGACGCTGGAAAAGTTTGTCGGTGGTTCTACCTCTTTTCCGGGAAGCACGTAGAATACTCCTTCCCCGGACCCTCAGAAAAAAAGGAGGCGGGATGATATCGGCTCTTCCCCGGTTGATGGTTCGAGCGGCTCTGTCGGGGGCAAATTTTTGCTGCCCCCTGTTATCTGCAAGGGAATATTGTTGACGGGGTGGGTTCGGTCGTTGTCCCCGACCTTGATGCTTTGACCATTCTGTCTGCTAATCCTAAGGTAAGGAGGAAACTCTTGTACCAGGATGCGACCGCTGTGATGAGAGTGCTGGAGGCGGCGCTGGCCCTTGGGGACGCGGAGACAGTTCTGGCCGCGGAGTATAAGATGGTCAAGGCAAGGGAAATCGAGCTTGAGCTGGAGGCTGCAGAGCTGTTCAAGAAACTGACAACCCTCCAAGGCAATTACGAGGCCAAGGTCGAACTCTTGAAGGACATGAACGAGATGACGGGAGAGCTGAAAAGAGTGAAGGAGGAGAATACAACTCTGAAGGCGAAGGTTGTTGGGCTGGAGAGTTCATCTGTGGTCGGTCAAGATGAGACCGAGGAGGAAAAGGCCTTGAAGACCCGGAGAGACTTAATTGAGAGAATCTTTATCCTCGAGCAGGATAACCTGGGAGTGGCTGAGTTCGGGTTCAATGTTGTGGTGGAGCAGTTGAAGGCCTTGAATTCTGATGTCCAGCTGGTCACCGAGGGCATGGGCGTTCTGAACCAAGTTGTTGATGGCCAGGTGGTTCCTCTTGAGCTTCCCACCAATGAAGTTTAGCTTTTATTTTGTACCTTAGTATTTTGTTGGCCTGCGTGCCATTTTGATTCTAATTGACGATTGGGCATGACCCATGTTTGTAATATATTGACAACTTTCTGGCCTTGTGGCCGTATTATAAATATATATATATATATATATATATATATATATATATATATTTGTGTTCGACGTTATATGTCTCGCATCTTATTTTTGTGTATGCTTTGTTAATATTTGTGAATTGTGCTCGATAGATGTAGGAGTTTGCTCGACTCGTTTTGATGCTAGACAGTTTGGGGAACTCGTCGAGGAGGCAAAGTATCCTGATCGCACAGGGCTTGGACTATTCCCATCGCGAGCTGGGTATCCTGCCACACTGGTACGGAAACGGCGGAGCTCGATTGAGGTATCCCCATTGGGTACGGAGTCTGCTCGTCTCATGAGCAGAAACTTACCTTCGTTGTATTTTTAAGGATTGTGCTTGCACCAAGGCACACTCCAGTGGCCGAGCAGCCTCTCCATAGTGGGGGGTGCTTGTCGGTAGTTAGTCCTGACTTTGTTGGTCCTAACTGTAATATTGTTTGAGCTTTTCAGCATTCCATGGTCAAGCAAATGGTTCTCCATCCAGCTATTCGAGGTAGTAAGCACTGGTGCCTAATTTTGATTTAACCCGGTACGGCCCTTCCCAGTTTGCGGTCAGCTTGCCTTCGCGTGAATCTTTTTTATTTCTGTGTAGGACCAGGCTGCCAACTTGGAAGTCGCGCTTTATGACTTTGGCGTCGTGGCGCAGAGTTATTTTTTGTTTTAGTGAAGCTTCGCGGAGAGCTGCCCCTGATTGGATCTCTTCGATCAGGTCGAGTTCTTCTCTTAGAGCTTCATCGTTCAGCTCTTCGTCGAGAGGAGCTTCGGTTCGCCTGGGGGGCTCCCTGATCTCCAACGAGATCACTGCCTCGGTTCCATATGCTAGTCGGAAGGGAGTATCCCCGGTGGTGGAGTGTGGGGTTGTTCTATAGGCCCAGAGCACGCTATGTAGCTCCTCGACCCACCTCTTTTTGGCTTCGCCTAGCATTCGTTTCAGACCTCGAAGGATCACCCTATTCGCGGCCTCTGCTTGCCCGTTAGTCCGGGGATGTTAGATGGACGTGAAGTGTTGCTCTGTGCCTAATTTGGCGAAAAAGTCTTGAAACTTCCTGTCTGTGAATTGGGTCCCGTTGTCGGTCACAAGAGCCCTGTGAAGGTGCGAGAAAGACACAAGAAAGGGGGGTTTGAATTGTGTTTTAACTCTTAACAACTTTTCGACTCTTATCGTTAACGTGCTAATATAATATCAGAGTTGCGTTGAGAGACTCTGACTTGCGAAGCGTCATTCAGATTGTGTGATGCATGAAGCATAAGCGACACGGAGAATCTGAATTAGCTATGCTTGAATCAGACTTGTAATGCAAAAGCTTATCAGAGTTGGGTTGCAAGGTTCTGACTTGCTATGCAAGGTTCTGATAACAGATACAGAAACATAAATATTAATTCAAAGCATAAGCAAGAGTAAAGAACACACGATATATCCTGGTTCACATGAGCCATTCCCAAGCTAGTCCAGACCACCCTTCCAAGGTGATTTCGCCTTGAACACAAGGACTTAATCCACTATAATCAAACACCGATTACAGATGCACGGGCTAATGCTGGTGACTAACAACCTGCACAACCGCAGCTGTGACTAACCCACAATGAACCGTTCAGGGATCCAAGTTAATGGATATAACGAACATTGACCTAATAGGTTCCAATCTCGCAAGATATATTATCAGGATTTCACAGCTAAACGTCTAGGGATCCAAGTTAACGGATATAACGTTTACTGACCATTCTTCCAGGATTTTCAATGAGTTTCATCAGTGATCTCACAAGAGTCTGACCCACAATTGGTCTTCTTTGAGATATGACTATCATTGACCATATTTCAGGATTTCCACAATGACACCCAACCATTGTCTTCTCAAGTCTCCGATCACACTGATCACTTGAGGAATCCTAATTCACATAGAATTAGTTGTTCTGGATATTACATTGATGCTTCTTAATCAAGCAGATAACTCCTAATTTTAAGTACAAATGAACACACAGTGTTCTAGCAAGATATGAGCAACAACTCCTTGCTATCTTTATATTCTACAAAGATGTATGTTGATTTAACAGTTGATGACATCTTGTAGATCTTCTTCATCTACTTTGTTGAGCAAGCTTCGAGCAACAACTCCTTGCTTCAGATCTTCAATATGGCTCAGATGATAAAGTTGGTTGATGACTTGACTAATTTGTAATGTTGTCTTGTTCATCAATAGCTTCTGTTCCAATTGATTGTTGTTGTGTTGAATGATGATCTTTGAACTTCAACAACAATGGTCGTGTGTTAATGGTGATAACTTTAAATGTTTAGTGTAACAACGATAATTGATCGTTGTGACTATCATCACATCGACACCTTCAGAAGCGCATACTCCTTTCCTTTAAATAGCCAAGTAAAATATAGTCGTTGAAGAGCCGTTGGCTGTTTGAAAAGATTCGTTAAGCAATGATGAAGGTTGTACTGCCATATCTTCCTTTTACTGTAGAAGAAGTGATGGGATAGATCTTTTTAGTATAGTGTACTGTCATTGCTAACAGTAACATTTGTCTTCAAATCTTCAGAGGCTTCTGATGGTAATTAATTGAAGCATGAGTAGAGACTTTATAAATGGGTCTTTAGAAACTTCAAGTCTTCAGTCTTCAGAACTTGTCCATTAGGAATCTGTCTTCAGAGCTTC
The DNA here is from genome assembly GCA_022829125.1 of Lathyrus tuberosus. Classification (NCBI taxonomy): domain Eukaryota; kingdom Viridiplantae; phylum Streptophyta; class Magnoliopsida; order Fabales; family Fabaceae; genus Lathyrus; species Lathyrus tuberosus. The sequence goes on from JALAZF010000194.1 coordinate 6,118,107, forward strand.
AACACTTGTCTTGAAACCCTTTATCTTCATAGCTTTAAGTCTTCAGAATCTTCAGAACCTTGTTCACTTAGAATGTTGTCTTCAGAGTCTTCAGTACTTGATCGTTTGAATCTTAATCTTCAGAACACTTCAGTCTTCAGAATCTTTCTGCACTTGGTCTTCAGAGCCTTCAGCCTTCAGAGCTTCAAGTCATAAGAATCTTCAGCACTTCGGTTCTCCAGAAGATTATCTCTTCAGAAGCTTCGCTATCTTCATAATCATAACCACTTTCAGAACAGCATCCACAAGAGCATTACAACAGCAATATCGGCATCCTTGGATCTTTCTGATTATGATCAGATACAGAAGCATACTTGCTTCTTGCGACTTGTGTTACACATAGTAGCTCGCATATGATCATTACACACATCTTGCTGGTGTTTGTTGGATCTGATATCTTCTATGATTATGATCTGCACACAACACACATTAGAACATAAAATAGTTCTTTCACAAATACCATTGTTATCATCAAAACATAGATATGACTTGCAGAGACAACTCTTGCTCTTACAATTTCCCCCTTTTTGATGATGACAAAACCATGTATTTTGATTGAACTTTTTATACAAGGTAATCACCAAACATAAAATATTCAGAGTCCGGAACAACAGTTCCCCCTGAATGTGTTAACCCCAAAATTTTATCTGTGATCATCTAAAATCTTATATGATCCAAAGACTCACAAAATAACAATTTGAGTTGTCAAAACATAGAATAGAGAAGGACTACTTCCATATCTGTCTTAAGGAGACAAAAAGTCTTCAGCATCTGGACTTGTTCATCAGAACCTCAGTCTTCGGATCTTTAGAACTTAGTTCCTTTGGATGTCGTATCAGAGCTCATAATCTTCAGATTCTTCTGAAGCAATTTCTACTTTTCAGCAAAATCAATGTAGCACAGAGATATAACAATTCTCTTCTAATAACTTAGCCGCGCTATTTATCAGAATTGAACTTGTCTTTTGACGTAAGAAACTCCCCTTGAGTTTCAGACTCGATGATCTTCAGATTCTTGATTTGGTCAAACAGGTTCTGATCATCATTTAAGATCTTGACTTTTTAGAGTTTGACTAGACAACAGGTCTTCATCTCATAACCATGTTTCTATCATAACTCAGTGGTTCATAAAATCTTGATTCTTGATCTGATTGAAATATTTTTGTGATCAATCGAAGCTTGATTCTAAATCTGATACCAATGTACTCTTGATTCTTAGTCTGATATCATAATATGCTGAGTTTGATACCAATGAAGGTATTTGAGAACAGTTTACAGCTTAATTCTGATTGATACTATTGTAGACTGAGTCTGATACCAATTGTTGATTTAGTCTGATACCAATTCATCATCTGCTGAGTTGAATTCTTGGTTTATCAAAACTTCTTCTTCTTGTATCTTCTATCCAGATCTTCAGACAATCTTTGACTTTTGATTTGCTCAGTTCTTCTTCTGATTCTTATGTTTAGAATATCATATTCTCAAACAGCTTACAGCTTCTGAACAGAATGAACCGAGAATCACGATAACTTTGACTTTCAGAAAGTTCTCAACTTTTGAACAGTACTGGGTAAATCTGATTCTGAACACATGTTCACGAAGTGTACAACTTCGATTATATGAATAAACATTTCATAAGAACTTTATCAGAGTTCTTTCTATTTAACCTGTTCTAAGAATGCCTAGTGAACTTGTTCAGAGTTCCTCGGTTAAACATCAATTAAACGTTAGTGGTAAAACGCATTTTATATCAGAGTTGATGTTTAACATAACATATATCAAAATCACATTCTATTTCTCCCCCTTTTTGACATCATCAAAAAGTTAGAGCAAGTTAAGCATTTTAAATCATGATTGAATATGAAATTCTAAGATATGTATGTCATTCAAGAATGAATTTGAAGAAAATTTCATTCATTCGATTGGGAAAGTACATTAGGCACAGAACAAAATAAAACTATTAACACAAGAACTTAGACCTAACTATAACCCAATAACTCGTTAGACACTCGTAATTAAGACTTTAATCGTCAAAGTCTTCAACATTTTCCACTCTAGCACATCTTATTTCAGTTACTGAAGGTTCTGGTCTAAGTCTGCTTAACAATCCCCAGAACTTTTCTTTCAGCATTATCTCAGATAATATCCTTCCGTAAGGTACGTAAGAATGCATCCGAGTTCTTGAAACTTTAATAGAATGTTTCAGATGGTTGAAGATGGTTTTGGGAAGGTCTATCCTAAAATGATGCGTTAGGAGGAAGACAAAGACTATGTCATCATGGGACAAAGTTTCTCTTGCAGTTGCACGAGGATGAAGGTTGGTTAGAGAGAATCTGAACCATGTTTTGGGAGAAGGAAGAAGCTTCTCAGGTTGTTTGGTTCATAAGGAACCGAATCATCAAACAAAATCTTGCATCTTTCCACCATGCCCAAGTCAGATTGATAGTCATCAATCGTGACTCCAGAAGAGACACATTTTGTGACCTTCTCTAATGAGGAAATAGAGATAGCAATTGGGAGGTGATAAACTTCTGACCAGATGGTATTGTCGTCATTACTAATCTTGGCATATTTCCAGTATTCCTTGATAAGAGCTGGATAGACAGGACCGTTTAGTAATGAGTAGTAACCATGCCAAGATTGGATCTGCATGCTTTTTACAATTTCCAGACCATCATCTGTGAGTCGAGCTAAGTTTGGTGGTTTCTCTGATATTACTTCTAGGGTTTCTACATTTCCTCTAAAAGTTGGGGCAGCCATTGTTTTAGCACACAGGAGGTTTTAAATGGATATCAGTTTAGATTAGGGATGAGAAAGATTGGAGGATCGGTTCCTAGTATTTATAGAGGAATAAGATTAAGAACTCAATCGTTTGCATTAATTATGTCCTAGGCAGGTTATGAGTGCCTGAGGTATACTACGAGACATAAATAATTGAAAAAGGTTGGGAGCAATTAATCTCTTTAATGAGTGAATATCAACCGATCAGAAATCAGTAACTATCCTCCACTTAGTGGCTAAAATAACTGTCACATATTAATGACACGAAACTACTACCCTACTGTATTGATAAGAAATATTAAATGAAGATAATCATGGTTTGATCAATTCTAAGAAATTTTACTGCTCATTATGTATTCTTAACTAGATATAATTATTTAGGATATAACCAAGGTTGCACACATTAATCATTTTCTAATTAAGTGACACGTTCACGTCTTTAGAGACTGGAAAACCAGAGGGTTTCCATTTGATAATAGATCTAATCATATTATTTAAATATTTTAAGGAGTTTTAGAAGAGATAAGTCATTTACTCCAAAGGAGACATTTCATTAATTAATAGAGAATACATAGACAATATGACACGTAATCAGATAATTAATTAAGCTATTAATCAGACAAGAGTACAACAACAATGACACAGGACGTGATTAACTCATCAGAACAGGCCATGTTCTCCTAACCACAAAAGACTTCACATTTAGTCTTCAACAAGCAGTCTACTGGAAAGTTTTCAGAACCATCCTCTGCTATTTTCTCTTTGATTATATTCACTATTCCTTCTCTGAAGAAAATCTCAGACAAAACTCTTGCATAAGGAATGTAAGATTTTGTGCGATTTCTGGACTCAGAGATGGATTTCTAGAGACAGTTGAAGATTGTGTGTGGTAGGTTTATCTCAATATCATTCATCAGAAAATAAATGAATTCATAGTCATGATATCTTAGTATGTCATGGTTTTCTCCTCCGGGAAGGAAATTTGACAGCACGAGCTTGTACCAGGCTTTGGGAATGGGCAGGAGATTTTCAGGATTGGAAGGTTTATATCCTGATGATAGGTCATGAAGAAAGGCAAACCTATTAGCAACAAAGAATTTATTTCTGTCAAAATCAACAGTGATTCCAACATTTTCACATCCAATTGCTAGAGTGACTGAGAAGGGAGTAATGGTGATGGGAACTTCAAAAACATAAGAAGTGATATGTCCAGTTTCATGATCAAGGTAAGCATGCTTCCAGAAATCCTTAACTAAATTCACGTAAATGGCTTTTTCCATCATGGTGGAGTATCTAGTCCACTGTTGAGTATATAACACATCTACCATACTGTTAGCAATGTTACTCGTAAGAGGAGGAACATCAATCACAAATTATTTCTCAGAAATGATTTCAAGAAGGTCTTCGTTTCCTAGAAAGGTTAGTGGAGGCATGATAGTAGTTTGAAGACAGAATTTTGACCTAAGGATATTGAATAGAGTTACTTATGTCATACGAAAGATTTTAGCTTAATTGCGAGAGATCTTATGTTCTCAGGGAGATATCATGATTACTCAAGATTTGCAATTATGACTGAAGTTACATTGAGTGCACACATAGTCCAGAGATTTAATCAAAAGATTTTTCTTGGAAAGAGAGAATATTTTAGATCATTAATATTTTTACTTACCAGACAGTTTTCAGTTTGGAATTGCAGTAACATTTAATCAGTCATTGATAAGGAGAGTCATACCTTAGAGAATCTGAAATCTTCACCGTGATACTTTATCTGAGTGCTTTCCATTCTGATTCTGAGTTTTTGATCATCATCTTTCAGCTTCTGCTTCCTTCAGAGTGATCTGATGTTGTACTTCTGACGTTGAAGAATATCGATGTTTTTCGAACTCGGATCTCTAGTCTGAGAACTAGAATCAATCTTCTCTTCAGATGATCTTTTCCCTTTTTCTTGTTCAGAAATATCCATCTGACTTCTGAGAGCAACCTTTAGAGATTCTGATCTTTATTATCAGAACGTCTATTTTCCATCAGGCTTCCTTGTTTTCAGAAGGTCATTAATTTCTTAGCTTAAGCATAAACCACTGAGAAGTTATGTGCTTGAGAGAATTGATTGACATTTCATATCATCTTCTGACTCTGTTTCTTCGAACAAATGCAGAGCTTGTTCAGAAACAAGTATCATCAAACATGTGTGTAACACATGACATAGTTTGCATGACAATCTTGTTCTTGCAATGTTGATCTAACATGTTTAGAGTTAGTCTATCAAAGGTTTGACAACATATCTACTTCTGAAAAGAATGTCAATTGATTTCTTCACCAGTGACTTAAATCCTTTTTGGCTTTGAGTAGATGACTTCTGTTTTTGCATCTAGTCAAGCATCTTCTGATTCCAGAATTTATACAACATGAACTTCTGAGAAATATCAGATAACATTCTGACCAATAACAGTTAATTCAACTGAGATAGAATCTCAAGTTAACAGGACTCAACCGTTAACGTAATTTTAATCAATACTTAGAGATCATCCTGAGTCAGATTCCTGATGACTCACCAGATTTCCTATTACTGAATATTCTTCAGTTTTCTGCAAAGCTTCTCAAGCAAACAATATTCAATTCTTTGTTGAATCTTTTAACTGCTTGATCGGTTAAGATTCAGATGTTGAATCACTTCTAAGAGTTTGAATTCTTCAGTTTTCTGGCTTCTTCTGCAGACTTCATTCTGAAGTTCAAAATCATAGAACAACAATCTTTCTTCTTTACATGAAGAAATTCTTAATGAGCTCTAGATGAGAAAGTCAAGGTTGGACTAATCCGTTTCTTGAAAACATCTCAAAAACTCATAAAGAAATAATCTTCAGCAAACAAGATTTCTTGTTTTCTGATGTTTCAATCTTGAGCAAATACGTTGTTTATCCAAACATATCTTCTAAGATAAGCATTCAACAGATACTACTACTTATCTGATGAATCTATATTGTCAGTTGATTCTTCAATCTTCTCCCAAGTTTTAGTGAGGAAGATTCTGTTGTTGACAACTACAAAACTTCAAGAATCAGTGACTTGCTCAGGTAATCCGTTTGATTACAATTTAGTACTCAGTCATCTTCTGAACTGATACTGAAATTGTAAGTGGATTGAAATATCACCCAGAGTATTTCTACACACCATATCTGGATCTTTTTTTGACACTGTTAAGTGTTTGATATCCATCAATAACAGAACCGGAGCTCTGGTACCAATTAAAGGTGCGAGAAAGACACAAGAAAGGGGGGTTTGAATTGTGTTTTAACTTTTAACAACTTTTCGGCTCTTATCGTTAACGTGCTAAGAGAATATCAGAGTTGCGTTGAGAGACTCTGACTTGGGAAGCGTCATTCAGATTGTGCGATGCATGAAGCATAAGCAACATGGAGAATCTGAATTAGCGATGCTTGACTCAGACTTGCAATGCGGAAGCTTATCAGATTTGGGTTGCAAGGTTCTGACTTGCTATGCAAGGTTCTGATAGCAGATACATAAACATAAATATTAATTCAAAGCATAAGTAAGAGTAAAGAACACACGATATATCCTGGTTCACTTGAGCCATTCCCAAGCTAGTCCAGTCCACCCTTCCAAGGTGATTTCGCCTTGAACACAAGGACTTAATCCATTATAATCAAACACCGATTACAGATGCACGGGCTAACACCAGTGACTAACAACCTGCACAACCGCAGCTGTCACTAACCCACAATGAACCGTTCAGGGATCCAAGTAAATGGATATAACGAACATTGACCTAATAGGTTCCAATCTCGCAAGATCTACTATCGGGATTTCACAGCTAAATGTTCAGGGATCCAAGTTAACGGATATAACGTTTACTAACCATTCTTCCAGGATTTTCAATGAGTTCCATCAGTGATCTCACAAGAGTCTGACCCACAATTGGTCCTCTTTGAGATATGACTATCATTGACCATATTTCAGGATTTCCACAATGACACCCAACCATTGTCTTCTCAAGTCTCCGATCACACTGATCACTTGAGGAATCCTAATTCACATAGAATTAGTTGTTCTGGATATTACATTGATGCTTCTTAATCAAGCAGATAACTCCTAATTTTAAGTACAAATGAACACACAGTGTTCTAGCAAGATATGAGCAACAACTCCTTGCTATCTTTATATTCTACAAAGATGTATGTTGATTTAACAGTTGATGACATCTTGTAGATCTTCTTCATCTACTTTGTTGAGCAAGCTTCGAGCAACAACTCCTTGCTTCAGATCTTCAATATGGCTCAGATGATAAAGTTGGTTGATGACTTGACTAATTTGTAATGTTGTCTTGTTCATCAATAGCTTCTGTTCCAATTGATTGTTGTTGTGTTGAATGATGATCTTTGAACTTCAACAACAATGGTCGTGTGTTAATGGTGATAACTTTAAATGTTTAGTGTAACAACGATAATTGATCGTTGTGACTATCATCACATCGACACCTTCAGAAGCGCATACTCCTTTCCTTTAAATAGCCAAGTAAAATATAGTCGTTGAAGAGCCGTTGGCTGTTTGAAAAGATTCGTTAAGCAATGATGAAGGTTGTACTGCCATATCTTCCTTTTACTGTAGAAGAAGTGATGGGATAGATCTTTTTAGTATAGTGTACTGTCATTGCTAACAGTAACATTTGTCTTCAAATCTTCAGAGGCTTCTGATGGTAATTAATTGAAGCATGAGTAGAGACTTTATAACTGGGTCTTTAGAAACTTCAAGTCTTCAGTCTTCAGAACTTGTCCATTAGGAATCTGTCTTCAGAGCTTCAACACTTGTCTTGAAACCCTTTATCTTCATAGCTTCAAGTCTTCAGAATCTTCAGAACCTTGTTCACTTAGAATGTTGTCTTCAGAGTCTTCAGTACTTGATCGTTTGAATCTTAATCTTCAGAACACTTCAGTCTTCAGAATCTTTCTGCACTTGGTCTTCAGAGCCTTCAGCCTTCAGAGCTTCAAGTCATAAGAATCTTCAGCACTTCGGTTCTCCAGAAGATTATCTCTTCAGAAGCTTCGCTATCTTCATAATCATAACCACTTTCAGAACAGCATCCACAAGAGCATTACAACAGCAATATCGGCATCCTTGGATCTTTCTGATTATGATCAGATACAGAAGCATACTTGCTTCTTGCGACTTGTGTTACACATAGTAGCTCGCATATGATCATTACACACATCTTGCTGGTGTTTGTTGGATCTGATATCTTCTATGATTATGATCTGCACACAACACACATTAGAACATAAAATAGTTCTTTCACAAATACCATTGTTATCATCAAAACATAGATATGACTTGCAGAGACAACTCTTGCTCTTACAATTTCCCCCTTTTTGATGATGACAAAACCATGTATTTTGATTGAACTTTTTATACAAGGTAATCACCAAACATAAAATATTCAGAGTCCGGAACAACAGTTCCCCCTGAATGTGTTAACCCCAAAATTTTATCTGTGATCATCTAAAATCTTATATGATCCAAAGACTCACAAAATAACAATTTGAGTTGTCAAAACATAGAATAGAGAAGGACTACTTCCATATCTGTCTTAAGGAGACAAAAAGTCTTCAGCATCTGGACTTGTTCATCAGAACCTCAGTCTTCGGATCTTTAGAACTTAGTTCCTTTGGATGTCGTATCAGAGCTCATAATCTTCAGATTCTTCTGAAGCAATTTCTACTTTTCAGCAAAATCAATGTAGCACAGAGATATAACAATTCTCTTCTAATAACTTAGCCGCGCTATTTATCAGAATTGAACTTGTCTTTTGACGTAAGAAACTCCCCTTGAGTTTCAGACTCGATGATCTTCAGATTCTTGATTTGGTCAAACAGGTTCTGATCATCATTTAAGATCTTGACTTTTTAGAGTTTGACTAGACAACAGGTCTTCATCTCATAACCATGTTTCTATCATAACTCAGTGGTTCATAAAATCTTGATTCTTGATCTGATTGAAATATTTTTGTGATCAATCGAAGCTTGATTCTAAATCTGATACCAATGTACTCTTGATTCTTAGTCTGATATCATAATATGCTGAGTTTGATACCAATGAAGGTATTTGAGAACAGTTTACAGCTTAATTCTGATTGATACTATTGTAGACTGACTCTGATACCAATTGTTGATTTAGTCTGATACCAATTCATCATCTGCTGAGTTGAATTCTTGGTTTATCAAAACTTCTTCTTCTTGTATCTTCTATCCAGATCTTCAGACAATCTTTGACTTTTGATTTGCTCAGTTCTTCTTCTGATTCTTATGTTTAGAATATCATATTCTCAAACAGCTTACAGCTTCTGAACAGAATGAACCGAGAATCACGATAACTTTGACTTTCAGAAAGTTCTCAACTTTTGAACAGTACTGGGTAAATCTGATTCTGAACACATGTTCACGAAGTGTACAACTTCGATTATATGAATAAACATTTCATAAGAACTTTATCAGAGTTCTTTCTATTTAACCTGTTCTAAGAATGCCTAGTGAACTTGTTCAGAGTTCCTCGGTTAAACATCAATTAAACGTTAGTGGTAAAACGCATTTTATATCAGAGTTGATGTTTAACATAACATATATCAAAATCACATTCTATTTCTCCCCCTTTTTGACATCATCAAAAAGTTAGAGCAAGTTAAGCATTTTAAATCATGATTGAATATGAAATTCTAAGATATGTATGTCATTCAAGAATGAATTTGAAGAAAATTTCATTCATTCGATTGGGAAAGTACATTAGGCACAGAACAAAATAAAACTATTAACACAAGAACTTAGACCTAACTATAACCCAATAACTCGTTAGACACTCGTAATTAAGACTTTAATCGTCAAAGTCTTCAACATTTTCCACTCTAGCACATCTTATTTCAGTTACTGAAGGTTCTGGTCTAAGTCTGCTTAACAATCCCCAGAACTTTTCTTTCAGCATTATCTCAGATAATATCCTTCCGTAAGGTACGTAAGAATGCATCCGAGTTCTTGAAACTTTAATAGAATGTTTCAGATGGTTGAAGATGGTTTTGGGAAGGTCTATCCTAAAATGATGCGTTAGGAGGAAGACAAAGACTATGTCATCATGGGACAAAGTTTCTCTTGCAGTTGCACGAGGATGAAGGTTGGTTAGAGAGAATCTGAACCATGTTTTGGGAGAAGGAAGAAGCTTCTCAGGTTGTTTGGTTCATAAGGAACCGAATCATCAAACAAAATCTTGCATCTTTCCACCATGCCCAAGTCAGATTGATAGTCATCAATCGTGACTCCAGAAGAGACACATTTTGTGACCTTCTCTAATGAGGAAATAGAGATAGCAATTGGGAGGTGATAAACTTCTGACCAGATGGTATTGCCGTCATTACTAATCTTGGCATATTTCCAGTATTCCTTGATAAGAGCTGGATAGACAGGACCGTTTAGTAATGAGTAGTAACCATGCCAAGATTGGATCTGCATGCTTTTTACAATTTCCAGACCATCATCTGTGAGTCGAGCTAAGTTTGGTGGTTTCTCTGATATTACTTCTAGGGTTTCTACATTTCCTCTAAAAGTTGGGGCAGCCATTGTTTTAGCACACAGGAGGTTTTAAATGGATATCAGTTTAGATTAGGGATGAGAAAGATTGGAGGATCGGTTCCTAGTATTTATAGAGGAATAAGATTAAGAACTCAATCGTTTGCATTAATTATGTCCTAGGCAGGTTATGAGTGCCTGAGGTATACTACGAGACATAAATAATTGAAAAAGGTTGGGAGCAATTAATCTCTTTAATGAGTGAATATCAACCGATCAGAAATCAGTAACTATCCTCCACTTAGTGGCTAAAATAACTGTCACATATTAATGACACGAAACTACTACCCTACTGTATTGATAAGAAATATTAAATGAAGATAATCATGGTTTGATCAATTCTAAGAAATTTTACTGCTCATTATGTATTCTTAACTAGATATAATTATTTAGGATATAACCAAGGTTGCACACATTAATCATTTTCTAATTAAGTGACACGTTCACGTCTTTAGAGACTGGAAAACCAGAGGGTTTCCATTTGATAATAGATCTAATCATATTATTTAAATATTTTAAGGAGTTTTAGAAGAGATAAGTCATTTACTCCAAAGGAGACATTTCATTAATTAATAGAGAATACATAGACAATATGACACGTAATCAGATAATTAATTAAGCTATTAATCAGACAAGAGTACAACAACAATGACACAGGACGTGATTAACTCATCAGAACAGGCCATGTTCTCCTAACCACAAAAGACTTCACATTTAGTCTTCAACAAGCAGTCTACTGGAAAGTTTTCAGAACCATCCTCTGCTATTTTCTCTTTGATTATATTCACTATTCCTTCTCTGAAGAAAATCTCAGACAAAACTCTTGCATAAGGAATGTAAGATTTTGTGCGATTTCTGGACTCAGAGATGGATTTCTAGAGACAGTTGAAGATTGTGTGTGGTAGGTTTATCTCAATATCATTCATCAGAAAATAAATGAATTCATAGTCATGATATCTTAGTATGTCATGGTTTTCTCCTCCGGGAAGGAAATTTGACAGCACGAGCTTGTACCAGGCTTTGGGAATGGGCAGGAGATTTTCAGGATTGGAAGGTTTATATCCTGATGATAGGTCATGAAGAAAGGCAAACCTATTAGCAACAAAGAATTTATTTCTGTCAAAATCAACAGTGATTCCAACATTTTCACATCCAATTGCTAGAGTGACTGAGAAGGGAGTAATGGTGATGGGAACTTCAAAAACATAAGAAGTGATATGTCCAGTTTCATGATCAAGGTAAGCATGCTTCCAGAAATCCTTAACTAAATTCACGTAAATGGCTTTTTCCATCATGGTGGAGTATCTAGTCCACTGTTGAGTATATAACACATCTACCATACTGTTAGCAATGTTACTCGTAAGAGGAGGAACATCAATCACAAATTATTTCTCAGAAATGATTTCAAGAAGGTCTTCGTTTCCTAGAAAGGTTAGTGGAGGCATGATAGTAGTTTGAAGACAGAATTTTGACCTAAGGATATTGAATAGAGTTACTTATGTCATACGAAAGATTTTAGCTTAATTGCGAGAGATCTTATGTTCTCAGGGAGATATCATGATTACTCAAGATTTGCAATTATGACTGAAGTTACATTGAGTGCACACATAGTCCAGAGATTTAATCAAAAGATTTTTCTTGGAAAGAGAGAATATTTTAGATCATTAATATTTTTACTTACCAGACAGTTTTCAGTTTGGAATTGCAGTAACATTTAATCAGTCATTGATAAGGAGAGTCATACCTTAGAGAATCTGAAATCTTCACCGTGATACTTTATCTGAGTGCTTTCCATTCTGATTCTGAGTTTTTGATCATCATCTTTCAGCTTCTGCTTCCTTCAGAGTGATCTGATGTTGTACTTCTGACGTTGAAGAATATCGATGTTTTTCGAACTCGGATCTCTAGTCTGAGAACTAGAATCAATCTTCTCTTCAGATGATCTTTTCCCTTTTTCTTGTTCAGAAATATCCATCTGACTTCTGAGAGCAACCTTTAGAGATTCTGATCTTTATTATCAGAACGTCTATTTTCCATCAGGCTTCCTTGTTTTCAGAAGGTCATTAATTTCTTAGCTTAAGCATAAACCACTGAGAAGTTATGTGCTTGAGAGAATTGATTGACATTTCATATCATCTTCTGACTCTGTTTCTTCGAACAAATGCAGAGCTTGTTCAGAAACAAGTATCATCAAACATGTGTGTAACACATGACATAGTTTGCATGACAATCTTGTTCTTGCAATGTTGATCTAACATGTTTAGAGTTAGTCTATCAAAGGTTTGACAACATATCTACTTCTGAAAAGAATGTCAATTGATTTCTTCACCAGTGACTTAAATCCTTTTTGGCTTTGAGTAGATGACTTCTGTTTTTGCATCTAGTCAAGCATCTTCTGATTCCAGAATTTATACAACATGAACTTCTGAGAAATATCAGATAACATTCTGACCAATAACAGTTAATTCAACTGAGATAGAATCTCAAGTTAACAGGACTCAACCGTTAACGTAATTTTAATCAATACTTAGAGATCATCCTGAGTCAGATTCCTGATGACTCACCAGATTTCCTATTACTGAATATTCTTCAGTTTTCTGCAAAGCTTCTCAAGCAAACAATATTCAATTCTTTGTTGAATCTTTTAACTGCTTGATCGGTTAAGATTCAGATGTTGAATCACTTCTAAGAGTTTGAATTCTTCAGTTTTCTGGCTTCTTCTGCAGACTTCATTCTGAAGTTCAAAATCATAGAACAACAATCTTTCTTCTTTACATGAAGAAATTCTTAATGAGCTCTAGATGAGAAAGTCAAGGTTGGACTAATCCGTTTCTTGAAAACATCTCAAAAACTCATAAAGAAATAATCTTCAGCAAACAAGATTTCTTGTTTTCTGATGTTTCAATCTTGAGCAAATACGTTGTTTATCCAAACATATCTTCTAAGATAAGCATTCAACAGATACTACTACTTATCTGATGAATCTATATTGTCAGTTGATTCTTCAATCTTCTCCCAAGTTTTAGTGAGGAAGATTCTGTTGTTGACAACTACAAAACTTCAAGAATCAGTGACTTGCTCAGGTAATCCGTTTGATTACAATTTAGTACTCAGTCATCTTCTGAACTGATACTGAAATTGTAAGTGGATTGAAATATCACCCAGAGTATTTCTACACACCATATCTGGATCTTTTTTTGACACTGTTAAGTGTTTGATATCCATCAATAACAGAACCGGAGCTCTGGTACCAATTAAAGGTGCGAGAAAGACACAAGAAAGGGGGGTTTGAATTGTGTTTTAACTTTTAACAACTTTTCGGCTCTTATCGTTAACGTGCTAAGAGAATATCAGAGTTGCGTTGAGAGACTCTGACTTGGGAAGCGTCATTCAGATTGTGCGATGCATGAAGCATAAGCAACATGGAGAATCTGAATTAGCGATGCTTGACTCAGACTTGCAATGCGGAAGCTTATCAGATTTGGGTTGCAAGGTTCTGACTTGCTATGCAAGGTTCTGATAGCAGATACATAAACATAAATATTAATTCAAAGCATAAGTAAGAGTAAAGAACACACGATATATCCTGGTTCACTTGAGCCATTCCCAAGCTAGTCCAGTCCACCCTTCCAAGGTGATTTCGCCTTGAACACAAGGACTTAATCCATTATAATCAAACACCGATTACAGATGCACGGGCTAACACCAGTGACTAACAACCTGCACAACCGCAGCTGTGACTAACCCACAATGAACCGTTCAGGGATCCAAGTAAATGGATATAACGAACATTGACCTAATAGGTTCCAATCTCGCAAGATCTACTATCGGGATTTCACAGCTAAATGTTCAGGGATCCAAGTTAACGGATATAACGTTTACTAACCATTCTTCCAGGATTTTCAATGAGTTCCATCAGTGATCTCACAAGAGTCTGACCCACAATTGGTCCTCTTTGAGATATGACTATCATTGACCATATTTCAGGATTTCCACAATGACACCCAACCATTGTCTTCTCAAGTCTCCGATCACACTGATCACTTGAGGAATCCTAATTCACATAGAATTAGTTGTTCTGGATATTACATTGATGCTTCTTAATCAAGCAGATAACTCCTAATTTTAAGTACAAATGAACACACAGTGTTCTAGCAAGATATGAGCAACAACTCCTTGCTATCTTTATATTCTACAAAGATGTATGTTGATTTAACAGTTGATGACATCTTGTAGATCTTCTTCATCTACTTTGTTGAGCAAGCTTCGAGCAATAACTCCTTGCTTCAGATCTTTAATATGGCTCAGATGATGAAGTTGGTTGACGACTTGACTGATTTGTAATGTTGTCTTGTTCATAAACAACTTCTGTTCCAATTGATTGTTGTTGTGTTGAATGATGATCTTTGAGCTTCAACAACAATGGTCGCGTGTTAATGGTGATAACTTTAAATGTTTAGTGTAACAACGATAATTGATCGTTGCGACTATCATCACATCGACACCTTCAGAAGCGCATACTCCTTTCCTATAAATAGCCAAGTAAAATATAGCCGTTGAAGAGCCGTTGCCTGTTTGAAAAGATTCGTTAAGCAATGATGAAGGTTGTACTGCCATATCTTCTTTTTACGGTAGAAGAAGTGATGGGATAGATCTTTTTAGTATAATGTACTGTCATTGCTAACGGTAACATTTGTCTTCAAATCTTCAGAGGCTTCTGATGGTAATTAATTGAAGCATGAGTGGAGACTTTATAACTGGGTCTTCAGAACTTGTCCATTAGGAATATGTCTTCAAAGCTTCAGCACTTGTCTTGAAACCCTTTATCTTCATAGCTTCAAGTCTTCAGAATCTTCAGAACCTTTGAAATTCTGGTATAACAGATCCCAGATGTCCTACATGATGTCGAGACATCTGGTCTGACACAAACAGCAAGGCAATTATAGACAGTTAAATACGTTGCTGAAAAGAAAAGTGCACACAGAATTTGTTCACCCAGTTCGGTATAACAACCTACATCTGGGGGCATACCAAGCCAGGAAGGAAGTCCACTATTAGCAGTATTAAATAACACACTCAACAATACCAGTTGGCAATCTACTCACTTAATCCCTACCCAATGACCCTTCTACCTAAGTTCTCCCTAGGTAAGAGACTCCATCTCACTTCCAATCATCGCAATGATGTCTAGCAGTCAACATCTCAGTCACTACATCAACAGCTTGATTTCCAACAACTCTCCAAACACATAAAAATAGAAGACACACTCCTATAACAATACCTAGACATGACCCTCATAACTAAGAACAATGCTTAGAGTTGCTTAACAGCTTCCTCTAAGAACAATACATCTCTTACCTACAGGCTTAGAGATAAACATGATGACCATCCCACAAACCGGGTGGTTCATCAACCAACACAGCCCTTATAATTTACATGATGGTTAGCTTCCTAAAACTAGGTTACAATGCTTCTATTTATAACCTATTTCCCAACTGGATTTGGGCCTTCAAATCACAACAAATCAGCTGCTACAAATCTGTAAAAGATTATGCTACTAAATAGATCTTCAATCAAATCTTCAATTAAATCTAATTATTCTCCATATCTTTTTGCATGAAAATAGTAACAATATTTGCTCAATATAAGATTGCAACAGAATATATTTGTACCATGATATTCGCCTGCAATCTCTCCACCAGATCTTCTCAAGACACACTTAAACAAATGCAGCCCTAACAAAACACATCAGACTGATGTTCTGATGTTCTGTCAACTGATGTCAAGACATCAAGTTTAACATCAGCATACAAAATTGCAACCCTTAACATCAACTCAATGTTAAGAACTCATGTTAAGACATCAGACATATGACATCATTAACAACACCATTGTTTTACCAAAATTCCAGCCAATACAAGAACTAACAATCTCCCCATTTGGCTAATATTGGCTAAAACAATCTCTGCCAACATCAGAGATACCTGCAGCGGAAAAAATTTATACTCCTAACATTCCAAAACACAACCAGCATCAATCACATCCAAAATCTGCTCAAAGCTAAACTCCCCCTCAAAACAGGAACCAGCAAAACAGCTGCACAAACTACACACTCCCCCTCAAGCCTAGAACCACAACAGATAACTAGGCAACAACTAGGCTAACTCTCCCCCTTTTTAGCCACAATTGGACAAACTCTGAATCTGCCAACCAACATACTCAGAACAAAATCCAGACTCAACAGCTACTACTGTACATTCTCTCCCCCTTTTTGGCAAAAAATTGACAAACATTGGTGTAAATGTATACTTCTGATTCAATCCATTGACACACAAATCTATAGAACCAGGTCTAAACTGTCAAGTACACCATGAACTTCACCAGTAACACAATGTCACGACATCTTGTCTGACATTACAATCTGGATAAACAACTTCTTCAACAAAAGATCAACTCTCCCTATCGAAGATAACCAGTGCTCCTTTGCAAAAAGAACACCTTAAATGAATGGAAAACATAAGACTCATCTTCATGTCTTCAAGAGTGCACCCTCTGTTCAACACACCTGCTGAACGCATTCACAAAATGCTTAATCCTCAAACAATCCAAGTACCACACTAGTACAAACAGAAGTTCTCCCCTTATATTTCACAACTGATGCTCCATGACCAGTACATCATAGCATTTGGAAAATCCAGACACAGTCTTCATCCATCCAGTCAGGAATGCTTCACATAATCATCCACAAGTTCTGAAGCACACTCACAATGCCTTCCACTGAACTCTAAGTAAACTCCTCTTACTTAGAGTTAATAACACACATCAAGACAAGTGTGACATCTCCCATCAACAAAGACCCTCACAAAGTTTTTCCAAAACTGCATAAAATTGTCTTCAGACTTCTCCTCAGAAGCATGTGCGCACAGGATACAAACAATTAGCTTCACATGGCTAGAACCATTCATGTCCACACCAACATGTCATCCAACAGCCTAATGCCATAACATGTTATCTGACATTATCTCCTCATAAGAGGCAACCAATCTCCACAAACTTGATCAGCATACAAGCTTCACAATATATGCACCTTTGTTGCAGAATCCATAGACAAGTACTCCCCCTGTCATGGTTATCTAATGCTCTAGATGGAGATGAACATTTGAGCACACTTGCTGAGCACATTCACATACTGTACTTTCACTTTTGGAGAACACAACCAAGTATCCTGACTTGTTTGACACTGCTCACAGACTCCACAAATTCTCTGCTTTACTGAGATCTAATCTCTTCAAGAGATACTTGTAGCAGAAGAAGGAACAACTCTCTAAAAATATGTTCTGATCAGATCACATCACAATCCCTCTACCATTACATCCACCAGTAGTTGTTGATACTAGTGAAGTCTTCAAAATTAGTAGTCATGCTTTGCCAGAACAAACTACTAAAAACAAGACCAGAATCTCCACATTTTAATTCACATAGTCAGAAACATCTCTTCTGAAAAAAATGCTTGAGCATCCAACTCCACACACACACTCTCTCTGAAGCAAAGAGTTCAGACTGCAAATTAGTATACTCACATGATTCCCTCTTGGTTTGTTATCTTCACATGCTCAAAAACTCCACATCTTGCCAGGCTGATCATCTACTCTCTAGCATGATTTGACAATAGGGCTATGTCCCCTTCACAGGCTTTTCTTCTGCCTTTAGCGATACACATCCAATCATCTATCTTTGACATTTGGATCAATTGATGAATATCCACATTCAGACTTTCAAGCAATCAATACCTGATCTACTTCAGTCATCTCTACATTCTCCTTCCAAAGCAGACCTTTTACTTCATCATTCTTCCGTATGACTAGGTAGATTCCCTTTAGATACAATGTAGGTAATCATCCCAGATAATGTCCTATCACAAGTTAGAACATCTTCCACACACCAAAACATCAACATCATGATTCTTGATATGCTCCACCAACTGGACTTACTCTAGCATAGTAATCCAGAGAAATAAACTCTCATCCATCTTCAAGAAAAATAATCTCCTTGAGTCTTCAACTCATCACCCTTCTGCCCAAGAGTAACTTGTTCCAAGACAATCCTCAATAATAACCAGCTGCCACACTCTGATTATCTTGATTCTTCGAATTCAGTTCTGAGATCAACCAAATGCCACAGTTTGATCACCTCAAGCATGAATCCTCATAGGAAAATAGCCAAATGCCACATTTTGACCTTTTTCACGTTTGTCAGAACTCTCACAAAGATATCCTGATCCACCAAGGAAACCAGATCTTCAAGTCACAAGTTCCAATTGCTCAATAGCAAACACACTTAGACTCCCTAAGCCATGGTCATGTAACATCTTCTCCTTCCTGCAGCTCCTGCTAACTGCCATGAGAACGATCTTTTTGAAGCATCCTATTGTTCATTCCTGTAGATCACCCTATCAAAAGCTGATGTGCCACATCACCAGTTGAGACTTCTGATGTTAAGCTAGATGTCAAAACATTATGTCACCCAACTGTTGAATTCAGCTCTACCTTCTGCCACTCAGAAGAACCTTCTCCCTTTGCAGAAACAGATTTCCATGCTCTCATAGACTTGATTCAACAATCAAGTTTGAGTAGACAACCTCCATCCTGCTTAGAAACTCCAAAGACTTCAAACCTACCACATCTGAATCTTCAGAAAATAAGTAGTCCAAGACTACCTCATAGCAATACTAAAGAAAGTCACTTCCCTTAGTAGAGTCGTCAGTAGAAAGCCAGAGATAACTACCACTTATCCTCGACCTTCACAACCAGAGCAAACACCATGCTCCAAACCACTTAGATCAGAAATAAACTGATCCAAGCTGTAACCAACAAGATTATGATGTCTTCATAGTCTTCCGTCTTCATCTTCAACAGCACCACCACTGGACAAGTCATTCACAATACTTTCTAGGAACAGATGCTAAGCAATAATCCCAAGTCAACACCTAGGCGACTTGTGAGCGAATGTAGAACCCCTCCCATGATTCTCCAAACCTTTGATGAAAAGATGTTAAAACAATTGACAGAATATCCTTAATCTTGTCTTTCAAGGATAATCAATTAAATACTTGTGAATATCACAAATAGCAATTGATCTTAAATCCCTGTGGTTTAACCCTTCTTCAGATTCTAGCATCTTCTGAATCTTCTTCATGACAACCATTATGACAACCATTCATACCACAAAAGCCTTCCAGGTTAGGTCAGTGTCTTGATCTTTCACTCCACCCTGAGCAAAGAACTGAAGTGATGTTTTAACATTAGTTTCGACATCAGTCTAAATCACATTAAACATCTACTAGGATTTGGAGACTACAACCATAGTAATCCATACATATCTCTTGCAGCGAACACACGGGAACATATCAACATCTGATCAACTTCCAAGATCAGACCAACAAAACTGCAGTAACTTGCATAACACACTCTTCCAGAAGCTTCTTCTTATAAGCACAAGGTTCAAACCTCTCGTCTAACTTAAGAGTGATAACATACCATAGACAATCTGCTACTTCCAATCCTTCAAGCCACAAAATTGAAAGAGCTCATGCATACACCAATTGACCACAGGCTGATTTACACTGCTACTGCACACAAACTCTTGGATGTATTTTCCCTATAAAATTGTCCTCAGACATTTTAGCTTAAACAAGGATCATCTCCTTCTCTTCTGCTACCAAGATTACTACCTTTTCTTCAACCAGCACAACTGATATGCTATGACATTATGAACAGTATCTCAAAAATTGTTTAACTTCACAGCTTCAGTGATCCTTCAAAACAGCTACAATCTAATAGGACTTTGACTCAGCATTTACCATAAACTGCTGATGTGTAGCACGATGTCGAGACATTAGGATTGACATATCAAGCTCAGCTTCTTTCTTGATGAAACTTCCTCCAGTTCATGATTTTGAAAATCAGAAACATGTATCTTCACAAGAGAAATCATCTTCAGATATACCAGAACTACATTGGACACCATAACCAGGAAGATCTCCTAATTAGGTCACCATAAATACGCTTAAGAGATAACTTATCAAGATCTTCACTCTCGCATGAAAGATTTGACAGTGATACTCTTTTTCTTTGGCTCCACCCTCTTCTTTCATCATCAATATTCTAGACAAATTAGTCTACAATACCTGATTTGAAATATATTATTCTTCTGCTGAGGAGACCAAACTCTAAAGTCTTTCCAAGAAAATACCTTCCTAAAGTCTCACCACCAGAGACACAAGAAACAACCAGGGTTACATCAAATACCATGCAGCGGAACACACAACAACTCCTCAACACCGTCCAGGCACTACTCAATAATCCTTGCACACCATCACCATAATCCAAGTGCCAACAAAAAGGTTTAAAAATAAATCAAACTCACAACAGCAGTTCTCCACCAAAGCTACACACCTGATAACAACAGACAGGTCCAATACATACCCTGCCATAAATAGTCCATCCTTCACTTCAAGGGATCAAACAAACAACTATATGAACTGACCAAGTCCATAACTCAGCAAAACTATCTTCCTTGCTCATGAACCAGAAAGTATCTTCCCTAGATCTCATCCAGAAACAGACAGGATGCCTGCTCTGATACCAATTAAAATTCTGGTATAACAGATCCTAGATGTCCTACATGATGTCGAGACATCTGGTCTGACATAAACAGCAAGGCAATTATAGACAGTTAAATACGTTGCTGAAAAGAAAAGTGCACACAGAATTTGTTCACCCAGTTCGGTCTAACAACCTACATCTGGGGGCATACCAAGCCAGGAAGGAAGTCCACTATTAGCAGTATTAAATAACAGACTCAACAATACCAGTTGACAATCTACTCACTTAATCCCTACCCAATCATCGCAATGATGTCTAGCAGTCAACATCTCAGTCACTGCATCAACAGCTTGATTTCCAACAACTCTCCAAACACGTAAAAATAGAAGACACACTCCTATAACAATACCTAGACATGACCCTCATGACTAAGAACAATGCTTAGAGTTGCTTAACAGCTTCCTCTAAGAACAATGCATCTCTTACCTACAGGCTTAGAGATAAACATGATGACCATCCCACAAACTGAGTGGTTCATCAACCAACACAGCCCTTATAATTTACATGATGGATGGCTTCCTAAAACTAGGTTACAATGCTTCTATTTATAACCTATTTCCCAACTGGATTTGGGCCTTCAAATCACAACAAATCAGCTGCTACAAATCTGCAAAAGATTCTGC
The DNA here is from genome assembly GCA_022829125.1 of Lathyrus tuberosus. NCBI lineage: Eukaryota > Viridiplantae > Streptophyta > Magnoliopsida > Fabales > Fabaceae > Lathyrus > Lathyrus tuberosus. The sequence goes on from JALAZF010000194.1 coordinate 6,139,835, forward strand.
TACTAAATAAATCTTCAATCAAATCTTCAATTAAATCTTCAATTAAATCTAATTATTCTCCATATCTTTTTGCATGAAAACAGTAACAATATCTGCTCAATATAAGATTGCAACAGAATATATTTGTCCCATGATATTCGCCTGCAATCTCTCCACCAGATCTTCTCAAGACACACTTAAACAAATGCAGCCCTAACAAAACACATCAGATTGATGTTCTGATGTTCTGTCAACTGATGTCAAGACATCAAGTTTAACATCAGCATACAAAACTGCAACCCTTAACATCAACTCAATGTTAAGAACTCATGTTAAGACATCAGACATATGACATCATTAACAACACCATTGTTTTACCAAAATTCCAGCCAATACAAGAACTAACGACCTTGTTCACTTAAAACGCTATCTTCAGAGTCTTCAGCACTTGATCGTTTGAATCTTAATCTTCAGAACACTCCAGTCTTCAGAATCTTGCTGCACTTGGTCTTCAGAGCCTTCAGCCTTCAGAACTTCAAGTCATGAGAATCTTCAGCACTTTGGTTCTCCAGAAGATTATCTCTTTAGAAGCTTTGCTATCTTCAAAATCATAACCACTTTCAGAACAGCATCCACAAGAGCATTGCAACAGCAATATCGGCATCCTTGGATCTTTTTTATTATGATCAGATACAGAAGCATACTTGCTTCATGCGACTTGTGTTACACATAGTAACTCGTGTATGATCATTTACGCACATCTTGCTGGCGTTTGTTGGATCTGATATCTTCTATGATTATGATCTGCACACAACACACATTAGAACATAAAATAGTTCTTTAACAAATACCATTGTTATCATCAAAACATAGATATGACTTGCAGAGACAACTCTTGCTCTTACACCCTGGGCACCCCGAATCGTGCGAGGACGTCTCTTTTGTAAAAGTGAATTATGTTGAAAGTTATGATCTTGGCAAGGGCCTTGGCTTCGATCTATTTTGTAAAGTAATCGACGGCCACAATCAGAAATTTGTTCTGATAGGACCCCATTGTGAAGGGGCCGAGGATGTCCATCCCCTACCAGGCGAAAAGCCATGGGGAGGGCAAAGTCTTCAACTCGTTAGGGGGTGCCAAGTGCATGTCCCCGTGGCGCTGGCATCTGTCACATTTCTTGACATGCTCCTTAGCATTGTGTTGCATGGTCGGCCACTAGTATCCTGCTCGCAGGGCCTTTCATGCCAAGGATCTCCTTCCCAAGTGTTGTGCATTGATCCCGTCGTGAATTTCTTGGAGAACGCCAGGGACCTGGTCCTCATCAACACATTTTAGGAGGGGGGACGGAGAATCCTCGCCGGTAGAGCTTGTCATCGACCAGGACGTATGAGCAGGCCCTTCACTTTGTTATGCTGGCCTATTTGCTGCCTTTGGGCAACTCCCCTGTGGTGAGGCAGTTGTATACTGGGGTCATCCAGCAGCTGTTGTTGCTAATGGCATTGACGTCGAACAGCCCCGATGGCTTTTCGATACTTGGGCTGGGGAGTATCTCTTGTATGATGGACTTATTGCCAACTTTCTTTCTGGTGCTGGCCAATTTTGATAGGACATCTGCTCGAGTGTTTCGTTCACGGGGGATGTGCTGGACTTCCCACACGTCAAACCTAGTTATCTTCTCTTTTACCAGCGTCAGGTATTCGACGAGATGATCATTCTTGGTCTGATACTCTCCTCGCACCTGGGATGCCACGAGCTGGGAATCCGTGAAGATCTTCACTTTCTTAGCGCCCAGGTCATTGGCCAACCGTAAGCCTGCAAGGAATGCTTCGTACTCGGCTTGATTGTTCGAGGTAGGGAAGGATATGACCAGTGATACTTCGATTAGGATCCCTTCTTCATTCTCGAGGATGATGCCTGCACCACTACCGGTGGAACTGGACTCTCCATTGACGAAGATGGTCCATCTATGTGCTCCACTTGATGGGGATGCTGGAGGCATCATTTCTGCCACGAAATCGGCCAAGACTTGTGCCTTGAGAGCCTTCCTGCTCTTGTAATGGATGTCAAATTCTGATAGCTCCAGAGAACTTTTGACCATTCTACCAGCCATGTCTGGCCGGCTAAGAAGTTGTCTTATGGGCTGGTCTGTTCGCACCACTATCGTGTGGGCCAGGAAGTAGTGCCTTAATCTCCTCGTGGTGTTGATGAGGGCCAGGGCATCTTTCTCGATCTGCTGGTATCTGAGTTCTGGCCCTTGCAAGGCCTTGCTGGTGAACTATATGACTTCTGCCCATCGAGGGTTTCTCGAATGAGGGCGGCACTAATGGCCTCGTAAGTGACGGAGTGGTACAAGTACAACGTCTTCCCGCTGTCTGGTCGTGACAAAACTAGGGGTTCAGACAAGGCTCGCTTGAGGTGGATCAGAGCCTGCTCGCATTCCTCTGTCCACTCGAATGTTGCCTTTTTTTGTAGAAGCTTGAACAAGGGCAGAACGTGTTGGGCAAAATTGGCCACGAAGCGAGATAGTGAAGCGAGTACACCGTTGAGGGATTGTATGGATTTTTTTGACTTTTGGATGGGGAATTCAGTAAACGCTCGATATTTGTCAGGGTTGGCCTCGATCCCTCTCTCGGTGAGATAGAAGCTGAGGAACTTCCCTGCCCGCATGCCAAAGGTGCACTTTTCTAGGTTAAAACACATTTTGCATTTCCTTGCTTGGTTGAAGACCTTCTGCAAGTGGATCGTATGATCATATTCCTCTTGGGATTTCATGATCATGTCATACATATATACTTTGAGCATGTCTCCGATTTCTATTCGGAAGACTTTGTTCATCATGCGCTGGTACGTGGCCCTAGCGTTTTTCAGACCGAAGGGCATTACGTTGAAGTAATAGTTCCCCGATGAGGTTATGAAAGCGGTATATCTCTTGTCCTTTTCGGCCATGGGAATTTGGTTGTATCCCGAGTAGACGTCCATGAAGGACAAGAGTTGAAACCTGCGGAATTATCTACCAGCTTATCTATGTTAGGCAAAGGATAAGCGTCTTTCGGGGAAGCCCAGTTGAGATCAGTGTCATTAATGCACATCCTCCACTTTCCATTATGTTTTTTGACTAGTACAATATTGGACAGCCAGGCGAGGTAAATTTCGCCTCTAAGAGGTCTTTTACAAGTTTTTCGGCAGCCTATGCCTTTTCGTCAGACTATTTGTGTCTGTGTTGCGCTACCGCTCAAGCTGCTGGGTCGATGGTGAGTTGATGGCAGGCAGTCTCAAGGTCAAGGGTCAGGCATGTCCGCGGAGCTCCAAGCAAATAAGTCTAAATTGTCTCTCAGGCATGTCTTCAGCTGATCTTTTACCTCTTCGGGAAGTCCTGCGTCTATCTTTACTCCTCTGTTTGGGTTGTCCCCGAAGATGATCACTTCGAATTCCCCATCTGGTATAGGGCATATGATGGTTGATGCAGGGGAGCTGCGTGTCACTGTTGGAGTGTCTTCACTGCTGTCCTCCGTGCCTTCTTCAGAGATTCGGCTGTCGAGGTCGATTGTGTGCACTGGGAGAGCTAGCTTTTTGTCGGATTGGCTTTCCTCGCTAGGAAGATCTTCGTCCCTTGCCCGTTTGGTGGCCTTTGGTGCTGCGCCAATCGAGCTTTTCCCTCTGGTAGATGCTTAGAAGCATCTCCTCGCAGCCTCTATATCTCCATGCAAGTCATGATGCAGCCCTTCTCCGTGTAATATTTCATCTTGAGATGAACTGTTGAAGGGACGGCGATCAGCTCCGCGAGGGTTGGTCTCCCCAAGATACACTTGTACAATGATGGACAGTCGATGACCAGGAATTGTGTTTTGATTGTCTTGGAGGCCTCCTCCTCCCCAAACATAACTGGGAGTTCCACGTACCCTCAAGGCCTGGAGGTAGCCCCATTGAACCCTTGCAGGTCTGATCCCACGTACGAAGACAAATTCTTCTAGTCGAGCTTCAAGGCGGGGAACAAGCCGGTGTACATAATGTCCACCGAACTACCCTGGTCGACCAAGATTTATCAGACATCTGTGCAAGCTAGTCTGGCCCTGATGAGCAGAGGAATGTGTGAGTTTGGGGAGCCTCCAGGTAGCTCTTCACCATAGAATGTGATGGGCTGAGAACGCCCTCAGAATTTCTCGAGCGTGGACAGTCGGTTAGGGCTGTAATCGATCAGCTGGTCGAATTTCCTTTTGACTGACCCTACAGTGAGCTCATTATATCCACCACAGGAGATGACCATCACGGTGGGGAAGGTCTCCCAAGAGATGTGTGCGGAAACTGGGGAGGATCCTCGAGGTAGTCAGGGATGAAGAAGTCCTCTGGCCGCGTGACAGACATGGCAACCTGCAGGGAATGACTGGATGGTGAAGCTTCTGTTTCCTTCTTAGAATCAGATGTCTCTCGCTAGGATGCTTCTCCCTTCTTCGTGTATTGTTTCAGGTGACCTCCTTGATGAGGATCTCGATGGCGTCCTTTAGATGAACGCAATCTTCGGTCACGTGGCCTTGACTGCGATGGTAGCGGCAGTATTTGCTCTTGTCCGTGTTGCCCTTCGACACTGTCGGTTTAGGGAAGCGGACACCCCTTGCTTAAACTTCGTATTAACACATTAGGACAGAATACGCTCGCAGGGAGTTGTCAGCAAGGTGTACTCTGTGAAGCGCCCAGCAGGTCCCTTATTCTCGCGAGGACACTCGTCTCGTCGTCTCTCTTTGTCGCGTCGGGGAGCCTCTGAGTCATCCTATATTATTGCCCTGGAATTCTCCTGATCTCTTGAATCCCGAACCTTGTAGGCGGCTTCTTTTTCCTCGTACTCTATATAAGCTTGGGCCTTACGGAGGGGTTCGTCCAGGACGCGGGGTGTTTCGATGCCCACTGCTTTGCGAAACTCACTTTTCGGCCTCAACCCCTTCTCAAGGAGGTATTTCTTCATGTGGTCTGTTGTGTGAACCTCTATAGCTTCTTTGTTATATCTCTCAATGTAGGCACACAGGGGCTCATCCTTGCCTTGAATGATGCCTTCGAGAGTGGCTTCCGACTTGGGATGACGTTTAGAAGCACTGAAGTGTCAGGAGAACTGGTTCTTCAGGTCCTTCCACGAGGTGACTGAGCCTCAGGGAAGACTCTTATACTAGGTCATGAACCCCTTTCTGAGGGTGATGGGGAACAACCTGCATTTAATGGCTCCGCTCACACTGTGGTAATGAAGCATGGCTTCAATTTTTTCTATGTGGTCGCTCGGATCTGTGGTGCCATCATAGAGAGCTAGAAGGGGAGGCTTCTCCAGCCCGCGAGGGATGCAGGTGTCCATGATCTCTTGAGATAGAGGTCCATGGACGTTGCCCTCGTTGCTCATGCTCGATGACCTGCAGGGAGAGTGACTGTGCCCACGGCTTCTACTGCATCGAGGAGAGTGTCCGTGTCGGCGACGATGTTCTTGATGTTTCTCTAAGGGTTTAGTCCTCTTGGGGGAAGGAGAACGTCTGGAACTCTGAGGAGGGGTACGGTGTCATCTCCTAGTGGCCTCTTGCTCAGGTTCTTCTGACTTTGATCGTCCCTTGACGGGATAAATGCTCTGGGATTTGTCTCGCCGACGTTTGTGAGGGGGAGACTGAGGGCGTGGAGATGGACTGCGAGGCCTTTGCGAAGGAAGTCGCTTCTGAAGGGCATGTTCCAACATGTGGATCTTTTCACCCTTCTGGAAGATCAGGTAGTTGGACTTGTTGAGAGAGGAAATGAGGGCCGCAGTACTGGGATCAGCATCTTGAGGGACATGTATGGGCACAAAGACGTGACCGGAAGTCTGCATGCGTGGTTTCACATCGTCGGAGGAAGGAGTTGCAGTCTTTTCGTCCCTGTGGTCGGTCTCATGGATCGCAGCTCCGGGGTTGTGGTGGTCGACGTTATCCAATGTAACGATGACAACAGAATCTTGATGGGCATCATCGTTTCGGTTAGAGGCCATGATGATTGAGGAAATTTTAGAGAGTAAGCTTTGGTCTTTAGGTTAAAAAGATGAGGGATCTTGGTTCAAAAAGACGGGGAAGCGATGTTTCCCACAGACGGCGCCACTGATCTGAGGTGATCAGAATGAATCTTTGTGGCCTTCCGTGTAGGGCAGCGGTGATGGTTGTAGAAGAGGAGGGGGTGTACCTGCAAGGTACTCTGATGCCAAAGTAAGTTTGGGCTAGAGAGAAAGCAAGTACAGAGTGCATAGGTATTGAGTTAGAGTATTGAATGTTGATCAAACCCGACCCTCTCAAGTGAGAGGGTATTTATAGAAAAAACCCCAGCGCGGGGCCAAGGTCTCTCATGTGGCCAAAATATCTGGTCGGCCAATGGGAGACTGCCAGGTGGAAGGTCTAGCGCGTGACCTATTAACCTGGTTCAACTGTCCCCGTGAACTCCGGAGGGGCAGTTAGTCGCGTGAATTGTCAAGCGCGTAACATGGACGTCCCCAACGGCTATATCGTGTCCAACGGCTATATCATGCCCAACGACTATATTATGCCCAACAGCTAGATTGGATGAATCTCATTATTGGGCCTTGCCAAGAGCTGGACTGGGTTGGGCGTTGCTCTACTATAGGCCATGTGTCTATCCAGTTCAGAACACCTTCTTTCTGCTGAAGAATACTTTGGACAATAGTACTATAGTTTACGTTGAGCTCAATGGTTTCCTTATCTGTATACCTCTTCTTCTTTGTAAGTATGTCCTTCATGAATTTTGTATACTTTGGCATTTTCTCTAGAGCCTCGGAACATAGAATGGTTATTTGTAACTGACTAAATATGTCCAAGAATCTAGCATAATGCTTCTCATTATCTTTTTTCGTAGGAGCAATAGGATACAGTAACTTTTTCATTGGAACTTCACCTTCATGCTCTTTTCCTTTCTTACTTTTTTTCAACTTTTCCTCCTTCAACTTCTTTTCTACTTCTTCCTTATCATTATTTTTTTCAACTTCCCCCATAATTTCATCCTCCTTTTCAACTTCAACATTTTTATCAACTCCCACACCCAACTGTTCTCCCACTCTTAGTAAAGATGGCTTTGCAATGCTCCTTCAAATTCACTTGAGTATTACTCGGAAAGGTTTCTTACTGTTGGTCGGCTAGTTGCTTGGACAATTGTCCAACTTGAGTTTCAAGGTTCCGAATTGCTGCATATATACTCTTTTGAGTGGAGATAGACATTTGCATGAATTGGTTGAAATTTTCTTCAATCTTAGAGCCTCCTCCTTAGTTTTGTTGCAGTTGGTTGTAACTTTGGTAGCCTTGGTTATTGCTTTGATATGGTGGTCTTAGTTGATAGCCTTAATTTTGGTCTCCCGCATAGCTGGCTTCTTCAACGATCGGTGAATAATAGCCGGTATGATGATCGCCTTTGCAAAGTTCACAACTTGCCACATATTGATTTTGGTTATGAACTTCTTACATCTCTTTGATTTGTCATGGAAGCTTTGACATTTGCTTTGTCAACAACTCCACTTGTTGCGAGAGTAATTTATTTTGAGCAAGAATAGCATCATTAGTTCCCAACTCTATAATTCCCTATTTTCTTTGCGAAGTACCACGGTTGTGTTGACCTTGATGATCATTTGTGACATCCTATCAATGATGGACACCGCATCTTCTGCACTTTTTGAAACTAGAGAACCACCCTCCGTAGCATCCAAAAGAGTTTTATGAACGGGTTGAAGTCCATTGCGGAAAATGTGAACTTGAGTCAAATCATCAAAACCATGGCCCTTGCACTTTCTCAGCATAGATTTGAATCTCTCCCAAGCTTGTTGAGAGATTCGCTTCCTCCTTGCGCAAATACCAAAATTGTCGTCTTGGCCTCCATAAACCGATTGTGAGGGAAGAATCGTTCAATAAACTTCTCCTCCAATACATTCCAATCCGTCATCACAATAGTAGGTTGGTCAAGATACCATTCCTTTGCCTTCCTAATCAAGGAATGCGAGAAAAATCTCTTGAACAAAGGTTCCTCTTCGATTTTCGGAGCTCCAATTGCACCCGCTATCTCATAAAACTTTGTGAGATGTGTAAATGGATCCTCATGGCCTATCCCCGCAAAGGGATTTGCATATAAAAGAGCAAGGATTCCCGTTTTCATCTCAAAATGCCTCCCGTTATGGGCGTTGCGCGCAAACTGAACGTTGTGTCTTGGACTGTTAACACATGGGGTTGAAGCAGGGTGGTGGTGGTGGTATTTATTCCATGTTTGGCGTAACAATGGGTGTAGATAAAGAAGTTTCTCCGTGCTCTTGTCTTTCTTTGGAAATTTGCCTCCTCCGCCTAGTTCTGCTATTGAGCCTACAAGCGGCTCTTTCAATATCAGGATTGAAAAGAAGTTGGTCCACAGGTACACTCCCTCGCATAAACAGAATTTGCACACTTAACCAAACAAATTAAACAACACAAGAAAAATAAACAGAGGTAAGAATAACAATACAAAGATCTTAAAATTAATAAACTATTGCAATCCTTGCAATATCACAATAATCCCCGACAACGGCACCATTTTGTTCGAATCGTAATATAGGTGGGTTTTTGTTATCGTCTCCACAGGGATTGTCCGATATCTTGATGCTTGTCATTCAATAGTTTATCATTTCAAGAAAATGGGATTTCAAAGTTTTGTTCATAAATTGTCACGTTTTTAGTAGCAAATCTTATAAATTCTAAAGTGTTTGATTAACAAAGTATATCAAAATTTGTTTTCATCTACCCTAACTTATACGTATTCTTTCAATCTTGCATGTGAAGTCGAATATGATTAATATCGTCACGTATTCTCCCAACACCGCCTATCTCTAGAGCAGCGTCATGAGAAATATTGCATTCATCGCTAGACGATCTCTCCATATAACAACCAATATAGTAAGCTTTAAGTTTAACACAAAAATATTCATCATATATTAATCATCACTTGTTCACATACAAGGCCAATCAAAAGAAATACATAAAGCAAATGGTAAACTACATCTACCTTTGATACAAACGAAATTAGCTACCCATAACCATGGTAGCTTGCTTTACAAGTGTTGAGAGAAGATGAATGAGCATCCACGTCGAAGAATCGAACTCGGATGCGAATCTAGCTTCTATTTGCAAAATATCACCTTTTGGTGAAGAAATGCTGAGAAATGAAGTTTCTAGGTGAAAAATGGGTAATTATCCCCAAAAAGTGTGAAAAGTACTTATATATTACTTTTAGAATCTTTCAAGTTCGCCCAGCGAACTCCACTTTATGGCATCTGAAGTGTCTCTGAACAGTTAAACTGCCCCTGAGGATTTTACAAAGTTCTCTATGCGAGCAATTCTTTGCCCTACGAACTACTTCGCTACAAGTTCGTACAACGAACTTATGGTCCTTTAGCTACTGACTTTAGTCTGAGATAGTTCGCTGGTCCTTCACTATAACCTCACCCAGCGAATATTTGCTACCAGTTCGTCCAACGAACTTAGTTCCCTTTTCCTGCTGCCATCATTCTGAGATGGTTCGCTGGGGCTTCGCCATGAGCTCGCCCAACGAACATTCGCCTCTACTCCTCGCTGGCTGTTCACCCAAAGAACATGCTGAATCTCTTCTTTTCCTTTGGCTTCCTTGTCCAATTACTTGTGTCTCACACTTTGATGTTTTATGCCTAATTACTGCACAATAACACAAAAATCAAAGCAACCAAAAGTATTTTCAACATTATTGAATAGTATCATGATATCATGGAGTAAATCCAACAAAACATAAAAAATGAGATGAAAAATGCCAATAAATATGGATCAATTTAAAGCATGTTTGGCATTAAACAATAAACACTATACAAGCAAGAAGAGGTTCCCTCCACCATCTGAGTTTCCCACATTACCAGGGTGCTGACTAAGCATATCACACTTATCAGACTCTTCCACCTTAGTCTGCTCCTTCATCCACTAAGACTCTTTCTTGTACTGCCCTCATAGGAACTATGAGAGGAAAGTCTTTAACACCTGCAGAATTCTGATGATGCATCATTTGGTAACCTCTCTACTTCATCTTCCTTGGTCATTAAGCATGAGCATGCAATTCCTTAGGGGTAAGCACAAATAGCAACTATCTCTAGACTCAATTTCCTCATTAGCACCTCATACAACTCATTAGAGTCAAATGTTAGCCCTTAGGGAAACATACCTTAAGACCTTGATCATATAACTGAATTGTGCTAATCTCACTACTTAACAGACAAAACTATGAAATCCAGTTCATAAACCCTTTTAAATTCACTTTAGGCACCATCATTTTAAAGGGCCAAAAATTGTAGAGTGAGACAAGAAGTATATTAGATATTACTTTACTCTAGCCCTGAGTCTGAAGCACCCATTGTCAAAGTGCCAGTCTTAAGAGGTTAAAACTCTAAAAAGGTATCAGATAAAGAGGATTAGCATCTTCCTTGAGTTTTAACCATTTCTTGGTTAACATCAGGCTGAGTTGGACCCCTCAGATATCCATACAAGATGAAACACACATGCCTGATAATACCAACTAAATTTTGGAAGAGACATCTCCAGAGAAAGTTCTTGCCTTTAGAATAAATATTATGATGTTTATCATGATGTTGAGACATTAAATGACATCATTAACTCAGCTTGCCTCTTGATAGAAACAGATTCCTCTCCCCTTGAAATCTAACTACTTGATATAGTCTTAAGCATCCTATCCCTTTAAGTCCTCCAGACATCATCTCAACCTTCCAAATAAGACAGTGACAAGGTAGACAGATTCATCTTTAAGATCATTACACTGAGTGCCTCTACCAGGTCCAACAAATCCTTGAGTAACAGAATCTTGAAATTTTCAGTATGAATGTTCTTAACATTTGACCTTGAGCATCTACCTACTTTCCTCAGAACCGGATTGAATTGACTCCTCATCATATGTCGGGTCACAAACTCCTACAGGGTAGGAGACAAAAAAAACATGCTCTTGTTCTTCATATCAGAGCTGTCATTCTCAAAGACACATCAACAATATAGTGACCTAAGAGATCCACCTGAGCTGATGATGTCTTGATCTTCTTCTTTGACAGTAGTCACATTTATGACAAGACTCTTGGGAGAGACCTCTGAAACCTGCTGACCATATGTGCCTTCATGAAAGGTCTTGAGAGGATACCAAGCATCTTTGGTCACCACACATGTGTTTATCAAACTGAACACATTCTAATCAATTCCATTGGATATGGAATTCAAATCTTTTTAGAGTAACAAGAGTCACTCATACTCCTCCTCACAAGGAACAATCCAAGCGCATTCTTTGGTGACAGATTTTCAATAGCTGTTGTCCTTTTGATAAACATACAGTACTAAAAAAAATATCCCTGAAGCTCTCCCAAAAACTAACTAGGGTGCCAGCTCTGATGCCAATTGAAATTTTGGTACTCTAACACATGTTAATGTTGATGTCCTCACATCAGAACATAATGTCAAGACAGATGTTACAACATCTTTTGTCCGACAGAAAAAATAAACCAGACTGAAAAATAAATTGCAGAAATATAAATAACACAGTCAATTGGTAACCTAGTTGGTTACAATATCACCTACATGTGGAGGTATCTAAGCCAGGAAGGAAATTCATTACGATAGCATTAGTTCAAAGCTAAACTCCCCCGTTTACAACTTCTTGCCTAATCACTACCATGTGCAAATTCTACCTAGAAACCCTTTAGAGATGAGATCCCCCTCTCACTTCCTAATCACTCACAATCCTAGTGACAATACCTCGAGAAACCAAAAAGAAGAAGAACACTCTTTCAACTACAATATTTGGTTTTGCTTAAAAGCTTCAACCAAGAACAATACACTCTTGCTTAAAAGCTTTAGAGTTAGCAATTAACAATACACAATTAGTCTACCTCAATGTATCAAAATATGCAAAGGGTGACATACAAAGTCACACTAAAGAGACTCTCAAAACCTAAGATTCTAAAACCTCCCCTTATTTTTCAAAAGTGAAAGTTGTATCTTCATTAGGTTTAGGTCTTCTTTAAATAGTCTTTAGACCTCGTGGGCTTGGGCTCTTGAAGTGCAATTTATCAGGAATCAGCTTGGAATCATAAGCATAATCTCCTGCACAAAAATAGGAACAAATACAAAGTTTTCTAAAAAGGCTCAATGATCTTTTTTTAAGAAAACCATCACAATCTGACAAAACAGAAGTTCCCATAATATCCCTCCTTGGATAGCACATACGTGTGAATCAGAACACACTCAAAAATCACACTAAAATACCAAAATAGTCATGCCCTACTTTTCTGGTATAACATGTCCTGGCACATGTCATAACATCATATTGAACATGATGTTTGACTGTCATGGCAGAACATCTGGTTCAACATCTAGCTAATCAGCATGTTATTTTACCAAAATGTTGTCAATGCAAAAACCACATAGCTTACAGTAAGAAAAAGAGGTAAACAAGAAGAACGCAATAAAATTGGTTATAAACTGTTATTCTTTCATTTCTCTTTAAAACAAGATTACAAGTGATACAGAATAGCAAATAACCTCTCTCACCCTAATTAGGATTTGCACCACACCCCAAAGATGAGAGACTAGCATGCTATTTATAACAAAACTAACATACTAACCTAATGGGATTTTACACACAGGCCCATTACACAAGCTAACTTAGGGAACAAGCTAACTTAAACAATTGAGCTTACAACCAAGGCCCAATTTGACATGCTAACACTCCTTGCATACTTTGACTACAGCATGTTAATAGACTTTGACGACATGCTAAGATTCTTTCGAATTATCGAACCTAGAATCTACCCATCAACCATACTAGAGTTCAATCCAATATCTCACAAATCACCAATTGGAACAAACTCTATAACATCAAGGAAACAAACTAGTTTTCTTCATGTAGCTTTATCAACTGCATACAGTGGAAGAACTTGCAACTTCGTAATGTCTTGGTGATCATATCATAAGCATTGTGATCTGTCGAAACCTTCAGCACTTGGATTTCTCCATGCTCGATTAATCCTCTGACAAAATGCAGCTTCACATCGATGTGCTTGGTTCACTCATGATAGGTTGAATTCTTTGACAGGTGTATAGCACTTTGACTATCACATTTAACAGTGATAACTCGACCTTGAAGTTCCGGCTCCTTAGCAAAACCTTCAAGCCATAATGTTTATTTCACAACTTCAGTGAGGGTCATATATTCAGCTTCAGTGGTTGATAAGGCAACAACCTTCTGAAGTGTTACTTTCTAACTGATAACTGTGCCAAACATACTAAACGCATATTTAGAAATAGATTTTCTGAAATCCATACAACCTGATTAATCAGAGTCGACATACCATTCGATTTCTGCTTTACTATTTTCACCACATGCTCCACCATAGATTAGGACTCTATTCAGAGACCCATTTATGTACCTTAGAATCCACTTTAATGCTTGCCAGTGAGTCTTTCCAGGATTCGCCATGTACCTTCTTACAAGACTTACTGCATATGCTATGTTGGGTCTAGTAGAAACCATAACATACATCAAAGAACCTGAAATTCTGGCATAGCATCTAACATATGTCCTAACACATGTCAAGACATTGTTCTCTACACAACTTAAAAAAAGAACATAACTGCACACTGGTATTCAGAATACCAGTAACAGCAACAAGACAGATGTTACGACATCTGTTCCAACATGTTAATCAAAACTGAACTATAAATTGCAGAATGATAAATAACACAGAATATAATAACCCAGTTCGGTGCAAATCACCTACATCTGGGGGCATACCAAGCCAGGAAGAAGAATCCACTATCAATAGTATAGTTTTATGTAAACAACTGTTGGTTTACATTAAACACCCCTGGTTTACCTATCACTACCCAATGAAAACTTTATCTAAGAACTTCATCCTAGATAAGAGAAACCCATCTCATTCCCTAAATCATAACCTGTGATTATCTAACAGTTATAAACACAATAACTGTATCATCCTATTGAAAGGCACCCATTTCAATACAAAGTTCAGTCAAGCTTCCTTGACTAACAAGTTAACTTGGATTTGCTTAAAAGCTTCATCCAAGAACAATACACGATTCATTACTTACGGGTTTCTGAATCTGTTCAAGTACCTATGTCTTCCACAATGTATCAAATCGATACAGAGGGAGACTTACAAGAGAAACCTACGACTCTCAAAACCCTAAACTCTACTTTACAAAATAGGATTCCTAAGTCTATGTCGTTCTCTCTCTCTTTTCTGCCTAGATCTTGATCTTCTTTTATAGACATCTGCTGTTTTGGGCTTCAAATCTTCTCTCCTTGATCCACTGCCAATCCCGCCTTGAATCTTGGAACAGATTTAAAAAAAACATGCTGTGACAGTCATGATGTCGAATCTTCATGCTGTGACATTTCATTCGACATCTTTAGTCTGGGGCATAAATATTCATGTTGGAATATCTTTCCCAACCTTATGTTTTACCAAAATTTAGTCAAACCATTGGAGCTTTCAATCTCCCCCTTTTGACAAATTTTGGCTAAAACATTCTTCAGTTTAATGGTGCATGCAGTGAAAAAACCTGAAGCAAGTGTCAAGGAAGAGGGAGAAGATAATTTTGAGTCACCCTCTTCATTCCCTTGTGACACCAAATACATACTTACTTCCTAACTCTGATCACAAAACACAACTTCCCAAAGATGTTAGAACCCAGAACGTTAGAACATCCTTTGAGACATTGAGACATTTTTTTCCCAAATCAGCAGCACAAATACACAGACACCTCTCAGCAGTAAGCAAGAAGAGCAAGAAGCCATTCTCCCCATTTTTAGCCAAAAGTTGGGAAAAATGGCCCATGCAGACCCATACCCAGACTGTGCTTACCCAAACACGGACAAAACCCATTTGCTCTCAACTTAACAAGAAAGATGTTCTGCAACACAAGCAGCACAACCCTTCTTAAATATTGAAGAAGCTACATAGGCATTTGGAAGAGACAACAAACTAGTCAATGAATGCAATAACCACTAACCAAGTTAGTTTCAAAAGGTTCCACTTTTTCTGACTTGTCCTTGAAACCTATGTCCCTTTGATTGTCTTTATCTAAAACAGATTTTGAGTAATGTCCTGATACCTAATCTGACTTTGTCAGATTTCCATCAAAGATTTATAGACCCTACAACATTATTTCATCTAGCACAGACAGAACAAGTTATACAAAGATAATTACAACCTTCTTCTCTTTATTCTAAATCAATTCCTTAATCCAGAATTAGCAGACTTGATCACGACATTTTTAACATATCAACAGAATGCTTCCATTGACCTTCCAATCTGCAGAGAAAAACAAATTCTTCCAGACAGCAACAAAGACTCCCAAGATACTTGTATCACTTCTGATTCAATCCATTGACACCTAATGACAGAATCAGAACAACCTGATAAGTCCACCTAGAACTTAACCAGTAGAGCAATGTCACGACATCTCGTCTGACATATCATCCTCACCTGAGGCAATCTATCACAAACTGCTTGAAACCACAAATAGTCTTGATAAACAACTGCACTATTGCAGCAACCTATCCAAAACAGAAGTCTAACTCCCCTTGTCATAGATAACCAGCGTTCCTTTGCAAGCAGAACACCTTAAATGAATGGAAAACATAAGACGCATCTTCATGTCTTCAAGATCGCACCCTTTGGTCAACACATCTGCTGAACGCGTTCACCTAATACATAATCCTCAAGCAATCCATGTACCACACTAGTACATTTAACAGACAAAAGTTCTCCCCCTATCTTTCTCAAATGATGCTTCTTCAGCAAGAAACACCCCAAAAACACCACATGATATCCCATGACAACTTCACGATCATATAGTGAGAGTACCAGGAACGCATCCTTGTACCACAACTAACAAACTCTTGGATTGAGACCAAAATCACCATTGATCCCTCTCATCTAGAACCCATCCATACACTATACGAATTCCTCCTGAATTCTCATGTATAGACATCCATGTTCCTTGAGATAAAATCCAATTGAATCTGGAATGTGAAAAGAGACATACAGAGCCCCTTAGTTTGCTAGCTCGCCTAGATGTTCTTCACACTTGAAAACATCAAACACATGCTCCATAAATTCTCAACTTATTTGCTCCATAAGCACCAGACTGATCCACTTCTCTCTAGCATGACTTGTAGCAAACGAAACCACCTCTCCACAAGCATTCTGACCTCGGAAAGAGTCTGTCTTCTAGATAAACACCCCATGGTCCAAGACAGTCTTCAATTTATCATTCTCCCATATGATAAGATATAACACTTCTAATTCAACTGGTGAATATCATCTACCATATTCTGAACACATCAGAATCCAGACCTTCATGCAATCAACCCATGATCCACTTCAGTCTGATACCACATTCATAACAGACTTCCAAGACAGTCCTTTACTCATCATTCTCCCGTATGACAAGATAAAATTCTTCTTAGACAAGATGTGAACATCAAGTTCCAAACACACAGAACTTCAACTCCTTATCCAAGGACAACAAACCCAGATGATGTTCTAACATCAGTTAGGACATCCTTCACATATCACAGACACTAACCAACATGGTCCTTGATATGTCCACCACTAGACTTACTATCTGCATAGTAATCCAACTGAAGATCTTCAGAGCACACTGCACCACCAGCTTGATCAATAAGAACTACAGATACCCAAAGAGAGAAATAAACTCTCCTTCAACTTCCAAAATAGGGTAATCTTCCATAAGCAACTTAGGGCTTCTACCACAAACTCTAAGATATGGACAGAACCAGAACCTCCTTTGATTTTCAACCAACGACCCTTCTGCCCAAGAGTAATTAGTTCCAAGTACCCTGCTTGAATGCACGATAAAGATCAACCAAATGCCATTGTTTAGTTAATCTTAGCTTTTCTTCAGAGTTTCAGAAAACCTCATGATCCACCAATGAAACCTAATCTTCAAGTCACATAGTCCACTTACTCCATAACAAGCCATCTTGGATCCACCAAGCCTTAGACATGTAACATCTACTCCTTTTCGCAGCTCCCGCAAACTGCATTAGATAGACCTTTTTGAAGCATTAATTCCATTTATTTCTGAGAAGATCAATTTATCTTACGATGATGCGCCACAACATCAACTAAGACCTTGGAGTTTCTGCTTGATGTCATGACATCTGATCGGACATCCAGCTGAGGAATTTAGCCCTTTCTTCTGCCACTTAGAAGAACCTTCTCCCTATAACAGAACAAGAGTTCCATGTTCTCATAGACTTGATCAATGATATCAAGTTATAGTAGACATCCTCCATCCTGCTTTGTTGTACAACAACACTCACCTCATCTTCAGACATCCTAAACCTGCCAAAGCTTGATTCTTCAGAAGAGATTAGTCACTCAAGATCTTTACAAAAGGAATCCCACCTTCATTAAGTAGAGACTTCTGCAGAAAGTCAGAGATAACTGCCACTTTATCCTTGACCTCCAAGATGAGCAAGATCACATGCTCCTATATACCTAGATCAGAAATAAACTGACCCAAGCTGTGCCATCACCAACACCATATTCTGGACAAGTATCTTGCCAAGACATTTTCCAGATAGACATCAGATGCTTCTAGTAATAACTGGAGTACACCTGCTGCACTCCAATACTCCTAGATCAAAAATAAACTGATCCAAGAAATATTCATCAAGATTATGATGTCTTCTTCTTCATCTTCAACAACACCATTGTCTGGACCAGTTTCTTTCCAGGAAACTCTCCAGAGATCAGATGCTTCTGCCACACCAGACTGAAGCAGATTCTTAGGTCAACACCCAAGAGAAATAGATCCAAAAGCGTATGTAGTACCCCTCCCATGATTCTGCACAAACTCTGATGAAGAGATGTTTCAACATCTTGTTGAACATCAACAATTTTGAACTTCAAATACAAGAATAATCAATTAAATACTTGTGAATCCACAAATAGCAATTGATCTTAAATCCTTGTTCAATAACCCTGTTTCACTGTTGAAGCCATACTCCAACAGATCACTCCATGAACACTTATCAAGTATACAATCTTTGCAAGTATCTTCCTTGACAAACAAAGTGTTGAGATACCAAGGCTACCACCCTTGACTCAAGTAACTAAGATTCTCTCTTAACGAATCCTATTTACCTCAACAGTTTTGAAATCTCTATTCAGATTGGATTCATCCTTAGGATTAAGAAAGATGAATCCTTCCTTGCACTTTTGGATGGTGAAAATAAATCACCTCCACTTTCTTCAGAATTTATGTTTCACAGAAACACCCTCTAGTCAGAAGAGTAACTAGAAGACTCCAGATGCACGACTGAGATGCCTTTATGAGTGGACTTGAGAGAGATCTCAATTATCTTTGACAACTTAGCCAAAAAATAATTTACCAACTTCCTAGAGCAATAACTTGATAAACATAATCTCAACTCACCTTCTCTTCAACTGACTTCAAGATACACAATGGAACCAAGCTTCCAAGTACCAAGTCACCATGACAGACATCAACCAACAACTCTCTCCATTCCATCGCTCCCGACTTTGGAATGAAAATATACAGATATTTTCAAATATAGAAGCCAACAATTGAGATCTTACACCATCTTTCTTCAGTCACAACTCCAGAATCCCATAAATACCAGAGTTATTCCATCAGAAACATATGCAGCGGAACCACCAAGGAACATCTTCAACATGCCTTAATAAGATGTCAGAACATCTTATAAGACACCCCAACAAGAGAACTAGCCACTTCTCCTGCAGTTGTTGTAGCAGCTCCTCAGAAAACATGAACAACCAACAGTAGTTGTTACCTTCGATCCAGAACATCTATCTCATCCATTAATACCCTTGAGTATGTATGAGTTAATGATCTGATCTCCAAAACTCCTCCTTGTTTAAAGCGCTAGAAAGTATCTCCCAAGATCTCATCCAGAAACAGACAGGATGCCTGCTCTGATACCAATTGAAATTCTAGCAGAGCATATAGCAGATGTCTTAACACATGTCAAGACATTGTTCTCTGCACAACTTAAAACAAGAACAGAACTGCACACTGATATTTTGAATATTAGTAATAGCAACAAGACAGATGTTACGACATTTGTTCCAACATGTTAATCAAAATTGAACTATAAATTGCAGAATGATAAATAACACAGAATATGATAACCCAGTTCGGTGCAAATCACCTATATTTGGAGGCATATCAAGCCAGGAAGAAGAATCCATTATCAGTAGTATAGTTTTATGTAAAGAGCCACTGGTTTACAGTAAACACCCCTAGTTTACCTATCACTACCCAATGAAAACTTTATCTAAGAACTCCATCCTAGATAAGAGAAACCCATCTCACTCCCTAAATCACAACCTATTATTATCTAACACTTATAAACACAATAACTGTATCATCCTATTGAAAGACACCCCTTTCAACACAAAGTTCAGTCAAGCTTCCTTGACTAACAAGTAAACTTGGATTTGCTTAAAAGCTTCATCCAAGAACAATACACGATTCATTACCTATGGGTTTCTGAATCTGTACAAGTACCTATGTCTTCCACAATGTATCAAATCGATACAGAGGGAGACTTACAAGAGAAACCTACGACTCTCAAAACCCTAAACCCTACTTTACAAAATAAGATTCCTAAGTCTATGTCGTTCTCCCTCTCTTTTCTTCCTATGTCTTGATCTTCTTTTATAGCCATCTGCTGTCTTGGGCTTCAAATCGTCTCTCCTTGATCCACTGCCAATCCCGCCTTGAATCTTGGAACAGATTTAAAAACAAAACCTGTTGTGACAGTCACGATGTCGAATCTTCATGCTGTGACATTTCATTCGACATCTTTGGTTTGAGGCATAAATCTTAATGTTGGAACATCTTTCCCAACATTATGTTTTACCAAGATTTAGTCAAACCATTAGAGCTTTCAGAACCTACTATGTTAGCATATGGTATGTTATTCATATAAGCTCATTCGACCTTAGTACTGGGACAATAATTTGTACTCAGCTTGAATTGAGGGTTTGTCGGAGTTAAAACAGGCTTTGAATTCGACATACCAAACTTGTCGAGAATCTTCTTTGGGTATGTCTCTTGAGATAAGCATAATATCGACTGCTTTTTATCTCTCCGGATGTCAATCCCAAGAATCCTGGATGCAGCTCCCAGATCCTTCATATCGAACTCCTTATTGAGTTTAACCTTCACTTTCATTAAATCCTCAACATTGTTGCTTGTTATGAGAATATCATCCACATAAATCAACAAAATAACAAATGAATTTCTAGGTCAAAATTTAAAGTAAACATAGTGTTGAACGGACTTCTAATGAAACTTATGTGTGCCATGAACTTGTCGAATCTCCTATTCCATCGTCGAGGAGATTGTTTCAGTCCATGTAAAGATCTATTCAGCTTGCACACATAATTTTCCTTTCCCTTTTCTGCATACCCTTGACGTTTCCTCATCATGATTGTTTCATCTAGATCTCCATACAAGAAAGCAGTCTTCACATCCATTTGTTCCAGTTGCAGGTCGAATTGTGCCACCCTGGAAAGCAACATTCGAATGGACCTATGTTTCACAACAGAAGAGAACACATCATTGAAGTCGACATCTTCTTTCTGAGTGAAATCCCTTGTGCCCAATCTTGCCTTGTATCTCATCGACGTCACTCCTTTGATTCCTTCCTTAACTTTGAAAATTCACTTACAGCTGACTAACCTGGCTCCAACAGGTTTCTTGATCAGTTCCAAAGTGTGGTTATCATGAAGAGACTTCATCTTATCATCCATGACCTTCATCTATTCAATCCTATTTCGACTTCTCATAACCTCTTTATAGTCTCTAGGTTCTTCGTCCAAAACCTCACTTGCAGAGATTAAGGCATGAGCTATAAGATCTGCATACCCAAGTCTTTGAGGTGGCTTGATGACTCTTTTTGACCTATCTCTTGCCAACAGGTAGTCATCGACAGTTTCCTTTATTTCAAAAACAACTTCTGCTTCTTTTTCGACTTTATCTGGTCATGTAATTCAACATCATTATGCTCCACCTCAACAGGAATCTCTTTCTATTCCAGCTCTTCTTCAGATATCTTCGAACTTCGACCAATGTCATCAGTTTTCTTGAAAGCCATCTCAGCCTCATTGAAAACTACATCTCGACTTGTGATACACCTCTTGTGACCTGGCTCTAGGGATTGCAACCTATACGCTTTGTCTCCTTCAGGATATCCAAGGAACATACATTCCAGAGCTCTAGGTTCGACCTTATCTTGCCTAATGTGAGCATAGACTATGCAGCCAAATACTCTAAGTTTATCGAGATCTGGTGGATACGCTGACCAAACTTCTTCAGGTGTCTTCATATCTAATGTTGTCGAAGGACATCTGTTTATCAGATATGTTGCTGTCAAAATAGCCTCTGCCCAAAACACCTTCTTTAACCTAGCACTAGTCAACATGCATCTAACTCTTTCCAAAATGGTTCGATTAAACCTTTTTGCCAAACCATTTTGTTGGGGAGTACCTGCAGTAGTTCTGTGCCTTGGAATACTAGAGACTGCACAAAAACTTTCGAACTCCTCATTGCAAAATTCAAGGCCATTGTCAGTTTTCAGCCTCTTGACCTTTCTGCCAAACTGATTTTCGACCAAAGTCTTCCAACTTTTGAAATTCTCAAAAGTTTCATCCTTAGTCTTCTGGATGAATACCCATAAATTTCTGAAATAATCATCAACTATGGATAGAAAATACCTTACTCCTGAATGTGATGGACACCTTGCAGGCCCCCAAATATCAACATGGATGTAATCAAGGGATCCATGTGTTCTATGTTTGCCTTTGTTGAACTTCACTCTGCAAGATTTTCCAAGTACACGGGGTTCACAAAACTTTAGCTTTACGACTTTGTCTCCACCAAGCAGATTTTATTTCCCCAGTTCGACCAGACCCCTTTCACTGACATGGCCCAATCTCATGTTCCAAGTTTCTATCTTCGACAAAGGTTTCGTGGATACAACATCTGCATAACCACTTACAACTTCAACCTCAAGGGTATACAAGCCTTGTTTCTTCACCCTCTTAAGACTTCCTTCGACCCTTTCATGACTTTCAGAATATTTTTCTCTCATTTGAAAACATGTCCTTTCTTATTGAATTCACCAAGAGAAATCAAATTTCTCTTTAAATCAGGTACATACCTAACTTCAGTCAACAACCTTACTGACTCATCATGGAGCTTGAATGTCACAGATCCAACACCTGCAATCTTGCAAGCTTTATTGTTTCCAAGCAATACAGATCCACCATCTTGATCACATAGTTCCTCGAACAAGTCTTTGTTTGGAGTCATGTGCCAAGTACAACCTGAATCCATAATCCACTCTTTACTTGAGTCGCCGCTTGAAACCACAAGAACATCAGATGAGTCAAAATCATCTTGAACAATGGATGCATTACCATTATCCTTACCAACGTGATCTTTTAGGCGTTCAGGGCATAATTTTCTTGTATGACCCTCCTTCTTGCAGTGATAACGTCGAATACCAGATGCATCACCACTATAAGACTTATGTTGACTTTTACCCTTCTTCTTGTCGAACTTGCCATCTCTCTTTGTGAATTTCGCCTTAACCGACAGGCCTTCACCAGTCGAAGATGGCTTGTCCTCCTTTCGTTCGTTCAAATCCTTAGAATACAAGGTTAATTGAACTTCTTCAAAGGTCAGAGACTCTCTTTCATACAAGAGAGCTTCTTTGAAGTGAGCATGTAATCTGGGCAAAGCACAGAACAACAACAGCGTTTGATCTTCATCCTTGATCTTTCAAGATCAAGAATTAACTTGTTGAACATATGCAACTACTCAGCCAGAACTTTGTCTTCACTCATCTTGAATGAATACAGAGCTTGCTTCAAGTAGAGACGATTGACCAACGATTTGGTCATGTACACACTTTTGAGTTTCACCCATAACCCAAACGTCGTCGTCTCCTTCAAAACCTGTCGAAGAACCTTATCACCAAGGCTCAATAAGATGGCGTTATGGGCTTTCTCTACCATAGTTATTTTTTCTTTGTCCGTTAATGCAGCGTCCATGGCTGCGACTCCCTTCAACGCTTCTAAATAACCCTACTGAACTAGTATGGCTTTCATCTTCAAGCGCCATAGACTGAAATAGTTCACTCCGGTGAACTTTTTAATCTCATACTTTATTGACGACATCTTCTCCACGCCCACCGCACCAATTTGTTGTGAAAAACAATACCGGAATAATAAAGTATAATCGGTTCCTTGAACAACAACAAATCCACAAGGGTAAGAAAAAAAAGGGAAACAGGAAGAACACAATAAAATTGGTTATAAACTGTTATTCTTTCTTTTCTCTTTGAAACAAGATTACAAGTGTTACAGAATAACAAATAACCTGTCTCACCCTAATTAGGATTTGCACCACACCCCAAAGATGAGAGACTAGCATGCTATTTATAAGAAAACTAAAATACTAACCTAATGGACTTTTACACACAGGCCCATTACACAAGCTAACTTAGGGAACAAGCTAACTTAAACAATTGGGCTTACAACTAAGCCCCAATTTGATATGCTAACACTTATAGCATACTTCGACTATAACATGTGAACAGACTTCGACGACATGCTAAGATTCTTTCGAATTGTCGAACCAAGAAGCTACCCTTCGACCATACTAGAGTTCGATCTAATACCTCACTATATTTATTTAATTAAGTCGACCTGATAATCTTAAAAGACATTTTATGGCCTGAGGCCTAACATTTTTAACTAAATAGTCATTTTATGTCTTTTCTATTTAAAAAAAGTTTGATCTGACATGAGCCTGTGTAGGGTAGGCCGTAGGTCCCTATTAGTCAGCTTAGCCTATTTTCATTCCTACTATATATAAACCTTTTATGAACTCTCTCTCATGCCCATCACTATTGGACTTAATGCGTGGATGTAAACGGTGGGTGGTCCGAATTATTGATATGTGGGATTTGATTTTTTTTATTACACTCCTTGTTGTAACACCCCTTTCTATACCCCCAAATAATCAATTAAATCATTTAGGCACTTATTGAAAATTTTATCAGAGTATAATTACAACTACGGCATAAAAGGAGAATGTCACATTATGCATGAAATTAAAAACATACAACACCTGCTCACAAGATATGCAACAGTGGGGTAACTAATCAATTAAGGATCTGAGTCCTTTCGCCCACATCTCAAATGTTTAGAATAAAAGCGGAACATCTAAACACTGATAAACATCAACCATATATATAAATCATATATATATATATATATTCATATACCAAACAGTACGGTTCATCAACATCGGTCATGTTATATACACAAAATCATCAGCCAGATACATAAGAAAATGCATCACCAAAAAGGAAAAACAAAAGCATCCTAGCTACCCGACGCTACATATCAGAGTCAGACGACCAAAAAGAAATGAAGACACGCTTCACCACAGACCACCAGCACCTAATCTGCAATGCCTCGTAGGGCATTATAAAACGAGCAGAAGGGTGAGAAATATTATCATAATAACTTTGCATATAATTATATATCTCAACATATAATACACATATATCACATTCTCACCCCAACTCATCACTATGCATGTATATATACATATAACACCAAGCATATACCATAAATCAAATACACGGCATAACAATCCGTAATTAACGCATCTATCACCTAGGCATATCCATTCATGCTCAAATACATGTATCACCAATACATATCGATTCATCACCATTTATCCAACATAAACACCATACAGGTTTATTCACCAATGTATCATTACAAAGATACAATTATCATCATTTCACATAAACATACATATTATGCTTATCCAACAATGCACACCTGTACAATTCTATTCATTCCACTTCACATATACATATATATGTTCATTCATCAAAGCACAAATACAATGATGACAAATGCAACTCATAGAGACCGACTCACGACTCTATTGCAGATGCAATGCGGTACCGACTCATTATCTCAAGTTCAATTGAAGAACTTGTTGGAACCATTCGCTCACACCTATCACATAGGCTCACGACGTTCACCCCTTGCTCACACCTATCACATAGGCTCACAAGGTTTATGGATTGCTCACACCTATCACATAGGCTCACAACCCGACTGCTCACACCTATCACATAGGCTCACAATCGTTTGTAATCATCGCTCACACCTTTCACATAGGCTCACGACGTTACAACGGATTCATCTTAGAACCCCTCAATGCAAGAATGCACATCATGATGTTTCACATACAACATGACTCATGACACTCTTGAAATGCATACATATTCACAATATAGTCATGCATTTATCTCATACATATCCCATACAATCCATACACATTCACTTCAATCAAGCCAAACGACAACAAACCGCACTTTACATTTAATCGGAAAAGTTGGCCAAAAGTCGGCTAAAAATAATATTTCTCATCACCACATAATAGCACATATTTTTAGCTTCACATCCATATAAAGAACACCTCAATCGGATAACCGAGTAAAAAGATATGGATATTTCAAAATAACGCAAAAACATAAACCGGAGAATCGACACTACGATACGATTCGAAAATACTGTACCAATTGGACCATGTTCAGACCTCAAAACCATTTTTCCTAGAAAGAACATCTCATTAGCTTCCCAACGCTTCGAACGGGGGTCAAAACCGACTTACGGTTCAAGAGATATGAATTTCCGAAGTTTCCCCGACAAACCAGAATTTATGTTTCAGCACAGTAGGTATCGATCCCTAACTCGCATGTATCGATCCCTGCTGTAGTAAAAATTCCATTTTTCCCAATTTTCACAGTAGGGATCGATCCCTGGGATTATGTATCGATCCCTAACCCTGTTTTTCACAAAAAAACCAGATTTTCTCCATTACACCTATGCTGTCCTTTTCCGAAACACCCAAAAACTCGACTAAATCGAACATTTTCACCGAAACAAACATATACTCATAAACACCAAATACATAAGAACAATTTAGAACACTTAAACGAAATTTCTACGACGTTCGATTTTTCGATTAAATTTCAACCTTTCAAAAACCAGAATTTTTAAACTTCACCAAATCGAATAAAAAGCACGACATACGACGACCTAACCTTCCTCGATACAACTACGTAATTTATTTCGAATTCTAACCGTGAAAACATCGTTTTCTATCAATTTCCCATAATTCGACCTAAACAGAAACAACAACGGAAACATACCGAAAACTAACCGAAACATAACCAAACTTCGTGAAACTTCAAACAGCAGCTCACATACATCTAACCAACCAACACATGTACTTATACGACTTTCCGACCGTAGAAACATCGGTTTATATCGATTTCGTTAAATACGGCATAAACGAAAACATATGGAAAACAACCAAAACATCCACACAAAACACATACATAATCATACACAAAATTAGGATAACAATATTTCACACCCTTACCCGATTAAACCGATTCCTAGAAGTTGTTTTCTTTGATTCCTAGCTTTCCTCTTTTTCTTCTTCTCTTTCTCTCTATTTTTCTGTTTTTCTTTCTTTTTCCCTCTATCTTACTACTTTTCTATTTTTATACAAAAATCCAAATATCTAGCCACCCAAAAAGACCAAAATACCCCTACACTCAAATATCTCGCAAACGCTCTCAAAACGCGATGAAACATCACAACATTGAAAAATAACATTTTTCTAAATAAAAGTCGAAATAAAATAATATAATAATAAAATAATCAAAAACGACTCACTTAAATAAAAATACTAAAACTGGGGCGTTACAACACTCCCCCACTTGGAAATTTTCGTCCTCGAAAATATTACCGAGACGAACAACTTCGGACACGTCCTTCGCATCCGACCAACAAACAACAGGCCTACCAAAAGGCACACCACAAACAACACAACTGACAAACCACTTTGCTAACTGTAAACACAACGACACAACAACGACAAGCTGCAAAGCCCATACGATGCACTTGATGACCAACTTACAACTCAAAGAATCCTCAGAACACAACTCACAGGTTCACTCTTGAACCAAAACACAACAAGATCGTTACCCTCACCGTAGGTAACTCACTTCTAATTCCTCACACAGGAATTAGCTACACGCACTCGAACCAACACAATGGAAACAAGGCAACACCCAGACAAGAACATAAGCTCCATGACACAACTTCGCCTCAACAACATCCACAAAACCAGAACACCAACATCTTTGTCACACAACCATACTACAACAATGCTACGATTCACCAATCGAACATAAAATCAAAACATCCATTTACATAGTAGCCCATGGATAACATTTAAACCTTTCACATATCACTTCCATCCTGAAACGTCTAATGGTCTCAACACTCCTACACGTTTCCAATGTTCAACCTATGAACTCTTACCAGTCCCACACGCATATACGAATTGCGCCATATCACGCTTCCGATGCGCACTCTGATTACTTGTAGCTAGCAAAACTACCAATCCCACGTCCAAAGTCTAACTCTTTCTCATAAATTCTAACCATTCTCATTGTCTCTATTCCTTCAGACCAAACCAATACTCAATATCCTTGTGATTACTAAACACTTCGAATCTAGAACCATAAAAATAATACCTCCAAATACTCCAACACAATGCGACCGCAACCAATTCCAAATCCAGAGTAGTATAGATCCTTTTATAAATCCTCACTTGTCGTAAAGCATAAGCTAGGACTTTACCCTCTCAACTTCCCTCACAATGAACATCCAAAACAAACGACTTACCCTTTGTAAGTCAACTGAAGTAATAATAATGCTAACTTGGAAAAACCTTCCATAACCTCCGAGAATAACCAACTAAATTCCAAAAAGATTCTAATCTCCTTAACCAACTTCGGAGCCTCTCCTTGTAGAACTACATCTACTTCCGATGAATCCACAACAAATACCACCCTAAGAAATAACATATCCAAAAAAACTAACATTTTCAACCAAAATTCTCACTTGAATAACTTAGCATAAAACTTCGTCTCTTTTCAACACTTGCTACTCACACATAATGGTTTCCTTAAAACTCCTACATTGATACCTTAAGCTCAAAACTCCTTAACTCTGTGTTTTGCTTTCCATAGCATCCATACAAGTATACACCACATACTGGCTATACAAATCAATCTTCCATCCTCTTCATCTTCAGATATATGAATCTGTACCAAATCATCAAAACAACTATAAGCACCTGGTTTAGCTCCAAACCATTCACCAAACATACCATCAAGCTGGAAAGACACGTCTACCCCATCCAACATAATTTCCGTCTGCTATCAACAAGAGATTAAGGGTGATCAGTTCCTCAATTTGTCGATAGACAGCCGACAATCATGATGAAGCATAAACCGTCTCCACCAAACTATAACAGCATCAATTACATCTTATACACAAAACTACCTAAGGCACAATCCTTAGTTGACATAATCCTTACCTCTGCATCCCTTCCTGAACCAGAAACCACACTTATAATCTTGCAATTCACAACACACTGAGCCAACGCTCTATACCTGAAACAACACGGAGAAGTACCAGCTTCTCCCCCACTTATCTCATTCTCAATCCTGAAGACAAAGGACTAGAAAAACCAGAGAGCACTGATAGTGTCCCACACACCTATCACGTACTAAGGAATAAACAACACCGACAAAAACACTAAATCCATAACGAAGTCTTTACCATACATGGTCAAAGAACATCTTACACACACCAAAGACGTAGTTACCGACCCCGAAGCAGTCATAAACAATTCAAACACTTTGCACACACATGAGAAATAAAAGAATAAGTCGCTCATGTATCAATTATAGCAACTCAAGGCGTACTATTAATAAAGCATGTACCTTTATCCATACGATCTGCACTAATAGTGTCTGACCCTGCTAATGCAAACACTTTTCCGCCCGCTTGAGCTTGTTTCGGGTTAGTACACCTAGTACTAAAGTGACCCGCTTCTCCACAATTATAGCATTTCACCAAGTTCTTTCTACAATCGGCAACAGAATGCCCCATACGTCCACAGTTAGAACACTTCAATGCAGTATTTCTGCACTCCACGGATTTATGTCCCACTTCACCACATTTGTAACACTTAATGGAACCGGAACCTCCTCCTCCATATTTCTTATCAAAGTTTCCCTCATGCTTGCCCTTATCAGCGGGTGCCACATAAGGTCCACTCCTAGCTTGTTGCTTCCCCTCCCTCTCATTTAAACTTTTGTAATGTGTAGAACGAGCCTTACTATCTTCCTCGAAGATTCTACAACATTCCGTCAAATCCGCAAACCTTCTTATCCTTTGATATCCCACAGCTTGCTTAATCTCGGGACGTAAACCATTCTCATATTTAATACACTTTGAGAACTCAGCAGTAATCGCAGCATAATGAGAATGAAATTGAACCAATTCCACAAACTTAGCAGTATAGTCCACCACAGACATACTACCTTGTTTCAGTTCAAGAAACTCCATCTCCTTCTTTCCTTTCACACTTTCAGGATAATACTTCACCAAGAACTGGGTACGAAACAATTCCCAAGTTATCTCTTCATTATCCACCTCAAGAATTTCGCGCATACCGACCCACCAATCGTCGGCTTCTTCCCTCAGCATGTGAGATCCAAGCCTCACCTTATTCTCTTCCGCACAGTCCATGACTCTGAAGATTCTTTCAATCTCTTTCAGCCAAAGTTGAGCACCATCGGGATCAAATCTTCCTTTGAAGACCGGTGGTTGATTTTTCCTGAACTCGTCATTAGCATTCACGTTAGGTGCACCTTGCACCGCCCTAGCCATTGACTCCAAGGCCGCAGCCACCGCATTGTCGTTTCTACCAGACATAATCTGATTATTCCCAAAAACGGCAACAAGGTTAAACAACAGTTCAACCAACACAACAACGAGACAGACACGACTGACTCAACACTGGCTCTGATACCACTTAATGTAACACCCCTTTCTATACCCCCAAATAATCAATTAAATCATTTAGGCACTTATTGAAAATTTTATCAGAGTATAATTACAACTACGGCATAAAAGGAGAATGTCACATTATGCATGAAATTAAAAACATACAACACCTGCTCACAAGATATGCAACAGTGGGGTAACTAATCAATTAAGGATCTGAGTCCTTTCGCCCACATCTCAAATGTTTAGAATAAAAGCGGAACATCTAAACACTGATAAACATCAACCATATATATAAATCATATATATATATATATATATATCTATATATATATATATATATATATATATATATATATATTCATATACCAAACAGTACGGTTCATCAACATCGGTCATGTTATATACACAAAATCATCAGCCAGATACATAAGCAAATGCATCACCAAAAAGGAAAAACAAAAGCATCCTAGCTACCCGACGCTACATATCAGAGCCAGACGACCAAAAAGAAATGAAGACACGCTTCACCACAGACCACCAGCACCTAATCTGCAATGCCTCGTAGGGCATTATAAAACGAGCAGAAGGGTGAGAAATATTATCATAATAACTTTGCATATAATTATATATCTCAACATATAATACACATATATCACATTCTCACCCCAACTCATCACTATGCATGTATATATACATATAACACCAAGCATATACCATAAATCAAATACACGGCATAACAATCCGTAATTAACGCATCTATCACCTAGGCATATCCATTCATGCTCAAATACATGTATCACCAATACATATCGATTCATCACCATTTATCCAACATAAACACCATACAGGTTTATTCACCAATGTATCATTACAAAGATACAATTATCATCATTTCACATAAACATACATATTATGCTTATCCAACAATGCACACCTGTACAATTCTATTCATTCCACTTCACATATACATATATATGTTCATTCATCAAAGCACAAATACAATGATGACAAATGCAACTCATAGAGACCGACTCACGACTCTATTGCAGATGCAATGCGGTACCGACTCATTATCTCAAGTTCAATTGAAGAACTTGTTGGAACCATTCGCTCACACCTATCACATAGGCTCACGACGTTCACCCCTTGCTCACACCTATCACATAGGCTCACAAGGTTTATGGATTGCTCACACCTATCACATAGGCTCACAACCCGACTGCTCACACCTATCACATAGGCTCACAATCGTTTGTAATCATCGCTCACACCTTTCACATAGGCTCACGACGTTACAACGGATTCATCTTAGAACCCCTCAATGCAAGAATGCACATCATGATGTTTCACATACAACATGACTCATGACACTCTTGAAATGCATACATATTCACAATATAGTCATGCATTTATCTCATACATATCCCATACAATCCATACACATTCACTTCAATCAAGCCAAACGACAACAAACCGCACTTTACATTTAATCGGAAAAGTTGGCCAAAAGTCGGCTAAAAATAATATTTCTCATCACCACATAATAGCACATATTTTTAGCTTCACATCCATATAAAGAACACCTCAATCGGATAACCGAGTAAAAAGATATGGATATTTCAAAATAACGCAAAAACATAAACCGGAGAATCGACACTACGATACGATTCGAAAATACTGTACCAATTGGACCATGTTCAGACCTCAAAACCATTTTTCCTAGAAAGAACATCTCATTAGCTTCCCAACGCTTCGAACGGGGGTCAAAACCGACTTACGGTTCAAGAGATATGAATTTCCGAAGTTTCCCCGACAAACCAGAATTTATGTTTCAGCACAGTAGGTATCGATCCCTAACTCGCATGTATCGATCCCTGCTGTAGTAAAAATTCCATTTTTCCCAATTTTCACAGTAGGGATCGATCCCTGGGATTATGTATCGATCCCTAACCCTGTTTTTCACAAAAAACCAGATTTTCTCCATTACACCTATGCTGTCCTTTTCCGAAACACCCAAAAACTCGACTAAATCGAACATTTTCACCGAAACAAACATATACTCATAAACACCAAATACATAAGAACAATTTAGAACACTTAAACGAAATTTCTACGACGTTCGATTTTTCGATTAAATTTCAACCTTTCAAAAACCAGAATTTTTAAACTTCACCAAATCGAATAAAAAGCACGACATACGACGACCTAACCTTCCTCGATACAACTACGTAATTTATTTCGAATTCTAACCGTGAAAACATCGTTTTCTATCAATTTCCCATAATTCGACCTAAACGGAAACAACAACGGAAACATACCGAAAACTAACCGAAACATAACCAAACTTCGTGAAACTTCAAACAGCAGCTCACATACATCTAACCAACCAACACATGTACTTATACGACTTTCCGACCGTAGAAACATCGGTTTATATCGATTTCGTTAAATACGGCATAAACGAAAACATATGGAAAACAACCAAAACATCCACACAAAACACATACATAATCATACACAAAATTAGGATAACAATATTTCACACCCTTACCCGATTAAACCGATTCCTAGAAGTTGTTTTCTTTGATTCCTAGCTTTCCTCTTTTTCTTCTTCTCTTTCTCTCTATTTTTCTGTTTTTCTTTCTTTTTCCCTCTATCTTACTACTTTTCTATTTTTATACAAAAATCCAAATATCTAGCCACCCAAAAAGACCAAAATACCCCTACACTCAAATATCTCGCAAACGCTCTCAAAACGCGATGAAACATCACAACATTGAAAAATAACATTTTTCTAAATAAAAGTCGAAAATAAAATAATATAATAATAAAATAATCAAAAACGACTCACTTAAATAAAAATACTAAAACTGGGGCGTTACACTTGTGCCCAACATTATTGAACTTAATGCGTGAATATAAACAGTGGGTGACCAAAATTATCGATATGTGGGACTTGGTTTTTCTAATACATCCCTTGCGCTCAGCATTATTGGACGTGGTGCACATATAGATTGTGGGTGATCCGAATCGATAGATTTGTGATACCATGATAGAACTAGAGTTTGGATTAACTCATATTTACAAAACCGACTTGTAAGATGATGAATGTCACTGTATATAAATCTTTTGTGGATTCTATATTTAATAAATGTTTTTTTTTTTCAATATTTTTTTGGATAGTAAAATTTTATGTATATTTGAAGTGACTAATTTAGAAAGAAAAAAAAAAGGTATTTTAGAAGATAAATATAACAAGACTTTAGTTTTTAAATATAAAATGATCAAAGCAAGTAAAAATTTGTTTAACTGTCAATGCTGATATTGTCCCTATAGAAATGCTGAAATTAGAATATAACATCAATATTTACTCAACTATGATTCTTTTAATACAAAACTACGTGTCCAACACTTGAATATGACAAATTGTTCAATTCATTGCCAGTTGCCACATAACTATGTAACGTAAAATGGACAAGTCAAACTCTAGCTCTAGCTAACTTTTCTTTATGACAACCTCTACTACTTGATGATTACACACCATATTTTATGCTCAAGAAATTTAACTTCTAAAATATCAAACTCTAAAAAAGTGCTATGTTGGACCAATTTAACACACCCTTTTCCTTATATATTCATATCACAACAAATTCATTACAAAAAGCAGCTTCTTCAATTAATCTCCCACCTCTCTTCAAGTCTAGCTATAAGCTTCTAAGGAATAAACACACTCATCAACAGAATCATAAGGTGATTAGACATCTTCTGCTCTACTTTATTTTTTAAGTGTTTCACACATCAGAAAGATTCATACTTAGTTGTTAGGATTTGAGACTTTTGTTTCTCAGATTATGAAAGATTCAGAAAATCTTTTGATTATGCAAGTCTTAGATATGTGACTATCTTTAGATTTTATATTTTAACTCAAAAAATAGGAATATGCTAGCTTGTGATCTTGCTACAACTTATTTATTTATTGAATTTTCTTTGTATTATGTGTTCAAATTACTTGTTTTATAAAAAAAAAAAATAGATTCTGAAAATGACTTATTCATGTACAATACTAACTTAACATGGCCCTACAAGATCTTCATATAAGGTCAACTAAGCATGTTCACCAGTTACAATTTTTTTCTTTCATTTTTATAATAATAAGTTCACATTTGAATTGAAAATGTTATTAGTGATTACCATGTTGTCTATCTAACTATAAATATATTTATTTCTCATCATGGTAGAGTTGTGATTATCTTTTTTTCTCTATTTTATTTCAAACAGAAAATGAGAGAAACCATATCAGAAACATGGTTGGTTATGATCATTGTGATATTGGTTACTGTATTATTTGCAAGACTAATTCAAATCAAGAAAAGAAAAGAAGAGAAAAGTTTATGGAGATTACCGCCAGGAAGGAGAGGTTGGCCTTTGATTGGTGACAGTATCAATTGGTACAATGCTGTTGCAAGTTCTCATCCTGCTCGGTTCGTTGAAGAAATGGCGCAAAGGTATAGTAAGTCACAACTTTGTGTTGTTCTCTGATGTGACGATACGCTATTTAGTATAAAATATTGTCAAATAACGGTTATAGTCGCGCTATAGTACTTATGTGTTATGTGTAGCGGAATTTGAACAAACGACTACTTTCTGTTATCTGTGATAGACAAGCACGGATTCTAACCGATAAAACTTTTTGTTTGGCGTAGGTATGGTAAGATATTTTCTTGCAGTCTATTTGGAAAATGGGCAGTGGTGTCGTCGGATCCGAGTTTCAACCGTTTTGTAATGCAAAACGAAGGGAAATTATTTATTTCGAGTTATCCAAAATCTTTTAGAGATTTGGTTGGTAAAAATGGCGTGATTACGGTTCAAGGAGATCAACAAAGGAAGCTACATGGGATTGCGTCGAATATGATGCGCCTAGATAAGCTTAAGTTCCATTTCATGAATGATATTCAAAATGTCATGATCCAAACTTTGAGCAATTTTGACAACAATCAAGTCATTCTTCTCCAAGATGTTTGCAGAAAGGTAACGGCCCTTACCGCATTTACTTTCTAACAACATTTTCATTTGTAGTCGTGACGAGTCACGAGGGCGTATGATTAATCTTAAGATCAATGTTTTTGTGCAGGTAGCTATAAATTTAATGGTTAATCAACTATTAGGAGTTTCAAGTGAGTCTCAAGTCAATGAAATGGCTCAATTGTTTTCTGATTTTGTTGATGGTTGTTTATCCATTCCAATCAACATTCCGGGCTCTTCATACCACACTGCTATGAAGGTACCAAGAATAAACTTTTAGAATCACTGATATATATATCTATGAAGCAGGGACACAGACACAGACAACAGACACAACCCTAACCCTGACACTTAACACTGATACATAACTTTATAAGATTGTTCTTGATGAATTGTATTCTAAGGCAAGGGAGAAAATCATAAGCAAGATAAACAAGATCATAGAGATATACAGAAAAAACGGTGCGGCAAAAGAAAGTACTAATAATGGTGTACTTGGAAGATTACTAGAGGAAGATAGCTTGCCAGATGAGGCTGTTGCAGACTTCATCATCAATCTTCTCTTCGCCGGCAATGAAACAACCACAAAAACAATGCTTTTTGCAGTCTATTTCCTTACTCAATCTCCTAATGCCATGAAGGAACTTCTGGTGTGCATAATTGAGATATTCTCGAAATCGTTTTTTCTTATTTCGGTCCTGTTTGGATAAACAACTTATTAGTTTCCGCAACTTCTTCTCTTGCACAGGATGAACAAGATTCTCTAAGGACTAATTCTAGAGAAGAATTTCTTACATGGAAAGACTATAAAGCAATGCCATTTACTCAATGTGTAAGTGATTAACATTAGACTATTTTTCATAAACGATTATCTTAATTCTCGAACTCAATTTTGATGAGATAGTTCATCTCATAACAGGTTATTGATGAAACGCTTCGACTTGGAGGCATTGCGATTTGGTTAATGCGGGAAGCAAAAGAAGACATTCAATACCAAGGTACATAAATTTTGAGAGTAGAACTTATTATAAAAAGCTTTATATAATAAGCTACTGATACAAGCTTATCTGTTTTTGAGCAGATTTTGTTATTCCAAAAGGATGCTTTGTGGTTCCATTTCTTTCGGCGGTTCATTTAGACGAAAAGGTATACGACGGAGCTACAAACTTCAATCCTCGGAGATGGAATGAACCTGAAAATGAGGAAAAGAGAAACTGGAGAACTAGTCCATTTTTCTCACCCTTTGGAGGAGGTGCTAGATTTTGTCCAGGAGCCGAGTTAGCTCGGCTTCAAATCGCTCTTTTTCTTCATTACTTTGTAACAAACTATAGGTAATTCCTCGCTCTCTTGTGCATCGTATACACATCTTCTGACGTATATGTAAAATTGACTTTATTGATTCATTGAACAACTGAGGTATCTGGTTTATACGTAGCTTATGTAATTGAACGATGTATGACAGATGGAAACAAATGAAGGAAGATAGAATGTCCTTCTTTCCGTCGGCTCGGTTAGTGAATGGATTTGAAATTTGTTTGACAAGAAGACATGATGATAATCAAAGAAACTGATTTTCATCTCAAAATTCTCCTAAGTTGATCTCAACTATTTTTTTTTTTAATATTTACTGTTTTCTCTGGTTACATGTTTTTGCTGAGTACTTAATTTCTCAGTTGTTTTGTTGTCACAAGAATTATATGTTTCAGAGTTTATATTATATTGTTAAGTCATGTATAACTATATGTATAGAACATTTTTTTATGCTATACTATAACAAAAATAAAATGTTCATTACTCATATAAGGGTTGAACATAGTGTATAGTATAGTATATACCATTTAAGTCTTCATGTGTGTATTTTTTCAATCAGTTTTTTCCTTGGTAATCCAATGTTCATTATTAGTGTCAAAATATATTGATTTTTCTTGAGTTTTTCTCTCTTTCTCTCATTTTATACTAGATTCAATATTAGTGCTAAAATTGATTAAGCAAAAAATTATGTTGTGTGCTCTTCTTTATTTATTGTTGAAAAAGTTAAAGTGACTTAGTGGATTAAACCATAGCGTAATTGTGGTTTTAGTTAAATGTTAGTAGGTTAAACCATATGTCACTCATAATTTAATTATGGCAAAACTATGTTTTAGTCCTTTAAGTTATTTTAAAATATCAAATTAGTATCTTAAGTTTTTTTTAACATTTTGGTTCTTTTTTAAAAATCTTCGTTACAATAAATTACAAATTCCTATACCATTTGAACTGATTTTTCGCGCTGATCACGAATATGCAATCAAATTTATCAAACAAGTTACGGTTCATGAAAATCAGGTAAAAATGGACAAAATACATAATGAAAAATCATTGATCCGACCAAAATACACAATCAAAAGCAAAAGTAATTACATATTCATGATCAATGCGAAAAATCAGTTCAAATGGTATATGAGTTTGTAATTTATTATAACAAAGATTTTTAAAAAAGGAACAAAGCGTTACCAAAAAAACTTAAAGGACAAACTTGATATTTTAAAATAACTTAAAGACCTAAACAGTAGTTTTGCCTTTAATTATGGTAAAAAGAAGTAGCTTACAAGTTAGTATAAATACTAATAATTCTTAAAACCCATGTTAAAGAATAAAATAAATAACTACGTGACTTGAAGAAATAGTTTTTGCAGTTGTGCGTAAGGGTGTAAGTGGATCAGAAAAAATCAATTAATCGACAATTTAATTAAGCCAAACCAAATTTAAAAAAAATTGATTGTTTTTGGTTCGGTTTCAAACTAAACCGAACTAATGAAAACCGATGTGGTTTGGTTTGGTTTTTTGTTTTAGTTTTTAGGAACCTCCAAATCGATGAATCAAACCAATGCTTACTATTCTCGCCGCTTACCACCAATGTTGCTCTCTCTACTGTCATTTTGATATGTTATTGTCGTCTTCTTCATGTTCAAGTTCTCTTTATTAGTTTTCATATTAAAAAAAAAAAAATTCTTCTTCAACAAAATTCCTTCTAGTCTTCTTATAAAATAATGTTGATGTATGTTTGAGGTATGAAACATGTTAATTTATGTGTATTGAAAATTTTTGTTATATGTTTTATTTATTATGCTTTCAAATCTCTTCCTAACCTTCTGATGCCAAGTGCTTACTTTTATGTTTAATAGTGAACTTATTTCATGATGCAATAATAATCATATTACTATTTCGTATGGATTAAAAACAACTTATAATTTGTTTGAAAAAATAAGAGCATGAACTGTATAATTTTAAAAAATAATAGCAAAAAGTAAATCGAAAAGCATGATAGTGGAGAATAGACTGATAAATATAATGTTTAATAAAAAATATTGTAAATCAATCAACCAAACCAAACAAAACCGAACCAAACCGGTCAGTTTGGATTGGTTCCATTTTTTAAAAATACTAAAAATCAAATCAAACCAAACCGACGGAGATATCATCGGTTTGAAGAATTTTTAGACCAAAAACAATTCAAACTAAATCAATTAAACCCCTAATTACGCGCAAACGATACCCGATTTATATAAAAAAAAAATTTGAAGTTATTTATTTAAGTCATCTAAAGCTAAAAAAATTGTTATTTTCAAGAATATATTCATACATTAGTTCTCATATCACGTGCTATAAAATAATTATTGAAATAATAAATGAGATAATCCAATAGCTTATTTGTTTAGGCTTTTTATAAAAATGATTTTTTTTTAAATTCAAATAAAAATAGATTTAAATATTTCTGAGTTTAATGGTAGTGTACTGACAGTGTAAAAAAGTTTTACAATGTCATTAGGGGTGAGAATAGGCTGGGCCGAGCTAGGTCATGCCAAGCCTGAGCCTGACCTGCTAAAAACTACAAAGTCTGAGCTTGGTCTGTAGCCTATCATAAGCTTATTTTTAGGCCTAAGTCTGACATTTTCGAATGCCTGATTGGCCTAGTAGCCTATTTAAAAGCCTACTTTATTTGAACATTTGTAAATAAGAAATTCAACTAATGTTAAATAAACTAACAAATTAAAAGATCAATGAGATTAAATGTTTGTTTTCATTATCTCATTCAAGTTTACCTATTAGCATAAGTTTGATGATACTATTTGTTGGAGAGAACTTATGAGAAAAACTTTTGACAACAACTTATGACATTGTTTATAATGTTTTTTCAACTTATTTTCATAAGTTCTTCAAGATAACTAAGTTTTATTTTCGTATTTTAATTAAAAGTACAAAATAGAATATAATAATAATAAATTTATTGAGTTTTTTTTTAAATAGGCCAGCCTGATAGGCTTGAAAGGTTTTTCTTACGGCCTGTGGCCTAGCCTCTTTAGCTAAATAGGCTTATAAAAAAGCCTAAGCCTTTTCTATTTAAGAAAAAGCCTGGCCTGGCCTGGGCCTATGTAGGCTAGGCCGTAGGCCCCTGTTAGTTGGTCTGGCATATTCCCACCCCTAACTGTCATCCAATAAAAACATAACATTTTGCCATGTCATATAAATT
The DNA here is from genome assembly GCA_022829125.1 of Lathyrus tuberosus. Lineage (NCBI taxonomy): Eukaryota > Viridiplantae > Streptophyta > Magnoliopsida > Fabales > Fabaceae > Lathyrus > Lathyrus tuberosus. Next base: position 6,179,459 of record JALAZF010000194.1, read on the forward strand.
TTTTAAAAATTACAGTCTGACTTGGCGGAATTCATGGTGGTGATTGGTTAACAGTGTAAAAAAATTTTACACTGTCAGTGCATCACCTATTTTCTCAATATTTTTTATAAATGTTATTTTAGACATTTTATTTTTTAACATAATTTTTTTAATATCAAATTTTCAAAAAATAAAAAACCTAATTTGAAGTTATTTTAAATAACTTTTTATAAAGATTATTTTTGAGATATATTTATGTGATTTTAACTATATTTTAAACTTTAATTATATATATATATATATATATATATATATATATATATATATATATATGTGTGTGTGTGTGTGTGTGTGTTATTAAATGTTTAAACTAATATTTTAATTTATAAAAATGAGATTAAAAAACTTTTAGTATTTTAAAAAAGTTTTTTATAAAAAAAATTTAATTTTTTTTAAAACTAAAACAAAGGGTCCATACTCTAAAGTCTAAAGTAAATTCTAAATTATGTAAACTTTACACATAAATTAAATATCAAATTCCAACTTCATATTAACTAACTAAAATAAACTAAATATATGATTAGTTATATTTAACAAATAATTAATAAATAAAGCATAGTCTACAACTCACTAGGTACATTTGATTTGTTAAAAAATAAGGGACTAGACAACATAAAATTTTTACTCTGTTTGATGTAGAATTTAATCATAGAACTAGACATAAATATGATTTTTTGTCCCTCACTAAACCATGGGACAACTTTTTGTCTCATGCATAAATGATAAAAAGTTTCAAAATACCATTTTTTTACTTAAAACTCTCTCTCTCTCTCTCTCTCTCTCTCTCTTTAGTATTTTGATTCATAAATATAAATTTGTTCATATCAATACAAAATATTATATTAAAAATATATTTTTTTTGTCTAGTGCATAAACATATCAAATAAAATAGGATAAAATAATTGTCTTGTGCATCGATCATCAAACACAATGGAGTAAAAAAAAAATTTATGTACTGTCCACTACTATTTTACCCAATAGTTCTTATTTTGCAAATCAAATGCACCCATTTAATATTTATTTAGCATGACTAATTATGTACTTGTTAAAATGTACCATAAGGATACATATGGGTTTCTGTTTGAAGAGATATATGTGATGTTTACAATGGTTGGTGAAGCTTAAATCTTGCTCAAGTCGAGTGATTAGAAAATTTGTAATCGTGGTTTCTAGTTGAATAATTGATTTCCCTTTCTCAACCATAGAGTTGAGGTATTTATAGAGACTCTTTGGATCTGGATCCTTTGACTCGCGAACGATTATTCTTCCACCTCCTTTATGAGTGTGGGATAAATGATAATTATTTTCTCCTATAATTACAGGGGATGTGGTTCTCCTTCTTAATTGACTCATGTATTGCGTTGGTGTAATTGATCACGTCATTCTCGCGTTTCTTGGACATGTGTATCATGAAAACTGCTAGATTGCCCAAGCCCAATCTGGGCAACATACAACAAGTCACGGGGTGACTTAGGCATGACACTGGTGCTAGCCCGACATTCCTTTGGGCAATGTCACCATGGTACTCGCCCATCCCTAGTGAGCTTAACATTGTTTCCTCTGGGCATTTTTCTTTTAAGCCTGACAAACTTATCCCAATACATAGTCCCTTAAGCACAAGGTTTTTCAAAGGACGAAGTGATTTAGTTTAAGCAATTAAGTTAATTTCTTCAGACGAGATTTCCAATTGATTACCTCAGGTGAGACTTTAAGTTAAGTCCCTCCGGTGAGGCTTTAGTTTAGTCTTATAGGCAAGCCTTTAAGTGGAGTTTCTCAGTCGAGACTTTAATTTGAGTCCCTCGGGTGAAACTTTAAGTTGATTCCCTTAGGACTTTCAATTGAGTCTCTCATGTGAGACTTTAAGTTGTGTCTCTTCGGTGAGACTTTGAGTTCAGGGCCTCGGACAGGACTTTAAGTTGAGTCCCTCAAGCAAGAATTTCATTTGTGTCATCCATTCTATTTCCTATTAAAGAATTCATGTCATATTGCACTTTAAGATCTGGGAAGAAGGCCAATAATGAGTGGTTCATTGAAGCTCGAGAATCCTTTAGTATTGATCCAACATTTATATTGTCACTTGGGAAGAAAGGATTATTCAAAGAAGATCCAAAATTTATATTGCTTATTGGATGAAAAAGATTCTTCAGAAAAGATCCAACATTTTTATTGCCTCTTGGATGGAAAGGATTATTCAGAGAAGATCCAACATTTAAATTTCCTTTTGGGTGGCAAAGATTCTTCAAATAAGATCCAACATTCATATTGCCTCTTGGGCTGCACAGATTCTTCTAGGAACATCTAACATTTATATCATTCATTAGTTATAACGATGAGTTCCCCTTTGAAGGTTCACCGTTTTGTGGAAAAATTATAATAAAACATTTTTAAGAGAGTTTATACATGGTGGGAAAAAGTACCTTACTTTACTGAATAGAAATGGAAAATGACTAAATATAATAATATCCTAGGTTAATTGAGTTCCACGTTCTATGGATGATTCTTACATCTAACTCTTTGAGTTTGTAAGCTCCATGTGGTAACTTTTGATATATGAGGTATGGACCTCCCTAGTTAGGTTGTAGTTTTTCCAAGCGAGCTGGTATGACAACTCGCCTTTATGCATTTCCCTTGGGACCACTTTGGATTTGTACCTTCTGCATCCCTCTGTTTGTCAGAGATTTCTCTAATATGGACGACATTGTGGGTTTCGTCGACCAGATCAATTGCACGTCTAAGCACTGTCTCATTTTCCTCTTCATTGAACTAATATCACTTCCATGTGGGTGTATTAATTCTGACAAGCAACTTGTTGTCATCTCCATATACCAATTTGAATGGAGTTTCTTTAGTAGTTGAATGACGAGTGATGTGATATGACCATATTACGTCATGGAGTTGTTTGTCCCAATGCCCCTTGGCTTTATCCAACTTTTTCTTTATCTCGTCCAATATTACTTTGTTTGTCGAGTTAACCTTCCCGTTTTCCTCTGGGTGGACAACTAAAATGAACTTTGTCTGACAAAAATCGACCACAATGGAGTTGGTGAATTGAATGCAATTGTCTTAGATGATAACCCTTTGTAAGCCAATCATGCGCATGATCTGCTGCCAATAGAAGCGTCAAACCCTTTCTATTGTGATTTTTTAGACAACTTCAAATTCTATCCATTTTGTGAAGTATTCTACTCCAACAATCAGGAACTTCAGTTGGCCATGCGCCAGCGAGAAAAGGCCTCGGGTGTCCACGCCCCATTGGTAAAATGGTCACGATGACATGAAATACTAAAGGATCTAGGTTAATGTATGATGTAGGTTTGTGTGTTTCTGACACTTGTCCCATTTTCTAACGAGTTTTGAACTATCTTTCATCAGGGTGGGCTAATAATAGCCCTCCCTGAGCAATTTATAAGAAAGTGCTCACACGCCAATGTGATTACTACATTTTCCTTGATGGACCTATGTGAACACAAAGGAAATTTCGTTTTCCCCTAAGCACCTAAGCATGAGGACAACCTTTCCTATCTTATAAAGCTTCCCAGATATCATGATATGCTTTGTTGCATGTTTTTAGATCTTTTTTGATTCTGTCTCAAATGATTGTAGATAGAATATTATAGGCGCCATCCAATTGGTGGTATGGGAGACTTCAAAAGTATTGGTATCTTATGCTTCAATATTAGGGGCGATGAGAGTTTCTTGAACTATTGTTCGGTTATGTCTTGCTCTTTTTGTGTCGAAGAGCTTGGAGAGAAGGTCAACCATATAGTTTTGCTCCCTAGGAACATATGTTATCTTAAAAGCTTTAAAATGTTCAGATAATTTACGTACCTTATTCCCATATATAATGACATGAGGCTCCTTTGTCTGATATTCCTCGACGACTTAATCTACTACCAACTGTGAGTTATTTTTGGCTTGGATGCTTGAAGTGCACATCTCAATGACGAGTACCATGTTAACGATGAAGGCTTCATACTCAGCTTGGTTTTTACTGGTCTTAAACTTAAACTTCAATGATTGCTCGATCAGGAGGTTATTTGCCCTCTCGAGTATTATTTCGACGCCACTTTGTTTTAGTTTCGAGGCGTCGTCCACATATAGGATTCAAATATGGGGAGTCTCGTAGTCTGTTGGTGAACTACACTCTGCTAGAAAATCAGCTATCACATGCGATTTGATACTCCCTCTAGGTATATACTGGATATCGTATTCAGATAAATCAACTGCTAAGGATACCATTCTTCCAGCAAGATCTGGCTTCTTCAGAACTTGGCAAATGAGGTAGTTTTATTCACCATGACACAAATTCCTTGAAATTAGGGTATGAGTTTCCTCGTAGTTATCATGACCACCATAGAGAGCCTCTCGATCTTCTGGTATATGTCCTCGGGGCCCTTAAACACCTTGCTCACGAAGTAGACATGCGACTTAACTTTATTTTTCTCTTGGACTCGTACATAGCTCATCAATTGGTCAGTGACAGATATATATATATATATATATATATATATAGAGAGAGAGAGAGAGAGAGGTTCGTCTACCTATGGGCGTGTCAATATAGACAGCGTTGTCAGGAAGACTTTCATATTGGATAAGGAATCCTCACACTTGTTTTTCAATTCGAACTTCCCCTTACTCTTCAAAGTGAAAAATAAATGAAATTTCTTGTCACCTACACAAGAAAGAAAATAGACTAGGGAGGCTAAGCGCCATGTTAGTTGTTGAACATCTTTAATGTTGGATGGGCTTCTCCTGTTGATGGTGGATTGACACTTGTCTGGATTTTCCTCTATTCCTCTCCTAGTTAACATAAATCCCAGGAACTTACACGTCTGCACGCCAAAAGAGCACTTGACGGGGTTCAAGCGCATTTTATATCTCTTGATTGATTCCAGTATGTCTTCTAGGTATGCAACATGCCTTTCCTCTTATGATATCTTCACAATCATATCATCGATGTAGATTTCTATATTCAACACTATCTATTTTGAGAATACAATATCCAATAGCCTTTGATAGGTGGCGCCTAATAAAAAATGCATGATATGGTAGTAGTTACCATGGTTAGACATGAATTCCAATTTGGGCACGTCCATAGGATCCATCTTTATCTGATTATAGCCTGAGTAGGTATCCATAAAACTCAGTATTTTATAATCGGAGGACCCATCAAACAACCAGACAATATTGGGAAGCAAATAGGGATCCTTAGGGCAGACGACATTTAAGTCTGTGAAGTTGACACATATTCTCCATTTGTTTAACGACTTCCAGAACAAAACCATATTGGTCATCCAGGATGGGTATTTAACCTCAATTATGAAACATTTCTCAGTTTATGAACTTCTTCATCAACAGTTGTCTACTTATCCTTGCTCACCTTGCGCATACTCTAAGATATTGGCTTCATGGTGGAATCAATTGCGAGTCAATGAAAGACCACCCTAGTACCTATTTCGAGCATGGCAGCAGGCGCCCAAGTGCTTAAGTCGACATTCCTCTTTAACAGAGCGATGAACTTCTCTTCCTCGGCCTCAGGTGTAACACCCCAATTTTAGTAATTATTTATTTATTTATTTATTGTGTGATTTTTATGCCTAATTGATTTAATTGAATTATGTGATCTATTTGAATTAATTGAATTAATTGGTTTAGTGGATTTATTTGAATTATATGATTTAATTAATATATTTGATTTAATTAAATTATTTGATTTATTTGATTTAATTTAACTACTTGATTTATTTGATTTGGTGGAATAAAATGGAATTGGTAAGAATAACTAATTGTGCCTAGATTGGGAGTGCGAATAATAAGTGTGAGAGTGTATTGAGTAAAGCCTATTAGAAATTATTAGGTTAATGAAAATTGTGAGGGTTTAACAAAAAGGGAGAAAGAGAAAAAAATAGAGATAGAAAGATAGAAAGGAGGAAAAAAGGCAAAGAGAGAAGTGGAGAAGAGAAGGAGAAAATCCTAAGAGAAAGAGCTCAACAATCCAAGAAAAATCAAGGTAGGGGTGAGTTTTTATATGATTATTGGGATTGTATGATAGTGTATGATGGGTAGTATCATATTTAGGATCAAAATCCCTAATTTCCATGGTTTTGAAATTGATGATTACATGATGTATGATGGTAGGATCCTTAAATATGTGTTGTGGGCTATTATAATTGTCATATAATGGTAGTATTTGAATTCTGGAGCTGGAACTTTTTACGGAATCGAAATCGGAGGTTCGGAAGGCATCCGACAGTGAAAATGGATTTTTCTGGGCTCTAACACGGCCCGTGTCACCTGACACGGGTGGCCGTGTCAGACCCCCTGTTTTGGAGTGCAAAAATGTGATTTTCTGAATTTGGAGTGACACGGGCCGTGTCCCCTGACACGAGCAGCCGTGTCAACTCGCTGGATTTTATACTCGGGATTGTATCGATCATAACTTTTGATCCGTAAGTCCGTTTTGGTCCCCGTTGAAGCGTCGAAAAGCTAATGAATAGAGCTATAACATAGTATAGATAAGAGATCTATTTTCCCAATATTTTTATATCTAATATGTTTGGGGAGCCAGTTGTGTATATGTTCTATTAATGGATTATTGTGCTGTTTGCTACCGGTTGTGAAATTATTTGTGGATAATTTATCGAATACTTGTGTGTGTGCTTGTATAAGTATATTTTGGGTGTGACAACATGAAATGCATGATAGTTATTGCTTGTTGTAATGATAATACAGTTGTGATTGTATTGTAAAATGTGTTGTATACCATTGAAAGTGAATCGTGTGTGGATGAATCATAAAAATGTGCAAGTATGTGTAATTGTGTGGTAATTCAAGTGTGATGAATTATTGAAGATATGCATGAATGTTAAGATTATGGAATGGTCTTAATTTCATATGGTTTTTAAACTTGCACATGCATAATTTGTTGTCAAGAGGCAATGCTTGTTAGTTCCATGGGAACTAGTGACTTGTCCCAAACCTAGAGCGGGGTTTGAAAGCTTAGGGAATGGGCTTTTGTGTGTTATTGGTCTAGGGAATGGACCCGATTTAATGTAACAACCGAAAAATAATAACAAGTGATTGGTACCACATGCATGAGTTGTATTTGAGTCTTGCATTGAGTCACATTGTGTATATGTTGCTATATGAGACTATGTGCAATATGTGAAATTGATGAGTTGATGTGATTATGGAATTGTGAGTATGTACTTGTGAATGGTTGACTACTTGAGTGATAAAATTGTCGATGAAGATTTTTGTAGTGTGAGAATCATTATGTTATGCTTGTAATGTTATATATTATATATTATATATTATCTTATGATTTCATTAATTATGTGAATTCCCACTCTTCTGTTGGAATGGTGTTTTGTACGACATCGCTCAGGTATCGAGGAGTAGAGCTGCTTCTAGCGCGAGGTAGCCGTTGGAGTAGCTTGTTTGGTTTCTTTATTTATTTTGGGTCGAGTTCTGCTCTGATCATGTAACACGAGGACGTTTCAATTTCATGTTTTGAGAGATACTTTATGTACTCTACCTTATGTTGTTATTTTTATTTGAATTATGTGGAGTATTGGCTTTTATGCCTAAGTGATGATTTATAATGAGTTTATCATTAGACTTTTATTATGTGTATTTATGATTGAAGTAATTCTGCTGCCACATGCTAAGTGAAAATATATGAAAAGCATGAATTTATTTTAAGTGTTATGAGCATGACAGGTATATGTGTGATGGTTTGAAAATATATGTGACACCCTTTTGTGATATGCATGATAATTTACTCTAATTATTTATATATATTCCGTGGGGTGTAGAAGGGTGTTACATTAGTGGTATCAGAGCAGGTCAGTCCATCCGGCCAAGTTGATTAACTATGTTATTCCCTAGTATGCGACATGTGTGTGAAAACACTGTCGATGCTTGTTTTGTTTTCCACTTGCAGGTTGGGAATGAAACAAGAGGGGGGAGAAGCTTGTGCTTCTCCAAGTGTGGAGTGGTGGCTCAGTGTGTTGTTGAACGCTATTATAGTTTGGTAAAGATGGTTTATGCCCCATCATGATTGTCGGCTATCTATTGACAAATTGAGGAACTGATCACCCTTAATCTCTTGTTGATAGTAGACGGGATCATGTTGGATGGAATAGACGTGTCTTGCGAGCTTAGATGGTGTGTGCAGTGAATTGTTTGGAGTTAAACCAAGTGCTTACAGATTGTTTTGATGAGTCGGTGCAGGATGGTGTTGAGATGTTTATGTTGATGGCAACTTTGAATATTGGTGAAAGTGGAGCAGTTGGTGTTTTGCCAATTGTTTGTGTTTTTCCATAAGTTTTTCCTGATGAGATAAGTGATTTTCCGTCGGAACGTGAGGTGGAGTTTTCGATCGACTTAGTTCCTGGAACTAGTTTGGCATCGATGGTTTCATATTGTATGTCCGCATCAGAATTGAAAGGGTTGAAGAGTCAACTTGAAGATCTACTTGAGAAAAAATTCATTCGCCCGAGTGTGTCACCGTGGGGTGCACCAATTTTATTGGTTAAGAAGAAAGAAGGTTCTATGAGGCTTTGTGTGGACTATAGACAATTGAACAAGGTGACTATTAAGAATAAGTATCCACTTTCAAGGATTGATGATATGATGGATCAGTTGGTTGGTGCAAGTGTGTTCAGTAAGATAGATTTGAGGTATGGGTGTCATCAGGTTCGTGTGAAGGCTGAAGATATTCAGAAGACTACTTTTAGAACCAGTTATGGTCATTATGAGTATTTTATGATGTCGTTTGGTGTGACTAATGTACTGGGTGTATTTATAGAGTACATGAACTGGATTTTCCATCCTTATTTGGACAAGTTTGTGGTTGAGTTCATTGATGATATATTGATCTATTCGAAGAATGAAGAGGATCGTGCTGAGCACCTGAGGATTATGTTATTTGTGTTGAAAGAGAAGCGGTTGTATGCTAAACTTTCTAAGTGCGAGTTTTGGTTGAAAGAAGTGAATTTCCTTGGCCATGTGATTTCGAGTAGAGGTATTGCAGTTAGTCCGTCAAAGTTTGAAGCTGTATCGCAATGGGAAGCTCCGAGATCAGTTGTTGAGATTAGAAGTTTTCTTGGTTTGGCAGGTTATTATCAGAAATTCATTGAAGGATTTGCTAAGTTATCTTTGTCGTTGACTAGGAAGGGTCAAGCTTTTGTTTGGGATACAAAGTGTGAAGAAAGTTTTCAAGAGCTTAAGAGAAAGTTGCCGACCGCTCCTGTTTTGATTTTGCCGAATCCGACAGAACCGTTTGTTGTATATTGTGATGCTTCGTTGATGGGTTTGAGAGGTGTGTTGATGCAACATTAGCAAGTTGTAGCTTATGCTTTAAGGCAACTTAAAGTGCATGAGAGGAATTATCTGACTCATGATTTAGAGTTGGTTGCTGTTGTGTTTGTATTGAAGCTTTGGAGGCATTACTTGTTTGGATCGAGATTTGAGGTGTTTATTGATCATAAGAGTTTGAAATATCTCTTTGATCAGAAAGAGTTGAATGCGAGTCAGAAGAGATGGTTGGAACTTCTAAAGGACTATAATTTTGGTTTGAATTACCATCCGGGTAAAGCAAACGTGGTAGCTGATGCATTGAGTCAGAAATCTTTACATATGTCGATGATGATGGTAAGAGAGTTGGAAATGATTGAGAAATTTCAAGATATTAGTTTGGTTTGTGAAGAGACTTCTTATGGAGTTAAGCTTGGTATGTTGAATCTTACTAGTGGCATTCTTGATGAGATTCGAGAAGGTCAGAAATCTGATTTGAGTTTGGTAGATCGGTTGACTTTGATCAATCAAGGTCGAGATGGTGATTTTCGAATTGATGAAAATGGTATCATGAGATGTCGTGATAGAGTTTGTGCTCCAGATATTGTTGAGCTGAAAAAGAGTATTCTTGAGAAAGAGCATCGTAGCGGATTGAGTATTCATCCGGGTGCTACTAAGATGTATCAAGATTTGAGGAAAGTATTTTGGCGGCCTTGTATGAAGAAAGATATTGACAAGTTTATGCATTCTTGCTTGATTTGTCAAAAGTCGAAGATCGAACATCAGAAACTGTCGGGTTTGATGCAACCGTTATCTATTCCTGAGTGGAAATGGGATAACATATCGATGAATTTTGTGTCTGGTTTACCTAGAACACCGAGTAATTATGAAGCTATTTAGGTTATTGTGGATAGATTGACGAAATCTGCTCACTTTATTTCAATGAGAATGGATTACCTGTTGGAGAACTTAGCGAAGCTGTACATTGAAAGGATTGTCAGTTTGCATGGTATTTCGTATAGCATTGTGTCAGATAGAGATCCGAGGTTTACTTTGAGATTTTAGGAGAGTTTGCAAAGTGCTTTGGGTACGAAGTTGCATTTGAGTTCTGCTTATCATCCGCAGATAGATGGTCAGACTGAGAGGACGATTCAGTCACTTGAGGATCTTTTGAGAGCTTGTGTGTTGGAAAAGGGAGAAGCTTGAGATAACTACTTGCCTTTAATTGAGTTTACTTACAACAACAGTTTTCATTCGAGTATTAGAAGGCACCGTTTGAGGCATTATATGGTAGGAGGTGTAGGACGCCATTGTGTTGGTATGAGTCGGGAGAGAGTGATATGGTTGGACCTGAGATAGTCCAATAGACTACTGATAAGATTAAGATGATTCAGGAGAAGATGAAGATTTCTCAGAGCCGTCAGAAGAGTTATCATGATAAGAGGAGAAAAGCACTTGAGTTTCAAGAGGGAAACCATGTGTTTCTTCGAGTTGCTCCTGTAACTGGTGTTGGCAGAGCGTTGAAGTCACGTAAGTTGATGTTGCATTTCATTGGTCCTTAACAGATTTTGCAGAGGATATGAGAGGTAGCCTATCGGGTTGCTTTGTCGCCGTCGCTTGCTAATCTCCATGATGTGTTCCATGTATCTCAGTTGACGAAATACACTGCATATCCGTCTCATGTAGTTCAAGTAGATGATGTGCAGGTGAGAGATAACCTGACTGTGGAGACATCACCTATGAGGATAGAGGATCGGGAGTTGAAGCAACTTTGAGGTAAAGAGATTGCTTTGGTGAAGGTGGCTTGGGGAGGATCAGCTGGTGGAAATGTGACTTGGGAGCTTGAGAGTCAGATGAAGGAGTTTTATCCTGAGTTGTTCGTTTAAAGTAATTTTCGAGGGCGAAAATCTTTTAAGTGGGGGAGGGTTGTAACACCCCAATTTTAGTAATTATTTAATTATATTATTAATCGTGTGATTTTGATGCCTAATTGATTTAATTGATTTAATTGAATTATGTGATTTATTTGAATTAATTGAATTAATTGATTTAGTGGATTTATTTGAATTATTTGATTTAATTAAATTATTTGATTTATTTGATTTAATTTAACTACTTGATTTATTTTATTTATTTTATTTGGTGGAATAAAATAGAATTGGTAAGAATAATTAATTGGGCCTAGATTGGGAGTGCGAATAATAAGTGTGAGAGTGTATTGAGTAAAGCCCATTAAAAATTATTAGGTTAATGAAAATTGTGAGGGTTTAACAAAAAGGGAGAAAGAGAAAAAAAATAGAGATAGAAAGATAGAAATGGGGAAAAAGGCAAAGAGAGAAGTGGAGAAGAGAAGGAGAAAACCCTAAGAGAAAGAGCTCAAGAATCCAGGAAAAATCAAGGTAAGGGTGAGTTTTTATATGATTATTGGGATTGTATGATAGTGTATGATGGGTAGTATCATATTTAGGATCAAAATCCCTAATTTCCATGGTTTTTAAATTGATGATTACATGATGTATGATGGTAGGATCCTTAAATATGTATTGTGGGCTGTTATAATTGTCATATAATGGTAGTATTTCGAATTCTGGAACTGGAACTTTTTACAGAATCGAAATCGGAGGTTCGGAAGGCCTTCAACAGTGAAAATGGGTTTTTCTGGACGCTGACACGGCCCGTGTCACCTGACACGGGTGGCTGTGTCAGACCCCTTATTTTGGAGTGCAAACACGTGATTTTCTGACTTTGGAGCGACACGGGCCGTGTCCCCTGACACGGGCGGCCGTGTCAGCTCGCTGGATTTTATACCCGAGATTGTCTTGATCATAACTTTTGATCCGTAAGTCCGTTTTGGTCCCCGTTCGAAACTTTGAAAAGCTAATGAATAGAGCTATTACATAGTATAGATAAGAGAATTATTTTCCCAATATTTTTATATCTAATATGTTTGGGGAGTCAATTGTGTATATGTTCTTTTAATGGATTGTTGTGCTGTTTGCTGCCGGTTGTGAAATTATTTGTGGATAATTTATCTAATACTTGTGTGTGTGTGCTTGTATAAGTATATTTTGGGTGTGACAACATGAAATGTAGGATAGTTATTGCGTGTTGTAATGATAATATAGTTGTGATTGTATTGTAAAATGTGTTGTATACCATTGAAAGTGAATCGTGTGTGGATGATTCATAAAAATGTGCAAGTATGTGTAATTGTGTGGTAATTCAAGTGTGATGAATTATTGAAGATATGCATGAATGTTAAGATTATGGAATGCTCTTAATTGCATATGGTTGTTTAACTTCCACATGCATCATTTGTTGTTAAGAGGCAATGCTTGTTAGTTCCGTGGAAACTAGTGACTTGTCCCAAACCTAGAGTGGGGTTTGAAAGCTTAGGGAATGAGCTTTTTGTGTGTTATTGGTCTAGGGAATGGACAGGGTTTAATATAAAAACCGAAAAATAATAACAAGTGATTGATACCTCATGCATGAGTTGCATTTAAGTCTTACATTGAGTCACATTGTGTATATGTTGCTATATGAGACTGTGTGCAATATGTGAAATTGATGAATTGATGTGATTATGGAATTGTGAGTATGTACTTTTGAATGGTTGGCTACTTGAGTGATAAAATTGTCGATGAAGCTTTTTGTAGTGTGAGAATCATTATGTTATGCTTGTAATGTTATATATTATATATTATCTTATGATTTCATTAATTATATGAATTCTCATCCTTCTATTGGAATGATGTTTTATACGACATCACTCAGGTATCGAGGAGTAGAGTTGCTTCTAGTGCGAGGTAGGCATTGGAGTAGCTTGTTTGGTTTCTTTATTTATTTTGGGTCGAGTCATGCTCTGATCATGTAACACGGGGATGTTTCGATTTCATGTTTTGAGAGATACTTTATGTACTCTACCTTATGTTGTTATTTTTATTTGAATTATGTGGAGTATTGGATTTTATGCCTAAGTGATGATTTACAATGAGTTGATCATGAGACTTTTATTATGTGTATTTATGATTGAAGTAATTCCGCTGCCACATGCTAAGTGAAAATATACGAAAAGCATGAATTTATTTTAAGTGTTATGAGCATGACATGTATATGTGTGATGGTTTGAAAATATATGTGACACCCTTCTGTGATATGCATAATAATTTACTCTGATTATTTATATATATTCCGTGGGGTTTAGAAGGGTGTTACATCAGACAAGGAAGTTCCTAACTTGGTGACTTGGATGTCCTAGGGCCCAATTTGGAGCTCCTTTTGGTCCTATGTGAAAATGAGCCCTTCATTCTCCGCCTCTGGTCTAGGATATAAATTTGTAGCATCTATTTTCTACATGCATGGCGATGGAATGACGATTGTGGCCATCTTCTCCCTTCTCATTTCTAGACTGCTTTGATATTATTCTTGGGCAATCTCTTGGTCCCCGTGGACCACCCCAACTCGTCTGCTGGGTAATGGGTACTTCATGCTCAAATGTAGGGTGGCCATGAAAACTCCTAACAGGTTAAGGGTGGGCCTCCCCATGATGACATTGTAAGGTGACAAGGCATCTACTTTAAGATATATGTCTTGATTGTCTTTGTGATTTCCTCCAACCTATACATCGTATAGAGTTTTATGTGGCATTTCACTTGTATTTGCTCGCTTGACAAACTAACAAAGAATCCTTGGAATGCTCAGATGTCATCTGACTCAAACTAAAGCCTCTCAAAGGCGTTCCACAATAGGACGTCCGCTGAACTTTCGAAGTCAATCATGTCCCAATTATCATTCAGGACCGGCAGGTATAATGCTTGTCGTCAAAACCTATCTCGCATACTTCCGGCAGGAAGAGTTGGATTCTCCGCCACCAAAAAATCCACATGCAATGGTGTTGACAAAAATATCTAGAGTTTGATCTATCATCCTCATGGAGAAGGTGATGAATGTGATTGGTGATTGATAAAGAGTGTGTCTTAGGTTAGTTTTATCAAGTCCTAAGATGGGTGTCAATTGTACTTGCTAAAATATATAATAAGGGTAACCCTATATTTAAAGAGTTGTATGTGATGTTTAAGGTTGTTAATGTTGCTTAGAGTTTGCTCACGCAGAGTAATGATAAACTTTGTAATTGTGGTTTCTAGGTGAATAATTGATTTCCCTTTCTCAACCCTAGAACTGAGATATTTATAGAAACCCCTTAAGCCTGGATCTTTGGACTCAAGAAAAATTATTCTCTCTCCTCCTTTAAGAACGTGGAATAAATGAGAATCATTTTCTCCTATAATTATGAGGGATACAGTTCTCCTTCTTGTCTGACTCATATATTATGTTGGTGTAAATTACCATGTCATCCCCGCGCTCCTTGGACAGGTGGGCCGTAAAAACTGTGTTGAATAACCCAAGCCCAATTATGACATCTTACAATAACTCACTGTCAACATAGATGTAACATTGGTACTCACACAACATTCCTTCGAACAATGTCACTGTTGTACTCATTCATCCCTAATGGGTTAGTATTGTTTCCTCTAGGTCTTTTTCTTTTAGGTCTGACAAACTTATCCTAATACAAATTACAATTTTAAACGTCATTGATAATCTAAATACTAAGTTAATATGTTTTGGACTAAAAAAAGTTAAGTTAATATATTTCTAAAATAAATTTAATTCATAAAATATTTTTGCTCTTAACATATTTCTTTTTTATGTTTTTGATATTATAATTTTCACATTCCAATAAATCTTTAAATAAAAAGGTAATAAATCGTGTCAGATCATGATATCAGTCGACATTTTCTTTTGGTTTTTGATTTGTAATGTTCTCTCTTTAATTTCTTTTTCTTTAATGTATCTTTATTAATAAAGATAATATGTTTTATTTATTTTTGAGAAAAACAGAAAAAATAAGAATGTTTAGTTGTTTTTACTTTTGAATGTTCTTATTATATAATATATTGACTAAAACGTCATTATTATATGAAAACATGAGAATGAATCAGAAGTTCAGAACCATTAGATTTTAAAATAAATTGTGGAGATTATGTGTCATTTTTTTTATCTCTCCTCCTTCACTTATTTTAATAATGGGTGAGAGAAAAAAAAAACACACATAATCTCCATCATTTATTTTAAAATCTAATGGTTTAGATTCATTCTTATGTTCTCACATAAAAATGACATTCTCATATGATACGTTTGATATATATATATATATATATATATATATATATTTGATCCCCTAGTTTAAATTAAAAATTTTTTGGCCCCCTTCTCATTTATTTCACTTAAAATTATTAATAAAATTAATAATATTTGTATTTTTTAAATAATAAGTTATTTGTAAAATAAGACAAATCATTGTATATAAGTCTATTATTAAATTTTGTAGATAGTAATATAAGTTAAAAACAAAAATCTCATGAATTTTCTATGAAAAAACGTGAGAAAAACTAAAACTGTTTGAATTTAAAAAGAGAGACTAATTTCATAAATCAAAAATCATAGAATTAAAAAAAAAAAAAAAAATATATATATATATATATATATATATATATATATATATATATATATATATATATATATATATATATTGAAAAAGATCAACTCCTTAAATAAATCTTGACTAATTAGAATTTTTATTTTAATTCAATTTAAAAAAAATGAGATTTTAGTTTCAATTATTTTTTAACTTATTATGATATATACAAAACTAGGTAAGATTAAAAAAATGGTGAATTATAGTCAAATAAATATGTATTTCCTCTTTAATCCCTAAAATTTAATATATTTATAATATAAGGATGCTATAAAAATAATTTTTGGGCGACAAGTGTTATGAGTAATTATAATTTCTAAGTTCTAACCCTAAACTAGATATTAAAAATTAAAATCGAATTTTGAGTTACAAAACGAACAACCTGTTCTAGAAGCTTCTACCAATTTTCCCCTTTCAGTGTCTCTAACGGCGAAGGAATCATCTTTTTACCAATCGAAAAATTCAATCTCCCTCTATCTTCTTATCTAAGAAAAGAACGATAAAATTCTGCAGAAATTGCAATTGAGTATGGCGGGAAGAGAAGTTCGAGAATACACCAATCTTACCGACCCCAAAGGTATAATTCTTCTTCATTTTTATTTTTTCAATGTTTATAAGATCGTTGTTGGCTAAAGTTTTGATTTTTCATGTGTTTGAGTTAATGGGTATGTGTTAATTTGACAGATAAGAAATTGGGTAAAGGAAAAGATAAGATTGATGATGAGGATGTTACTTTCCAACGTATGGTTGCAAAGGTTAGCGCATTGATTCACCTTCTGTTATTTTCTTTTGTTTATGATAATAATTTTGGTACTTATTTACTACTGTAATCGTTTTTCCTATAGTGGAAAGAATTTTCCTAATGCTAAGTGCTCAATCTTTCACCTAATGAGTGAGGAGATATCAGTGTTGTTAATTGTTAGTGGAAGACCTAGAAAAACTATAAAAGAAGTTATTAAAAAAGATCTCGAAATTAATGGTTTGAATAGAAGAATGGTCTTGGATAGAACATTATGGCAGAAGTTGATCCATGTAGGTGACCTGACTTAGGTAGGATAAGGTTTGGTTGTTGTTGGTTGTGTATCTTGGGGTGCTTGGAAGAGTTGTTTATTTCGGGTTATCTTGTAGCACAAGTACTTGTGAACATGTATAGAGAAACATAAAACTAGTTATGATATGATATGTCTATAAGTTCTTTCCAGTTTACTTTAATGTGCTCTCCAAGTAATTCATCAAAACCACTTATGCAGAGTATACCCATCGCCTTCTGTGATGTGATCATCATCCATCTAATGTTCAAATTTTACGGCTGAACTAATGTTTAAAACTCGATTAACATTTCAACACGCATATATTTGAACTTAAGTAGCTCATTTCTTCTTTTCTTTTAATAGTAAAGTGTTAGTAGTTAATTTGTTAGCTCTGTAGTACTGACACCTTTGAAAAAAGACGTGTCCGTGATGTTGTCACCGACACGATACTGACACTTGTGATTACATTCAATTTATTCATTTTTTCAAACTAGTACCGGTGTCGACGTGTCAGTGTCGTGTCCGACATCCGTGTCTGTGGTGCTTCATAGTTTGTTAGGTGGAGGGGGAATTTGTAGCCGCTAGAATTATTAAACTCTGGACCTCCTTAATATGCCTTCAGCACCCCAACTCATAGTCATACCATTTAGGGACATAAGTTCTCATATGATAAGTGTTTATTGAATAACTGTTACTCCCTCCGTTTTTTATTATAAGTCGTTTGGAAAAAAAATTTGTACCACAGTATAATTTACTTTACATTACCAAGGAATAATTAATGTTATTTTTCCTATTATACCCTTAAAAGTTTATTATTATCTCTTTTTCAATTATGTAAATTTATCTTCTCCATGTCACTAATGAAGGACAACTTTGTAAAAACATTCATAATTTCTCATTTTCATACAATAATTATTATTTTTCTTAATGTGTGAAAAGTCTCAAACGACTTATAATAAAAAGTCGTATATCATGTTGTTTACCCAAATGCTCCCGATGTCTATCTTTGAAGTTTTCAAATAATTTTTCTAGCAATACGAGGGATTATTCTGATAACGTGCCCTGACAGGGATCCTGGCTTCCTGTATTGGCTGGCTGATGCAAGCAGATGCAAGAGGTAGCTGGGGAGCGTGGAGGTTATCTTCACGGGCGAGGCGGTACCTCACTTAGTCTCTAGATTTTGTGTATTTCTGTGTTGTTTGTGCTTCCTCACCTCTTGCTTTAATCTGCTGTTCTTATATTATATATATTAGACTTGTTGCTCTCTTTTAAAATTCAAGTTTGCAGCCTTGGACAGTGATGATCTACTATATCTCAAGGAGCAAATGGAAGCTGAGGAGGATGCAGAGCGCCTCTTGCGTCGTACTGAAAAACGAGCATTTGCAGCTTTTAAGATATCCTTTTGTGCTCATTACTACAGATAATATTCCTGTGTTTCCTTCCCCTTCATCACGGAGTCAGACAAATGTTTATGTTCCTAGAATCTATTTACTTTTTCGTCTATAACCATTTCTTCTGGAAGTTGTATATATATTATTTTGTTTCCTTTACCAATGGATACAGAGCAGCAAGTTTAGCAGATTCTTCGCCTGCATCATTACCGTTACCGTTACGTGTTGAGCCAAAACCAAAGAGTGGGATTAGGTTGATCTTCTTCCACACCAACTTACCCCTGTGCTTGTTTTATGGCTTCAATGTTATTCATGATATCTATATTTTTTGCAATACAGGCAACAAGATCTGCTGAAAAAAGTTGTTGAGATTAAACCTAAGCGACCAAGGTCTGAAAGCAATAAGCCAACACAAGCTCCTAGTGATACTTCTATTACAAATCACGGGCGTGATCGTGATAATTTGAAAGAAAATGATCAGTCTTTATCAGGACCAAAAAAATTTGAGGAACATCCTACGGTGGGGATGCATGATGGTGAAACTAAGCCTAAGGTTGATAACTCTGGCGGCGGGGGATTACTAGGCCTGGCGTATACTAGCTCAGATGACGATGAATGATTGACAATACTTTGGACAACACAAATCACTTTTTCGGTCATTGTCTTTGTAGTTTTAGTACAAAATGCTTGGTTTATTAAGAGGAAGTATTGAATTGTAATGAAGATGTCTAAAAAATGTTTTCCAATGCATGAAACGTTTAGGAACAAGGTTGTAAAAGAACAAAATGAAGAATTAGAACATTACTATACAAGTAGAATTAAGATACAATTTTGTAAGTGTTCATTAAATCTTAATGTGCCAATTTTGTTTTTCTTGCCATGTTCCAATGGTTAGTAGAAATGAAAACTACTTAGTTATTTGGTTTAACTAATTTCAAACTATGCTTAATTGAATTTTTCTGTAAGATATTTGATGGTTAAATCAATTTTTTTTAATATAATTGAGTCAAAATTTGATTATTGTTTAAGTGTGAAAAGTATATATAATGCTTTTTGATTGGAGCGGATCAGACTGGATCGTCGTGGCCTTCACGTAGGACAGGTGATGATGCTTGTAGGGGAGGAAAAGGGGGTGGAGGTACCTGCAAGGTACTCCGATGCCAAAGTAAGTGTTTGGTCAAAAAGGGAGAAAGCAAGTAAGAGATTTCAAGTATTGGATATTTGATACCTGCCCTTCTCAAGCGAGGGGGTATTTATAGGTGTGTAGGGAGCGATTTTGGACGCGGTTCTTAAGTGCTGGTCGCTCTCTGCGGTTGAGTTTACTACAAGTCGATTCATTTTTTATCCTATTAAAGCTGATGAAGGAAGGGAAATAGATGTCTCCAATTAACCCTGCTTTGCATACTGAGTTTAAACAGCGGTCTGTTAGGTTACGAATGCTATCAATGTGGGGGGCCTTTGTACTGGTTATTTGTATTTTCGCCAATACGGTTTTCTCTCTTGGATTTTCTGGCGGGGAACGAGGATTAGGATGTTAGGACTGATGCTTTTGATAGATACATGAGAGTATGGGATTTTGGGTTTTTGTTTAGTGTGCTCGCTAAGATTTTTCTTTCAATCTTATGCCTACGTATTCCCGTTTACCGAAACAGGGAAATCAGAGCGTTCGTAGTTCCTCTTATTCTATGGGAGGAAATGGTTGTTTTGGTGTCTTGTTCAAAGCCCAAGACGTGAAGCGAAAAGGTGGTTTGTATCTTGTTCAAAGCCCAAGATCTGAAGCGAAATGTGGTTTGTATCTTGTTCAAAGCCCAAGATGTGAAGCTAAAGGTCTATTTGTATCTTGTTCGAAGCCCAAGATGTGAAGCTAAAGGTGTTGACTTTAGAGAGAATTTGTCATCTCTAAAGGGGTCTGTTTGTCACAACTGTTGGGTGACTGACTCTAAAAGAGGATTACTTTAACCGGGATGTGTGAATCCGGCAATGCCATAATTTCCTTTATAGGGGATTTTAACCTGAAGGAGAAGACTTTAACTCAGTTTAGAGCAATGCCATCTTTCCTTAGGAATTTCTCATGCTAAAAGAGGGACAGTGGCGTGGATGTAGATGATCCAGAGGCTTGCCGCTTACAGCAATTAGATGAAGGGGAAGGAGTTGTTGATGTTTGTGTACTGTGAACGAGGCACAACTTTGATGCTAAAAGGTTAATTGGATTAACCAGTGGTTTTCTTATATAAAGCCTAAGAGGAGGCTAATATGTGTCTCGTACAAAGCCCGAGAGAGAGGCTAAAAGATTTTGACTCAACGAGGGAATCTTTTGGTATCTCGTATAAAGCCCGAGATGGAGGCTATTTGACTCAACAAGAGAGTTTTTTTTGTATCTCGTACGAAGCCTGAGATGGAGGCTGTTGTTTATTTGGCTCAATAAGAACCTTTTTGTATCTCGTATACAGCCCGAGATGGAGGCGAAAGGGGTGATTGACTCAACGAGGGAGTCTTTTATGTGTCTCGTACAAAGCCCGAGAGAGGCTAAATGTTGTTCAGTTAAGTGACAGGTCCAGTATACTGATTTTAAAGAGAAAATCAGTTCTTATATGAGCAACACTGTACTCATGAATTTGATTCAAGGATCCGGGTTATTCCTGTTCTTTAAGGAAGCGGGAAATCCGAAGGGTATCGAGACTGTCTGAGTCTACGGGTTTACTTCCTATTTAACGAGGGGGTCACTTGAGAATGTCTTTGAGACTCAAGGAAATTAGACTGTCCAAGTCTAGAGTTTTATCTTTTGTACTGTACTTTGAGAAACAGTAGTAGACTCTTTGAAAGGACTGTTCTATACAGATGACTAAGTTCTGTTCCTATACCTCTAGGAGGTCGTTGGGACAATTGGTACGAAGCCCAAGAGGAGGCTGGAAACTTTTAAGAAGCCGACGGGTCCTTGTACGAAGCCTAAGAGGAGGCTATCATTCCCGGAGGAAGAGATCATTATACGAAGCCTAAGAGGAGGCTGTGAATACTTCTAAGAAGCCGTAGGGTCCTTGTACTAAGCCCAAGAGGAGGCGAGGTTGCTTTTAGGAAGCCTGTGGGTCCTTGTATGATGCCCAAGAGGAGGCCGATTGCTTTTAAGAAGCCGATGGGTCCCCAAACCCCGAGAAATTCAAGGCAAGCTATCCACAAGGAATAGATCAAGTCAGGAAAGTTCGAGAATTTGGAAGAAACTCAAGAGATGCCATTCACGGAGAAGAGATCATCTCTGGGGAATAGAGTTTCTTGACAAGTGCTTTTAAGAAGCTTGTGGGTCCCCAAACCCCGAGAAGTTCAAGACATGCCATTCACCGAGAATAGATCAAGCCAGGAAAGTCCGAGAATTTGGAAGAAACTCAAGAGATGCCATTCACGGAGAAAAGATCATCTCTGGGGAATAGAGTTTCTTGACAACTTCTATGAGTGACAGTCTATGAAAGGGTTCACAGAGAATGCTGCCTTTCATATCTCCATATTGTTTAACCCCAAGAGGAGGGAAGACTGTGTCTGGTAATCCTATGGGGATCTAGTTTGGACTATTTCTAAGAGTGATCAACTGGCTTAATGCTAGACGTAGCTGCCGAGGAAACTCTAAATATCTATACTATTATTACACAGTTGATATGAGTTTATGAAAGAAGACTTACAGTGAAACAGCCCCACAATACAGTTATATGTATATGAAAGCGGTAAATGAAAGCAATAACCACTTACTCGGTTGTAGAGCTTCCATGCTGTTTGGTTAGTTGTTCAACAAGGAAAGATTGAAAACAACAATATATTCAAAATCAAAGGAGAAAGTGCTTGGAAAAGGAAAGATTTGGGGCTTACAGCTCAAGGAGAGGCCCAGGGTTTTTATCAGTGATCGCACTGTTGAATTTATACAGAGGGACTTATACAAGTGACTGAGGCCCAAAATGTTTTCTGTACAAAGGGATGGGTCTTACACTCTAATAGAGGCCCAAGTGAGTTTTAAGAAAAGAAATGGGTCTTACTACTCGAGGGTAGGCCCAGGGTTATTTTGAAAAGGCGACGATCGTGCCGTTTATTTGAAAATGTACAGAGGGACTTATACAACGAATGAGGCCCAACATGTTTTCTGTACAAGGGTGTTGGGTCTTACACTCTAATAGAGGCCCAAAAGTTTTGAATGGGTCTTATAGCTCGAGGAGAGGCCCAAAAGGTTTTTTTTTTCAAAAGGCGACGATCGCGCCGTTTGTTTTTGACGGTATCGGGACTTACACAATGCACTGAGGCCCAAAAAATGATTTGGTCAAAAAAGGATTGGGTCTTACACTCTATTAGAGGCCCAAAGTGTTTTGAAAATGATTTATGAGGGTTGAATTAATCCAAAACCCTAATTTGCTTTCAAAAAATGTATTTAATTGAATAAAAATTCAATTAAAATGATCAAAATTGTTTAACATATGAAAAACAAATTGTGATCTTGGATTAATGCTTCAAAAATTAAGTATTGACCTCTAGGCCGTGACAGCAAGTGCAATGTGATTTTTGATTTGGAGGTGTTACAGATGAGTGGTGATGATCTGAACAGCTTCCCTACACCCTATGGAGTGTGTTTGAATGCTTGGACTTGATTGAAATTGGCTGGATCACTTCATGGCATCTCAACTGCACTTTGGTTAAAACCTTGAGCAATTGACTGGTGATTTTGAGAAATCAGTGTTCCAGTTGTTGTTTAAGTGTTTGATCAGCTCATATGTGATGTATGTGAGGTGTGTGAGTGATTCGTTTGAGTGGAATTGCCCTCTAGCTCAAAACCCGATAGCTACCTTGCTAAGAAAGGCATTTTTGCCAAGAGAAAGAGATTTTGAGAAAGGCAAGTGTTGTAGGCCTTTGGTGTACTTAAACTGATCACAATTGAGCTCTATTTATAGTAGAGCAAGTTTGTTTTGGGATCCACAGTGAATGGCAACTGCAGTAGGTGTTTGTTCAATGTTGGCCAATGGAAATGCAAGTCTCCTCTAGCCATTGACTAAAGGTTAGGGCACAGGGTTGTGGTTCCCTTGGTCTTGGATAAGTCTTGACTGAATTCAGTTGCAAATGGCTCAGCCCATGCCACCTTGATGCTTCCATTGAATGCTCTAATCCAAAATTGGAGTCTTGTCCCTATTTTGGCCATTCTAGGTTCAACATGTTATTTCTTGTTCCAAAGACTTTGGAGGCTTGGCTCAGTGATTGTCCCCTTTAGATTCAATCCTCAGATGTGTCCAAGTGGATAGGAGTGTTTGGATTTGCACAATTTTGGAAAATCGAGCAAAAATGCAAATTCTCCCATGCCTTGACAGAATTCAACAAGGCAATTTGACAAGGTCATAACTCATAGCCCAAATGGAATTTGGCAATGTTCTTGGCCATTTTGGAAAGCCCTTACATGATACAACAACTGTTTGAACATGTTTGGTTTTGATCTCTTTTGAATCCAAGTGAAAAATCCCCTTACATTTGGAAAAAAATGAAGACAGATTTGGACTTAGTGAAAATTTCACTAAGTGTTGGAAAAAGTGACATTTTCATTTTTCAGCCATTTTGATCACTCCATAACTCAAAATCCTTAATGAATTGGACTTAGGTCTAGTTGAAGTTTTTGTAGAGGGTAATGAGGGCTACAAATCCATCTTTGTATGAGTAAAAATGGCTTTGTGGTTTAGGAGTTATGATCCTTCAAAGTTGGTACCCTTGTCACTTTATTTTTAACTTAGAAAATTTTCTAAGTTTTTATGGTTACCCCTTTTACAAGTTATCCAACTTTTCTTGATTTTTCTTGATGAATGATGATTCAAATCATACATTAACATCATTTTAGGGTTAAAAATCCATTTTGGTGAAAAATCTCAAAAAGTCAAAGTTGGCTTTTGTGCACAGTTGACTTTTTATCAGATGAATTCCAAACTGTGCAATTCTTCAGGAAATCATGTCCTTGACCAAAATCAAACTTGATGGACATGTTCCATGGGTGTCATAGGGTATATTGAATCATGTCTTAGGGCTTGGGAGCATGTCTTGGTCAAAAGTCAAAGTTACAGTTGACTTTTCCCTTAAAACCCTAACTGTGGTGCAGATGAAATTGAGACTTGTTGCTCAAGCTTCTTGGATTAATCCATTGTTCCAAATGGATCAATATAGTTCATTAGAGACCCTCAAACCCTATCTTGAGGTCTTGGCTCATGATTTGTCCCAAAAGTCAACGTAGGGGTGAATTAGGTCAAGAAACCCTAATTCCTGATTTTTGATGTATGCATCCCCTGAGGTAATATTGACTTGATGGTTGGGTCCATGAGATTCCATGGAGTATATTAGGTTGTGTTTTGAATGATTGGCTTGTGCCCAGATGAAAAATTTCCATCTAGAGGCCCTGGTCGACCAAAACCCAAATTTGGTGACACTGTCGATCTTGAGACTTGATCCACCTAGAAGGGAGCATCCTTGTGCTTGATCCTTGAAGTGGGAGTCCTTTTGGTCCATTGTGGATGTTTGAGAGGTTAGACAAGTTGAAGATCATGTTGTTTCTTGATTGATCCTTTGTCTAAGGCTCTGAGAGGGCTTGAAACCTTAATTTTGATTGTAGTGGATGCTCACCCATCTTTGGGGAGACTGATGAAGTATGATGGTTCCCCCATATTGTGATGATGATTTTCACAATGATGGGAAATCTTAGTGGTCAAAATTTGGGGTATGACAGATGCCCCTATTTAATCTTCTTGGACACGAAGGTGTGAATGACGAAGGTATTCGGGCATTTGGGGTGCAAGAGGATTAAATATCGGAATACCCGAAATTTTGATAGTGGTTATGAATGGCGGATCGCATTCATCTTATTTTGCTGAGCAATGATGTTTAGAAAAGGTAAACTTCCCCTCGATCCTGGTCTTCAGCCAAGGAACTGGTCTCAGTTTTCTTTTGTCAGCTTCCCCTCGTTCTTGGTTTCCTACCAAGGAACTGGTCTTAGTTTCTGATTTAAACTTCCCCTCGATCCTGGTTTCCTACCAAGGAACTGGTCTTAGTTTCTGATTTAGACTTCCCCTCGATCCTGGTTTCCTACCGAGGAACTGGTCTTAGTTTCTGATTTAAACTTCCCCTCGATCCTGGTTTCCTACCGAGGAACTGGTCTTAGTTTCTTTTGTCAATAAACTTAATTGACAAGGGACGCTATGCGTAGCGATTTTCCTCAAACTTCTCGTCGAATTTTCCTGGGGAGATGCCATTTGACGGAAAAAATTTTGATGTCAGACTTGCTGGGGAACCCAGTCGTCTGAGTTGTAAAGTTGCACAAACTTCTCTGTTGGAGACACCATTTGTTCCTACTGGGGAAAGCGAGTCTCTTGGGAGACTGCTGTCGCTTGGGATCTTACATCATACTTTTCTCGGGATCTTCCCGGAGAAATGCCATATGATAGGGTCCAATTTTGAGGTACCGATGACCTTTTCACTAGCGGTCTTTTCGGAGCGAAACCGACATGCTGCCAAATCTCTGATTACGAGGCTTTCTCTGTGGATTTTCCTTAATCCGGGAAAGCAAGGATATCATCTTCAATGGCGAAGAGTGACATTTGTAGAAAGCTCCTCTGGCTTTTCAGAGGTTCAAGTTATCAAAGTGGTCGAGTGCCGACTCTAATCCAGAGATACACTGGACGCGAGATGGTTCAAACTCAGCGTTTCCTGACGAGGCGAGAACTGACAACTCGATTGAGAAGACTTTTATCGCAAGGGGATAAGACCGACTAGAGTGATAGCGATGCAATATGAAATGTGAATGCAAATCAATAATGCATGATGTATGTATGTTTATGCTGACAACACTTACGCAACATACAAACTGACGAGTGAACATGACTGGATACTCGGCCATCGCGGGGGCGTGTAGAAATATCGCAGGTTCAAGATAATAATTCTGCCTTGCTTAAGAGAGATAGTCCCTGTTGGGAGCTACGTTGGTCGGGCTTAGGAGATGAGAACTCTGCCGTGGCGTGTTAGATGAAACAAGGTCTCTGACACAGTTGATCCTTCATTTAGGCGTACTGGGTTAGAAGGAGTACTTTGATTCTGCACTTTGAGGTTCGATTACTTCTGGGGAAGCGACCGATGTTCTTCTGATGTTCAACAGTCAAAAGAAATTGACGTCTTTATTAAAAAGCAGAAAAAGTTTTAACAAGTAAATTCATTTTTGTTTTATTTCAAGAATAGTTAATCATGTTAACAACGTCGTTCTGTAAAGCTAAAACAAATAAGAATTACAAACAAAAGCACAAAGGCTCAAATTTTATTGATAAAATGGAGATCAGCCAAACGCGTGATTCCAAAGAGCATATACAAAGTTTGAAAATGGTAATTTACAGGGAAAAGGGCTACGTTGAAACATAACGACCACTATCCTTCTACCAACTTTGACTTCTGGGCATCCTGAGCTTCTGTCGAAGATGACCTTGACTGGAGTTTTCTGACAGATGATGTAACTGTTGCTGAGGAACTTGCCTCTGTTGAATATAGTTACTTGCCATTATCCCTAATTTTTGCCTAGATTGTACTTTGATGTTTCCAATTCATCGGGATGATTTTTTTTTTGTCTCTAACTTTTGCCTAGGCCGCCCTTTCGGGTTTTCAGTCCACCGAGACGTGTTTTTTTTTTAGCTTAGGCGAAGTATTTCTTGACTACATCAACATTCGTGGGGTAGGCAAATTCCTCTCCGTCCATGGTTGCAAGTCTCAAGGCGCCGCCTGAGAAAGCTTTCGTGACCACGTAGGGGCCATCATAATTCGGAGTCCATTTACCTCGCGAATCAGTGAGAAATGACTGTATCTTCTTGAGCACGAGGTCTCCTTTTATGAAGACACGAGGTCGGACCTTTTTGTCGGACGCCCTCTTCATTCTCTGTTGATACAACTGACCATGGCATAGTGCCGTGATTCGCTTCTCCTCGATCAGGTTTAATTCGTCGTGTCGGCTTTGACACCATTCTGCTTCGGTGAGCTTAGCTTCCATCAGTACTCAGATTGATGGGATCTCTACTTCTATGGGGAGCACTGCTTCCATGCCATACACTAGAGAGAAAGGGGTTATCCCTGTTGAAGTGCGGACAGATGTGCGATAACCGTGAAGAGCAAAGGGTAGCATCTCGTGCCAGTCTTTGTAGGTTACAACCATCTTTTGAACAATCTTCTTGATGTTCTTGTTGGCTGCTTCTACCGCTCCGTTCATCTTTGGTCGGTAGGGAGATGAGTTATGGTGTTCAATCTTGAACTCTGCACACAACTCTTTCATCATCTTATTGTTCAAGTTAGATCCATTATCTGTAATGATCTCGCTTGGAACACCATAACGGCAGATGATATTGTTTTTGATAAATTGGACCACCACTTGTCGGGTTACATTAGCGTACGACGCTGCCTCGACCCACTTGGTGAAGTAATCAATGGCTACTAGGATGAATCGATGTCCGTTTGAAGCCTTGGGCTCAATCAAGCCAATCATGTCGATTCCCCATATGGAGAATGGCCATGGGGAAGAGAGAACTTTGAGATGTGATGGCGGTACATGAATTTTGTCGGAGTATATCTGAAACTTGTGACACCTCCTCATGTACTTGTAGCAGTCGGATTCCATGGTCAACCAATAGTACCCTGCTCTTAGAATTTTTCTCGCCATTGTGTGTCCGTTGGCATGAGTGCCAAAGGATCCTTCATGAATTTCTTTCATAAGCATGTCTGCTTCTGGTCTGTCGACGCATCGGAGCAAGACCATGTCAAAATTTCTCTTATAGAGAGTGTCACCGCTCAGGAAGAAGTTTCCAGCCAATCTTCTGAGGGGTTTTCTGTCTTTCCTGGATGCCCCAGGTGGGTACTCTTGTTTCTGAAGGAAGCATTTGATATCGTGATACCAAGGTTTGTCGTCTATGACTGCTTCAATTGCGAAGACGTAAGCGGGCCGTTCAAGGCGCATTATGCCGATCTTAGGTAGGTCGTTCCATTGACCTACACTAATCATGGAAGAGATAGTGGCTAATGCATCAGCCATGTGATTCTCCTCACGAGGGATGTGATGAAACTCGACTCTGTTGAAGAAAGGTAGCAACCTTCTTGCATAGTCTTTGTAAGGGATCAATCCTGATTGGTATGTGTTCCAATCTCCTTTTATCTGATTGATAACTAGGGTTGAATCACCGTATACGTCCAAGTTTTTGATCCTTAAATCAATCGCTTCTTCGAGACCCATGATACATGCTTCGTATTCGGCCTCGTTGTTCGTACATTTGAACGTAAGTCTGACAGTGAAAGGAATGTGGGTACCCTGAGGGGTAACAATGATTTCCCCAATTTCATTTCCGTAATGATTAACTGCTCCGTCAAAGATAAGTCCCCATTGGGAACCTGGTTCTGGCCCTTCACTGGGTAGCGGTTCATCGCAATCTTTCATTTTTAGATACATGACATCTTCGTCTGGAAAGTCAAACCCGATTGATTCTTGATCGTCAATCGGTTGATGAGCCAAATAATCGGCTCAAATACTTCCCTTAACGGCTTTCTGAGCGTGGTACTCTATGTCATATTCTGATAACAGCATCTGCCAACGGGCAATCCTTCCCGTAAGAGCAGGTTTTTCAAATACGTACTTGATTGGATCCATTTCAGAGACCAACCAAGTAGTATGACGAATCATGTACTGGCGAAGACGTTTGACTGCCCAAGCCAAAGCGCAACAAGTTTTCTCGAGCATCGTGTACCGAGTTTCGCAGTCGGTGAATTTCTTGCTCAAATAGTAAATGGCAGACTCTTTCCGTTTGGTTTCATCTTGTTGGCCAAGTACACATCCCATTGAGTCCTCTAGAACTGTGAGGTAAATGATCAGTGGTCTTCCTTCCACTGGAGGTGATAGAATCGGAGGATTCAACAGATATTCTTTGATACTGTTGAAGGCAGTTTAGCAGTCCTCTAACCAAACACAATCCTGGTTCTTTTTCAGTAATTTGAAAATCGGTGCACACGTGGCGGTCATAAGGAATATGAACCTGGAGATGTAGTTCAAACGTCCCAGGAATCCTCTGACTTGTTTTTCAGTTTTCGGAGAAGGCATTTCTTGAATGGGCTTGACCTTGTCAGGATCAACCTCAATCCCTTTCTGGCTGACGATGAACCCTAATAGTTTCCCTGAACGGACACCGAAGGTGCACATGTTGGGATTCAAGCGGAGCTTGAACTTTCTTAAATGTTCGAACAATTTTGACAGATGTTCAACGTGCTAACTCTCTGTTTTTGATTTTGCAATCATATCATCGACATATACCTCGATTTCCTTACGTATCATGTCATGAAACAGAGTAGTCATGGCCCTTTGATAGGTTGCCCCGGCGTTCTTTAAACCGAACGACATTACCTTGAAACAAAAGGTGCCCCATGGGGTAATGAACAAAGTTTTCTCCATGTCTTTCGGCGCCATTTTGATCTGGTTATAGCCCGAGAATCCATCCATGAAGGAGAATACTTTGAACTTTGCTGTACTATCTACCAGCATGTCAATGTGTGGTAAAGGAAAGTTGTCCTTTGGACTTGCCTTGTTTAGATCCCTGTAATCGACACACATTCTGACCTTTCCGTCCTTTTTGGGAACGGGTACGATGTTGGCTAACCATTAAGGATATTCAGATGTGGCGAGGAAACCTGCGTCAATCTGTTTCTGTACCTCCTCTTTGATTTTGATGGCCATGTCCAAGTGAGTGCGTCTCAACCTTTGCTTTACTGGTGGACATTCTGATCTCAACGGTAAATGATGTTCCACGATGTTGGTATCCAACCCTGGCATATCCTGATAGGACCAAGCAAATACATCGGGAAATTCTTTGAGAAGCTTTATCAAACCCTCTCTGGCAGTTGGACTGAGCAGTGCCCCAATCCTGATTTCTTTTCTCTCTTTTTCTGAACCCAAGTTTACCGTTTCCAACGGCTCTTTGTGAGGTTCAATGGACCTTTCCTCTTGTCTGAGTAGTCGGGAGATGTCTTCTGGAATTTTGTCTTCATTTTCTTCTTTAGCCTCGAATACCGGGAACTCAAAGTTGGGAGAAGGCATCAGATCGTATGTTTCAACCGGGTTTAAAACAAGCAATCTGCATGACGTGATGATTCGTGTTTAGAAGAGATAGAGAAAATGCAAGTGTGTGCAGTGTTTTATTTTACTGCTTGTTTTTATTATTGAATTGTATTTTAGGATTACCATTTTCTGAAAAAGCAAAAAGAGAAAACAACAATTAATGCGGAAATTACAGAACGGCGTTATTTTATTAATGAACAAGTCGATTCTTGAAACTACAGCCCTATAAAACAAAACTCTGTTGCTTTGGGCTAAGCGAAGAGGGATAATTTACAGAAGGTTAAAGATGGCAATTACTTTGACTGATGAACGATCTTCGGAACCTCGACGGTAACCCATTGGCGGCGAACTCCTCGGTGAATCACAAAGTCTGGCACCTTCCTTAATTTGTCTTCAAAAATGACGCTGATTTCTGGTGGAGTAGGATCATTGGAATCTATCTACCAAGCAGAATTGTCGTAGGAGAATTCCTCAGTTGTATTTTGCATAGTATTTGTGCTCTCAGCTGTATCTCCCCATCCAGCTGGCTGGATATCTTCGAGCCTGATACGAGAGCTTTCGGGAGCGGTGTATTTGACCATATAGTCGTATTTTCCACTCGGTTGTCCCAAGGTATCCTAAACTTCTTTGGAACTGGAGGAGTCATCCCTCTCGATGACGTTGACCTCGGGAAAAGCATAGTTGATGAATTCAAGTCCTGCAAACGTTGCAAATTCATCTTCATGTTGAGTAGTTCCTGAATGACCTGAGTGTTGATCCCATGACATGGTGGGGACACAGGTATTCTGTTCAATGACGGTCAGTTGATTTTCATTGTTCGGCTGACTCTCTTGCCCCAAGTTTCATGGGTAAGGCTGCCACATTGGCAGACCATCCATTGGGCCATAGTAATTGTGGTCAAAGTTGTCTTTCATCAGAGTGTCTTCCTCTAATGAATTTGGCGGAGCACGGCATCCTTCCAGATCACAATCTCCATAGATCATTTCGACGTCTGACCTTAGTATAAATCTCGGACTCTGTACGGGATAGCAAAATGGCGTAGGCACCTCTTCCTGAGACATATAGCCGTCCTCATTAAGATAGGACTTCCATTCTTCATTTGTGTCAGAGGGATCTTCCTCATTAATAGCATGAACTGTCTGAGACACTAGGTGAAGGAAACCTCCACTGTGGAAGAAGTTTTGAAGGGGATGAAGACTTTCATCGTTGGCAGCTATCTGAGTACAGGTTGTAGAAAAACCAAGACCCTTCTTTGTTTTATTGCCAGTAGGAATGACAAGCTGTCCCCATCCGGTTGTATTGGTACTCTCGACCGCTTTGATAGCATCGTTGTATGAGGAAATCGAGGTTCCTCATTTGAACTGATTGTTCTTACTTACCGACAGTGCTTGGAACTGAGTTCCAATAACCTCCTCGGGTTTTATACCAGTAGACGATGATAAGCTACTCACAAGCAAGGCTTGTTCCCCACAAACTGTGACAAGTTGATCGTTCTGGACGAACTTTAGCTTTTGGTGGAGGGTTGACGTAACCGCTCCAGCCTGATGTATCCAAGGTCTTCCTAATAAACAACTGTACGTTGCCCGGATGTCCATGACCTGGAAAAAGACTTGGAAAGTGTGAGGACCGATAGTTATGGGAAGATCAACTTCGCCGATAACTATTTTTCCTGGATCCGTCGAACGCTTTGATGACGACCTCGCTGATTCTCATCGGAGGGCCTTTGAATGATAATTGCATCAAAGTGGACTTCGGCATAACATTCAGGGCTGACCCTGTGTCTACCAGTACGCTGGCTAAAGCATCGTCCTGGCAGTTAACTGTAATGTTGAGCACCATGTTATGACGACGACCCTCTTCGGGTAATTCCTCATCACTAAATCCCAAATTATTGCAGGAAGTGATGTTAGAGACAATGCTATCAAACTGTCTGATTGTTACATCCTGTTCCACAAAGGCTTGCTCCAATACTTTCTGTAGAGCCTCCCTATGCGCTTCTGAACTGAGTAACAGTGATAATACCGAGATCTTTGGAGGAGTTTGTAACAGTTGATCAACAATGTTGTATTACTCCTCTGGATGAGCTTCAGCATCTCATCATTATTTTTCGAAAGGTCGGGATTACTGGATTGACCAACTGGTGGATCAGAAGTTTCCGTCTGAAGTTCCTTTTCCTTGTTAAGTTCCCCAACTCCTCGGTTGAAGATTCTACCACTCCGTGTTACACGACTGATGTCTGCAATATTCACGACGGAGGGTAATGGAATTTCCTTTCCATTTTCAACTATCGTTGCACCATATTTGTAAGGGATAACCTTAGTTTATTCATACGGTAGTGATCCCGGCAGATAGATGACTATGGGAACCTTCTGATTTTTCTGACCATCATAAGTAATCTCGATCCGTTCCCGGTTGGGAACCTTAGATTCGTCAAGTAGAGGGATAATAGAACAAACGTCCCTGGTCCTATGATGACCAGAGATTGTGACAACATCTTCAATTTGATCGGCAAGGTAACTCGGCGTCCAGTTGATGGGTCCAGAACCCGGATATGGGCGAATCTCTCCACGATCCACCTGACCCTGAAGAGCTGCTCTCACAAGGTAACACCCTTGGTTACTTTCCGAACAGACGCTACAACGGTCGTAGTTGTGTGGTGGCACCTGGCCACGCCCACTTTGAATACAATGTAACCTCACTAGGTTAGCTTCCACAGATCAAACATCCTGACTCTGACGCCGAGTGGGGTTTCTGTTATTGATACAAATCTGCTGAGTATCTTCATCCATATAAATTGGCATCCACCAGTGATTTAACAAGTGTTGAAGTGCCTCCTGGACAAGGGTACAACCTCGATTGTTTTTGCAACCCGCCTTACAACTTTGATAGTCATGTGATGTTAAGAATCCGAGTCGGACCTGCTCAGCATGTAACTCTACCAGGTTGGTATTCATCACGCGAATATCGAAGATCTGAACCATGTTGATCTGATAAGGGTTCCTATCATGGTAGTCTTGGATCCATCCAAGATCCATATGACGCTGGAGGGCCTCTTGTATGAAAGAGCATCTATGTTTGTTTACCGAGCAAATCAGACAGGAACTGTAATCGTGCCGCGGCAGATTATGATACTGGCTTTGCCTTGAGTGCATCGCCACCAAGTTGACATTCATCGCACGGATATCGTGGTTCTGAATGACGTTGGAATTCGTGTAGACCATGTTAACTCCACGAACTCGGTGCTCTTGGATCCATCCGAGATCCATCTGTTCCTGTAGAGCTGCTTGCACTACTGAACATCCCTGATTGTTTTTAGAGCATACATCACACTGATGATAGTTATGAGGTGGCACATGGCCATATCCACTCTGTCTACAATGCATCTTGACCAAATTGGTTTTCAACAAGAGTACATCGTGAATTTGATAGACATCGTTAGTCTCTCCTTCTATCAAATTTACTGCAGCCTTCTCGTGTTGAGGCAGCGGGTTCGTGAGAACATTAGGATTTGTATCCTTGAAGGATAAGACCCCGCTCCTAACAAGTTTTTGCGCGTCGGACTTGAAATTGAGATAAGTCTCTATGTTATGCCCTGATCCTCCTTGATGGTAAGGGCATGTTTGATCCACCTTAAACCAAAAAGGCAGATTTTTCGGTATTGTAAGAGGGGACTTAGTCTGAATGTGCCCCTTAGCCAGTAGTAATGGA
Source organism: Lathyrus tuberosus (assembly GCA_022829125.1). Taxonomy (NCBI): domain Eukaryota; kingdom Viridiplantae; phylum Streptophyta; class Magnoliopsida; order Fabales; family Fabaceae; genus Lathyrus; species Lathyrus tuberosus. Next base: position 6,213,587 of record JALAZF010000194.1, read on the forward strand.
AACAACTCTGCGTACGACACAGGTATAGGATCAAATCCTGGTGGCCGTGTTGTACGGTTGTTGTTGTATGGAGGACAAGCCTGCTGAAGAGGCTGTTGTGTCCTTTGCTGATCAGGTTAGCTCTGCGCAACCTGAGGTTGATACGTAGGAATAGGCGCAGGGCTGATAGTAGGAGTTACAGCTGCTACCGCCTGATAACGTCGTCTTTGCTTTCCGAGAGAGATATTCCCAATATCTTGCTCTTTTTTCTTAGGGAGAGCACTACCGTATTTTTTAGTACCGCTAGTCGATCCAGTGTCTTTTACCAAACGTCCTTCTCGGACGGCTTCCTCAAGATGTACGCCCATGCCCACCATCTCGGTGAAATCACTGGGTGCACTGGCAACCATTCGGTCATAGTAAAATGAGCTTAAGGTCTTTAAGAAGATCTTTGTCATCTCTTTTTCCTCAAGAGGTGGACAAATTTGAGCGGCAATTTCACGCCACCTTTTAGCATACTCCTTAAAGGTTTCCTTGTCTTTTTGCGACATCGATCTGAGTTGATCTCTGTCGGGTGCCATGTCCAAATTGTATTTGTATTGTTGGACGAAGGTAGTGCCAAGATCTCTGAATGTGCTGATCGTGGCACAGTTTAAACCCATGTACCATTTGAGTGAGGCACCGGTTAAACTATCCTGAAAGTAGTGAATCAGTAGGTCCTGATTTTCCGTCTGAGCTGACATCCGCCGGGCGTACATCACCAGATGGCTTTGAGGGCAAGAGTTACCCTTGTACTTTTTAAAGTCGGGCACTTGAAATTTGTGCGGGACTTTCACATTTGGGACCAAGCAGAGATCAGCGACGTCCTTTCCAAATAAATCCTGACCGCGAATGGCTTGCAGTTCCTTCTGCATTTCCAAGAACTGCTCCTGGAATTCCTCCATTCTGTCAAACATAGTTTCCTTCTTACCAGAAGGTGTCTGTGGAATCTGTCCTTCCGGGACAGTGTGCACCACAGGGGGTGGTATCGTGACTACGGTAGTGAGTCTTGGCGTTTCCCGAAGTTTGTAACCTTCAGGAGTCTTCAATATGCCCCTGGCATCTTCACTTTCCTGAAGTTTGTAACCTTCAGGCCCAGCGACTTCTGTTGTGATTCCCTGATCTTCAGTGATCGGCGGAACATATCCTTCCGGGATATAGTTAACATGCATGCCCTAAGGACGATCTTTCGGCATTTGATACCTGGGATCATACTTTTCTACTATGGGCGTTGAGGTGATCTCTGAGATCATAGTTCTTTGTAGCTGAGCTTCTGCCATGGCTTGCATGTCGTTACGAAGCTTTCTCATATCCTCTCTTAGAGTGTCGATCTCTTCTTTCAACTCTCTATTTTCTTCCTCAAGATCATCCATCTTTTTCTGACGATTGGCCCGAGTATTATACGAATGGGATAGTTTGACTCTAGAATCGAGACACAAACGTGAGATTCGTAGATAAGAATAATACGCGATGTGAGAATGATGAATGCAATGATTATATTAATTGTTTTTTGGTTTAATCAAAATAAACTTCGACAATTAGATTGCAAATATCAAACGGTGGGGAAACCCCTTTTTATTGAATTCAAAGGATTACAGAAATGGAAATACAGTAGATTACAAGGTGCAGAAATAGAAACCTAAACTAATGGGTCCCGAGTCCCCTCTGAAGAGAAATCGGGTGCTGATTCTGGTACTTTCCTTTTCTTTGACCGGGACTCTTGGGCCGTTGGCGGGTTGTCATTCCTTTTCCAAGTGAAAGGAGTGAGCAAATTCCTTTGGTCATCTTGATTCTCTACAGCATGTTGCTCCAAAATTTCAATCAGAGCATCTTTCTCTTTCAGTAATTGCTGTATTTTGATGCACTCTACGTCGAGGGTGCGGTACTTGTTCTTCCAAGACCTTCTCTTCTTTGGAACTTTGTTGAGAGTAACCTGAAATTTTTCTGTTTCCGTCATGAAATATATGACAGATTCCTTTGGCGAAAGAATTCCGTAACGAGGATAAGGCATTTTTAGCTTGAGAGCTCTAGTTTGTACCCAATGGAGATAAGGCTCCACCGAGACACATTCCGGTTTTTCTAGAGACTCTCGTCCTTTCTTATGAACCTATTTCCAAGCATGCACTATTTCCATCTTTAGTGCTCTGTCATTTTCTCCTTCTTTGAAGAAAAGACCTTCCAGATGAACACCCCGTGGGACGTGTCTCATCGGGTATCCAAATTAACGACGAACGAGAACCGGATGATAGTTGATTCCTCCCTTAGTTCCTATAAGGGGTACGTTGGGGAAGTTTCCACAAAGATCGTTGATTCTGATTCCATCATAGATCCTATTACACCAATCTATATCAGAGTTGGTAAGAGACATGATCTTCTGCGACCAACGTAAGGCACTCTTGCAATCCCAAAAAGCAGCAGACTTGGGCAAGTGAGAGATAAACCATTTGTAAAGCAGAGGTACACAGCATGTGATCTCCCCTCTGCTGTACAAATTTCCCAAGTGTACAGAATGATACGCATCTGCGAGCAAAGTCGGCACAAGGTTTCCAATGAGAAAAACCTTAATGGAGTTGATATCTATAAAGTTATTGATGTTGGGAAACAAAAATAACCCGTAGGTGAGCAAGACAAAGACACTTTCAAAAGCAGTCATGTTTCCTATACTGGCAAAATACAGGGCTTTCTTAGTTAAGAACTGGGCTGGCAAACCTTGGATGCCACCCTTAGTGGTTAGGTAAGTCCTGACCTCAGACTCGTCCAAATGAATTGCTCTTGCAATGGTCTGATTCTTTGGAATTTCTTCCAGACCAGAAAATGGAGCTTGATCTGTAATGTGTAGATCGATCAGATGAGAATACTCCTCCAGCGTTGGTGCGAGCTGGTAATCCAGGAATGTGAAACAGTGATAAACCGGATCGTAAAACTGAATGAGCACATCCATGATTCCCTCAATCACATGGACTCTTAACAGTGGTAGCAAACCTCCGTGCTTGGCTCTGAAAGCCTCAGGGTTAGTGATCATTTTTGCTAACCTTCTCAAATCCTCTAGTTTTGGAACCTTGAAGGTATACGTATGAGTTCTCCTTCTACCGAAATCCATTAGCACAATCCTTTTCTCTGATATTTGCAATCACAGTCTTAGTTTTATTTGGAAAACAGAGAGACTAGAAGAGAATTTTTTTTTAATGTTTTAATGTTTTTTAAATGAATGCATGAATGCAACACACAAAAACATAGAAAAAACATGAGGTCAAAGGGTCGTTGTCATGAAGTCAAGGCTCTACCCATCCCCAAAGGTTTATACTAGGGTGATTTTTGTACCTGTACTCATTATCATCAGCTCCTCCCAGGAAAGCAAAACAACAAGCGGATCGCCAGCGAGTTGTAGAGCAATCTTAGAGTAAGTGCCATTCACCGAGAATAGATCACCAGCCTCAAATGAGGGTAGTATCGCGTAACAACTATTCCCGATAGTTTCCGCACTACGAAAGGGTTTGGCTCCTCAGCTTCTCAGACTTAACAATCGGCCCATTGTCTAGGTGAGAGAATGGGTTGCATTGGTCAGCCTCCACTGAGGTTGATGGTCGACCCCGTCGCCATCACTTATCTTAAGTGTATACTCAATCTTTCCACATGCGGCATCACACGCATTCCCATTAGCAGAAAAATAAACACATATATCAATTAGGAAAAGCAGTATATATATTTGTCCTAAAGCTGATGAAGGAAGGGAAATAGATGTCTCCAATTAACCCTGCTTTGCATACAAAGTTTAAACAGCGGTCTGTTAGGTTACGAATGCTATCAATGTGGGGGGCCTTTGTACTGGTTATTTGTATTTTCGCCAATACGGTTTTCTCTCTTTCTTGGATTTTCTGGCGGGGAACGAGGATTAGGATGTTAGGACTGATGCTTTTGATAGATACATGAGAGTATGGGATTTTGGGTTTTTGTTTAGTGTGCTCGCTAAGATTTTTCTTTCAATCTTATGCCTACGTATTCCCGTTTACCGAAACAGGGAAATTAGAGCGTTCGTAGTTCCTCCTATTCTATGGGAGGAAATGGTTGTTTTGGTGTCTTGTTCAAAGCCCAAGACGTGAAGCGAAAAGGTGGTTTGTATCTTGTTCAAAGCCCAAGATGTGAAGCGAAAGGTGGTTTGTATCTTGTTCAAAGCCCAAGATGTGAAGCTAAAGGTCTATTTGTATCTTGTTCGAAGCCCAAGATGTGAAGCTAAAGGTGTTGACTTTAGAGAGAATTTGTCATCTCTAAAGGGGTCTGTTTGTCACAACTGTTGGGTGACTGACTGTAAAGGAGGATTACTTTAACCGGGATGTGTGAATCCGGCAATGCCATAATTTCCTTTATAGGGGATTTTAACCTGAAGGAGAAGACTTTAACTCAGTTTAGAGCAATGCCATCTTTCCTTAGGAATTTCTCATGCTAAAAGAGGGACAGTGGCGTGGATGTAGATGATCCAGAGGCTTGCCGCTTACAGCGATTAGATGAAGGAGAAGGAGTTGTTGATGTTTGTGTACTGTGAACGAGGCACAGCTTTGATGCTAAAAGGTTAACTGGATTAACCAGTGGTTTTCTTATATAAAGCCTAAGAGGAGGCTAATATGTGTCTCGTACAAAGCCCGAGAGAGAGGCTAAAAGGTTTTGACTCAACGAGGGAATCTTTTGGTATCTCGTATAAAGCCCGAGATGGAGGCTATTTGACTCAACAAGAGAGTTTTTTTTTGTATCTCGTACGAAGCCTGAGATGGAGGCTGTTGTTTATTTGGCTCAATAAGAACCTTTTTGCATCTCGTATACAGCCCGAGATGGAGGCGAAAGGGGTGATTGACTCAACGAGGGAGTCTCTTATGTGTCTCGTACAAAGCCCGAGAGAGGCTAAATGTTGTTCAGTTAAGTGACAGGTCCAGTATACTGATTTTAAAGAGAAAATCAGTTCTTATATGAGCAACACTGTACTCATGGATTTGATTCAAGGATCCGGGTTATTCCTGTTCTTTAAGGAAGCGGGAAATCCGAAGGGTATCGAGACTGTCCGAGTCTACGGGTTTACTTCTTATTTAACGAGGGGGGTCACTTGAGAATGTCTTTGAGACTCAAGGAAATTAGACTGTCCAAGTCTAGAGTTCTATCTTTTGTACTATGCTTTGAGAAATAGTAGTAGACTCTTTGAAAGGAATGTTCTATGCAGATGACTAAGTTCTGTTCCTATACCTCTAGGAGGTCGTCGGGACAATTGGTACGAAGCCCAATAGGAGGCTGGAAACTTTTAAGAAGCCGACGGGTCCTTGTACGAAGCCCAAGAGGAGGCTATCTTTCCCGGAGGAAGAGATCATTATATGAAGCCTAAGAGGAGGCTGTGAATACTTCTAAGAAGCCGTAGGGTCCTTGTACTAAGCCCAAGAGGAGGCGAGGTTGCTTTTAGGAAGCCTGTGGGTCCTTGTATGATGCCCAAGAGGAGGCCGATTGTTTTTAAGAAGCCGATGGGTCCCCAAACCCCGAGAAATTCAAGGCAAGCTATCCACAAGGAATAGATCAAGTCAGGAAAGTTCTAGAATTTAGAAGAAACTCAAGAGATGCCATTCACGGAGAAGAGATCATCTCTGGGGAATAGAGTTTCTTGACAAGTGCTTTTAAGAAGCCTGTGGGTCCCCAAACCCCGAGAAGTTCAAGACATGCCATTCACCGAGAATAGATCAAGCCAGGAAAGTCCGAGAATTGGGAAGAAACTCAATAGATGCCATTCACAGAGAAAAAATCATCTCCGGGGAATAGAGTTTCTTGACAACTTCTATGAGTGGCAGTCTATGCAAGGGTTCACAGAGAATGCTGCCTTTCATATCTCCATATTGTTTAACCCCAAGAGGAGGGAAGACTGTGTCTGGTAATCCTATGGGGATCTAGTTTAGACTATTTCCAAGAGTGATCAACTGGCTTAATGCTAGACGTAGCTGCCGGGGAAACTCTAAATATCTATACTATTATTACACAGTTGATATGAGTTTATGAAAGAAGACTTACAGTGAAACAGCCCCACAATACAGTTATATGTATATGAAAGCGGTAAATGAAAGCAATAACCACTTACTCGGTTGTAGAGCTTCCATGCTGTTTGGTTAGTTGTTCAACAAGGAAAGATTGAAAACAACAATATATTCAAAATCAAAGGAGAAAGTGCTTTGAAAAGGAAAGATTTGGGGCTTACAGCTCAAGGAGAGGCCCAGGGTTTTTATCAGTGATCGCACTGTTGAATTTGTACAGAGGGACTTATACAAGTGACTGAGGCCCAAAATGTTTTTTGTACAAAGGGATGGGTCTTACACTCTAATAGAGGCCCAAGTGAGTTTTAAGAAAAGAAATGGGTCTTACTACTCGAGGGTAGGCCCAGGGTTATTTTTAAAAGGCGACGATCGTGCCGTTTATTTAAAAATGTACAGAGGTACTTATAAAATGAATAAGGCCCAACATGTTTTCTGTACAAGGGTGTTGGGTCTTACACTCTAATAGAGGCCCAAAAGTTTTGAATGGGTCTTATAGCTCGAGGAGAGGCCCAAAAGGTTTTTTTTTTCAAAAGGCGACGATCGCGCCGTTTTTTTTATGGTATCGAGACTTACACAATACACTGAGGCCCAAAAAATGATTTGGTAAAAAAAGGATTGGGTCTTACACTCTATTAGAGGCCCAAAGTGTTTTGAAAATGATTTATGAGGGTTGAATTAATCCAAAACCCTAATTTGCTTTCAAAAAATGTATTTAATTGAATAAAAATTCAATTAAAATGATCAAAATTGTTTAACATATGAAAAACAAATTGTGATCTTGGATTAATGCTTCAAAAATTAAGTATTGACCTCTAGGCCGTGACAGCAAGTGCAATGTGATTTTTGATTTGGAGGTGTTACAGATGAGTGGTGATGATCTGAACAGCTTCCCTACACCCTATGGAGTGTGTTTGAATGCTTGGACTTGATTGAAATTGGCTGGATCACTTCATGGCATCTCAACTGCACTTTGGTTAAAACCTTGAGCAATTGACTGGTGATTCTGAGAAATCAGTGTTCCAATTGTTGTTTAAGTGTTTGATCAGCTCATATGTGATGTATGTGAGGTGTGTGAGTGATTGGTTTGAGTGGAATTGCCCTCTAGCTCAAAACCCGATAGCTACCTTGCTAAGAAAGGCATTTTTGCCAAGAGAAAGAGATTTTGAGAAAGGCAAGTGTTGTAGGCCTTTGGTGTACTTAAACTGATCACAATTGAGCTCTATTTATAGTAGAGCAAGTTTGTTTTGGGATCCATAGTGAATGGCAACTGCAGCAGGTGTTTGTTCAATGTTGGCCAATGGAAATGCAAGTCTCCTCTAGCCATTGACTAGAGGTTAGGGCACAGGGCTGTGGTTCCCTTGGTCTTGGATAAGTCTTGAATGAATTCAGTTGCAAATGGCTCAGTCCATGCCACCTTGATGCTTCCATTGAATGCTCCAATCCAAAATTGGAGTCTTGTCCCTATTTTGGCCATTCTAGGTTCAACATGCTATTTCTTGTTCCAAAGACTTTGGAGGCTTGGCTCAGTGATTGTCCCCTTTAGATTCAATACTCAGATGTGTCCAAGTGGATAGGAGTGTTTGGATTTGCACAATTTTGGCAAATCGAGCAAAAATGCAAATTCTGCCTTGCCTTGACAAAATTCAACAAGGCAATTTGACAAGGTCATAACTCATAGCCCAAATGGAATTTGGCAATGTTCTTGGCCATTTTGGAAAGCCCTTACATGATACAACAACTGTTTGAACATGTTTGGTTTTGATCTCTTTTGAATCCAAGTGAAAAATCCCCCTACATTTGGAAAAAAATGAAGACAGATTTGGACTTAGTGAAAATTTCACTAAGTGTTGGAAAAACTGACATTTTCATTTTTCAACCATTTTGATCACTCCATAACTCAAAATCCTTAATGAATTGGACTTAGGTCTAGTTGAAGTTTTTGTAGAGGGTAATGAGGGCTACAAATCCATCTTTGGATGAGGAAAAATGGCTTTGTGGTTTAGGAGTTATGATCCTCCAAAGTTGGTACCCTTGTCACTTTATTTTTAACTTTAAAAATTTTCTAAGTTTTTATGGTTACCCCTTTTACAAGTTATCCAACTTTTCTTGATTTTTCTTGATGAATGATGATTCAAATCATACATTAACATCATTTTAGGGTTAAAATTCCATTTTGGTGAAAAATCTCAAAAAGTCAAAGTTGACTTTTGTGCACAGTTGACTTTTTATCAGATGAATTCCAAACTGTGCAATTCTTCAGGAAATCATGTCCTTGACCTAAATCAAACTTGATGGACATATTCCATGGGTGTCATAGGGTATATTGAATCATGTCTTAGGGCTTGGGAGCATGTCCTGGTCAAAAGTCAAAGTTACAATTGACTTTTTCCTTAAAACCCTAACTGTGGTGCAGATGAAATTGAGACTTGTTGCTCAAGCTTCTTGGATTAATCCATTGTTCCAAATGGATCAATATAGTTCATTAGAGACCCTCAAACCCTCTCTTGAGGTATTGGCTCATGATTTGTCCCAAAAATCAACGTAGGGGTGAATTAGGTCAAGAAACCCTAATTCCTGATTTTTGATGTATGAATCCCCTGAGGTAATATTGACTTGATGATTGGGTCCATGAGATTCCATGGAGTATATTAGGTTGTGTTTTGGATGATTGGCTTGTGCCCAGATGAAAATTTTCCATCTGGAGGCCCTGGTCGACCAAAACCCAAATTTGGTGACACTGTCGATCTTGAGACTTGATCCACCTAGAAGGGAGCATCCTTGTGCTTGATCCTTGAAGTGGGAGTCCTTTTGGTCCATTGTGGATGTTTGAGAGGTTAGACAAGTTGAAGATCATGTTATTTCTTGATTGATCCTTTGTCTAAGGCTCTGAGAGGGCTTGAAACCCTAATTTTGATTGTAGTGGATGCTCACCCATCTTTGGGGAGACTGATGAAGTATGATGGTTCCCCCATATTATGATGATGATTTGTACAATGATGGGAAACTTAGTGTTCAAAATTTGGGGTATGACAAGGTGGATTCTTAGCGAGCAAAGCGCCTGGTCCGCCAATGAGGGTTGCCAAATGGAGAGCAAGGCGTGTGGCCTTTTGACTCAGACTAACTGTTTCCGTGATATCCGGAGAGGCAGTTGGTCGCGTGAACTACTTTGCGTGTGAAGGGGACATGCCCAACGGCTAGTTTCTGCCCAACGGCTAGTTTCTGGCTATTGGGCCTGTCCAAAGGCTGGATTGGATTGGGCCTTGCCCCTCTGGGGGCACAGCGCCTGCCCAGTCCATAACAGGAGCCCCCCAAGTCCTTGCTTTGGAGGAGAGTGAGGACTTAAGGTAGCCGTGTAAACAGTCATCTTTGGGTGGTACTCGGGGGAGAATCTCTTCCTCATCTACGCGAGCAGGTGTTGTTGCCCGAAGGACATATTTTGAAGATGTATTTTCTGTCGAGCACGCTCTTATGGAAGTGCCCGTTGTAGTGGCGTTTTTGTGTCGGGGACCCTTGGTGTGCGCGTCGGTGAGGGGACGCACTCGCTGAATATCAAAAGTCCGGTGCCTGTAACGTTCGTACTTGGGAATGTCAGACGCAGGAATCGTTTGACACTTGTTGAACATGCAGCCCCTTTGTCAGACCTAGAGTCGCCTAGGCAATGATGGCATTTGCGATTCCCCACGAGCAAATGCTTATAAAAGGAGGGAGGAGGGACTCATTAGTTCACTTTTCACAAATTTCCTCTCTTCTCTTTTTTGCTCAGCACTTTGTCCTCTCGCCGGAGCCGTCGTAGATCTTCATCGTCTCCGTTCACACCTTCACCTCCAACTCCATATTCAAGTAAGTTGTTCATCTTTTCTGCATTTTCTTAAGTGTTCTTCATTTTCTGCGCTCTTCATGAATTTTCTGGTTGAAGATTCATGTGTTCTTTGATGAACACATAAATTTCTGGGATTCTCATGAAGAACCTGATGAAAATGGAATGAACGTTGTGTTTTTGCGTAGATTCTCCTTTGTTTTGGTTAGGATTAGTTTTAGGTTTGTAGTCGGGCACTAGGCCTGTTCGACACAAAGCTCTGGCTTTTCGCGATGAGCTTGCCTTATTTTAAGCTCAAAGTAACCTAGTTAAGTCGTAGAGATTCGTCCCCGTTCCAGGGGGGCAACGTCGTCGTCGTATTAGGTCGCGGTCAAAGTGGGCTCGGGGTTGTCCTTGACTTCTTCCTCTCCCTTTCACTTGACTAGTGGTGGAAGGGTGGATTTGAACTTAGTCGTCGAATTCACTTTTCTTCCTCTGCTTTTCAGGTAAAAATGGCTGATCCTCGCGATGAAGTCGTACCCGACGCCCAGGCCGCGCAAGAGGAGGCGGAGCAGGCCATCGAGTATGCCAACGTTCAGGTCGCGAAGGGGGACCTTCAATGGATTGCGCACGAGCCGTTGTCGACCAAGTCGACGTTTACCGAGTGTAGTGAGCGATTTTGGACGCGGTTCTTAAGCACTGGTCGCTCTCTGCGGTTTGAGCTTAAACTACAGGTCGATTCATTTTTTATCCTATTAAAGCTGAATAAGGAAGGGAAATAAATGTCTCCAATTAACCCTGCTTTGCATACTGAGTTTAAACAACGGTCGGTTAGGTTACGAATGCTATCAATGTAGGGGGCCTTTGTACTGGTTATTTGTATTTTCGCCAATACGGTTTTCTTTCTTTTTATCTTGGCAGAAGGTTTCTGGCGGGGAACAAGGATTAGGATGTTAGGACTGATGCTTTTGATAGATATGAGAGTATGGGATTTTGGGTTTTTTGTTGATTGCGCTCGCTAAGATTTTTCTTTCAATCTTATGCCTACGTATTCCCGTTTACCGAAACAGGGAAATCAGAGCGTTCGTAGTTCCTCCTATTCTATGGGAGGAAATGGTGTTTTGGTGTCTTGTTCAAAGCCCAAGACGTGAAGCGAAAGGTGATTTGTATCTTGTTCAAAGCCCAAGATGTGAAGCTGAAGGTCCTGACTTTAGAGAGAACTTGTCATCTCTAAAGAGGGGGTTATATGTCACAACTGTTTATAAAGGAGAGTTACTTTAACCAGGACGTGTGAATCCGGCAATGCCATAATTTCCTTTATAGGGGATTTTAACCTGAAGGAGAAGACTTTAACTCAATGTAGAGCAATGTTATCTTTCCTTAGGAATTTCTCATGCTAAAAGAGGGACAGTGGCATGGATGTAGATGATCCAGAGGCTTGCCGCTTACAGCGATTAGATGAAGGGGAAAGAGTTGTTGATGTTTGTGTATTGTGAACGAGGCACAACTTTGATGCTAAAAGGTTAATTGGATCAACCAGTGGTTTTCTTATACAAAGCCTAAGAGGAGGCTGATATGTGTCTCGTACGAAGCCCGAGAGAGAGGCTAAAAGGTTTTGACCCGACGAGGGAGTCTTTTGGTATCTCGTATAAAGCCCGAGGTGGAGCCTGTTGTTTGTTTGGCTCAATAAGAACCCTTTTGTATCTCGTACAAAGCCCGAGATGGAGGCTAAAGGGGTGATTGACTCAACGAGGGAGTCTCTTATGTGTCTCGTACAAAGCCCGAGAGAGAGGCTAAACGTTGTTTGACTCCGCTGGGGAGGATCATTGTACAAAGCCCAAGAGGAGGCTATGGTGACTGTTCAGTTAAGTGACAGGTCCAGTATACTGATTTTGAAAGAGAAAATCAGTTCTTATATGAGCAACACTGCACTCAAGGATTTGATTCAAGGATCCGGGTTGTTCCCGTTCTTTAAGGAAGCGGGAAATCCGAAGGGTATTGAGACTGTCCGAATCTGCGGGTTTCCTTCCTATTTAACGAAGGGGTCACTTGAGAATGTCTTTGAGGCTCAAGGAGATTAGACTGTCCAAGTCTAGAGTTTTATCTTTTATACTATGCTTTGAGAAACAGTAGTAGACTCTATGAAAGGATTGTTCTATGAAGATGACTAAGTTCTGTTCCTATACCTCTAGGAGGTCGTCGGGACAATTTGTATGAAGTCCAAGAGGAGGCTGGAAACTTTTAAGAAGCCGATCGGTCCTTGTACGAAGCCCAAGAGAAGGCTATCATTCCCGGAGGAAGAATCATTATACGAAGCCTAAGAGGAGGCTGTAAATACTTCTAAGAAGCCGACGGGTCCTTGTACTAAGCCCAAGAGGAGGCAGGGTTGCTTTTAGGAAGCCTGTGGGTCCTTGTATGATGCCCAAGAGGAGGCCGATGCTTTTAAGAAGCCCGTGGGTCCCCAAACCCTGAGAAATTCAAGGCAAGCTATTCACAAGGAATAGATCAAGTCAGGAAAGTTCGAGAATTTGGAAGAAACTCAAAGATGCCATTCACGGAGAATACATTCATCTCTGGGAGTAGAGTTTCTTGACAATTCCTAATGAGGACAGCCGAAGAGAAGACTGTATCTGGTGATCCTATTGGGGATCTAGTTGTCTATTTCTACGAATAAACAAAACGGCGTCACCTAGTTCTAGACGTAGTTGCCGGGGAAACTCTAAATATCTATACTATTATTACACAGTTGATATGAGTTTATGAAAGAAGACTTACAGTGAAACAGCCCCACAATACAGTTATATGTATATGAAAGCGGTAAATGAAAGCATATAAACACTTACTCGGTTGTAGAGCTTCCATGCTGTTTGGTTAGTTGTTCAACAAAGAAAGATTGAAAACAACAGTATATTCAAAATCAAAGGAGAAAGTGCTTTGAAAAAGAAAGATTTGGGGCTTACAGCTCAAGGAGAGGCCCAGGGTCTTATCAGTGATTGCACTGTTTGAATTTGTACAGAGGGACTTATACAAGTGAATGAGGCCCAAGAAAGGTTTTCTGTACAAGTGGGTTGGGTCTTACACTCTAATAGAGGCCCAAAAAGTTTTAAAGAAAAAGAGTGGGGCTTATAACACGAGGGTAGGCCCAAATGATTTTTCCTTTAAAAATGGCGATCGCGCCGAGGTTTCCTTTTAACGCAGAGGGACTTATACAATAAGTGAGGCCCAAAATGTTTTGGTTAAAAGGGGGTTGGGTCTTACACTCCATTAGAGGCCCAAGTGTTTTAAATGGGTCTTATAGCTCAAGGAGAGGCCCAAAAGGTTATTTTTCAAAAGGCGACGATCGCGCCGTTTGTTTTTTACGGTATCGGGACTTATACAATATACTGAGGCCCAAAAATGATTTGGTCAAAAAAAGGATTGGGTCTTACACTCTATTAGAGGCCCAAAGTGTTTTAAAGAAATGAAATGGGTCTTACTACACGAGGGTAGGCCCAAGGTTTGTTTTTCAACGGATGATGATCGCGTCGAACTTTTTGAAATACAACGGGACTTATACAATAAGTGAGGCCCAAAAATGGGTTGTATTTACAAAGGATTGGGTCTTACACTCTATTAGAGGCCCCTGAGTGTTTGACAATGATTTGTTTGAGTGAAAATCAAAGAAACCCTAATTTTATTCTTTAAAAGTAAATATTTAATGAAAATCAATGAAAAATACCAAATGGGTTTGAATAAACCACTTGTGATTTTTGTTTAAGGTTTAAAAAATGAGGTATAAATCACAAGAGATATTAAAACTCATTTGGTCTTGATTTTTCAAGATGAATATTCATTTTAAAATGTTTAAAAACAAATAAAATGAATTTATTCACAAAAATACTAATTATATTAAATAAATAATGCAAACTTAATTTTTTTTTTGTGGAATAACATATTTCAACATTTTTGTGATTTTTTGCAAAAAGAACCAATAAAAAATAATTAAAATTGAAAGAGTTATTAATTTTCCAAATAATTAACAAAACATGAAATAGTTGGAAAAATAGCAAAAATGTGAAAAATCACAAAATGGCATGGGTGGGGTTTGAACCCACGACCTCAAGCATACAAGGCGCGCGCCTTACCACTGGGGTGGTGATACATCCATTGTTTGAAACAAACCAACAAATACACAAGTCATGCCTTGGTTTTGGCTTGCCCAAGGCAAGTTTTGGCTCAAAAACGTGAAGGTCGTAACTTTCTCAATTCTTAATGGTTGGAGACAAAATTTATATGTATCTGGGCCAGAATTTCACAAGGAATCCAATGGTGGTGGTGGTTTTTTCAGATCACACTCCCTCCTCAAAACCCGATAGTGGCTTTGAAAATGGCCTATGATTGCATTTTCTATGCTACACTTGGATACAGGCATGAATTACATGATCAATTAGCACAAACACAACACATATGACATGTACAATGGATGCATACTCAGTGGACTTCAAATGCACACATGTTTTGGTGAGTGCAAGTTGAGAGGCTTACCCTTCTTTGGGATTTTGAAGGTTTCTCTGCAATCTGCCAACCCTCTTGCTCCAGATATGATTTTATGCTTTGAACCACCTCAAATGATCCCTTGGATGCTTTTAGGATGATTGGAATCAGCTGGTACTTGCAAAAACACAAACAGTCCCTTTCTTGCAAAAGAGGTTAAAAGTGACCAAAATAGCAACTCTCTCAAATGGTGTTCCAGATGGTGGGAACCATTTGGGACAGTTTAAGGATGATATTTGGAGTGTGTTTGAGGATTTATGTGGTTTGGAAAGTGACTGAATCAAGACATGGCTTGAAAAATGCAAAAAAATGTTATTTTGAGGGTTTGAGAGGTGACTTTGTGATGTTGTGATTACAGGTCACTTTTGATGGTTTGCACAGCTTACATATGATATATATGAGGTGTGTGTGTGATTAGTTTGGGTGGAATTGCTCTCTAGCTCAAAAACTCAGAATTACTTGCTTTGGAAGGCAAGTTTGAGGTGAAAGAAGAGATTTTGAGGAAAGCATCTGTTTGATGGCTTTGGTGTACTCAAACTGAACACAATTGAGCTCTATTTATAGTAGAGCAAGTTTGTTTTGGGATCCATAGTGAATGGCAACTGCAACAGGTGTTTGTTCAATGTTGGCCAATGGAAATGCAAGTCTCCTCTAGCCATTGACAAGAGGTTAGGGCACAGGGTTGTGGTTCCCTTGGTCTTGGATAAGTCTTAACTGATTTCATATGAGAATGGCTCAGTCCATGCCACCTTTATTCTTCCATTGAATGCTTCAATCCAAATTTGGAGTCTTGTCCCTATTTTGGCCATTCTAGGTTCAACTTGCTATTTCTTGTTCCATGGACTTTGGAGGCTTGGCTCAGTGATTGTCCCCTTTAAATTCAATCCTCAGATGTGTCCAAGTGGATAGGAGCATTTGAATTTGGCTGATTTTGGCAAATCGAGCTAAATTGCAAATTCTGCCTTGCCTTTGACAGATTTCAGCAAGGCAACTTGCCAATGTCATATCTCATGGTGTAAGTTGAATTTGGTAATGTTCTTGACCATTTTGGAAAGCCCTTACATGATACAACAACTGTTTGAACATGTTTGGTTTTGATCTCTTTTGAATCCAAGTGAAAAATCCCCCTACATTTGGCAAAAAGTGAAGACAGATTTGGACTTAGTGAAAATTTCACTAAGTGTTGGAAAAAGTGACATTTTCACTTTTCAGCCATTTTGATCACTCCATAACTCAAAATCCTTAATGAATTGGACTTAGGTCTAGTTGAAGTTTTTGTAGAGGGTAATGAGGGCTACAAATCCATCTTTGGATGAGGAAAAATGACTTTGTGGGTACCCTTGTCACTTTATTTTTAACTTAGAAAATTTTCTAAGTTTTTATGGTTACCCCTTTTACAAGTTATCCAACTTTTCTTGATTTTTCTTGATGAATGATGATTCAAATCTTACATTAACATCATTTTAGGGTTAAAAATCCATTTTGGTGAAAAATCTCAAAAAGTCAAAGTTGACTTTTGTGCACAGTTGACTTTTTATCAGATGAATTCCAAACTGTGCAATTCTTCAGGAAATCATGTCCTTGACCTAAATCAAACTTGATGGACATGTTCCATGGGTGTCATAGGGCATATTGAATCATGTCTTAGGGCTTGAGAGCATGTCCTGGTCAAAAGTCAAAGTTACAGTTGACTTTTTCCTTAAAACCCTAATTGTGGTGCAGATGAAATTGAGACTTGTTGCTCAAGCTTCTTGGATTAATCCATTATTCCAAATGGATTAATATAATTCATTAGAGACCATCAAATCATGTCTTGAGGTCTTAGCTCATGGTTTGTCCCAAAAGTAAACTTAGGGGTGAATTAGGTCAAGAAACCCTAATTCCTGATTTTGTATGATTGCATCCCCTAAGGCAAAATTGACTTGATGATTGGGTCCATGAGGTTCCATGGAGTATATTAGGTTAGGTTTTGGATCGTTGGCTTGTGCCCAGATGAAAAATTTCCATCTGGAGGCCATGGTCGACCAAAACCCTAATTTGGTGACATTGTCAATCTGGAGACTTGATCCACCTAGAAGGGAGCAGTCTTGTGCTTAATCCTTGAAGTGGGAGTCCTCTTGATCCATTGTGGATATTTGAGAGGCTAGACAAGTTGAAGATCATGTCATTCCTTGATTGATCCTTTGTCTAAGAGCTCTGAGAGGGTTTGAAACCCTAGTTTTGATTGTAGTGGATGCTCACCCATCTTTGGGGAGACTGATGAAGTATGATGGTTCCTCCATATTGTGATGATGATTTGCACAATGATGGGAAATCTTAGTGGTCAAAATTTGGGGTATGACACCGAGGAGGAGGTTCGTGAGTTCCCATATCTGGAGGATCGGGCCGAGGATGCGCCCGCGCAATGGAGGGCCATTCGTCCGACCGAAAATGACAGGATCTGTTCGATTTACCCAGAGATGTGGTTCCCCATGTATGAGTTTGCCTTTGTGGAGGCTAGGTTTCGGCTGCCTTTCACCGACTTCCAGGAGGCCCTTTTTCATCACCTCGAATTGTGCCCGGACCAGCTTCATCCAAACGCGTTGGCCTTTATACGTGCCTTCGAGCTGGTGTGTCGCTTTCTCCGTGTCGGGGCGACGGTGGATCTTTTCTTCTGCATCTTCCAGCTCCAGCAAAGTACTACAGGCATGAAGCAAAGCTGGGTGTCATTCAAACAGCAGAGCAGGCTCTTCTGGCCGTACTCCGAGTCTGTTCGTCATTTTAAGGATAGATTCCTAGTCGTGAAGCCTGTTTCTGAGGCGGCCAAGAGATCCATCTCGACGATTGAAATGGTGACCGTCGATGGTCGGCAGGTTAGAAAGCCTGTGTCTAAGTTCCCTTTGGAATGGGTGTTCGCCCACTTCAAATATAGGACTGACCAGTTCGTGATAAAGCACGATCAACTCTGTGAGGCCGACAAGGAATCCTATCGTGTGCTCCATGCCTACGTAGAGAGCTTTACACCGGCCTTCGTGGTGGACAGGGATGGTAAGGATCTGATCGGGAATGGTGGGATGCCCGTCAGAACAGACCGTTATATTAACGTTAAGGCCCTCCTCGAGTGCGAAAACAACGACGTGGCCTTCCAGCTTCTTGGTATAACTTGTTCTTGTGTCCGGACTTGTTAAGCTTTTTCTGCCTGCTAACTTTTGTCTTTTTGTGTTCGCATAGAAAATGGCTGACATGAGGGAGCGTTTAATGAAGTCGCAGGCAACCAAGGTCCATAAGAAGGTGCCTTCAGTGCCCAAAGCCGGAGCAACCAAGCAGTAAGCGACGATAGAGAAGTTTGTGTCCGGTGCTGGTCCTACCCCGGGGATGACCTCTGTACCGCCAACTCCTGACTCATCCCACAAGAGGAAACAGGATGATGTTGGGGCCTCTCCTGCGGGTTGCTCGGGTGGCTCTCCTGGAGGGAAGTTCGTACTGCCCGCATACTATCAACAAGGGCAGATGTTTGACGAGGGGAGCTCCGTCGTCGTCCCGGATCTGGATGTCTCGGCGATTCTGCCCGCCGATCCACAGGTGCGGAGGACGCTCCTCTGCCAGGATGCCGTTGGGATGATCAGAATATTGGAAGCGGCTCTGGCCCTTGGAGATGTAGAGGTGGCTTATCGCTCCGACCTCAAAGAAGCCAAGACTAGAATCAATGACTTGGAGTGCGAGAACGTGGGGATATACAATGAGCTGAAGAAGCTGCAGGGTCACCAGGAGGCCAAGATACTGCTTCAAAAGGAGGTGACCCAAATGAAGGAGGAGGTGAAGAATGTTACTGATGATAATACCCTCTTGAAGGCGAGGATTGCGGAGTTGGAGGGGTCGTCGGCAGCGGGTGAAGACGAGACCGATGACGAGAGGGCCTTGAAGACGAGGAATGACCTGATTGAGAGGATCCGTGTCCTCGGGGAGGACAACCTAGGGGCAGCTGAGTTTGGCTTTAATGCTGCTTTGGAGCAGGTGAAGGCTCTCAATTCTGACGTCCAGCTGCTGACTAAGGGAATGGGTCTACTCAACGTGGTCGTCAATGGCGAAGTGGTCCCCCCGGAGGGTGTCAGTGAGGTCGTTTAGTTTGACTAAGACATTTTTTGAATGTATATCTATTTTGTGGGCCTGCATGCCTTTTTGATGTAATATTTGTCGGGCACAATCCCTCTAATGTATACCTGACTTATTCTGGCTTTGTAGCCAATGTCATTAACTTTTTGTTATAGATTCTTGTCGTATTTATTTATGCATGCTTGTTTGAATGGATGTTTGCTCGACTTGTTTTTATTATGCCTGACAGTTTGGAACTTGTTGGGGAGGGCAAAGGAGTTTTGCTGGGGATGAGACTAGGATCTCGGTTGAGGTACTAATCCCATAGGCTTGGACTGTTCCCATCGCGAGCTGGGTGTCTTGCCTTCTTGGTGAAGCAACGACGGAGCTCGATTGAGGTGTCCCCGTTGGACGCAGGGTCAACTCGTCCCATGAGCAGAGGCTGGCCGGCGTTGTAAAGGAGGGTCATGCTTCACCAGGGCATGATCATGTGGTCGCGCCGTCTCCCCGTTCGGGGAGATCTCGTCGGCAGTTAGTCCAACCTTGTGGTTGGGCTTAACTGTAGTATTGTTTGAGCTTTTCAGCATTCCATGGTCGAGCAAATGGTTCTCCGTCCAGAGCTTCTAAGTAGTAGGCTCTGGTGCCCGTTTTGGACTTGACCTTGTAGGGTGCTTCCCAGTTTGCGACCAGCTTCCCCTCGCGTAAATCTTTCTGGTTTCTACGCAGGACCAGGCTGCCAATGGGGAAGTCGCGCTTTATGACCTTAGCGTCGTGGCACAAGGTTATTTGTTGTTTCACTGATACCTCGCGGAGAGCTGCTCCTGGTCGTATTTCTTCGACCAGGTCGAGCTCTTCTCTTAAGGCTTCGTCATTCATCTCCCCGTCGAGGGGAGCTTCCGTTCGTCTGGAGGGCTTTGTAATTTCTACCGGTATCACCGCCTCGGTTCCGTAGGCTAGTCGGAAAGGGGTTTCCCCGGTGGTGGACTGCGGTGTTGTCCTGTAAGCCCAGAGCACGCTATGTAGCTCCTCGACCCATCTCTTCTTGGATTCGCCCAACCTTCGTTTCAGACCACGCAGGATCACCTTGTTCGCCGCTTCTGCTTGACCGTTTGTCTGGGGATGCTCGACGGAAGTAAAGTGCTGCTTCGTGCCTAATTTGGCGACGAAGTCTTGGAACTTTCGGTCCGTAAATTGGGTTCCGTTGTCGGTTACGAGGGCCTGGGGCACCCCAAACCGTGCGAGGACGTTTCTTTTGTAGAAACGAAGTGTGTTAAAGGTTGTGATCTTGGCGAGGGCTTCGGCTTCGATCCACTTCGTAAAGTAGTCGATGGCCACGATTAGAAATTTGTTTTGATAAGACCCCATTGTGAAGGGGCTGAGTATGTCCATTCCTCACCAGGCGAAGGGCTATGGCGAGGATAGAGTCTTCAACTCATTTGGGGGTGCCAAGTGCATGTCCCCGTGACGCTGACACCGGTCGCACTTTTGGACGTGTTTCTTGGCATCGTGCTGCATGGTTGGCCAGTAATGTCCTGCTCACAAGGCTTTTCGTGCCAGGGATCTTCCCCCCAAGTGTTGCGTGTTGATGCCCTCATGGATTTCTTGTAAAATCTCGGGGACCTTACTCTCCTCGACTCATTTCAAGAGGGGGATGGAGAATCCTCTTCAGTACAGTTTGCATTCAACCAGCACATACGAACAGGCTCGTCGTTTAGTTATGCTAGCTTCTTTACTGTCCTCGGGCAGCTCCCCTTTGGTGAGGTAGTCGTATACGGGGGTCATCCAGCCATGGATGTCCCCGATGATGTTGACGTCGAGCAGCTCAGATGGTTTCTCAATACTATGCCGGGCCAGCACTTCTTGTACGACGGACTTATTTCCGCATTTTCTGCCAGTGCTGGCTAGTTTGGACAGGATGTCTACTCGCGTGTTTCGTTCGCGGGGGATGTGCTGGACTTCCCCTGTGTCGAACTTTGCGATTCTTTCCTTTACTAGCGCCAGGTATTCGGCTAGCTGATCGTTCTTTGCTTGAAACTCTCCTCGTACTTGTGACGCTACGAGATGGGAATCAGTGTAGATTTTTACTTCCTTGGCGCCCACGTCCTTGGCCAGGCGTAGTCCTGCGAGGAAGGCTTCGTATTCGGCTTGGTTGTTGGACGTAAGGAAGGACATGACTAGCGATACTTCTATCAATATCCCTTCCTCGTTTTCGATGATGATACCTACTTCGCTCCCTAAGGGGCTGGATGCCCCATCTACATACACGGTCCATCTATGTGCTCCACATGACGGGGACGGTAGCAAGGTCATTTCTGCCACGAAGTCGGCCAGCGCTTGCGCCTTGAGGGCCTTTCTACCCTCGTATTGAATGTCGAATTCTGATAACTCCAGGGAGCATTTAATCATCCTGCCCACCATATCTGGTCGGCATAGCAATTGTCTGATGGGCTGGTCCGTGCGAACAATTACAGTGTAGGCCAGGAAGTAGTGTCTAAGCCTTCTCGCGGCGGTTATGAGGGCAAGGGCAACTTTCTCTATCTGCGTGTACCTAACTTCTGGCCCTTGTAGGGCCTTGCTGGTGAAATAGATGGGCTTCTGCCCGTCTGTTGTTTCACGGACGAGGGCAGCGCTAATGGCTTCGCTGATGACAGAGAGATACAAGTATAAGGTTTCCCTGCATTCTGGTCGAGAAAACACAGGTGGCTCGGACAAAGCCCGCTTAAGGTGGGCCAGGGCTTGCTCGCATTCTTCCGTCCATTCAAAACTGGTCTTTTTCCTGAGCAGTTTAAAGAAGGGCAGGGCGTGCTGAGCGGATTTGGCCACGAATCGAGAAAGGGAGGCGAGCATCCCATTTCGGGATTGGATGGACTTCTTTGACCTGGGCGTGGGGAACTCCGCGAATGCTCGGCATTTATCTGGGTTTGATTCTATTCCACTTTCGGTGAGATAGAATCTGAGGAACTTCCCTGCTCGCACGCTGAAGGTGCACTTTTCAGGGTTAAAGCGCATTTTACATTTCCTGGTCTGATCGAAGAACTTTTGCAGGTGAGTCGTGTGATCGGATTCCTCTTGGGACTTCACGATCATGTCGTCCATGTATACTTCGAGCATGTCCCCGATTTCTGATCGGAAGACTTTATTCATCATGCACTGGTACGTGGCCCCATCGTTTTTTAGACCGAAGGGCATTACGTTGTAGTAATAGTTCCCTGAGGAGGTCATGAATGCGGTATACCTCTTGTCTTCTTCGGCCATAGGGATTTGATTGTATCTCGAATAGGCGTCCATGAAGAACAAGAGTTTGAAACCTGCAGAGTTATCTACGAGTTTATCTATGCTCGATAAAGGGTAAGCATCTTTCGGGCAATGCCCGGTTGAGATCGGTGTAGTCAATGCACATGCGCCATTTTACACTATGTTTTTTCACAAGTACAATGTTGGACAGCCAGGTTGTATACCTGGCCTCCGATATGAATTTTTCCTCTAAGAGGTCTTGTACAAGTTTTTCGGCAGTCTGTGCCTTCTCATCGAATTGCTTTCTTCTCCGTTGTGCGATGGCGCGGGCAGCTGGATCAATGGTCAAATGGTGGCACGCGGTTTCGGGGTCTAACCCGGGCATGTCTGTTACGCTCTAAGTAAACAGGTCAGCATTGTCGTCCAGGAATTTCTTCAGTTGTAGCTTGACCTCGTCAGGTAATCCTGCGCCTATCTTCAGCCCTCTGTTGGGGTTATTACTGAAGGTGGTGACTTCAAATTCCCCGTCTGGAACTGGCCGCATGAGAGTTGAAGTGGGGGAGCTAGTCGTCCCTGTTGGCGCAACCTCATCGTGATCTTCCTTGCAGTCTTCTGAAATTCGACTGTCAAGGTCGATGATGTGCACGGGAAGTGCAGGCTTCTTATCCGGTTGGTCTTATTCGGTTGGACGATCTTCATCCCTTGGCCATTTGGCCACTTTCAGTGCTGCTCTGATCTGGTTCTGTCCCCTGGTCGCTTCCTCGAAGCATCTGCGGGCAGCTTCTATGTCCCCATGTAAAGTTGCGACGTGACCTTTCTCAGTATAGTACTTTAGCTTGAGGTGGACGGTTGAAGGAACAGCGATCAGTTCTGCGAGTGCTGGCCTACCCAAAATGCATTGATACAGCGACGGGCAATCGATCAGCAAAAACTGGGTCTTGATCGACTTGGAAGCTTCCTCTTCCCCGAATGTGACCGGCAACTCCACGTATCCCCAAGGTATGGCCGTGGCTCCGTTGAACCCCTGCAGATCAGATCCCACATACGGCGAGAGGTTCTTCTGGTCTAGCTTTAGGGTGCGGAACAGGCCCGTGTACATAATGTCCACTGAACTGCCCTGGTCGACTAGGATCCTCCAGACGTCGGTGTTTGCTAGTCTGGCCCTGATGAGCAGAGGAATGTGAGAATTCGGAGAGCCCCCGGGCAGTTCCTCACGGTAGAACGTGGTCGGTTGGGAGCGTTCGTTGATTTTCTCGAGCATAGACAACCGATCAGGACTGCAATCTATAATCTGCTTGAACTTCCTCTTGACGGGTCCCACTGTCAGCTCATTGTACCCCCGCATGAGATAACCATGGCTGCAGGGAAAGCTTCCCAAGTGCTGTGAGCGGACGTCCGGGAAGGCTCTTCGAGGTAATCAGGAATGACGAAGTCCTCTGGTCGCGTAATGGACATGGCGACCTGCGGAGGAGGACTAGACTGAGACGATTCTGTTTCCTTCTTTGGGTCTGAAGCCTCTCGTCGGGAGGACTCACCTTTCTTTATGTATTGTTTCAAGTGACCCTCCTTGATGAGAGTCTCTATTGCATCTTTAAGGTGTACGCAGTCCTCAGTTGTATGGCCGTGGCTGCAGTGGAAACGACAATACTTGCTCTTTTCGATGTTGCCTTTGGACGTCGTTGGTTTGGGGAACCTGACGCCCCCTGCTTGAATTCCGTATTGATGCATTTGGAGAGAATGCGTTCACGGGGAGCCTTAAGCAGGGTATATTCCGTGAAACGGCCAGCAGACCCTTTACCTTCTCGAGGACGATCGTCTCGTCGCCTTTCTTTTCCTTGCCGGGATGACTCTGACTCGTCTTTTTTTGGTGCCCGGGTGCTGTCTCGATCTCTCGTGTCCCGGGCATGATAGGCAGCCTCCTTCTCCTCGTATTGTATATACGTTTCAGCCTTCCGGAGAAGTTCTGTCAATGTTCGAGTAGTTTCAATCCCGACAGGTTTGCGAAACTCACTTTTTGGTTTCAGGCCATTTTCGAGGAGATACTTCTTCATATGGTCCGTCGTATGGACCTCCACGGCTTCTCTGTTGAACCGTTTGATGTATGCCCGCAAGGATTCGTCCTTTCCTTATATAATAGCTTCCAAGGTGGCCTCCGACTTGGGATGTCGTCGGGAAGCTGTAAAGTGTCGGGCAAATTGAGTCTTCAAGTTTCTCCATGATGTGATCGACCCTCGAGGAAGGCACTTGAACCAAGCCATTGCCCCCTTTCTCAGCGTGATCGGGAATAATCTGCACTTTATGGCCCCGGTCACATTGTGGTAATGGAGCATTGCTTCTATGTTCTCTATGTGTTCCCCGGGGTCGGTGGTCCCGTCGTAGGTTGCTAGAGTATGGGGCTTTTATAACCCGCGAGGAATTCTCGTGTCCATGATCTCCTGTGAAAGGGGGCCGTGGACGTCGTCGTCGCTGCTTGAGCTTGGAGAGCAGGAGGAAGAACGGCCACGACCACGGCTTCTGCTGCGTCGCGGAGAATGTCTGCGCGTATGGCGGCGCTCATGCCTATCTGGCTGTCGGGGCTTCTTGGACGTCGGGGAGCATCTTGACTTTCGTGGAGGAGATTTGAGGTGTCTTCGGGCAAGATCGGATACAGGTTCTTCCGATCTTGATCGTCTTCTCTCCGGGGAGAGACTTCTGGACCTATCGCGTCTCCGTTTTTGAGGGGGAGACCGGGGACGTGGAGATGGGCTGAGGTGTTTCTCCGAAGCAAGCGCTCTTGAAAGACATGCTCGAGAGCGTTGATCTTCTCTCCTTGCTGGAAGATCAAAAGGTTTGATCTGTTGAGAGAGGCGATGAGGGCAGCTGTACTTGGATCAGCATTCTGCGGGACAGGAATGGGTTCGAAAACCCGTTCGGCAGCGGGTGCCCTAGGTTTCACTTCCTCGGGGGTCGGGGACGTAGTCTTTCCGTCCTGTAGGCCAATTTCTTGAAGCACATGTCCGCCGAAGGTGTGGTCGGCATTGTCAATCACAACAGCAGCAACAGAGTCTTGGCGGGCATCATTCTTGGTGGAGGCCATGATGATCTTTAGAAGATGAAGCTTTGGTCTTTGAGGTGAAAAAGAGAGGATCTTGAAAAAAGATGAGGAAGCTAGTTTCCCACAGACGGCGCCACTGATCGGAGTGGATCGGACTGGATCGTCGTGGCCTTCACGTAGGACAGGTGATGATACTTGTAGGGGAGGAAAATGGGGTGGAGGTACCTGCAAGGTACTCCAATGTCAAAGTAAGTGTTTGGTCAAAGATTTCAAGTATTGGATATTTGATACCAGCTCCTCTCAAGTGAGGGGGTATTTATAGGTGGATTCTTAGCGAGCAAAGCGCCTGGTCCGCCAATGAGGGATTGCCAAATGAAGAGCAGGGCGCGTGGCCTTTTGACTCGGACTAACTGTTTCCGTGATATCCTG
This sequence comes from Lathyrus tuberosus, assembly GCA_022829125.1. NCBI lineage: Eukaryota > Viridiplantae > Streptophyta > Magnoliopsida > Fabales > Fabaceae > Lathyrus > Lathyrus tuberosus. The sequence goes on from JALAZF010000194.1 coordinate 6,238,758, forward strand.
GGAGGCAGTTGGTCGCATGAACTACTTTGCGCGTGAAGGGGACATGCCGAACGGCTAGTTTATGCCCAACGGCTAGTTTCTGGCTATTGGGCCTGTCCAAAGGCTGGATTGGCTTGGGCCCTGCCCCTCTGGGGGCACAGCGCCTGCCCAGTCCAGAACACTTTTGACAAAGTGTTATAAAAAATGTGCAGATGCACGTTCAGTTCAACCATTAGATAAGTCTAGATAGTGGTGGCAACATGCCCTGCTCCAAAAGAAGATTTCTTATCCTATCCGATGGTGAAAAAACACCCGATGAAAATTCAAAAATGCCTCTTAGATTTTAGATTCTGCAGATGCATCTTCAAATTCACTTATGTCTTAAGTCAAAATGTTAAAACTGAGTCACACCAACATATTTTATAAAAATTAATTTAAAGATACATCTTCGAAATATTTCAAATACACATCTCATGCATCCCTCCCTGAAATGACCCTTTTAAAGATAGATTAGCCCAGAGATTGGCTCAGAAATGCATCTTCGTATACACACCAGATGTATACGGAGATGCATCTTCGTTATCAGACAAAATAGGAAATGTATACTATGATGAACATTAAACCGTACAATCAATATGTAAAAAATGAAATATATATAAATTCAGATGGTCAAAATAAGTCATCAACCGATACACAATGAAGTCAAAATAAAATACAATCGATAATAAATCCAAAGTACAAATACTGTATACTAATGCATATGACGGACTCTGGCGCATTTTTGAACAAATAGCGTCCAGAGATGCATCTTCATAATGTACACGAAGATGCATCTTCGTAGTTATTTTAAAACATTGACTTAGGGCGTGATTCAAAAATCTATTGAATTATGGTGCATTCGGAGATGTGTCTCCGGAATCTAGAATATTTTAGTATTTTCACATGGTGTGCTAGTAATTCATAGAGTGCATTAAGAAATTTTTTCAAAAAAATAAAAGGGACAAACATAGTTAAATGCGCGAGTCTAAAATCTTGACTATTCATGTAAGTGTTTGAAAAAAATGGGACATGATGGATAGTCATATTAGAAGATGTGAGTCTAAAATTTTGATTTGCTGGTAAAAAATGAAGACAAAGCGGATATGTCCGACAGGCTCGCCTATAAAAAAAATGCAAATAACACAGACATGTCCGACAGATCCGTTCTAAAAAAACGGAACAAATATAATTGAAGACGCGAATCTAAAATTTTTACCAATTTTATAAGTGTTCAAAGAAAAATGAAACATGACGAGTAGATATATTATAATATACGAGTCTAAAATTTTGATTTATCAGTAAAAAAAAAATACAAATAAAACAAATATGTCCTGCTGACCCACTTTCGGTGGGACGTCCTATCTTGCCACCACTAAGTCTAGATGCTTTTAATATATGAATGAAATAAGAAAAATGGCTTGACAGCTACTTCAGCCTTTATTGTAGTTGAGATTTGGATGCAGCAAATTCTTATGGCCACACAGTGACAGTGGCATGCTTGATGGAAAAATCAATCTCAACTGTTGGATTAGTGTAACAGTCAAAGTCAAAGGTGAGAAAACTAAATTAACATAAAAGAATATTTTAATTTGGATGATTGCTACTTTCCTATTTTATAATAATATGCTATTTATAAAAGACAATTTATTTTTTAAATACATTAAATAATAAATATATATGAATTATACATTATATATATATATATATATATATATATATATATATATATATATATAAAACAAATAATCTCTTATACTCCCTCAGTTTTTTTTTATAAGTCATTTTTTACTTTTCACACATATTAAGAAATATAATAATTGTAGTATGGAAAAGAGAAATTGTGAATGATTTTACAAAATTATTATTTATTAATGGTATTGGAAAGACAAATTTAAGTAATTGAAATGAGAGAGAATAATAAATATTTAAGGGTATAAAAGGAAAAATAACATTAATAATTTATTAATATTATAAAATAACTTATATTGTGGTACAAATTTTTTTTCCAAAGCGACGTATAAAAAAAACCGGAGGTAGTAAATTGAATATGTTATATTGAGTCGGAAGCTATCTAGAAGATTAATCCTGTATTTCATTTATGAGTGTGACATCATCATATACGACACCAGAAACTTTATTTAGTTGAAACTTTCATCAAATTCCATTCTAGAAACTTGACATCTCATCAATGAATCTAAATGCCAATTGGAAACAAAACTAAATTTAAAAACATACTCCGTCCGTTTTAAAATATAAGAGAAAAAAGTGCATTTTTTTTGTCTCAAAATATAAAAGAAAAAAATAATTTTTATTTTTTTCAAAGTAAAATTAAATGCAAGTTACATTTAATTTGTTTTCTCTCTCATCTTTTTTATAACTAACAACTAATTAGAATTGTTTTTACATCTTTCAAGACAAATTTTTTCAACAAAGTCTTAGTCAAACTATTATACCTTTTACTTTTCTTAATAAATGTGTTTTTAATTTTTTCTCTTATATTTTTTCAACTAAGTGTGTTTTACAACTAATTTTCTCTCTTATATTTTAAGACGGTGTGATTTATAAGAAAAAAAATTTATATTTATTAAAAATGATAATCAAGTGCATTTAATTTTTTTTATTTCATGTAAATAAGATCGGAAGGAGTATATTATTGTAATAACAACGTCATAAAATAATATACTTTTACAAAATAAATCATATAATTTACTAAATGACATGACCAATTTTAAATGAGTTCTAAATTACTTAATTTTTATAATTTATAAGATCATTCACATCCATTATACTTATTTAAGTTTTTTAAATGTGTTTCATTCAATTTTTTATATTATATTATATTTTTTAAATTATTTAAACAAATTATCTATAATTCTCAAATATTCATTTAATCTATTAAAAAGTTTAAAATGGATCTCAGTGAACCCCACCATTTACATTCATATATTTATTGGCACTTGAAATATAATATTTTATCTTAATTAAATGGGAAGGAACAGTTAAAAAAACGTTCCTACATGAAATAACGTGTGCAAATGAACGGACGTTTTTTCTCCTAAATATCCATTAGATTATGACATGATGATATAGAAATTTGTGTTGACGCGGCTTGAATCCACCGATTATTATGCTCTAAGAGCATTCACATCCATCATACTTATATACGTTATATAAATGGGTCCTACATAATTTTTTATATTATTTTACCTTTTTTAATTTTTTAAACAACTCAATTTCATTTCTCAAATATTCATATAACTCTTTAAAAACTTTAAAATGGGTCCTACCAATCCCACACTATATTTCACATTTGTATTAACAGTAAACATTTTAAATTAAAGGGAAAATAACCTTTTTCGTCCCTTAACTTTACATCAGGGTCCAATTTGGTCCCTTAACTTAAAAAAGTCGCGAGTTCGTCCCTTAACTTTTTTAAATGTGTCACGTTTATCCTTCCGTTAGATTCCGTTAGTCCTTTTTTCAAATCATTGACCAGGTGGGCGTTGTGTGGGTGACGTGGAAACTTGGAAAACGAAGGATTGTTCCAGAAGATGATTGAGGGTAGAACAACATACCATTCATGTTGATATTCTGATTCTGCAGGGAATTCTTCCATGCTGGACTACGAACATGAAAACCGAGGACCTTCATCACAGACCTTCATCACAGACCTTCTTCCATACGTAGTGCTTATGGATGAGTGTTTGTTGAATGTTATGATAGGTTGTTGCAATTTTGTTTTTATTGAAACTTTTTGTGATGATTATGAATATGTCTGGTTAAACCTTTTTGCTTGGTGCTGGTTACTATAGTAGACATTAGGCTGTGAATGTGTTCTGTTCGATTCCGTATTAGGTTGATTTTTTTTTTACCAATCTTAAGTATGAAAATGTTACGTTTTTTGCCAGAGAAATGCAGATTTTGTTTGGGAACTGGCAATGTGACAGTTGAACTTGGTGGAGCTGAGACGGAGGTTTCTCGTTGTATAAACTGTGATGGTGCTGGTTCACTCACATGCACAACTTGTCAAGGTTCAGGAATTCAACCTCGTTACCTTGACCGTATGTATGTATGGGGTTCTGCAGTTTGGTTTTTCTCCTCATTATGTTGATGTTTTCATTTGGTTTGAATTTTAACCAGTGATATTATATTAGGCCACTCCCTTCCATGACCTATCTTTGTGAAATTTTGGTAATTGTAAACATTATATATTAAATATCCATTTGTAAAGAATGGCCCCAAGATACTATGCTTAAATTTAGTTTCATTGATGTTAGTTCTGTTTTTGTTTATTACTTCTTTAGCAATATTAGAAGGATGATAAGCTTTGGTAGTGTGAATAGGGTGAGAGAGGTTTCACTAAATTGCTCATGGTTATTGGTTCCAATTTTGTATAACCTGATATTGCTAGAAGCCATCCCACTTTTGCTTATGATTGCTGCAAAACTGATGGTGAGCACAGACCCTTACTCTGTGATAAATCTTGCTTCTGTAGTGTTGATATGGTTTTCCACTTTTTACTAAGAGTTTTCTTGTGCATTCATCCACCAAGAGAAGATGCACTAATGTGGCTAATATCCAAAGCATCTGCGAGATTAATCCCTCTAGTTTATTGAAATCTTCTTAAAATATTCACTTCTTTTAATACATTTTGTCTATACATACACATTGGCCAATCTATTTCAAATATTCACTTCTCTTTGTCATTACAGACCAAATATTTCTGAAAGAAAATTCTTTTGCCTTATGTTCAGAAGGCTATAGAATTAAAAAGTATACAGTGTTACATCTGCAGATTCAATATTAAATTCAGAGTCATAAATCAGAAACATATCATAAAAATTTGCAAGATACCACTTGTTTACATTTAATTAATAGGGGTCAAAGATACATGTAGATAAAATGGATCCTCAACATCATATCTGGAGAAATAACTATATAAAACATAACAGCAAATACAACTGATACAAGATAACAGCAAATACTTTCATAGCACAACAAATACAGATGCTTCAAGATACAACTTAAAACAACCAATCTTTTCATTCATACAACATTTTTTAGGTTCAACATTGCTTTAACATAACAGCAAATACAAATGCTACAATCACATACACCACATAACTAACCTAATTCAACCTAAAAAACATTACAACTATAACTATCAAAAACATCAAATTCTATATTTTTTCCACTTGATGATCTTCTTCATTTTAGCATCAATATTCACCAGCTTGCTTATAATTGGGACAACTCCAAAATAAATTTTCCATGTTCTTCACAGTTTTCGCCCTTTGAAGTACAGCCATGTCTCCACAATAACACACGGGCTTCCTTCTACAACTTCCACTGCCTGTTGAATCCCCGCTTTCTGCATTTCTCTTGCTCAACGAAGAAGAAGAACTACCCAATTTCATGTTTCCCTAAACCCTAACTTTAATTTTGAGGGAAATTGTAAAGAATGAAGATGAATTGTATTTGCCCTAAGGAAAAATTGGGGGAAACGAGTGTAGACGAAACAAAGAATGAAGAAGATGATATTCAAAGTCCATGTCAACTGCCACGTAACAAATACTAGACGGACGTTTGACCAAACTAACGGCAAGGACTAACTTGGCACAATTTTATAAGTTAAGGGACGAACTCGCCACTTTTTAAAGCTAAGGGACTAAATTGGACCCTGGTGTAAAGTTAAGGGACGAAAAGAGTTATTTTGCCTAAATTAAAATATTAAGAGAGAGAAGCAAATAATTGAAAAAGTGGTGTAGAAACGTTACTGCAACAACTTTCACAAACTAAAGAACGGATTTTCATCTCAATTACCCAATTGCTTCTGACACAATAGTTTAAAATACAGTGTAGGAACTTTGTAAAATGACCAATAATTATGCTCTAAGATATCTTTTGGAAGTAACTTTTATGTTCTCCATAAGTGAATTTTTATTGCAAAAGATATTCAGCGACTCGATCTGCTGAGCTCATTTCTTTTTATGTAACAATTTTATCAAAACTCCCACCAACATGTAGCCCAAATATGATGTTTTAATACAAAGCATTAGAACAAACTACTTGAATAAAATAGTTTCAAAAACATTGATACGGTGTTTTCGCAAGTATACGAATTGCGTCAGAGTAATATAAAAGATTATCGATCCCACAGAGACCAAACGTCAATCTATCGATTACTATCGTTACGATGTTTATCTAAGGCAGATCAATCGGGAGTTGGTGAATAGTAAAAGCAGAGTAAAGTACGAAGATATAAAATTCAATAAACAACAGGCTTGAATGTAATTCACACAGTCAGATAATATTCCAGATGCTTGTAAATAGAACTACTTATGGGGTAATGTTTTCTACTCATGAAAATAACTAATTTAACAGGAACTGTCGCTTTCGCGTATTCAGAACCGAGTTTATCCCTTAATCGAACCCTCTTATTGTCACTTATAAAAAGGCGCGCATTGCGTTAAAGTAATAAACCTATTTTTAAGAAATATAGTTTCTAGACTCAGTTGAAAATTATTTTGACTTGGAACTTTTAACAAAAAGAGGTTCATGCGAACCGGACTTTAAACCCATAAACGCGTCCGAAAATAGTTTTAAAATCGTTTTTCTAAAGTATTAAAAACTCCTACTTAACTGGACAAAGCGCTTTCGCTTCCTTTGAACAGTTAAGACTAACCAAGTTTAACCAAAGGTTGGACGGCTTTCGATCTTACCCAACAGAAATAAAGTACAGAAAACTTGTGTTAAAAATCAGAATAACCCCTAAGCATTTCTATTGACGCATTGTATGGAATATTACTTTAACTATGATCCTTACATTCTAACCTTTAAGATTTAGCCGGACATGGAAATGTAAATAGACATGTTGAAATAGATTATGTTAAAGTAAATTCTTAAAAAGATAAAGAAAGTAAAGCGAGTGCGAGGAAATAAAGAAAGTAAAGCGAGTGCGAGGAAATAAAGAAAGTAAAGCGAGTGCGAGAAAATAAAGAAAGTAAATGCTGAACTTCTAAAAGAAACCTGCTCCAAATCGGAGGCTTTAAATCTGGTACAACTGGAAATAAATGACTGGAAATGAAAATGGCGGTAGGATTAACTTCTACCAGAGTGCTCCAAACTCGATTACAGACTCGATCAAACAGTGTGATAACTCCCCGATGTGAGAAGTTTATCACTTTACAATACTAAAATATATGGCTTGAGTTCTGAAACTAAGCTTGGATAAAGAAAAAGGATTCAGAACTCGTCTATTTATAGCCTAGGAAAATAACATGGAAGGACAAAAGTGCCCCCAACTCCTTTTGGGAGGGAAAACAAACGACAAAGGTAGCGCCCGCCACCTCTTCATGGCGCCCGCCATGTGAACCAAAGGAGAAAGATGTGGATATCGTGGCAGTTGACAGCAGTTGACTCCTATCCAAGTCGTAACTTACCCTATGGCGCCCGCCATGGTGGGTGCCATGTGTACAATTTCCTCAAAAACTGGTTTTCTCGCTCGTTTTTCTTCATTTCTTCACAAGGAGCTCTGGAAATACAAAGAACCTGAAAACAAAACAAAACACAAGAAAATAGCAATAAAATCCTAAGAAACATGTGCAATCCGAGTCAAATACGCAGTGTGATTCAGTGTTATCAAATCCTCCCACACTTAGACCTTTGCTTGCCCTCAAGCAAAACACTTTATAGCTCATGATAGAAAAAGGTGGTATCAACAAATGATTTGGGCTAAAAGGGCTTCTAAGTTCAAACTAGGATGAAATGACAGGTACTAACTAAGTGAACCAAGGATATCGTAATGACACTTTTCCGCAGACACGGGCATAAACTTCGTTCTTATACAAACCAATCCACACTACCCCACTGTACATAGGTCTACCTTTTGCATTTCTTTTGGGTCCTCTTCATTCCGGAGCAATCACATTAAGCCCATTATCCGTACATACTCATAGTAAATTGACCGGTTAGTGATTCTGATCTCAAGCATGGGGCTCTGGTACACAAACTGGTGCAACCCTTTTTATTGACCCAATTGTAGTTGTGGGGGATCAGATCGTAACCCACCCTACCAAGTCCAGCACCAGATACCTCTGAACCAACCAACAATGGGCAAATTTATTCTCTTCTTTTATTATTATATATTTTTTTTCTTTTTGCAAATTTTTGCAACTTTTTGGGTTAAATGACCTTGTGAGGGTTACCTATACCCGAGTTGCATTTTTATGAAGCACAGCATACAGATCATTCACTTATATTCATCGGTCCCTTACGTAGAGCATGCTTAGGCTGGGGATGACTGCTAGGATAAACTACTAAGGACCTACTCAAAAAGGAAAATTAAGGCCATGGTATATGGGGTATCGAGGTTGATTCCTATAATCACGGAGCTTATGGTGTTAAAACGATACCGATGTTTCAAAAAAAGTTTTCCCAAGTCATCCGCATCCTAACTCAAACCTGTCTCAAAGCTCAAATTTTCAGAACAATACATTTTCTTTTGTCAAATTTTTTTTTTTGGTAAGGCTAAGGAAATGGGGAAATAGGGATACACTACACAGATGACTCGTCAAGCACATGCTTATTCTAAAAACAAACTAAAAACAAGATAAATAAACTAGAAAGCAATAAAAAGGTAAAAGGAAAGAAAATGCAAGTAAAACAGATAAAGTCTCCTCCCACACTTAAATCGAACATTGTCCCCAATGTTTCGAAATAAGATAGGGAAAGAGTAACCTGGAAGATCTACGACATGCTGTTGGAACTGTCGCCACCGTGCGGAGAGCGCCTAGGGCGACGGGATCTGCTGCGGCGACGATCGCTCTGAGAAGCTGCGAACTCGTCGAATCTGGTGGTCAAAGCAGCCTGAGATTGCATGATACTTTGAATGGAGCTGTTTGTCTGCTGTTGTGACTCTTGCATGAATCTCATGTTGTCGGTCAGTTGCTGCTGGATGGCAGCAAGCAAGTCATCACGCCCTTCTTCTCTGGCCAGCTGGTCGCGCCACATCTGCTCAGTAATATAGAAACCAGGAGTTGTACCTGCAGAAGGGTGAGAAGAAGACGGTGCAGTGGGTGCAGGTGATACATGGTGGGGTGACATATGATGATCGGGAGAATGCTCTCGCCAGTCATATTCGTCATCAGTCTCGTTCCCTTCCCCGGTAGGAACATTAGGAGGCAGTGGACCCGTAACAGGTGGAGCATCTAAATCATAGGTCCAGTTCCTCTCTACACGTATATCAGTACGTCTAGTGCACGACAAAGCAACAGATGGAATAGCCACTCTATGGATCATGAGTTCAAAGCCCCCCTCTCTCCTTACCTTACACAATTTCATATCTTTTAGAAATTTTAAATTAATTGTGCGAGGAGGAAGAGGTACCAAGGTGGCTATCTCAGTGTCGAGGTTTAGAGCCCTAGCAATAGACGTAATCAAACCGCCAAAAGCAATGGTCCATGTACTCTTAATAACAGCAGTCATGTGAGCAATCATAAAAGGACCCAAATTAATCCTCCTATTTGTGAGGCACCCTTGCAAAAACAGAAGTTCTTTTGCATTCACTTTGTTTGGATTTTCCCGGCCAAAAATAGTACAAGCCAACATATAACGAAAAACACGGATGTCCGGGTTATGGATCCTCGAAGCAAGAATTCCTTCAAAAGAAGTAATTGTAAAATTTAACAACTTGTGCCAGAAGGAAAATGCCTCAACCGACCAATCCGAATCCAAAGGTACTTCACAAACAGCGCCATCCCTAAAAGGCATTCCTAATCTCTCTGCTAGTTCGTCGGTGGTGAGTTCATATTCGACATTAAACATTCTAAATTTCACCGTACCAACTGTGCTAGAAGTGTTAGGACTATCAATGTAAATCAGGGAACTAAAAAATTCTCGGGTCAACCTTTCAAAAGTGGGTTCTTGCCTAGCAAAAATATCGTGCAATCCTAAGACATCTAGCAAGTGAAAAATACTATGATAAATACCAAGAGTATAGAGACAGTCCATGTCGACGTACCGGGTCGAGATAATCTCTCGTGTTTGCAATTTCTCGAGAAGTTTCTTTTGCCTTTCCCCGGACTTGCCTTGGCGAAGGATGTAACCGTCATACTCCATTGATGTACCTTTGAGGTTGAAAATGAGAGAAATAGGTTTTTGTAGAAGGATGGTGAAAAATGGATTTTTAAGAGATTTTGATGGATGGGTATGAAAATGGAAGTTGGAAAGGTTAATGGGATGGTGAGTAGATGAAAAAGTTGTGAACTTTATGGAGGTTGAGGGAGATTTTCGGATGGGTAAAAATGGAGGTTAGGAAGTTTGAAGGTGAGAAAATGGGAGAAATGGAGGTTCTGCCCCGCATATAGTTCAGACCCCATGGCGGGCGCCATGGGCTATATGGCGGGCGCCACCTTTGTAAAAGGTCTGGGCCGGATTTTGCTTTTCCTTCTTGGGCCCCCTTTTTTTTTCTTTTTCTCCTCTTTTATTTGGGTGGTGCAAGAAGCACTTTCTTCTTGTTCTTATTTCTAGTACATAAATATTTTTGTTAGGTCTAAAAAAATAAAAATACAAATAATAAATAAGTAAATAAATTAATAAAATAAAATGAGAGAATAATAAACATAAAAATGCATATATATATATATATATATATATATATATATATATATATATATATATATATATATATATATATATATATATATATATATATATATATATTGTTAGGTCTAAAAAAATAAAAATACAAATAATAAATAAGTAAATAAATTAATAAAATAAAATGAGAGAATAATAAACATAAAAATGCATATATATATATATATATATATATATATATATATATATATATATATATATATATATAACCAAAGTACATCACAAACAACATGGAAGCAAAATGCGAGAATGCAAAATATATATATATATATATATATATATATAAGTCTGAAAAGCGGAAATAAGTAAACAAAACGGTAAAGAGGACAATGACAGTAGTGTCATCATGGAGCCGGATGCTCCTCGGTCTGGTCAGAACCTCGAACTGTGGCTAACTCGCGGCGAAGATCTGCGATCTCCTGATACAAGCAATCAGCCTCCGTCACGTGAGTCAGATCGGACACCTGGACCTGCAAGGTAAGGTCAGTAACCTCCTGCCAAAGTCTGGCAGTCTCCATACGTAGCTCAGCTAGCTGTGTGTACATGTCAGGTCTCTGCAAGGAAAATTTATTCGACAACACTGTAATCCTGGGAGAAGGTTGTGTAGGGTGATACTCTGGTGTCGGTGGAGTGCGAGGCTCATCAACTGTCTCTCCATAACCCTCTAAAGCATAACTCCAATTAGCAGGGTCGTGGACGCTAGTCATCACAGGATCAGGTAAGGTGAAGTAATGGATGGTCTCGCCGTCGATCAAGAGCCTGAACTGGTTGGGGTGAAAGGAAGCTCTCCTCATCAACCCTCGGTCTAAACAGAAATCGATATCCAGCGTGGTATACCCGCAGTAGGGAGTCATGTGAAGCAGCTTACTAGTAAGACCCAAAGCGGTAGCAATCTGAGTAACTGTTTCTCCCACATGGATGATTCCTTCAGAAGATCTGGCTGTGAGTGTGAAGTTATCAAGCAGAAAGTTCCCACAGGCCACAAGATGCGACTGGTTCGCACAGGAAAGAAAGAGGATCTCCTCCTCACTAACATGGACATCAGCATCAGCCTTTCCAAGGAAGGTGTGGGCAAGGATCATCTGGAAATACCTGAGAGCTGGGTTATGGATAATGTGAGACAGCTGGGTGGGCGGATCAGGGTGGACGGATCAGGACGCTCCAGAACTTGTCGATATCTCGACTCATAAAGTATCCCATAGGTAAATCAGGAATGGCATCAGGGGAAGTCTGGAAACCTAGCAAATCACCAAACCCCTTATGGGTAAAAGACTACTCTGTCCCAAACAGTCTGAACATGACGCTGCCATCCGGACCATCATATGGCTCATGGCTAAATGAACTGAGGAACTCAAGAGTGAGGTTTTTGTAGGTCGAATGCATGTCATCAGCATACTCATCCCACTGGAGCTGGCTACATAGAAACCTTATACTAGGCTCGATGCCTAAGGCGTCCATGCAAGCCTGGTCAGGGTAACGGGTAGGTGCCATGGGGCGTTGATAAAGGACTAGATAGTGCTGTCTCTGTGCGTCATCTCTGAAAGCGACGTGCATGTCGTCGAAGGTCTGCATCCTGAAAAGAAGGGTTAGAGAATGGGACCTGAAAACACAAACATCATAAAAGGTAGGTCTATACAAACAAACTAATAAAAACAAAATGTAAGACATGAAAAGTAATAAACATAAAAGAAAAAATAAAGAAAACCGTGGGTTGCCTCCCATGCAGCGCTTGTTTAACGTCGTTAGCTTGACGAGTAGAACTCATGTAGCTGAAGTGGGTAGTGGTGGATCGATCAGAGTGTGGCTGGAGTAGTCAATGGGAATGTCACCTCCTTCCTAGTGTTTTAACCTCTGCCCATTTACAATGAATGGACTACAAGAATGGTTCTTGATCTCAACTGCTTCGGATTTTAGGACTTTAGAAACTTCGAAAGGACCTGTCCATCTTGAACGAAGCTTGCCAGGAAAAAGTCGCAATCTGGAATTAAAGAGGAGAACATGATCTCCTATATTGAAGTCTTTCTTTATAATTCTTTTATCATGCCAAGCTTTGGTTCTTTCTTTATATATTGTGGCATTCTCATAAGTAGACTGGCGGAGTTCTTCTAATTTATGAATGTCAAGGATGCGCTTTTTACCAGCGGTCAAATAATCTAAGTTTAGGGTTTTAATGGCCCAATAGGCCTTGTGTTCTAACTCAAAGGGTAGGTGACAGGACTTTCCATAGACCAATTGGTAAGGAGTTGTTCCAATAGGGGTTTTAAAGGCAGTTCTGTAGGCCCATAGTGCTTCTGGCAGCTTCTGAGACCAATCTTTTCTAGTTAGTGACACAGTTTTCTCTAAGATTTGTTTAATCTACCTATTAGATACCTCTACTTGGTCGCTAGTCTGTGGATGGTAAGGTGTTGCTACTCTATGCTTAACTCCATATTTGCTTAAAAGTTTATAAAAAATCCTTGATATGAAGTGCGATCCACCATCGCTTATAACAAGACTGGGTACTCCGAATCTAGGGAATATATAATTCCTAAACAGCTTAATCACTACTCGTGTGTCGTTTGTGGGTGAGGCTATGGCTTCAATCCATTTAGACACGTATTCAACAGCTACTAAGATGTATTTATTTCCTAATGAGGATGGAAATGGTCCCATGAAATCGATACCCCAAACATCAAAAATTTCTACTTCCTGAATGTTCCTTAAAGGCATTTCGTCCCGTCTGAAGATGTTCCCAGTGCGCTGGCACCGGTCACATTTGACTATATAGGCATGAACATCACGCCACATTGTGGGCCAGAAAAGGCCAGCTTGAAGAATTTTAGCGTGTGTCTTGGAGGTACTAGCATGTCCTCCATAGGGTGCAGAGTGACAGTGTTCTATGATATTTCTTACCTCTTCTTCCAGAACGCAACGACGAAAAATACCGTCTGTACCTCTTTTGAAAAGAAGCGGCTCATCCCAATAAAATTGTCTTACATCGTTAAAGAACTTCTTTTTCTGTTGATAGTTAAGGTCAGGAGGTATGATATCAGCGGCTAGGTAATTAACAAAATTAGTGTATCAAGGTACGCCATTTACCGCCAAAGATTTTTCAGGGTTCTTATAAGGATCTAAGTCATTTTCTTCAATGGCTTCTATCTTAGCTATTAACCTGTCATAGGCAAAATCATCATTTATAGGCACTAGATCTGGTTTCAGGTACTCAAGTCTAGAAAGGTGATCAACAACTACATTTTCTGTGCCTTTCTTGTCTCGAATATCTAGATCAAACTCCTGCAATAAAAGGATCCATCGAAGTAACCCAGGTTTGGCATCTTTCTTGCTTAATAGGTAACGAATAGCAGCGTGGTCAGTGTAAACTATAATTTTAGCTCCTACCAGATAAGATCGAAATTTGTCGATAGAAAAAACTACGACAAGGAGTTCTTTTTCAGTGGTTGCATAGTTAAGCTGAGCAGCATCTAGGGTTCTACTAGCATAATAAATCACATGTAATTTCTTATCCTTTCTTTGACCTAGAACAGCTCCTACAGCGTAATCGCTAGCATCGCACATGATTTCGAAAGGTTCGGTCCAATCTGAGGGTTGCATAATGGGTGCTGAAATTAGCGCTTGTTTCAAAAGGTTAAATGCTTCAATGAATTTTTCATCAAAATTAAATTCGACATCTTTCATCAGGAGGCCAGTTAAAGGTTTGGTTATTTTGGAGAAATCCTTGATAAAACGCTGGTAGAAACCAGCATGTCCAAGAAAACTTCGGACTTCTCTAACGATCTTAGGGGGTTTTAGGTTTTCTATTACCTCTATCTTAACTCTATCTACTTCAATGCCCCTTTCAGAGACTATGTGTCCTAAAACTATACCTTCGGTAACCAAAAAGTAACATTTCTCCCAGTTTAATACCAGGTTTACATCCACACATCTTTTTAGGATTCTCTCAAGGTTAACGAGACAGTTTTTGAAATCAAATCCGCATACCAAGAAATCATCCATGAACACTTCCATAATTCCATCAAGGTGATCAGCGAAGATTGACATCATGCAACGCTGGAAGGTGGCTGGAGCATTACAGAGGCCGAAAGGCATTTGTCTATAGGCAAAGGTTCCATAAGGGCATGTGAAGGTTGTTTTTTCTTGATCTTCTAGGTGAATAGGAATTTGGAAGAATCCCGAATATCCATCAAGATAACAAAAGTAGGAGTGTCTGGCTAAACGCTCCAGCATTTGGTCTATAAATGGTAAAGGGAAATGATCCTTCCTAGTTGCTTTGTTTAATTTTCTGTAGTCTATGCACATACGTCATCCTCCTTCTATCCATTTTGCTACATGTTCGCCTTTCTCGTTTTGCACGACTGTGATGCCTCCCTTTTTAGGTACTACATGCACAGGGCTCACCCACTTACTATTTGAGATTTGATAAATTATACCTGCTTCCAGTAACTTAAGAACTTCCTTCTTAACAACATCGCTCATTATAGGGTTTATCCTTCTCTGATGTTCTCTGGAGGGTTTTAAATCTTCCTCAAGTAAAATCCGGTGCATACATATGGATGGACTTATACCTTTCAGATCAGAGATATTATATCCTAAGGCTGAGGGATATTTCCGCAAAACATATAAGAGCTGGTCTGTTTCTTCTTGGTTTAAGGTAGCACTAACTATAACTGGACGATTCATTCCCTTGTCCAAAAACTCATATCTTAGATTCTTGGGTAGTTCTTTAAGTTCTAAAGTTGGTTTCTTTGGGCAAGGTATTGGATCGGGGGTAAGGGATAAACATTCGTAAAGGTTATCATCAATGTAGGGTTCCATAAATCCATCATCTTCCCTTATGAGGGTTGAAGGTAGTTTGATTGTTTCTATGGGTTCTTCTTGATCTAGTTCCCTAATGCATTCATCAATGATGTCTATGGCATAACATGCATCTCCTAATACTGGTGCCATGAGAAATTTTGGCAAAATGAATTCTATCTTTTCATCACCTACCTCAAAAGTCAACTTTCCTCTCTTGACATCTATTATGGCTCCTGCGGTTGATAAGAATGGTCTACCTAGGAGGATTGGGATGTCATCATCTTCTTTAATATCCATTACAACAAAATCAGTAGGGATAAACAACTGACCGATCCTAACTGGGACGTCTTCTAATATGCCTACTGGATATTTGACGGATCTATCGACTAATTGAAGAGACATCTTAGTAGGTTGCAGTTCTCCTAGTTTTAACCTTTCACAAAGTGCTAGAGGCATTAAACTCACACTAGCTCCTAAGTCTAGGAAAGCTTTATCAATTACATGACTCCCCAAAATACAAGGTATGGAGAAATTTCCAGGATCTTTCTCCTTTTTGGCAAGTTTATTCTCAGAAATGGAATTGCATTCCAAAGGTTTTGGATCGTCAAGTCTACGTTTATTGGTAAGGATGTCTTTGAGGAACTTTGCATAAGATGGTATCTGGGTGATGGCTTCTATGAAAGGGATCTCCACATGAAGTTTCTCTATGACTTTAATGAATTTCTGGTATTGGTCATTGATCTTGGTTTGTTTGAGTCTTTGTGGATAGGGTATTGGAGGTTTGTATGGCGGGGGTGGTTCATAATTTTTATCCATAGCTTCTCCCTTATCTTGATTTTTCTGTTTTTCGGATTCCACTGGTTCCTCTACTTCGTCCATAGGTCACTACTACAAAACGGCCAAACAACAACGCCAGGTTTACAACGACATCCTATACACCATTCTTATAGTGCGTACTGGATGCGCGCACATTATTTTAATTAGAAATATCAAGGGTATAATAACGGTTTTTATGAAAACCGTGGTGATACAATCTAGCTATCATGGGTTCGAACCTCATCGCCCTCAAATAGTTTATCCCTTTGATGTAAATGCTCCCTTTTTAAGTTTTATTAATATTTAACTAAATAATAATAAGGATATCACGACGGATATTTATCAAAACCGTTGTTACAAATTGAAGCTTCTTTTTATGTATTTTAAACACCAAGTATATATATCAATTTATCCATTGAAACAACCCTAACACCAACGCCGTCACCATTGTCGGGAAGAAAACAACAACAACAACAAAGTGTTCTACTTTAAGGTGTTGCAATGTCACATTTGAACACAAAATCATCCAAAGGTGTTTCTACGTCTTGTTCCAGTGTAAAATCTCGATCTGGAAATTTTTGTGGTTGTGATGGTCGTATGGTTTCGTATCAATGCAAGAAGGGACAAAATAAAGGAAGGCTTTTTTGGAGATGTCCATTTTGGAGGAGCGATGAAACATGTAATTTGTTCATATGGGATGAAGATGTGGGAGAAAGAGATGGAAATGACGATGAGAACATTATGAAGTCAGAGTTGGAAGCTGTGGGCTATCTGAAGGTTATGTATGAGGATTTAAAGAAAAAGAACAAGAATTTGAAGAACAAACTGAAATCAGAGATATTTTCTGGAAATATCAAGATGTTATGTTTTTTTGTCTCCTTTATGTTTAATATTTACTTTTTTATGAAATGTAATAGTTGAATTAGGGTTCGAATTACATTGTTGATGTTTAAACTGCAGATGCATTGTGAATTACATAGTTGATGTTTAAACTGCAGATGCATTAAGTTAGAAGTTAAGGCGCACCTTTTCGTTTTTATTAATTTTAAAAATCATAAATAAAAGGGTTATCACTACGGTTCTTCTGGTTAAACGTAGTGATATATTTATAATAAATAAATACCTATGTATATGGTTTTTATTTATTTTAAAATTCACAGATAAAAGGGTTATCACTACGGTTATTCTGGTAAACCGTAGTGATATATTTATAATAAATAAATACATATCTATACGGTTATTATTGTTAACCTTTGTGAAATAGTTTACCCATATATAAGCGAAAAAACTTTCACTTAATTGACAGTAACGCCTTGCCTTCAAAGTGAAACCCTAGAACCCATTTTTTCTCTTCGTTTTCACCATTAGCCATGAATCGTATGCTTCATACATTAAGGTATTCTTCTTCTTCCATCTATTGTTAGATATTTCCCATTATCTTGTTTGTTGCATGTTGTTTTTGTTGATTGTTCTCATTTTTTCAGATTCGTTTTCACTACCTTAACAAAGACCATACTTTGGAAACTTCGTAATGTTTGTGTTGCTATGGAAAAATGTATAAGAAGCATGAAGCTATGATGGAAACTTCATCCACCTTGTATTTTTTTTCATAGCATCACGAACAAGATGTTAGTAAATGAAGAAACAACAGTGTAAGTAAACTTTATCTAGTTTCAGAAGCAATGAAAAGAAGTATAAGAAGTAAGAAGCTTTTGTGTAAGCTTCTTCCTCCTTATATTTCTTTTTCATGGCTTCCCAAACTAGTTCAACATCATAATTGATTCCTGTTCCGCGATTAGTTTCATTAAAAGGTGCGTTATTCCTGTTCCTCTCTTTACTCATCACTGGATTATGGTTTTAGGGTTTGTTTTCAACTGAGGATGCTCATTTTTGAAGTTTGCTTTGTTTCCTTTCAGGTTAAGGGGATGATACAGGGTGATGATGCTGGTGGAAGCAAGTGTATTATATCAGTTTATAATTTCTGGATCTGGTATAGAATGTTGTTTGAGTTTATCATATTCTATTTACATTGTTTGTTTAACTAACCCTCACTTAATGTTTGCTGGTGGTAGCAAGCGTATTATATGAGTTTATAATATTTGGATCTGGTATAGAATTTTGTTTGAGTTTATTATATTTTATGTAGATTGTCTGTTTCACTAACCCTCACTTAAAATACATTCAGTTAATTTGACATAGATACTTATAATCTGCAAATTAAGTTGTATTTGAAAACCAACTTAAACAAACCAATGTTGTTTTCTGATTGCATGCCTCTCATCATTTATCTCACGTTCTTTTATATATAGATTATGGTATAATGATCTCGCTCCTTAGATGCATCGCCATCTTCCAATATAGTTAAATCAAAGATGAGGCAAATTATCCAATGTCTTGTTTATCTTATGGAAATTTAACTATAATCGAAGGAGTTAGATCAATAAACCACAATATATGTAAAAGAGCGTGAAATGCACGATGAGACGAATGCAATCAGAAAACAACATTGGTTTGTTTAAGTTGGTTTTCAAGAACAGTTTAATTTGCAGATTATAGACATCTTCATCAAATTTAATCCATGTATATTTATTTAGTGAGGTGTTTGGAAAACAAGCAATCTACATTTAATATAATAAACTTAGGTTACTTACAACAACGGTTATATATTATAACCGATATCATAAGTAATTTATGTTTTATATAAATTCGCTACTGATGGGTTTCGAACCCAGAACCTAAGTGTATGTATCGCAACAGTTTATTATCATAACCGTTGTGATATATGGCGCACATCCTGCCTTTCAACAACGGTTTCCAGACCGTTGTAGAAACAGCGAACTTACAACGACAATCTACATAACAACGCCTTCGCCCGCGTCATTATATGTCATTCCCAACCATTGTTAAATGTGTTTTTCGTAGTAGTGGGTGTAACACCTTTCTTAGAAGTTTTGGGATTGCCCAACACCAGGTTAAACAGTTCATCGTAAGCGGTCCCACTTCGTAAGGTAATTGCATTGGCTTGTCCTCGGGGGTTTTGTTGAGGTTGTCCAGGAAATTGTCCTCTCATCTTATTGTGGGTGACTATTTGGTCTACCTTGGTTCCTAACTGGGTAATCATTTCGTTTACATGAATGTTTTGGTTTAGGAATTATTCGTTTTGCTGGGTTTGAGCCGAAATGAAATTTTCCATGATTTTCTCAAGGTTCGGCTTGGGCGGCACAACTTGCATAGGTTGGTTTTGTCTCTGGGCTTGAAAACCGGGTGGTCTCGGAGGTGCTGGGTTTTGGATAGGGTTATTGTTTTTGTAGGAAAATTTTGGGCGATTCTTCCATCCAGGATTATAAGTGTTTGAAAATGGGTTCCCTTGGGCATAGTTGACCTGGTCTGATTTAGTTTCATTTAACAGATTGCATTCCGCTGATTGGTGTCCTTTGGTTCCACATAATTCGCATTCCGAGGAGACTGCTGCTGCAGTGGTGGGTTTGTGTACATATGTTCGACCTTAAGGGCCAAAGCGTCCATTTTGGCCTGTATCATGTCTATAGAACTTATCTCATGTATTCCTCCTTGGGCTTCTTTCTTCTCCATTGTTGCTCGTTCTGTTCCCCATTGACAATGGTTTTGAGCCATATCTTCGATGAGAGCGCAAGCTTCAGGGTAAGGTTTATTCATCAGAGCGCCACCAGCAGCAGCGTCGATGGCCATCTTAGTGTTATAATGAAGTCCATTATAGAAGGTATGAATGATTAGCCATGATTCCAGGCCGTGATGTGGACATATTCTCAATAGGTCTTTATATCTCTCCCAAGCTTCAAAGAGTGATTCACCTTGGTTTTGAGTAAATCTGGTTATTTGGTTTTGAAAAACAGCAGTTTTACTTGGGGGAAAATATCTAGCAAGGAAAACTCTCCTAAGGTCTTCCCAAGTTGTTATGGAATTGGCTGGAAGGGAATCTAACCATGTAAGGGCTTTGTCTCTGAGGGAGAAAGGAAATAGTCTTAGACGAATTGCCTCAGAACTAGCACCATTGGTTTTAAAAGTGTCAGCTAATTGGATGAAGACTTTTAGATGTTGATTTGGGTTCTCTGAAGGGAGACCCGCGAATTGGTTTTGCTGTACTAATTGTAATAGGGAGGGTTTCAGTTCGAAATTGTTAGTAGGAATATTGGGGTTTACTATACTAGAACTGGGTTCGTCATCGGATGGTTGAGCGAAATCCTTAAGGGGTTTTTGGTTACGGTCTTCTGCCATAGCTTCCTTAATTCTACGATGTGAGAGACGTGCGCGAGCGTAACGTTCAGGTTCTGCTAAAGGATCTATAAGACTACCGGTGCTGTGAGTTCTTCGCATTGACCAGTAGGTAAAGCCTTAGTCTAGACGATGTAACAACAGGGTACGAAATTTGACGTAATTGGTCCCCGACAACGACGCCAAAAACTTGATGCGGTGTTTTCGCAAGTATACGAATCGCGTCTGAGTAATATAAAAGATTATCGATCCCACAGAGACCAAATGTCAATCTATCGATTACTATCGTTACGATGTTTATCTAAGGCAAATTAATCGGGAGTTGGTGAATAGTAAAAACAGAGTAAAGTACGAAGATATAAAATTCAATAAACAACAGGCTTGAATGTAATTCACACAGTCAGATAATATTCCAGATGCTTGTAAATAGAACTACTTATGGGGTAATATTTTCTACTCATGAAAAGAACTAATTTAACGGGAACTATCGCTTTCGCGTATTCAGAACCGAGTTTATCCTTTAATCGAACCCTCTTATTGTCACTTATAAAAAGGCGCGCATTGCGTTAAAGTAATAAACCTATTTTTAAGAAATATAGTTTCTAGACTCAGTTGAAAAATATTTTGACTTGGAACTTTTAACAAAAAGAGGTTCATGCGAACCGGACTTTAAACCCATAAATGCGTCCGAAAATAGTTTTAAAATTGTTTTTCTAAAGTATTAAAAACTCCTACTTAACTGGACAAAGCGCTTTCGCTTCCTTTGAACAGTTAAGACTAACCAAGTTTGACCAAAGGTTGGACGGCTTTCGATCTTACCCAACAGAAATAAAGTACAGAAAATTTGTGTTAAAAATCAGAATAACCCCTAAGCATTTCTATTGACGCATTGTATGGAATATTACTTTAACTATGATCCTTACATTCTAACCTTTAAGATTTAGCCGGACATGGAAATGTAAATAGACATGTTGAAATAGATTATGTTAAAGTAAATTCTTAAAAAGATAAAGAAAGTAAAGCGAGTGCGAGGAAATAAAGAAAGTAAAGTGAGTGCGAGGAAATAAAGAAAGTAAAGCGAGTGCAAGAAAATAAAGAAAGTAAATGCTGAACTTGTAAATGAAACCTGCTCCATATCGGAGGCTTTAAATCTGGTACAACTGGAAATAAATGACTGGAAATGAAAATGGCGGCAGGATTAACTTCTACCAGAGTGCTCCAAACTAGATTACAGACTCGATTAAACAGTGTGATAACTCCCCGATGTGAGAAGTTTATCACTTTACAATACTGAAATATATGGCTTGAGTTCTGAAACTAAGCTTGGATGAAGAAAAAGGATTCAGAACTCGTCTATTTATAGCTTAGGAAAATTACATGGAAGGACAAAAGTGCCCCCAACTCCTTTTGGGAAGGAAAACAAACGACAAAGGTGGCGCCCGCCATGTGAACCAAAGGAGAAAGATGTGGAGATCGTGGCAGTTGACAGCAGTTGACTCCTATCCAAGTCATGGCTTACCCTATGGCGCCCGCCATGGTGGGTGCCATATGTACAATTTCCTCAAAAACTGGTTTTCTCGCTTGTTTTTCTTCATTTCTTCACAAGGAGCTCTGGAAATACAAAGAACCTGAAAACAAAACAAAACACAAGCAAAACACAAGAAAATAGCAATAAAATCCTAAGAAACATGTGCAATCCGAGTCAAATACGCAGTGTGATTCAGTGTTATCAAGCATCCACATTATTCCAAAAACAATTAATGTGTTGATTGACTCCTATATCCTCCTTCGAGTCTTAATAGCATTTTTGCTACTGTAACACTTCTTGTTAAACATGAAGATGAGAAGATTAGAGAAGTTACTTATGTATCAAGTTAACTCATTACATTATAACCCTTAGCTAGTTAGAAGTTGAATATTAGAAGTAACAAACTCATTATATCATATGTATTTAACGTAATAGCATTGTAGTTTTTAAATTTTTAAAATGCAATTCATTTTATATTGAATTCTCTCTTTCTTCTTTTATAATGGTGTTCATGTTTTGAGCTTTCACATGGTATCATCGACCTGTGGCTCCGGATTCACCACCACTGATGCATTTCATGGCTTTGCTTCACAAATCTCATTCTCTTTTTCATTCATTCATCTCCAATAAGCTTTTCAAGAATGTATGTTGAAAGTTCATCTAACACCAACAATAATGGTCACTCTTCATCACACCATAATAATTGTTTTCCTTTATCTTTAAACCCTAATAAAGGTTACCAATGTTATGGCTAAACAATTCAGTCGAACATAAAATTTCACTCCTGTTGAATGCTAGAAATTATCACTCTTGATCCTGATCCATGACAAAGGCTTTAATGTTCAAGAACAAACTTCTCTTCATCAAAGAGCATTGCTAATACCACTAGATGAAGACCGTGATTCAATAGTTTGGGATAGGTGCAACACCATGATCATGTTATGGCTAAATAATTCAGTCGAACCTAAAATTTCTTAGAGCATTTTGTGGATAGAAAATTGTATCCAGCATTTAAAAGGAGTTGAAAGATAGATTTTATCATGGTGCTATATTTAGAATCTCATATATTCAAGAAGAGATTTGCACTTTGAAACAAGGTGATTGCTCCATCACTTCTTACTACACAAAATTGAAAATATTATGGCAAGAATTAGATAATTTTCACCTCATTCCTGTAACACCTCAAAATTTGCCCTAGTGTTGCTAACCTTTTTGGCTTATGCTTCATTTCATTTGCATCGTCATTTCTGCATTTTGCATGTTTCTTTTGTGCATGGGATCAAGGTATTTTCTAGCAGCTCATGGCGTTATCAGCTCCGAATTATTTTCAGCAGTATTCAGGGGCAAGCAGATGGTTTTCAAGGTCTTTTGGAGCATTTATTTTGCTCATTAGGCGTTTTCATAATCAGGAGCTTCAACAGTCATTTTCTGATCAAGCGATCCGGTATCAGGCATTATTATTTCAGCAGGATATTCTGAGGTGTCAGCAGGAATTTGTGTTCTTTTCAGGTGTTACTCAGTAGCAATATCAAGTTTTGAGTTTCAGAGGTTTAACGGGTTCAAAACAGCTATCAGAAGTCACTTTTCCAAGTTTCCCTCCAAAAGGCGCCAAAATTCAAAATTTGAACTGAGTAACCGGTTACTCACCGTTTGTTAACCGATTACTCTGAGCCAAGTTTGAAAAATTAAATTTGCATCATTTGTGATCATGTGTTTGGCATGTGCACGTGGGGAAGGATCTAGAATTGATATTTTCATCATTTTCCACCCAAAATTCAAATTCTCTCCACCATTTTCCACTCTAATTCCTCATTTCATTTCCTAATCCATTTTCACCCCAATTTCCACTCACTTAACCTCACTCCAAACCCAAACTTAACTCCTAACCTAGGGGTTATTTAAACCAATTCATTCCAAACCTCTCTAACCTAGATCACATTTTCACTCTCATTTTTCAGAATTTGCTCTCATTTCTCTCTCACTTTTTCACTCTTAACCTCTATTTTCCAACCTTACTCAAAGCTCTCTTTCAAAGATTAACAAGTTCTTCATTGGAACTTGTTAATTCTTGAGCTAAAGCCACTCATTACCACTTCATTGCTGCATTTCATTGGTGATTTTCGTTTGGATCTAGATCTGGAATTTCAGAAGTGATTATTGAAAGTGATTTTGGAGTTTTTGGTTGCTTATTGCTTGGATCTTCAACTTTTGAGTGCAAGGAGCTTGTGGATCTTGGATTTCTCTACTTGGATTCATCAAATTCTATTTACAACACTCACCAAAGCAAATCTCAGCTTTGTAGGTTGGTTAATTTCAGATCCATACTCATTTTAGCTTAATTGTAACTTATACAATGTAGATCCATGAATTTTGATGTGTTTTGATTCATTTGGTTGATCTTGATTGTGAATGTTGATGATTATTGAATTTAAATGATGTTTGAATGTTGTTTCTGAACTTAATTCTCGTGCATTGTTGATTACATGATCATTGGATATGATTGCATAAGTGATTTGCTGCTGAAAAGTGCTTTTGAAACATATTTTTTTGGCTGCTGTCCCAGAGTAACCGGTTAACAACAGTTTGTTAACCGGTTAACATGTGTATTTTTTGCGTAAATTGTCTAATTTTTAACTAAGTAACCGGTTACTCACCGTTGGTTAACCGGTTACTCTGGGACAGAATGTGTATTTTAGTGCATTTTCTTGCTTGTTTGAGATCCTTTTCATGCCTAAACTTCATGGATTAATATGATGATGATTTGTGGATCATTCTTGCGTTGTTGCACCTCACACCTTTGTATGCACCTAATTTTCCAACTCGCGACCCTTGGTTTTCATTGATGAATGTTTACGTTTGCGTTGTTGATTAATTGATGCGATAAACACGATGCACACACATTCGAATTGTGTTAATTCTTGATTAATGCTTAACTTGCTGGACATATAATGCATGATTGATGTTTGTCTCCATGGTTGTTTGTGCATGATTTGTTTTGATCAATGTGTAAATCATACAATTATGTTGAGTGTGCTTATTCTTAAGTGGTTAACATGATCATGCTTGTTCATCCTTGATGTTTGCAACCTCTATGCTTGATTTACCTTGCTATGCTTGTCCATTTACAATCACTTCTTGTTTGGATACATGCTGCCCTGTTTGTACAACTGTTGTTTATGTGTATATGTGCTGTTATATGTGCTGCTGTTTGGGCTTTTACACCTCCTTTTGTGCTGAATTGTGAGCTGTTGAAAGCTTCCTTGGTTGTATGCTATCTTTTAATGCTGTTTTGGTGCAGGTGCGCTGTGGTAGCTACTGTTTTTGCTCTTTGCTCTCGTCTTTTCTTCTTCCTCTCTTTCACTCTTCTCTTCCCTTGAGTCTCAAGACTTGTTTAAGTCTTGGATTCAATCCCTTAGAGCTACCTAGTCCAACTTAATTTTTGATTAAGCTTGGAGTAGGATTAGCATTAGGCTTTAGGTAGGTTTCTCTTCTAAGCCTCATTAACCATAGGACCACCCTTTGCATGACAACATTAGGAACATTTAGTTTTCCCTTAGTGTTTTCCTGTGGGTCTTCTCTTCTCATCTCTTAACACTTTTAAAACACCTAATAAATATAATGAATATTGCGCTTGAGCCTTAAGTGTAGGAAATGAAGAACGAGGGGTCTCCCTTCCTCTTCTAGGGTGTTTAGCATACGTCCCATTTGGGGGCGACCATGCGATTCACTCGTTCCCATATGGTTGACTTTAGTGCAATGTAAGTTACGAACTAACTTCAATCCACTTCTGTCTAAAAAACACAAAAACAAACTCAAAACCTTTTTTATCCTTCGGGATCGGTAATCTCAAATCATTTTCAGAAAAGAGCACGTTACTTCCGTCTTGTTGCAAACAGGCATCGACCCTAACTGTCGGACGCGAATCTAACGTCGCTCATAAAAAACACTAACCGACCTCGTTAGGTCGAACTACGACTGCTCTGATTTCCTCTTTCTCGTCCGATTGAGGATACGTAGGCACAAGACGGCGATGTCTTGGCGTGCAACCTTCCCCCCTTAGTTCGTGTCCAAACTACGTTGACTCTGACTTTCCCATTGCACGAGGGAGTACGTAGGCGTAGG
This sequence comes from Lathyrus tuberosus, assembly GCA_022829125.1. Taxonomy (NCBI): domain Eukaryota; kingdom Viridiplantae; phylum Streptophyta; class Magnoliopsida; order Fabales; family Fabaceae; genus Lathyrus; species Lathyrus tuberosus. The sequence goes on from JALAZF010000194.1 coordinate 6,264,946, forward strand.
ACGAGCGATGTCCTATCGAGTTACTTCTTTTTCGTTTCTTCTTCATTTCTTCGCTCTTTTCCGTTCCCGTTCCGTTCCCGTTCCAGTAGCAGCGGAGCTCCAGATGACGACGCCCTTTGATCGAGACAACAAGCGTGGATCCCGTCGAGTACGATGGACGTGTGGGGTGCTAACACCTTCCCTTCGCGTAACCGACTCCCTTACCCTTTTCTCTTGGTCGTGAGACCATGCTCTTTCCCTTCCTTCAGGTTTACGCAGTGTTTCCTTTCCCTCTCCTGGGATAAATACACATTGCTGGCGACTCTGTTTTCCGCGCCACTTTCGCTTTTGTACCATGGATGCAAATCCTCGGGAGCGACATCTGGCGACTCTACTGGGGACAGGTTGACCTCTTGCTGGTCCATCCCCTTTTGCGAGTCAATCCTAGCGCTTGTCTGTTTGTATTTCATTGGGTGTTTATCTGTTGTGCTTTATTTTGTTGTATATTACTGTATTACTGTTTTACCTGTTTTACTGTATTTACTGCATTTATTGCATTGCATGTCATTATTATGTTGTACTGTTCTGCTGCTGGATTTTCTGTTTGTAGGGTGGGTTGGATTTATGAGAGAAAAGCCCAATACCCAGGCTTGATTATACACCTATGATTAGCGTGGAAAGTAGTGTGACTTGTTTGGCATTTGGTCAGACTTAGTATACATGAAAACTCCACATCCAGACGAGGGTTTCTTGGTAATATTATATCCTGCGCATTTGGGGCAGATGATGGAATATAACCTGGAAAACTGCCGACTCTGGCGACCGTCTCCCGAGGACTCAGCAACGCCTCTCCTCCCGACATGTGATAATGGCAGACCAGAAATGGCAAACCCATTACACTTGTCGATCCGAGGACCCAATGCTGGGAACTTACTATAGGATGACCCTTTTTTTGGGGGGAATCAGTGGACGACCTCTTTGTTTGGCGATAGTATTGTACCCCGAGGGATAAATGTACTATTGCTTCTCAAATCGAGAATCTGAGACTGAGGATCCCACCTTCTAGAATCCACATGTGAGAGGGGATGGGTGTTTGCAGGTTTGCAGGTGACTTTGGCCTTCAACCTACCTGGTTTTCTGGATTTCTCATCAGTATACTATTATTATCCTGATTTTTCTGGCAGTTCGAATGGGCCGTTATTCTGGATTTCTGGGTTTCTGATATTTGGGGTCTTATTCAGTCGGCAGAACAATAGCAGTTTTGAGCATCATGGATACCTTGATCCCATGTTTGCATTTGCATCATCATTTTGCATTCTAACATGTTTGTTCATTTGTAGGGTTGCATCCTAACTTTGATTCCGGTTGTCCGAAGACTGTCCATGATGAATACTAGCACTGAAGAGAGAAATAATATCATCCCGTACAAGTTCCCGGAGCTTCATTTAGATGTTGTGCACAAGATCTCGGCTATGGCAAAACCCGGGGTGTTGGCAGACTTTAGAAGAGAATATGGGAGCATTCTGAGTTTCACCTGAGATGTTACCAACTATGAGTTCAGGGCTCTGCACACTCTAGTGCAGTTCTATGACCCCCACATGCGGTGTTTTCTGTTTGCGAATTATCTTTTAGCTCCGACATTGGAAGAGTATGCTCTCATTTTGGATGTTTCTGTCAAAGAAGAAGTTCCCTTCTATCCTTCTAAGGAGTTTACCGATCTGGAAAAGGTTACTACTGTGTTACCTTTGGATCAATCTTTGCTGAAGAAGAATGTTGCGAGTAAAGGAGGTTATAAAAGCTTTCACATGAAGTTTTTGATTGAGCTGGCTGCTATTTGTGCTAAGGCTAAGTGTTGGTCGGTGTTCAATGCAATTCTGGCTATATGTGTTTATGGAATGGCGTTGTTCCCTAATGTGAAGGATTTTATAGACGTGTACGCTATCCGGATATTCGCCACGAAGAATCCGATACCTACCTTGCTTGGAGATCTGTACTATTTAATGCACTATAAGAATGAGAAGAGGAGAGGAGGACCTCTTTACTTTTGTGCTCCAGTGCTCTACAAGTGGTTTGCCGATCGCCTTCCTAAATCTGGGGCATTCGAAGACACCAAAGAAACATTGGATTGGTCCAGGAGATTGATGGGATTAAGGGCTGACAACTTGATTTGGATCAATCGTGATTTGCTGGGCCAAGAGATCCTGATCAGCTGTGGAGGTTACCCAAACATACCTTTAATAGGAAGAAAAGGGGGAATTAATTATAACCCTATTCTTGCTGTTAGGCAATTTGGGTATGCTTTGAAAGAGGCTCCGAAGGACCAAGATGTTCAAGAGTCTCTATATGTGAGTGGAGAGGCCAATCTGGAAGTGTTAAAAGAAGCTGCAAATACTTGGGGAGATCGCCACAAGAAGGGAAAAACTTCTTTTGGAAAGTGTAACAACAAAGCCTTCCCTGCATACGAGGACTGGATTCAGAGTAGGGTAGAGAGTGTACTTCTACCGTTCTGCAGAGAACCTCCATCTTACCCCCTGCTGATTGAATCTCCGACCATAATTGAGATAGAGAAGTATAACAAACTGTGGGCTGAAAAGGAGAAGCTTCGAGAGGAGAACGGTGAGCTGCAAAGAGAAATCTACCAGTTAAAACATGAGCGAGGTGAAGCTGTTCATATCGCCAAGTTGAAGACAGAGCTTCTCTCTAAGAAAGAAAAAGAGCTAGCTGAAGAGGTCATAGCCAGACAAAAGGTAGGGCAAGCTCTGAAAGGTGTTAGCAGGATTCTCAAATCCAAGAAGGAAAATCTAGCCAAAGCTTGGTCAAAGATTCACAAGTTCAACACTTACCGAGATACTGCAATAGCAGCTAACAAGCAGAAAGAAGATAAGTTCCTGGATCAGATCGAGAGTTTGAAGTTGAAGCTCAGGAAGAAAGACGAGGAGATCTTATCAGGGACGTTCCAGAGACACGCAGTTGAGGAGCGACTGAATGAGACCATAGCGACCATAGCAGAGCTGAGGATACGAGCTGAAGTGAAGAGGCCTAGGGGTGAAGGCTCTAGCTCAGGCAGTGGATGACACTCTGTAGTTTGTTTTTCTTTGTATCTCGGGTCACCACCAGAATTGTTGAATGGGATCTTTGCTTCTTTTGTTTTCAGACTTATTATTGTTATCTTGGGTTATAACCTCTGACTGTGATTTTTCTCTGATTTATATATGAGCAGCAGTTTCATCCTATCTCGTCTTTAAACTGGAATCAAGGGGTGGATCGCCCTGCAAATATTCAAACATGTTCATTTGCATTTGCATAGTCATATTCATTTTTTTGCATCGCAGGTGCTCGTTCCGGGTTGTTCTAACCTTTATTTGGTTGCAGGCAGGATTGATAACCAGCTGTTTCACCGGTATTCTACTAGATCAAATCAGAAGAGAATTATGGAGAAGATGCAGGCTAATATGGCTGCTATGCAGGCCCGTATAGACCAATTCATGGAGCTGATGCAAGGTGTTGCCCAAGGGCAAGAGCAATTAAGAACTCTGGTCCAACCCTTAGTGGCAAGAGTGGATGAAGACGGGGTTCTTCATGGCGGAGTCCATAATGGCGTTGTTGGTAGCGGTGCTCAGGGAGGTCCTGTGGGCGTAGAGATCCCCATTTTGGGTATTGTGATCCCTCCGGGCAGAGGAGAGCAACTTGTGATTCCTTCTGTTGTGGGAGGAGGAAGTGTTTGTGCTGTTCATGGTCGTCGTTTCGAAGACCAACAAGATGACGTTTTCTCTATGCCAGGCGGGGATGCTGGTCCTCAAGCCGACAATGATTAAAGGTTCAGACTAATTGAAGAACAACTAAGGGGGGTCGTGAATCAAAATTCTGTGGGTATGGATCTGGAGGATTTAGGACTGGTTCCTAGAGTTGTAATTCCGCACAAATTTCAGGTGCCCACTTTTGAAAAATACAATGGTACCACCTGTCCCAAGACGCATGTCAGGGCGTACGCAAGGAAGATGGCTACATATTCTAAAGATGAGAAATTACTAATGCATTTTTTCCAGGACAGCCTGTCTGGGGCATCCTTGGAATGGTATATGCAACTAGAGAGATGCCATGTCCGTAATTGGAGAGAGTTGGTCGAGGCCTTCATCAAGCATTACCAATATAATACTGATCTGGCTCCTAACAGGGCCTAGTTACAGAATATGTCTCAGAAGAATAATGAAAGCTTCAAGGAATACGCGCAGAGATGGCGTGAATTAGCGGCAAGGGTACAACCGCCCATGTTGGAAAAGGAAATGCTGAATTTGTTTATGGATACTTTGCCGGGACGTTATTATGAGAAACTGTTACCTTGCGCATCAGGCAAGTTTGCTGATTTGATCATGGTCGGGGAAATGTTAGAGAGTAGAATTAAAGCGGGGAAGGTAGCAGGTAGTGATGGGTCGTCTTCTGGTCAAGGGAAGAAACCCTATGCTAGTTATAAGAAGAAGGAAGAAACCAATTCTGTGTCGTCTTACCGAGGTAAAGGGAAGCAGCATCAGAGTTATAATCAACAAGTAGCTTCGGTGACAATTCCTGCAGCACCTCCACAACAGCAACAGAATCATGCTCCACGCCAACAACAATTTACACCTAAACAGAACCGACATTTTGATACTCCACCTCTACCGTATTCACAGTTGTTTTAGCATTTGCTACAGTTGCAGTTAATCCAGAAAAGGACTCTAGCTCCTCCCACCAGTAACCCACCTCTGGGTTATAATCCTAATGCCCACTGTGACTTTCATTCTGGGGCACCCGGACACTATATTGAAGACTGCAAAGCTTTTAAGCACGCAGTCCAAGACTTGGTGGATTCAAAGGCCATTAACTTTTCAAATGATGGGCCAAATGTAATCCAAAATCCAATACCGAACCATGGTGGGCCAAGGGTTAACGCTGTGATGGAGGAGAGTGAATCTTTGAACTTGGTTACGGATGTTAATGAATTAAAGACTCCTTTGATGGTGGTAAAGGAGAGGTTATTGAGGGGTGGGGTGTCCCCCGGATGTGATGAAAATTGTTCAGAGTGTATGTCGCAAGCGAATGGGTGTGATTTGTTGAAGTCAGGAATTCAAAAGCTGATAGATGAAGGTCGATTGCAGTTTGACCGATGTGACCAATAGAAAGAGTTTGTTAGCGGGAAAAATGAGGTTGCTACCATTACTATCCCTTTCAAAAAAATCACTATTTCAGGGCCAGTCAGACCAGCACCGGTTATTATTACAGCTCCCGGACCCGTGCCATATGAAAGTACCAAGGCCATTCCTTGGAACTACGGAGCCGAAGTGTTTGTCAATGGACAGAAACAAGAACTGGTGGGAACTTCTGTAGTGAACTCTTGTGTTGAAAACAATATTGAGGCAGGGGCTATCATGAGAAGTGGTAGGGTCTTTATCCCTTTAAATGATCAAGCTGGTAGTTCTAAACAAGACAGAGGGAAGCAGGTTGTAGATAATTATGTGCAAGCACCAGTAGTGAATGACTCCACGGCAGGGCCGATTGATAATTCTTTCTCCAAGAACGTATAAGAATTTATGAGATTAATCAGGAAGAGCGATTACAAGATTGTTGATCAGTTACATCAGACTCTGTCCAATATCTCTATCTTGTCTCTGTTATTGTGTTCCGAGGCACACAAAATGCATTGCTGAAAGTACTGAATGCTGCTTACGTACCTCAAGAGATCTCTGTTAATCAGTTGGAGGGGGTAGTGGCCCATGTCAATGCAGGCAATGGTTTGGGTTTTACTGATGTTGACTTGACTCCAGCTGGGAGAAACCATAATAATTCCTTGCATATTTCTGTTGAATGTCGTGGATCGCTGATGTCTCATGTGCTTGTGGATACTGGGTCATCTTTGAATGTTCTGCCTAAGAAATCCTTGATGAAGCTGGACACTCGAGGGTTGATATGCACACCTAGTGATTTGGTGGTGCGCGCTTTCAACGGCTCGAAGAGGTCTATTTTCGGTGAGATTGTGTTACCAATTAAGGTTGGGCTGGAAGTTTTCGATGCTACCTTCTATATTATGGACATCCAACCTACCTACAGTTGTCTGCTGGGTCGTCCATGGATTCACAATGCTGGGGCTGTGACGTCTACATTGCATCAGAAGTTAAAGTATATGGTAAACGGGCATGTGGTGACAGTTTGTGGAGAAGAGGATATCATGATAAGCCAGCTATCTACTTTCAAGTATGTGGAGGTAGATGATGAAATACATGAAACTCTATGTCAGGGTTTCGAAGCAGTGAAGATCACTGAGAAGCCTCTCAAGGAAGGTAGCCAATCTGAAGTGGTTCAGCCTGCAGTGGTACACCAGCCAGAGATTTCAATGTCTTCTTTCAAAGATGCTCGGGCCGTGGTTGAAGCCGGTGGTTCACAAAAGTGGGGTCAGATTATTGATGTCCATGAAAAGCGAAATACTCATGGGCTGGGATACAAGCCACCTAGGCGTCCTGAAGAGCCTCCCAAGTTCTATGGCCCAGTCCGTTTCACCAGTGCCAGTGTTTTCTTCGACAGAGTCAATGCGATTGAGGAGGAGGGGGATAGTGATTGTGACATGGGTAGTTGGATCCGCCCATGTGTCCCAGGACGAAGTCTTCTCAACTGGTCGTCGGAGAGAGTCATTCAAGTGACCGGACCAGAGTAATTAATTCTGTTTGTCATCTCTGTTAATCCTACGTTCTGCCCAAGAAGTAGTGATTCTTGTTTGTAGGGCTTGAATGTTTTTGTATGCTTTTTCTTTATCATTAATAAAGGACGTTTTCGCATTTAAATGTTTAGATCCCTGTTTTTCTGTTTTTGTTTTTGCATTAAAATCACAGCAAAATGGCTATGTGTTTTTGTTTGATGCATCCATAATAAACATATATCATCAATCATGCAGGTTTTCTTGTTCAGATTCCACCCATCATGATTCAGCTATGGCTCGATATGACTTCGATAATCCTATATATCAGGCTGAAGAGGGGACTGATGAAGATTGTGCCTTACCAGAGGAATTAGCCAGGCTTTTAAAACAAGAGGAAAAGGTAATTCTGCCTCATCAGGAGGAAATCGAGGTTGTTAACTTGGGAACCGAGGACGTAAAGAAAGAGGTACGGATTGGGGCTGCTTTGGAAGACACTGTCAAGGGAAGATTGATTGAAATGCTCCGAGAGTATGTGGATATCTTCGTCTGGTCTTACCAAGACATGCCTGGGCTCGACACTGACATCGTGGTACACCAGCTGCCGCTCAAAGAAGGATGTGCTCCAGTTAAGCAGAAGCTGAGAAGGACGAAACCGGAGATGTCTGTCAAGATTAAAGAAGAGGTTCAGAAACAGTTAGATGCTGGGTTTCTTGCTGTAACAAATTATCCTTCGTGGGTTGCTAATATTGTACATGTGCCTAAGAAGGACGGAAAGGTCAGGATGTGCGTTGATTATAGAGATCTGAATAGAGCAATCCCAAAAGACGACTTCTCGCTTGCTCACATTGATGTGTTAGTGGACAACACCGCTCAGTATTCTGTGTTTTCCTTCATGGATGGCTTCTCTAGGTATAACCAAATCAAGATGGCCCTAGAGGACATGGAGAAAACGACGTTCATAACACTATGGGGAACATTCTGTTACAAAGTGATGCCCTTTGGATTGAAAAATGCTGGGGCAACATATCAGCGGGCGATGGTGACTCTCTTTCATGATATGATTCACAAAGAGATCGAGGTCTATGTTGATGACATGATTGCGAAGTCACAGACGGAGGAAGAACATCTGGTTAATCGTCAGAAATTGTTTGAAAGGTTAAGAAAGTTCAGACTAAGGTTGAATCCGAACAAGTGCACCTTCGGGGTGAGATCTGGAAAGTTACTGGGTTTCATTGTCAGCGAAAAAGGTATCGAGGTTGACCCTGCTAAAGTAAAAGCCATTCAAGAAATGCCTGAACCAAGAACAGAAAAGGAGGTTCGTGGTTTCTTAAGGAGGTTGAACTACATTGCTAGATTCATCTCTCATCTTACAGCCACGTGTGAACCGATATTCAAGTTGTTACGAAAAGATCAAGAGGTCAGGTGGAACGAGAATTGTCAAAAGGCGTTCGAAAAAATAAAAGAATATTTGCAGGAACCTCTGGTCCTTATGTCGCCAGTGCCAGGAATGCCATTGATTATGTATCTTACGGTTCTTGAGAACTCAATGGGGTGTGTGCTCGGTCAACACGACGAGTCAGGTAGAAAAGAGCATGCCATCTACTACCTGATTGTGAGTCGAGGTACTCAATGCTGGAGAAAACATGTTGTGCACTCGCTTGGGCAGCTAAGCGTTTGAGGCAGTATATGTTAAACCACACAACCCTCTTGATTTTGAAGATGGATCCAATCAAATATGTGTTTGAGAAGCAGGCGCTTTCTGGAAGAATAGCCCGTTGGCAGATGGTTCTGACGGAATACGATATTCAATATGTTTCCCAAAAAGCCATTAAGGGAAGTGTTTTGTCAGAATATCTTGCTGAACAACCAATTGAGGATTATCAACCGATGAAGTTTGAATTTCCTGATGAGCACATTATGTATCTGAAGATGAAAGACTGTGAAGAGCCTCTACCTGATGAAGGGCCAGAGATTGGATCCCAATGGAAGCTGGTTTTTGATGGGGCTGTTAACTCATACGGCAACGGAATCGGGGCGATCATTACGACTCCAAAAGGTTCTCATATACCTTTTACTGCCCGGTTAGTGTTCGTGTGCACCAACAATAAGGCGGAGTATGAAGCATGTATTATGGGGTTAGAAGAAGCGATTGATTTAAGAATCAAGAACCTCGATGTTTATGGTGATTCTGCGTTAGTAGTTAATCAGATTACAGGTGAATGGGAAACTCATCAAGCAAACTTGGTGCCTTATAACAACTATGCCAGGAGGTTGTTACCTTTCTTTGACAGAATTGACTTCTATCATATACCCCGGTTGGAGAATCAGATGGTCGATGCGTTGGCAACGTTGTCTTCGATGTATCAGGTGAATCGTTGGAATGAAACTCCTTCTATCAGAATCATGCGCTTGGATAGGCCAGCTTTTGTGTTTGCAATTGAAGGTGTATCAGATGCAAACCTTGGTATCATGATATTAAGGTTTTTCTGAAGAGTCAAGAGTATCCAGAAGGTGCATCCACCAAAGACAAGAAAACTCTGAGGAGGTTGGCGGGAAAGTTCTTTCTGACAAAGGACGATGTGTTATACAAAAGGAATTTTGACATGGTCTTGCTACGTTGTGTTGATGAACACGAGGCAAACCTGTTAATGGAGGAAGTTCATGAAGGATCTTTCGGTACTCATGCCAATGGGCATGCTATGGCCATAAAACTGCTAAGAGCGGGGTATTATTAGATGACCATGAAATCTGATTGTTTCAAATACGCCCGGAAGTGTCATAAATTCCAGATCTATGCAGATAAGGTGCATGTGCCGCCTACTCCTCTGAATGTGTTGTCATCACCTTGGCCCTTCGTCATGTGGGGCATTGATATGATCGGAAAGATTGAGCCGACTGCTTCCAATGGGCATCATTTCATTTTGGTTGCCATCGATTATTTCACGAAGTGGGTGGAGGCAGCCTCGTTCGCCAACGTCACCAGACAAGTGGTAGCCAGATTTATCAAGAAGGACATCATCTGCCGGTATGGAGTCCCAGAGAGAATCATTACTGATAATGGTTCAAATTTGAATAACAAGATGATGAAGGAGCTATGTCAGAGCTTTAAGATTGAACATCATAATTCTTCTCCCTATCGTCCGAAGATGAATGGGGTTGTTGAAGTAGCGAATAAGAACATCAAGAAGATTGTGCAGAAAATGGTAGTGACCTATAAAGACTGGCATGAGATGTTGCCGTATGCTTTACATGGTTATCGTACTTCGGTACGCACATCTACTGGGGCAACTCCTTTCTCATTGGTATATGGTATGGAAGCAGTTCTACCATTAGAAGTTGAGATTCCTTCTTTAAGAATTTTGGCAGACGTGAAGCTTGATAAAGCTGAGTGGGTGCGTTCCAGACTGAATCAGCTGAACCTTATTGAAGAGAAGAGATTGGCAGCCATTACACATGGTCGGTTGCATCAGAGCAGGATAAAGAAAACCTTTGATCAGAAAGTGCGTCCTCGGTGTTTTCAGGCTGGTGAATTGGTTTTGAAAAGGATCATTCCTCCTCAAACAGATCACAGGGGCAAGTGGACTCCAAACTACGAAGGGCCATATGTAGTAAGACAGGTTTTCTCTGGTGGAGCCTTATTACTCTCAACTATGGATGGCAAAGATTTTACGTCCCTTGTGAACGCAGACGTAGTCAAAAAATACTTTGCATAAAAGAGACTCGTTGGACACAAAAAGAAAAGTCCAGGCAAAAAAGGGGCATCCCGGCGAATCATAAAAAGAAAGGGTTCGGGCAAAAGTTAGGGATAAAAAGAGAAAAAAAAAGAATAAACCCGCAAAGTTGAAAACCTGAAAAGGCAACTTTGGCAAAAAAGGGTATCCCGGTGGATTGAAAACCCGAAAAGGGCGATCCAGGAAAAAGTTAGGGATTTAAAAGCAAACGGCTACGATATACGCTCGATCTGTGAGCATTGTTGATACTTGGAGTTTTCAAAGGAAGTCCAGTCAGTTTCTTCGAAGGCCAAAACATCTGCGGATAAGCAAGGCATATTGGGTCATAGATGAATTGAATCATGGTGCATATATGTTCCCCACATTGCCGACATGTGTATTTTCTTTTATTTCTTTTTGAAATGACCTCTTTTCAGGAATTGCTTCCGAATGTAAACGCCTATTTGCGGGCCAATTCCATTCAATAAAATTTTCATTTCACTCAAAAAGCCTTCCATTTGTGTTTTTACTTTTACTATTTTGTTTGTGAAAACATCCGATATTTTGATAAAACATTGCATGCGAAAATGTTAAGCTTTGCGAAGCATATCAGAAAATAGTAGAAATTGCTTAGGCAAAGGTCGATTGTAATGGTAGTAGAAGTAGCCTTTTGCACATAGAACTTTCTGTTGATTCTGTTTGCAGGGTAACAGGTTGGTCCTTCCCCAGTAGAGCTATACTCCTCGACGTTGAAAAGTTCACCCTCCTCGGCAGGTTGTTATTTTCCGCAACCAGGGTGTCGAGGATTATCTTCCTCAGCAGAGTACGGAAGATTAATTCCCCAGCTAAAGTTGCGGTCGATTCATTACTCTTTCTACAAGCAGTCAGAAGTTGATGCTGATGCATCCTCGGCAGGAGACTTTTTGAATATCTTCTTTGGGTAAAGATGTTATTTCCCCCACAGGGTCTGAGCACTCAGCTAGTCAAGAAATGTTTTTCGCACCAGGAACGGTATGAGTTAATTCCCTCAGATGGCCAAGCTTGATGTTATCTCCTAGCAGAGTTGACGTCCTCATCTACCATTCCCCCAAGCAGATTGGCTGGTAGTTGACTGATATTCCCCAACAGGGTAAAGGTAAGAGCATCTTCCAGCAGCAGGTTGAGTTCGGCAATATCCCCAAGCGAGTTCGGAAGTATCAACTTGTTCCCCCAAGCAGAGTTTGGTGGTGATTTTCACAGTGGTTTGTTCAACTGTAGTTGACATCCCCAGCAGGTCCTAAGACCAATTGTTATTGGCATCTTTCAGATTCGGGTTTTGTGTTTTGTCTTCGGTAGAAGCCATGGGTAATCTCCAGTGGAGAGGAATTTCTTGGGTTCCACCTTCAGTATTCATCCTTATCCAACTCCAACAGAGTAGGTATTCTCTCAGAGTTTTTCATCTCCAGCAGAGTTTGTAATCAAGATCTTTCTCAGCAGAGTGAAGTCTTTCTCAGCAGGGTTTTTTTTTTATTTCAGAGGACAATTTAGTTTGTCATCCCCGGTGGGGTTGCCTTTGTCTTCAGCATTTATTTTGCTGGGACGTTTCTTTTGCATTGCATAAGCATTTTGAATGGCATCCTCCCAAACGCGTAGCATTTCCATCTCGTATGGAGCATTACGCCATAGAAAAATTCAAACATATGCATTCGAAGCATAAGCCAGGTTTGATATCCTTTATCGGTTTCTTTCCCCAGCAGAAAGTAACATGATTCAGAAGACGTTGTTCTACACTACACCGCAACCAGTGGATTCGGCCTTCTTGTTAGTCCTTCCTACACTCCCCCGCAGAGTTATCTGTTTATATTTCTCTCTTCTCCAGTGGAGTCATCTTTGTAGATCTGTTGATTCTACTTATCTTAGGTTGGAAAGTCCATCTTCGGCTGGGTCTTTCTTTTCGAGTTCGCTTTTGGTCGTCCTCGCGCTCTTTGTTATCTTGCTATCCCCAGTAGAGTTATCCTATATGGTATAACCCTTGTCGAAAGAGCGTTTTCATCCGGTCTTTCTTTTCGAGTCCGCTTTCGATCGTACTCGTTTATCTTTTTCAAGTTCGCTTTCGGTCGTACTCGTTTATTCTTTTTGAGTCCGCTTTCGGTCGTACTCGTTTATCCTTTTCGAGTCCGCTCTCGGTCGTACTCGTTTATCCTTTTCGAGTCCGTTCTCGGTCGTACTCGTTTATGCATTTCGAGTCCGCTTTCGGTCGTACTGGTTTATCCTTTTTGACTCCGCTTTCGGTCGTACTCGTTTATCCTTTTCGAGTCCGCTCTCGGTCGTACTCGTTTATCCTTTTCGAGCCCGCTCTCGGTCGTACTCGTTTATCCTCTTCGAGTCCGCTTTCGGCCGTACTCGTTTATCCTTTTCGAGTCCGCTTTCGGTCGTACTCGTTTATCCACTTCGAGTCCGTTTTCGGTCGTACTCGTTTATCCTTTTCGAGTCCGCTTTCGGTCGTACTCGTTTATCCTTTTCGAGTCCGCTTTCGGTCGTACTCGTTTATCCTTTTTGAGTCCGCTTTCGGTCGTACTCGTTTATCCTCTTCGAGTTCACTTTCGGTCGTACTCGTTTATCCTTTTTGAGCCCGCTTTCGGTCGTACTCGTTTATCCTGTTCGAGTCCGCTTTCGGTCGTACTCGTTTATCCTTTTCGAGTCCGCTTTCGGTCGTACTCGTTTATCCTTTTCGAGTCCGCTTTCAGTCGTACTCGTTTATCCTTTTCGAGTCTGCTCTCGGTCGTACTCGTTTATCCTTTTCGAGTCCGCTCTCGGTCGTACTCGTTTATCCTTTTCGAGTCCGCTTTCGGTCGTACTCGTTTATGAATTTCGAGTCCGCTTTCGGTCGTACTCGTTTATCCTTTTCGAGTCCGCTTTCGGTCGTACTCGTTTATTCTTTTCGAGTCCGCTTTCGGTCGTACTCGTTTTCATTATATTTTCATTACCCCCACAGTTTGCAAATTTCCAGGTTATTTTGGTATTCAATCTCCCTGTATCCCGTTTGTCTGAAATTCGTTGCTTCCATACCCTCGGATCCAAGAAGTTTGAATAGGGGCAGCTGTAACACCTCAAAATTTGCCCTAGTGTTGCTAACCTTTTTGGCTTATGCTTCATTTCATTTGCATCGTCATTTTTGCATTTTGCATGTTTCTTTTGTGCATGGGATCAAGGTATTTTCTAGCAGCTCATGGCGTTATCAGCTCCGACATTATTTTCAGCAGTATTCAGGGGCAAGCAGATGGTTTTCAAGGTCTTTTGGAGCATTTATTTTGCTCATTAGGCGTTTTCATAATCAGGAGCTTCAACAGTCATTTTCTGATCAAGCGATCCGGTATCAGGCATTATTCTTTCAGCAGGATATTCTGAGGTGTCAGCAGGAATTTGTGTTCTTTTCAGGTGTTACTCAGTAGCAATATCAAGTTTTGAGTTTCAGAGGTTTAACGGGTTCAAAACAGCTATAAAAAGTCACTTTTCCAAGTTTCCCTCCAAAAGGCGCCAAAATTCAAAATTTGAACTGAGTAACCGGTTACTCACCGTTTGTTAACCGGTTACTCAGAGTCAAGTTTGAAAAATTAAATTTGCATCATTTGTGATCATGTGCTTGGCATGTGCACGTGGGGAAGGATCTAGAATTGATATTTTCATCATTTTCCACCCAAAATTCAAATTCTCTCCACCATTTTTCCACTCTAATTCCTCATTTCATTTCCTAATCCATTTTTCACCCCAATTTCCACTCACTTAACCTCACTCCAAACCCAAACTTAACTTCTAACCTAGGGGTTATTTAAACCAATTCATTCCAAACCTCTCCAACCTAGATCACATTTTCACTCTCATTTTTCAGAATTTGCTCTCATTTTTGTCTCACTTTTTCACTCTCAACCTCCATTTTCCAACCTCACTCAAAGCTCTCTTTCAAAGATTAACAAGTTCTTCATTGGAACTTGTTAATTCTTGAGCTAAAGCCACTCATTACCACTTCATTGCTGCATTTCATTGGTGATTTTCGTTTGGATCTAGATCTGGAATTTCAGAAGTGATTATTGAAAGTGATTTTGGAGTTTTTGGTTGCTTATTGCTTGGATCTTCAACTTTTGAGTGCAAGGAGCTTGTGGATCTTGGATTTCTCTACTTGGATTCATCAAATTCTGTTTACAACACTCACCAAAGCAAATCTCAGCTTTGTAGGTTGGTTAATTTCAGATCCATACTCATTTTAGCTTAATTGCAACTTATACAATGTAGATCCATGAATTTTGATGTGTTTTGATTCATTTGGTTGATCTTGATTGTGAATGTTGATGATTATTGAATTTAAATGATGTTTGAATGTTGTTTCTGAACTTAATTCTCATGCATTGTTGATTACATGATCATTGGATATGATTGCATAAGTGATTTGCTGCTGAAAAGTGCTTTTGAAGCAGATTTTTTTGGCTGCTGTCCCAGAGTAACCGGTTAACAACAGTTTGTTAACCGGTTAACATGTGTATTTTTTGCGTAAATTGTCTAATTTTTAACTAAGTAACCGGTTACTCACCGTTGGTTAACCGGTTACTCTGGGACAAAATGTGTATTTTAGTGCATTTTCTTGCTTGTTTGAGATCCTTTTCATGCCTAAACTTCATGGATTAATATGATGATGATTTGTGGATCATTCTTGAGCTGTTGCACCTCACACCTTTGTATGCACCTAATTTTCCGACTCGCGACCCTTGGTTTTCATCGATGAATGTTTACGTTTGCGTTGTTGATTAATTGATGCGATAAACACGATGCACACACATTCGAATTGTGTTAATTCTTGATTAATGCTTAACTTGCTGGACATATAATGCATGATTGATGTTTGTCTCCATGGTTGTTTGTGCATGATTTGTTTTGATCAATGTGTAAATCGTACAATTATGTTGAGTGTGCTTATTCTTGAGTGGTTAACATGATCATGCTTGTTCATCCTTGATGTTTGCAACCTCTATGCTTGATTTACCTTGCTATGCTTGTCCATTTGCAATCACTTCTTGTTTGGATGCATGCTGCCTTGTTTGTACAACTGCTGTTTATGTGTATATGTGCTGCTGTTTGGGCTTTTACACCTCCTTTTGTGCTGAATTGTAAGCTGTTGAAAGCTGCCTTGGTTGTATGCTATCTTTTACTGCTGTTTTGGTGCAGGTACGCTGTGGTAGCTGCTGTTTTTGCTCTTTACTCTCGTCTTTTCTTCTTCCTCTCTTTCACTCTTCTCTTCCCTTGAGTCTCAAGACTTGTTTAAGTCTTGGATTCACTCCCTTAAAGCTACCTAGTCCAACTTAATTTTTCATTAAGCTTGGAGTAGGATTAGCATTAGGCTTTAGGTAGGTTTCTCTTCTAAGCCTCATTAACCATAAGACCACCCTTTGCATGACAACATTAGGAACATTTAGTTTTCCCTTAGTGTTTTCCTGTGGGTCTTCTCTTCTCATCTCTTAACATTTTTAAAATCATATAACAACTCTTTTAAAATAAGTTTTATTTTGCCTTTCAATTGTTTTTCTAACAACTCTTTTAATGTTATGAAGTAATTCTTTAAAGAATCAATTTTTCTTTTAGATCTTTTTTAAACAAATATCACAAATTTTTTTAACTAATATCATGAATCGATTTTTTAAATTAATATCATAGATGAATATGGCATCAAATTTTTTTCTAACCTTAATCTTTTTATTATTATTATTATTATTATTATTATTATTATTATTATTATTATTATTATTATTGTTGTTGTTATTATTATTATTATTATTATTTTTTATTTATTTTTTTTGTGTGGAAATAATGAGATTTTATTACCAAAGAGATAAGTACAAACTAATTACAACCATATTATTATTATTATTATTATTATTATTATTATTATTATTATTATTATTATTATTATTATTATTATTGTTATTGTTATTATTATTATTATTATTATTATTATTATTATTATTATTATTATTATTATTATTAAAAAGACCTCTTTAACCTTAACCGTTTTTATTATTGTTATTATAAAAAAAACTTTGTTTTTAAACTTAACGTTTTATTTTTCATTATTATTATTATTAAAAAAACTTTTTTAACCTTAACTTTAGTTATTATTATTATTATTATTATTTAAAAAATTTACAAAAAAAAAACACTTTTATATGTAATTGATTTCTTTATTATATTTTAATAATTAATTTGTTGATCATCGTTATTCTAATTACATAAAAAAATGTTCACACAAAAAAAAAAAAGATAGTAATATAATTTAGTTGTTAATATAATGACATTAAAACATTAAAATTTAGTTATTAAAATTTAGTGATTAAAAGCATACGCAAAAAAAATGACGATTACAGTAATATTTTAATAACTAAATTTGATTATTTCTATCTACAATATATTTGATTATTAAAATATAATGTCTATCTATATTAAAATAATTTAGATTAATTAATTAGGTCAAGAATTTATTAACACATGAAAAATATATTTATATAAGAAAATACAAAAAAAAAAAATCTGTTTTGTTAAATAAAAAATATAATAATAATTTGTGTTATATTTATCAGTAATATTTGTAAACATGCAAAATAATAAAAATATTCAAAAACATTAAAATAATGCAAAACATTCCATCTTTTAAAATAATTAATTAGTATTTAAAAAAAAATATCATTAATATGAACATTGAATCATTGATCTCTTTCATTTTCTTATTATTATTTTATTTAATAATTAAATAAATCTGTTGGCTGGGAATTTCGACGCCAAGTTTTGTGTGAGGATAATAAGCAAAAAGCAAGTGTTTCTTAAGTTATTATTGATTTCGATAGAGCATGTGTAAAGGTCCTGGTCGAAGAGGTCTTCGTGAGAAGAATACGCTAGATGAATACTTAGAAATATTTTCTAAGTTTGGATGGCAAATTCCACGGAGGCGGTTCAAATAAGGATAAATAACTGTCTTTTGTGTGTTCAATTATTGTACAAATACTCACAAAATCACTCAAAGTATCTAAGTTAATTGAGAAAAGAGTTTTCGTTGAGAATGTACGTCTGAAACACCATATTTTTCATTTTAATTGAAATTCATTTTCAGTTTACCATTTATTTCTTCATTGCAAATTTACTTTGAAGTTTCTTTATTGCAATCCTTTTACAATTATGCAAATTTATCTTTTAAAACTTTAAACAATCTTTTACAAACATGAGCGATGTCGAAGTGTTAGAATTTTTCAGAAATAATTTAAACAATAGTTATGTCCTAGGATTCACTGGTTGATCCTACAAGTAAACCAATTTGTGGAGACCAACGATTGTTTACCAATTTTCACTGTAAACAAAATCATAAAACAAAAATATTCCTTTTATATCTAGTTAAAAAATACAAAAAAAGACAAAATCTCTTTTATACCTTGTGTTTAAAATTAAGTCGTAATGGGTCTAACTCTAATTGATTTTTTTTCTTCTAAATTCATGTTAAAACAAATTTTTTCTTTATAATTAAACATTCAAATAAAAAAAAACAGAAAATGATAATTATATATTTATATAGCACACCCTAATTTCTAAATCAAATTAGAAACTTTTTTTTTTCAAATCAAGTTGATTGACTGGTGTCACACCTTATTAATCAACAAATCAATCTAAAATCAATTCAAACTCATCTAAATAGCTTTTCTCTGCCCCTGTACATTCAGACATTTTTTCAATCAAACTTTTCTCTGCCCCCGATGCGTTGAGATCTTTTCATAACTAAAATCAACAAACACGCAATCATTTTCTAGACGAACTACGATACTCTGATCCCTTATAATGTTTGAGGGTACGTAAGTACAGAGTTGTAACACTCTGACGAGTACAATACCAAAAACCTTTCTTTGTTCTCATTTCCTTGATTAAATCTTTTTATCAAAACTATAGCATAATTTTCTTGTAAAATAATAGAATAAATCCCTGTAAATAAGTAGGTTAAGCAAAAATACCTCGGGTCAGACACAAACTGAATGGTTGTAACCGATTTATACCAATCCATATAATTTTTAATTGGTTTAGATTCGTATGGCATGATAGGTTCGTTTATGGCCCGTTGATGACGTTGCTTCCACTGACGACATGCATCCTTAGAGAAGTTTCTCTAATCGGTAAAATTCCATTGGTCATCGACTCTAAGTTTATGTCATTGTTTGAAACACGTCGGGGAAGTTGGGAATTATTGAAGCGTACCGAACTGCAATTTGACACGGTCACTATTGTATATTTCCATAGTAGTGAATGAATGTAACACCCCGAATTCAATTAATTTATTTAATTGAATTTAGATGCATTTTATTTAAATTATTAAGTAATTTCTGCGCTTTTATTTGGATAATTGGAAATATATGTGTTTTGAAGGGTTTTGGAGGGAGCTAAGGGAATGGTAGTGTTAGACGATGGCAATGATCCAGAAAGGGGGGGGGGTTGAATAAATCACTATTTTTTAAACATAGTCGGCGCTTAAAATTTGTTTTAAAAAAATGTGCGGAAGCGGCCGAGGAAATAAATTGTCTCAACGAACTGTTATTGGTAAGATCGGATATGCGAAACCGGATGGAATTGAATTCAATGAGAAAACGAATCAATAAATTACCAATTAATCAATACAAGTAATGATCACTTTAGTTTATCCAATTTCCAATGACTTGTGAAATGTAAATTTAAATTGACAATATCACAAATAGTTTGTGTGCAATCAATTCGTCGAACACTTAGTGTGCAAACACCCCAAGTTGAATTTCCTATGTAATGTTAGTGCAGAATTTTTTCACAATTACAATCTAAGTGATTGTAATTAGTTTTCAAAACAGAATTTCAGCATTACACAACAGGAGAAATTTATCGAGCAATTGATATTACACTAACGTGAACAACACAAATTAAAGAGATAGAGAAAGAGAGAACAACACCAGATTTGTTTAGGAAGTTCTCCTTTCGTCCTCGCTTCGGGTACGTCTGCCCCCAATTCTAAAAAATTGAGATAAGTATTATCAAGTTGCAAAGTTTATACAAGAGAAGTAATAGTCACCACACACTCAAGTCTAATTGTTGAAGTTGATATTATTCCCTTCTCTCCCCTTGATTCATGTCGAATCAAGTGCATCAAACGCCTCGAACAAACCCCCGGTTACCGCTACTTGTTTGAACGAACTCACCGTTCTTCAAACCTTTCGCTCGGCTAATTTCGATCGCACGACGTTCGACCCCAAATCTTTCTACACAATCCTCCGGTTACCGCTACTTGTTTGAACGAACCCACCGTTCTTCAAACCTTTCACTCGGCTGAATCTGTGAAGCAAAGATTTGTGCAAAAACCCCCAAATCCTCAAGATCTTGGAGGACAAAACCCTAACGATTTTATTTAAGAAAAACCCACTGAATTCCCAACCCAAACTAGATACACAATCCTACGTTTGAACGTTATCGCCTCGACAATGCAAAAGATCAACAAAAATGATTATGTGTAATTGTTGAAGAATGCAAGATTGAGAGTGAAGATGATAAGCAAAAATCAATGTATATTTTCACTTTTCTTGTTCTATGTATGTACAATAATGACACAAATGAATATATATGATGCAAAGACGAAATACCTGAAATAACAGCTTTTTGAAACACAAAGGATCAGAAAAATTAGCTTTAGTGCGCGAGAGGTCGACCATAGCACTAGGGGGTCGACCTGAGCACACCCGAATGCAAAACCTGCACAAAAATCTCAGCGATGCGTCGACCAGAACAGGGTCACGCGTCGACGCAAAGCTCCCGTAAAATAAAAAATTGTTCTTCTTACAGTATGCATCGACCGCTTCATGCATGTGGGTCGACGCATGGACACCCTAGAGCAACAAATTATCATTTCAATAGCATGCGTCGACCTCCACATGTCTCCGAGTCGACGCAAGGTTTCTAAACTTTCATAAACACCTTTTTGTGTGTATTTTGGTCGACCTAAACCCTTTTTTTTGGTTGACCTAAGGTATCCAACATGATCAAAGACACAAATTTCATACACGGGATGCTCCTATATGGATAGACACATTTTTATGGAACATTTTATGCATATTAAAGAATGAATGCAATCTAAGACGCAGTGATACCGTCCAAAGTACAAGTACGTGACTATACTAATTTTGACATCATTAAAACAAGGACTAAGGAACCTTGCCCTTACATACTCCCCCTTTTTTATGATGGCAAAATCCTTACAAAATCTTCGACATATCGAGTACTTTGTGAAGCATCCTCCCCCTGATTTTATGCATTTCTCTAAAAATTTATGCTCTAACTTTGTGAAGCACCTGCTTTTGCATTCTCCCCCTTTGACAACATCAAAAAGAGTGAGGCAATAGGTCAATCGTAATCAAAACATATTCACGTGTACACAATTATACTCTTTGCAACGGATAAAAAATCAACAACAATTCACATAAAATGTTCTTAATGCAAGAGATAGAAGCATAAATAAGACAAGAAACATAACGAAAGAAACTTAGTGCATTACACAACAAAATTTTTCGGTACAAGTTCCAAGTCAACAAAAACAAACACATAACAAAACATAATAAAAACATGTAAAATGAAACATGACATGCACAACACCAACACAACTCAATCCTCTATGGTCTCCTCCCCCTATATGGGTGGCCTCTCCCTCTAAAAGAGTGATTCGGATATGGTGCTCGTTGCTCATCTATGCGTTGAGTGAGTTCCAAAATAGCCTTGTTTAGCGTATTAAAGCTATTTGTAAGAGAGTGATTCTGACTGTCAGCTGTCTCACCCATAGTATAAAACCTTTGTAAAAGAGTAGAAGAAAATAAATTAAAGTTGTTAATTTGAGCTTGGAGCTGGCCCTACAAAGGTGTGTACCTTTCCTCTTGAAGATTAGCAAAGTTTTGTTGTTGAAGCTGCATATTCCTCAACATCTCAAGAACTTCAGAATTGTTTGGTTGAGGTCGAGGTGGAGACGGAGGCATGTAATAGGATGAATCTTGATTAGTCTAATCAGTGGTATGAGGCATGTAGGATGAGCCTAGAGTCGTCCACCATGTGTGTTGCCACTCACCCCAGCCTTGATTGGCATAGGGATCTTGCGCAGGTGAGTGACCCAACCAATCACTGTTATCTTGATCATCATCATGATGGTCAGTCTCCATCTGATGAACTTCCTCATCCTCCTCTTCATCTTCTTCTTCATCTTCATCTGGATTCTAACCTCTTGAACCTGAGGCCTTTGTCTTAACCATGTACCTTTGCCCTTGAGGATCCCAAAGGTAACCCATCAAAGTCATGGTCTTTTGGCTAAATTCTTGATCACTTGTAATGGAGATGTATGGAACATTTTGAACAACAATTCTAGCCCTATCAAGAACACTTTGAATGAATGAACCATAGCACAAAGTTATCCCTATACCTGATTCTTTTAGAGCAAAAATTCTGCTTGCAATGTAGTATGGCCAGTTAACTATTTTCTTATTTTTCAGCATATAAACCAAATGTACCTCAACTTGGTTAACCCTTGAGTAACCTCCCTTCTTGGGACGGAGAATGTGAGCCACAATCCATTGCAAAATCTTATCAATAGGCTTTAACCAACCGATAGTAACTGATTTAGGAAACAAATCACTAGCAACAATGTCTTCAGGATAGGGATCCTTCAACATTGAATTCAGAGCATATTTGAATTCATAATCTGATGCCAATTTGGTGTCAGTTATGTTTAAATGAGGATAATCAACTGGATACATACTAAACAACTCTTCTGAAACTTTACCATCAACCTTTAAGCTCTTACCACCAATTTTGTAACCAAAATCAAGATCAAGAATTTTTTGTGTATACCCGTATAAAACAACCTAACCATGTACTCATTATAGTTTGTGCCACATTCTAAGAAGTTATAGAACTTTTGAAAATCAAGCAAATCTATAATTTCTGGAATGTGCATGCGTTCAACCACTTTTGGATAGTAAACAAATTGTTTGATGACTGACATTTTCTTAAACTTCTTCTAAAAAACATCAGCTAGTTCATCAGAAAGCAAAGACATAGGATTTACCGGAATGTTTGACGGAGGTTGAGATAGAGGTTGTGAAGTTCCTGCTCTTGAAGTTGAAGCCCTAGTAGTTCTCTTTCCTGTTACTCTTGAAGAAGCCATGGAAGCTCTGTTTTTCCAAGAGATGAACAGTATCCAAGTAGTAATTGATGATGAGAAACCAAGTTATTCACTAATTTGTAGTTGAAGTTTCTGATTTGAGAGAGTTTTTGGAAATGGGTTTTAGGTTTTGTAGAGAAATTAGAGAGAGAGAGTGTTGGTGATAATGAGAGGAAATGAAATGAAAGGATGCTAATGATGATGATAATGACAATGTAAATTGAAAAGGCACATTGAATGATCATTATTTTCAAGAAAAATGCAGATACGCTTCATTTTCCGAAGAGATTTGTCTGGTTTATGCAGCGATGCGTCGAACTAAGCCTAGTATGCGTCGACATACGCACGGTCAAAATTCAAATCTTTGAATCACTTCAGTATGAGTCGACACAAGGGTCGGTGCATACAGACCCGAATCCAATATTATCTCAAATGAAGTGGTATGAGTCGACCTATGCCCTGTTGTGGTCGACGCATGCAGTGCAATCATAGAAAAATGACAAAATTATGTTATGTATGCATCACACAAGAATAAATAACAAGCCCACACATATTTCTAACATAAAAATGGACCAAAAATGTATCTAAACCATCAAATAAACATCAAGATGACACTACTTATAGCAGAATTTCATATATATATGATCAAGATAAGTCAAATAGATAGGAACGATATTACCTCCAATGAAGATGAGTGATGAATGCCCTCACAAAGCTTGAGCTTTTCAATGTAGTTAATCAAAGTATAGACAAGCATAGATATAGAGCATACAACCATTCAATTTTAAACACGACCCCGAATATCGAGAACACCAAGTTCCCTACGGATGTTAAAGAAGGGTTATGTCGCAAGTGGTTTTGTGAAAATATCGGCAAGGTGATTCTTGCTATCAACATGCTCAAATACGAAATCACCTTTCTCTACATGATCCCTAAGGAAATGATGGTGAATTTCAATATGTTTTGTGCATGAATGTAGTACAGGATTTTTAGTTAAGTTAATGGCGCTTGTATTATCACACAAAATGGGAATACGTTCAATTTTAACATTGAAGTCGAGTAATTGTTGCTTGAGCCTAGGGGTGGGAATAGGTCAGGCCAACTAACAGGGGCCTACGACCTAGCCTACATAGGCTCAGGTCAGGCCAGACTTTTTCTTAAATAGAAAAGGCCTAGGCTTTTTTATAAGCCTATTTAGCTAAAGAGGCTAAGCCACAGACCGAAAGAAAAGCCTTTTAAGCCTATCAGACTGGTCTATTTAAGAAAATAATCAATAAATTTGTTATTATCATTATATTCTATTTTGTACTTTGAATTAAAATACAAAAATAAAACTTATTTATCTTGAAGAACTTATGAAAATAAGTTGAAAAACATTATAAACAATGTCATAAGTTGTTCTCATAAGGTTTTCTCATAAGTTCTCTTCAACAAATAGAATCACCAAACTTATGCTAATAAGAAAACTTGAACGAGACAATGAAAACAAACATTTAATTTCATTGATTTTTTAACTTGTTAGTCTATTTAACATTAGTTGAATTTCTTATTTACAGAAGTTCAAATGAAGTAGGATTTTTAATCAGGCATGGCAAGAAAACCCGGGCCCGTCAGGGCCCGCCCGAACCCGGCCCGAAATTAACGTGGGAAACCCGATTTGATTGGGTGCGGGAAAAACCCAGTTTGTAATTGCGGGTGCGGGTGCGGGTGCGGGGGCGGGGGGATGCTGCTACCCGCCCGCACCCTCCCCCGCCCCCGCCCGGTCTTATAATATTTACTTTAATACCCATATTTAAATTATTTTATATCACATTTATTCACTTTTGAATAAGTAATTAAAAATTCTCATTAGTCATTTCTCACCATTCACTCAAAGTCACATCTTTAGAAACAAGTTTATTATTAAAATAGTTAAGTTTTTAATAAAATTGTTAATTTTTATTACTATTTAAAAAAATATTTATTTTGCGGGTGCGGGTGCAGGCAAACCCGTTTCTATCGGGGGCGGGTCTGGGTGGTAAATTTTCACCCCCGACTGGGTGTGGGGGTGGGGGCGGGTCTATAACAGGAAGGCGGGTGCGGGTGCGGGGCTAGCTAACCCGGCCCCGACCCGCCCCATTGCCATGCCTATTTTTAATAGGCTAGTAGGCCAATCAGGCATTCGAAAAAGCCATGCTTAGGCCTAAAAATAAGCCTATGATAGGCTACAGGGCAGGCTTAGGCTTTGAATTTTTTAGCAAGTCAGGCTCAGGCTTGGCAAAGCCTAGCTCGGCCCAGCCTATTCCCACCCCTACTTGAGCCACAAGATTTGGGCACAACAACTATTGGCCGCAACGTATTCCGCCTCGACTGTTGACAAAGCAACGGAAACTTTATTTTTGCTATGCCAACTCACTAAGGATTTTGAGAAAAAATGACAAGTGCGTCTAGTGCTTTTCCTATCCGATTTGCAATCGTCAAAGTTAGAATCGGAATATCCAACCAAAGTGCAATCACTAAAACCAAAGCCCATACTTTGGAGTACCACATAGGTATCTAAGTATGCGCTTGACGGCTTTTAAATGCGATTCCTTGGGACATGATTGGTACCTAGCACACATACATGCACTAAACATGATATCTGGTCGAGATGCGGTAAGATAGAGGAGAAAACCTATCATACTTCTATATTTCTTTACATCAACAACCTTACCATTCTCATCTCGATCCAAGTTTACACATGTAGGCATTGGAGTGTCAATTGCTTTAGAGTTAGCCATGTCGAAGCGCTTGAGTAGCTCATAGCAATACTTCGTCTGGCTCACGAACGTTCCTTTTTCAAGTTGATTGATTTGCAGTCTGAGGAAGTAGTTTAGCTCCCTCATCATGCTCATCTCGAACTCACTCTACATCAACTTAGATAATTCCCCGACCATATTCATGTTAGTAGATCCAAATATTATATCATCTACATATACTTTTACTAAAATGGAGTGTTTTCCTTGACGTTTAATGAAGAAGGTTGTATCAACCTTCTCTCTTGAGTATCCTTGGTCTAGTAAGAATTTTCTAAGACGCTCATACCAAGCCCTAGGGGCTTGCTTGAGACCGTACAAAGCTCGTTTAAGGTTGTAAACATGATTATGATACTCATGAGATTTAAAACCAGGATTTTGAGATACATAGACCTCTTCATTAATGTACCTGTTTAAAAAAGCACTCTTTACATCCATTTGAAATAATTTGAAATTTATAGAACATGCGCAGGAAAGCAAAAGACGTATAGCCTCGAGTCGGGCACAGGAGCATAAGTTTCTTCATAGTCTATGCCCTCTTCTTGGTTATACCCTTGCACCACTAAGCGCGCTTTGTTCCTGGTTATGACTTCGTTTTCGTCAAGCTTGTTCCTAAACACCCATCTTGTGCCTATTACTCAATGGCCTCGTGGAGGAGGGACAAGGTCCCAAACCTCATTCCTTTTAAATTGATTTAATTCCTCTTGCATTGATAAAAACCAATGTTCATCAAGTAAGGCCTCTTTGGAGTTTTTAGGCTCAATCTGAGAGACAAAAGCAAAGTGATAACAAAAGTTACTTAGCTTGGATCTCGTAGTTACTCCTTTTGAAATGTCTTCGAGTATGTTGTCGATGGGATGGTCCTTAGAGGACTTCCAAGCTGGAGGAAGGTCATCGTTGTTAATTGGATGAACCTCCTCAATCTCTTCAGGATGATGATCTTTCTCCTCCTCAACTTTCACCGATTCAGGTTGATCAGTCCCCTTTTCAGTGTCCTTGAGTATGTCTTCTGAAGATACACCTGCACCATGAAAAGAAATACCTTTCCCGACATTTTTCGGATAAGATTCATCAAAAGTAACATGTACGGATTCTTCAACAGTAAGTAACCTTTTATTATATATCATATATGCCTTACTAGTTTGAGAGTATCCAAGAAAGATAGCTTCATCGGCCTTAGAATCAAACTTTCCAAGGTTCTCCTTACCATTATTCAACACAAAACATTTACAACCATAAGCGTGAAGGTGTGATACGTTGGGTTTCCTCCCTTTCAAAAGCTCATACGGAGTTTTGTTTAGAATAGGACGGATGAGCACCCTATTCAAAACATAACAAGTCGTACTAATGGCATCGACCCAAAAGTATTTAGGAAGGCCACTCTCATTGATCATAGTTCTTCCTAATTCTTCTAAAATTATATTCTTACGTTCCACTACTCCATTTTGTTGAGGAGTACATGGTGAAAAAAAATTATAATCAATGTCATTCTTATCACAACATTTTTCAAAGAGGTGGTTTTCAAATTCACCTCCATGATCACTTCGGATTGTTACAATGCTTGTATTCAATTTGTTTTGAGAGAGCTTGGCAAACTTCTCAAAATCAGAAAAAGTGTCGCTCTTGTTTGCTAAGAAAATAGTTCATCAAAACCTAGAGTAGTCATCTACAATCACAAAACCATTGTAGTTACCACCCAAGCTTTTAATCCTAGATGGTCCAAAGAGGTCCATATGGAGGAGTTCAAGGGGTCTCGTTGTTGAAACAATATTTTTAGACTTAAATGAGATCCTTGTTTGCTTCCCCATTTGGCATGCATCACATAAGTGATCCTTTGAAAATTTGATTTTGGGTAAGTCGACTACTAGATACTTAGAGACTACTTTATTTAGCAAATCGAAATTGACATGCGCTAAACGCCTATTCCATAACCATGAATCTTCACTCATGGTGACAAGACATTTATCGCTACTCAAAGATACCTCACTCAAGTCAAGGATATAGACGTTGTTAACCCTCAGGCCTTTAAACACATCCTCCTTCTTATCATTATTTTCAATTATGCAACAATCTTTTGAAAATAAGACTTTATAACCTTTGTCGCATAATTGAGTAATGCTAATAAGGTTGTGTTTAAGACCCTCAACTAATAACACGTCTGAGATAGTAGTAGAAGAGGGATTACCTACACTACCTTTGCCGAGTATTTCCCCCTTGTTGTTGTCTCCATAGGTTACAAATTCCTTCTTCTTTGCCACAAATTCGATGAATAGGGAAATGTCTCTCGTCATGTGTCTTGAGCATCCACTATCGAGAACCCATCTTCTCTCAGTAGACTCAAGACATTGTACCTACACAATCAAACAAGGGAAATAGGTACCCAATTTTTATTGGGTCCTTGGTTGTGAGTGAATCTTTGGTTGTATTTGGGCAAGCATTGGAAAATGCCTTTAGGAACTAAAAACCTCCTAAAGCGGCATTTGGCAATGGTATGACCCCTCTTGCAACAATACAAGCAAGTAATATTAACATTGGTGTCAATTTTGTTAGCTTGATCTTTAATCACATAAGTGTGTTTTTGGTAAGGATTGTTCATGCTTTTTCTAAAATGTGATAGATTAATAGCAAAAGTGACTTTAGATTCTAAAGCCTTGTCTAGTTTGGCTTTAAGAGTTCTCACTTCTTTTTGCCAAATGTGACCAATTTCACAACCCCAATCTAACCAAATACTCTTGTCATCCTAAACTTTTGTTTTTGTTGCTTCCACCATAGACTTCATAAGAGCCTCTAATTCTTTTTCGGAATCGGAGATCTTTTTCTCCAAATGAGAGAAAATTTGTTTGTTTGAAGTTAAACGTTTAAAGGCTTCTTTGGCCTCATGGTGTAAAGTATCAAAAGCATGTTGTAATTCATAATGAGACATTTTATTAGAGTGTTCATATTTAGCATGTCTTACCTTTTTCTTCTTCTTTTGATGAGCGGAGAGACAAATGTTGACGGACTCTTCTTCGTCACTTGAGCTATCTTCTAGGTTTACTTGGTTTGTTTTGTTGAGGATTTTTTTCCTTCCCCTTATCCTTCTTCATCAATGGAAATTCCAGCTTATAATGGCCGACTTTTCCACAATTGTAGAAAGAACCTTTTTCTTTACCACTTTTGTTTCCTTCATTCTTGGAGAACCTTGTTTGTCATCAAAAGTTGATGAGATTCTTGTCCGAATGTTGAATACCGTTTTTCCTTATATAACAATTGTATATCCTCACAAATAGCCCCATATCTTTATTCGTATCTTCATCATCATCACTTGATTCACTATCACTTAGCTCTTTTGCGGATGACTTTGAGCAAGAAGCCTTTAGAGCTATTGAATTCTTTTCCGCATCTTTGGTCTTCTCTTTCTTTTCCCTTTTCTCATGTTGGTCGAGACTAATGAGCACTTGCTAATGTTCCTCAAGCTTGCCAAATAAAGTTATGATGTTCAAATTCATGAGGTCATTGGCTTCCTTTATGGCCGTGACCTTTGGTTGCCACTCCCTAGTAAGACACCTTAAAATTTTATTAGTAATAACGTCATTGGAAGCCGGTCTCCCAAGTGAGTTTAGTCGATTGATTAAATGAGTAAATCTCTTTTGCATATCAGCAATGGTTTCACCATGCTTCATGTGAAAAGATCAAACTCTTGCGTCAAAGTGTTGATTCGAGCTAGTTTGACGTCATTAGTTTCCTCATGGGCAACTTGCAATGCATCCCACATAGCTTTAGCAGTAGTACAATGTGAAACTCTATAATATTCATCAACTCCTAAAGAGGATATGAGAATATTTCTAGCTTTCCAATCGTAGTTATACTTTTTCTCATCTTCTTCGTTCCATTGTGCTTCCGGCTTAGGCACAACAATGTTATTCGCATTTTGGTCATAGTGATTTCCATAGGACCATTTTGTATAACGTAACATACCTTTCTATCAATAGAATTGATATGCACGCACATATAATCTTTCCAATAACTATAGTTCTCATCGTTAAAAACTGGTGCTCTATTGACGCCCTTTTTGGTTCGTTAGCCATTTTCTAAAAAGTTATATGCGAAGCATTAGATGAACCGGTGCTCATGATACCACTTGTTAGACAATGAAAATGATCTAGAAGCGGGGGTTGAATAGATCACTAAATTTTAAACAGAGTCGGCGCTTAAAATTTGTTTTTAAACAATGTGCGGAAGTGG
This sequence comes from Lathyrus tuberosus, assembly GCA_022829125.1. Taxonomy (NCBI): domain Eukaryota; kingdom Viridiplantae; phylum Streptophyta; class Magnoliopsida; order Fabales; family Fabaceae; genus Lathyrus; species Lathyrus tuberosus. The sequence continues at coordinate 6,294,514 of JALAZF010000194.1, forward strand.
CCGAGGAAATAAATCGTCTCAACGAATCATTATTGGTAAGATCGAATATGCGAAACCGAATGGAATTGAATTCAATGAGAAAACGAATCAATAATTTGTCAATTAATCAATACAAGTAATGATCACTTTAGTTTATCCAATTTCTATGACTTGTGAAATGTAAACTTAAATTGACAATATCACAAATAGTTTGTGTGCAATCAATTCGTCGAACACTTGGTGTGCAAACACCCCAAATTGAATTTCCTATGTAATGTTAGTGCAAAATTTTTTCACAATTACAATCTAAGTGATTGTAATGAGTTTTCAAAACTGAATTTTAGCACTACACAACAGGAGAAATTTATCGAGCAATTGATATTACACAAACGTGAACAACACAAATTAAAGAGATAAAGAAAGAGAAAACAACACCGTATTTGTTTAGGCAGTTCCCCTTTCGTCCTTGCTTCGGGTACGTCTGCCCCCAATTCTAAAACTAGAATTGAGATATGTATTATCAAGTTGCAAAGTTTATACAAGAGAAGTAATAGTCACCACACACTCAAGCCTAATTGTTGAAATTGATACTATTCCCTTCTCTCCCCTTGATTCAAGTCGAATCAGGTGCATCAAATGCCTCGAACAAACCTACGGTTGCTGCTACTTGTTTGAATGAACCCACCGTTCTTCAAACCTTTCGTTCGGTTGATTTCAATCGCACGACGTTCGACCCCAAATCTTTCTACACAATTCTCCGGTTACCGCTACTTGTTTGAACGAACCCACCGTTCTTCAAACCTTTCACTCGGCTGAATCTGTGTAGCAAAGATTTGTGCAAAAACCCCCCAAATACTCAAGATCTTGGAGGACAAAACCCTAATGGTTTTATTCAAGAAAAACCCACTGAATTCTCAACCCAAACTAGATACGCAATCCTACGTTTGGACGTTATCACCTCGACAATGCAAAAGATCAACAAAAATGATTATGTGTAATTGTTAAAGAAAGCAAGATTGAGAGTGAAGATGATGAGCAAAAATCAGCGTATATTTTCACTTTTCTTGTTCTATGTATGTACAATAATTACACAAATGAATATATATGATGCAAAGACCCAATACCTGAAATAACATTTTTTGAAACACAGGATCAGAAAAATTAGCTTTAGTGCGCGAGAGGTCGACCATAGCACTAGGGGGACGACCTGAGCACACCTGAATGCAAACCTGCGCAAAAATCTCAGCGATGCGTCGACTGGAACAGGGTCATGCGTCAACGCAAAGCACCCTTAAAATAAAAAATTGTTCTTCTTGTAGTATGTGTCGACCGCTTCATGCATGTAGGTCGACACATAGACACCCGAGAGCAACAAATTGTTATTTCAATAGCATGCATCAACCTACACATGTCTGTGAGTCGACGCAAGGTTGCCAAACTGCCATAAACACCTTTTTTTTGTGTATTTTGGTCTACCTAAACCCTTTTTTTTTTTTGACGTAAGGTATCCAACATGATCAAAGACACAAATTTCATACACGGGATGCTTCTATATGCATAGACACATTTTTATGGAACATTTTATGCATATTAAAGAATGAATGCAATCTAAGACGTGATGATACCGTCCAAAGTACAAGTACGAGATTATACTAATTTTGACATCATTAAAACAAGGACTAAGGAACTTTGCCCTCACATGTAGAAATTAATTAGATTTATTTTAATTAAAGTTGAGTGGAACAATTAAAAATAAGGTGCTTGTAGACAAATAAGATAAATAATAGCATTTGATGGATTATTGTATATTTCCAAGTGTGTGTGAAGTTTTGTGTGTGACTCTGTGAGTAGTATGAACACTCACATTTACATTCTAGATTGCTTAAGCTTTTTCTGAAGTGGTGTCTCGTTGATGATTTGAAGTTCTTTGATAGTGTTATTTTGTTATTGGTCGAGATCCTGTGTTGGCAGAAACCCTGAATGAATCAGAACCCTGTAAGAGGATTTGATATGGAATATAGTAACCAGAACCAGATATTGTCAAACTAATTTGAATTAGTTGCTTCGAGCCCAGGATAAATCTGGATGTTGTACAATTTTATGGTTGTGGTCATGTGACTCCTGCATATCCATCTTATGGAGAGTGTTGCTCGTATTCTAAACTTTTTTTAGCCAACATGGAAGTTATTCTACTAATGAATGTCAATAAGGGTTTTAGTACTGTTTTGGGTAGTGGGCACTCTAGAGGATAGGTGTGATCTTCTATACAAATTGTTAGCTAACCAGTAGTGCCTAGGAATCCCAGGTGCTCCAGTGTTAGAATCAGAGTAGCACAGTGAAAGGTGATAGATGAAAGAGCTCAATCAAGTTTATGGAGGGTCGGAGAGATAGTTACTCGTAGGAATGAAAGTAAGACAAACTCGTACTAAGGGGTGCTATCTTTTTGGAGTAGTACGAGAGGAGTGAAACATTAAGTGTAGACGCTTGCATCATATAGTACCATGTTAAGTGAAATTGATAAGGATACCAATTGATGGTTATAGAGTTTATCTAAATTGCTGAAGGAATTGTGAGAGAAGAGTCGTCAGTATTACGTGTAGTCAAGGAATCAGTAAATTATCTCATGAAGATTTGAAGAGGGTTGATTATCCAAATTCTGATAAGATGTTGTGGTTATGTTTTGTGTGACTCGGTACAAAAAGGGATTTATAGATTCCAGAAGGAAAGTGACCAAGTGATTCAGAGCGGTATATCAGATGAATTAAGTGGGAGCAATGTTAAAAGTTAATTCAATATTGGAATGAGAATATGGTTAATACCATGAAGTATTGAGAGTTCACAAAAGAAGGAAGTTTGCCAAGGAAGATAAGTTAGAAGAATGAATATGTCAGAGGTTGAAATCGGAGCAAAGTCAAGTGTTAACCTAAGACGGTGATGCAAGAAGTGTTTAGTTGTTGAGTGGAGGAAATTCGGGGGCGAATTTCAATTTAAGGGGGAGAATGTAATATCCCATATACCCTTAAATGATCAATTGGTTGTCAGTTGAGACCAACAGAGTTCCTGTGTACTCTATTTCTTATCAATTGAAACAATTTGAGCATCTATGTGCTCTAAGTGGTGTCAGTTGGGACCAATAGAGTAACATGTGAACTCTGAAGAGATCAATCCTTATTATTAGAGACGGACCATTATTAATAGGTACAAAAGAGGATATTTTGGTAACATTAATAATTGATCAATTGGTAATAGAATGCAAAATATCAATTGAGATATTTTATATCATCATCTAATATATATATATATATATATATATATATATATATATATATGTGTGTGTGTGTGTGTGTGTGTGTGTGTGTGTGTGTGTGTGTGGGTGGGTGGGTGGGTGGGTGTGGGTGGGTGAGTGGAAAATGAAAGAGAGGATTATGTGGGTGATAAAAGAAGAGGATAAGAAGAATGAGAAGAGAGAGTTATCAGAAAAAGAAGAAAATAAAACGTGAAGAAGAGAAAATAATAAGGGAAAGAAGAGAAGAAGAGGAAGGAAAGAAGAAGAGGGGGAAAAGCTCATGGATTCATCATCTTCATCATCATTATTACCAATTTCATCTCTATTTCATCAATTTCATCATCCTCTTCTTGAATCAAGGTGAGTTCTAGTTAGAACTTTATGATTTTAGAAGTTAGGGTTCATGTTAGATTCATAGAATAGTTAGAAAGATTCATGATAATGTGATGTGTGTTCTATCTAGTTATGAGTTTTTCCATGAACACATGATTTACCAATATTCTTCATGATTGAATATTGTTGTTGTAGTTAAGATTATATGCTTCATGGATTTGAGAACTATGGAATGAATACATGTTGTTTGATGAGCTGTGTCATGTGTGTTTACTATGACGTTGTTGTTTCTTAGAGTTGGAAAATGATGAAATCCATAGTATGAGATGGTTGGGTATGTTAATACATGATTATAGTTTATGTGGTATGGTTTGGAAGTGATTTGTGTGAAGAAAATGGAATTTCATCAGTTCTGGATGTTGGAAGTGTTGCCACGCTTGCTTAGCCCAGCCTGAGGGCACTCAGCGTACCTCCGATCACTTTCTTGGCAATTTTCCAACACTGATGGCGCTTAGCGCGGCTGACTGGTTTGTGTGTTTTTCCCTCTGCATTGTTTATGGCGTAACTTGAATTTTGTAATTCCTTTTGACGCGCAGTCGGATGCTTTAGAAATCTCTTTCAATGCTCTATTAGATAGTGAACCAAAAAAGTGATTATATGTCAATGATTGATAGGATAATGGTGATAACTAATATACAAAATATGATGAAGTGAAAGTGGGATAACATTGTTTATTAGATTTTAATGGGACATATTAGGATATTATGTGTGTTTCGTGTATGCTTATGATTGTGCCACGATTGTTGTTTGTGTATTGTTTATATGTGTTATGAATCATATTATGATGTATATATATTATGAGTTATTTTGTTGATTGAATATTGTGGTTTATGTTTCCACCATAATTCAAGAACTATGAATTCGATGGATATGAGACTTGAGGCATTGGAAAGATAATTCAATGGGCTATTGAATGGTGATGAGAGACCATGAATTAACCAAGGATGTTTGGTGGAGGATAGTAATGGTTATATGCCTTATGTGTTTCATGTATGACATTTTGATATGCTAATATGTATGCTATGAATTAGTTGGATGTTTTGATTGTGAAATGACATGATTAAAACCTTATGAAGATGAGTGAGGAAACCTAGGAGTATAACTAGGTGAGTAAACTAGAAGGATAATCTAGGTTATGGAAATAAAGTTATGTAGCGATGCTTGGACGCAAAGGTACATCAGTGTGTACTGTGGACAAGTAATCGCTAGAATTATAGCTTAGTCACGAACTAATATGCTTTGTATGGAACATGTATTGTTGTTATGAGAATTGGTGAATGTGATCGCCTTGTGATTGTCGAATACAATCACGTTGTATTTATATCTAGTCACGTAGTCAGAAACAACCCCTTGATTGTGCTGTCCTAAGCTACGATGCTTATATAGAGTAAGAATTGGGATGTACGCACCGATACTTCATTTGACATGGGTTAGAGTCCCAAATGCGGTGGATCCCAAAGTGGGGTGAGTCTCATACGGGTAAAAGGCTCGAAATGGGTTTGGAGTCCTATAAGGAGCGACGATTCTTGAAGTGGATATTATCACTTGGAACCCGAAGTCCATGTGTACGTTGAAGTATGATACAAGGATCCGTGACCCGTGTCAATAACCCTAGACGTAGGGCTTGCCGGGGAAAGATACCTTGGTATGATTTTCGATTAGTGATTATTTGGGTTGATGAACTCACGAGACATGTTTCCATACATTACAAGTTTTTGTTTACTTAAGTTTTTTTTCCCCTTTGGACTTGAGTTAGAATTTGATTAGAACCTTGTAGAGGCAAATGGACCCATAAGATAGAAAACTCACAAAGATTATATTCTCACCCCAATATTGTTGTTGCTTTTCAAGTATTATTTGTAGGTTATATTATACAAGAGGAGATGTGCATTGATGTTTCAAGGAAAGTTTTTATTATGATCTTCCGCAGTGTATTTTGTACAATTGTAGATGTTGTACATAGTTTTTAGATTTTTATTTAGACATTATTGTATGACATGTGCCATATGTTGTATATTATTTTATGGACATGTGTATATAATTATGTCATTAGGCTCTTATTTTATATTAGTATAAAAAATTAACACTCGTATGATATTATTCTAGATATATATTATACGTGTTGTTACAGTTGGTATCATATATATATATATATATATATATATATATGATCGTACCTGGATCAGACAGTTGTTCCGTGGCCAGCAACGTCGTATGGACTTCAGCTCCGGTGAGGTTGAAAGACGGACGGGGGGTGTACCTGCAAGCTACTCCGACGCTCAAGTAAGGCAAGGGTCACAAGTAAAAGCAAGTACAGAAAAAGGTTAGAGTGTATGAGATTGTGTAACCTGACCCTCTCAAGTGAGAGGATATTTATAGAGAGCCCCCAGCGTGGGGCCAACGGTCATTAGCACTGGGCTGGATTGCGAGGCCCGATCCAAGTAACTGCCAGGGCTTACGTGGCGTAGTGAAGACCAGCACGTGGTCTTCGCCCTGGGGTAACTGTTCCTAGATCTCCGGAATTAGGGCAGACCGATTCCATCGGGAGTGGGTGCTTACATGAGAACGTGTCTTCGCGGGGAGGAGTCTTGCGTGTCGGGGAGAGACGTGTCCTCGCGGGAAGGACTCTTATGTGCAGAAGGAGATGGCTACTCATGGGAAGGAGCACCTGAGTGTCGAGGAAGGGCGAGCTCGGAGAGACTTAGCGCCTCTGCCCGATGCTCTATGCCGTGTGTGCCCGAACACCACTGAGGTGTGGCGTGTGCCCGACACTGTTGAGGTGGGCATGTGCTCGATGTTGGTCGTGCTAAGAGGCCTTTGTTGGGCCACCCCAGGACGTGTGGTTTGGGCCTGCTCGATTGAGGGACAGACCCCAGCCCAGTCCAGAACAGGAGCCCCCAAGTCGTTGCTCTGAGGTGTCAGGGTAATGACTTTAGGGTCAGTACTATGTCGAGGACGTATCCTGTTGGGGAAGGGACTCTAAACGAGGAACAGTTGGTAATCCGGGCAGAAACAAATCGATCTGCTCGCGCTAGACTGGCCGCGGATGGGCGACGTCGCGGGGATACGAGAAGTCTGAAACGAGGTGAATGAAAAGACATGTGTTGGGGAATGAAAAGATGTGCTTGGGGAAGCGTGTGCCACGTGTCACACCTCATCATTGCCTAGGGCGGCTACGCTAGGGTAGCGTAATCGATTGCCTAGGAAATCCTCGAGTCTCGTGAGGAGCCTATAAAAGGGGCTCGAGTTCGTGTCAGTTGTACGTTTCCACCTTTTTCGCTCCCCTTTTCTTCCTATCTCCGTCGCTGCTCCACCGTCGTTCACCGCCGTACGTCGCTGCATCTACCACTCCGGTCAGGCTTCTACCACCGTTCCAAGTAAGCTTCTGATCCCTTTCTTTTCCGTTTTGCTTTTCGTTGGTGGTTTTCTAGTGAACTGATGAAGTTCCCGGTAATCCCTTGAGGGTTTCGGCCGAAAGCGGCGGGACGTTCCTTGGGTTCCGGTAAGTTTGGCGGAGGCTTGGGATGAATATCCCGAGGACCCAATGAATACCCCGAGGACATGCGATGAATGTCACGGGGAAGTGAGGTGAGAGGATTCGAGACCCGAAGAAGGGACGGGGGTAACGGCCTCGGGCAGTTCGCCGTGTCCCCGAACATTTTCTTTGCTCTCGCTGCCCTTTCACTTGATCGGCGGTGGAAGGGTGGATTTGGTCGCGGCCAACGAATTCACCTATTTCCTCTGCTTTTCAGGTAAAAAATGGTCGTGAGGCTTCCGGGGATTCTCCAAATAGACACTGAACCCGACGTGGACGGACCCGCGTAGATCCCTGGGGAGGAGATCGTGCGTCCGACTGTTGAATGGGCCGGCGAGGAGCCTCTACGCATAAAATCACGCTTCGCTGCTGACGACACGGACGCCTTCGCCTTCGTCAAGGACGTCCCTGAGGGTGAGCAGGCGAAGTGGACGGTATTTCAGCCTCGGGCACACCACCGTATCTGCTCGAATTACCGTGGGTTAAGGTTCCCCATGTATGAGTTTGCCTTTAAAGAGGCTGGTATTCGTTTCCCCTTCAACAGCTTTCAGGTGGGGACATTCAACCGTCTGCACCTGGCGCCGTCTCAGCTCCATCCCAATGCGCTCGCCTTCATGCGGGCATTTGAGATCGTGTGCGACTACCTCAACATCGGGAGCACCCTCACGCTCTTTTTCCGCGTCTTCACCTCCAACGTTCAACAGACCAGGGGTGACATAGCTGGGTCTCCTTCAAACATCCGAGGAAACTGTTCAAGGCGTACTCGGATTCAATTAGGAATTTCAAAGATAGGTTCTGAAATTCTGGTACCAGACGTGTGATGTTAAGGTGCGATGTCACAACAACACACTCTGCACAATGGACAGCAATAACAGTAAATAAATAAACACAACGATTTGTTCACCCAGTTCGGTCTAACTACCTACGTCTGGGGGCTACCAAGCCAGGGATGAATTTCACTACTTGTAGAATTAAATTACAGACTCAACAACCCAGTTGACAATCTCCTAATCTTAATTCCTACTAGTGACTTTCTACCTAAGAAACCACTTAGATATGAGAACACTACTCAATCCCTAAAACCACTCAAAGAACAACCTCTTTGAGAACTCTTGATTCTGCTTCACAGCTTTGATCAAGTAATACAACTCTCTTTGCTTCACAGCTTTAGAGAGGACAGAATACGACACAGCAATTCACCCTAGAATTCTGGTTATACACCTTGTACAAAATACTCAAGACACTCAGCCTCTGCTCTTGATCTTCTCCCCGTATTTCTGTACTTTTTCCTTTGGTCTTGTGCGCTTTATATAGCTCCTGAATTGGGCTTGGACTTGTCACAATATTTGATCAGATTTGTTAATTAAAACTGAATCTTCAAAACAGATTTTATCCCCAAAATCTTTTTAAATCTTCAACCTTTTAATTCTCCAACAGATCTGCAATCAAATCTCCCATGTAACAGAAAATATCTATCCCAAGATATTCTCATCCAATGAGTCAACCACTCTCCACAATTCCAGCTAATACGCGTGCCCTAACAACCTGCTGTTGTTATTAATTCTGTAGGTCTGATGTTACAACATCACCTGTGTGACATCAGACATCCAACTTCAGCACTTAACTACTTAACACAGACCAGTGTTAAGACTTCAATGTTACAACATCAGCACCTTGACATCAACATTGAATATACTTTGTTTTACCAAAATTCTAGCCAATCCAGGAACTAACAATCTTCCCCTTTTGCTAATTTTGGCTAAAACAACTTCTGCACTCTGCACCTTCAGAGATTTCAGCAGCGGAATAATCTTCAGAAATTTGAAACTCATTAGCAGCAGTTTGACAATCTTCATAGTCTTCATAACTTGATCTGCTGCAACACCATCTTCATTATTGACAACAGCCAATTGGTGCTCCCCCTCAAAAACATGAACCAGCATCACAGCTGTTCAGTAGCTCACAATGTGCAGCACTTCTCCCCCTTGATGTCTGCTTGGCTGCACTCTTTAAATGCTATGATATCTTCACTAGCAGCTCAGTCTAAACTCCCCCTCAATAACTCTAAACTCCCCCTCAATAACTGCATCAACACCTTTTACTTTTAGCAGCAACAATTACTCTCTTTGTGGCAATTTTTAACTCTCCCCCTTTTTAGCCATAATTAGACAAATTATGCCAATTCATATGACCTACACTTCATCACATGCGACATAATACAAGCCCTACTGTTAGTAGCAACAAGATCTATGCAATCTCCAAACACAATGTTCTGACATTATTAAAGACATGGTCAAAACCACATTCCAACACTTTTGACTAGACTGGCGATACAAACAATGCTTTAGAAAAACCATTATAAAACCACTCTTTCTCCTTTGCTCAGCACAACACTCCAATAAAGCATGAGTCAATCAAGCTCCAAAGTATCAACCAAGAAACTCAAGCATGAGGATAAAAATCTAGAACCTCTGATGAAGAAGGTCAAATCTCAGACGACATCAGGTCCTTCTTCAGGAGCAACAAAAACTGGCAGGACTTCAGTGACAACTATGAAGCTTGGTAAGAACCATACTGCTCAAAAACAGCCTTCAGAAGATGAATGGGATACAGATTAGAAGGCATTTCTGGATGCAGGTGATTGGCATGAGGATGTAGTTTAACCTTGTATCTTCAAATATCTAATAAAACTCCAATCATATTTTAGATTTTTCTGTAACTCTACAAAATTCTTTACAGTACTTTTCTATTGCTTTGCTGATAATTGTACTGCCTTAATATGAACCAACAGCCTAATGTCATAGCATGCTATCTGACATTATATCCTCATAAGATTCAACCAATCTCCATAATCTTGATCAGCATGCAATCTTCACAATATATGTACCTTTGCTGCAAAATCCATAGACAAATACTTCCCCTGTCAAGATTAACAAATGCTCTAGATGGAGATGAACATTTGAGCACATTTACATGCATTTTGGTACCACTGTCCCTTTCACCAAGGGCTATCATACAATTCATCTTCACCATCCAAGGCAAACCTTCTACTTCATCATTCTCCCGTATGACTATGTAGATGCTCCTTAGATATAATGTAAGCACAAAGACATCCTTCACCAAGGATACTCTTGACACTCTTGACACCAGGGTATTACATATGCTCCACTACTGGATTTACTATCAGCAAAATAATCCAAACTCAACACTGTGTCACAAACTCCACAAATTCTCAGCTTACTTATAAGCTTTACTGAGATCCAGTCTCTTCAAGAGATCACACTTCCTCTTTCCTTACATCCACCAGTAGTTGTTGAAACTGGTGATGTCTTCAAAGACAGTAGTCATGCTTAAACACATGACCATAATCTCCACTTCTTCTGACCAAAATGCTAGAGCATTCAACTCCACATGTCCAATCTTAATCATCTTCCAGATCTAACCACCAGCAAACATGATGTTATAACATCTTTTGGGACATCAGCTTCTCATCACCATTCAAAGGACTCATTGCACAGAGAAGTCCTTCAAGAAGCTCCCAATAAAACACAGTCAGAGCAACTTATCCATACACACCTGAATACCATAAGTTCCCACACCCTCTCTGAACCATATCCTAGCAAACTCAACCATATCCAGAGTATTTATACCAAATTCTTTTTCCAGAACATACTTCCACCATTTTATGAAAAGCACAGGAATGTTATCTAGTATGTCCTTTTGAATTTTCTCAGAAGTTCTAACAACAACGGCTTCCTTCATTTGAGAGATATCCTGGACATTATCCTCAGACTTATCTCTGATCTTCCTAGAGATGAACACTTTACTCCTGGATTTTGTAGTACCATCCACATAGATTTTCTGCTTAGCAGTTCTCATCTTTGGAGGTGACTCAATAGCTTTCCTCTTTCTTGATTTCAGTCGTTTAGCAACCCTAGGAACCACTTTTGCAATTAGTTCATCATCAGCTCTAACATCTGCATCTTCCAACCTAAGGATTGTCAACTTGTGGAATTTTTCTTCTGAACTATAGGAGTCATTAGTCAGGTTGTCATCTTTCTTGGCCTTACAAGTATTCAACTCCCAACACTTCTTAAGGTCACAGCTTTTGATCCTTCTATCAACATTGTTGACTCCTTCATCTTGCTCACATAATTGACTACTCACATCATCCAACTTAGGAGTAAAAGCACCATAAGTCATTAACCCAGATTGACTTTTCACCATACTTTCACACTTGATGTCATCATCTGATGTTACAGCATCATCACTAGATAAGTTGTCCACTTGAGGTATCCACTGATAGCAATTATCTTTGGATCTTACTCCCTTCATCACTACCTCATTCTGCTCATCAGCTACCACACATTCATCTTTGGTGTAGCTTACGTTGTAACCTTCATCACAAAGTTGACTTATGCTAATTAAATTAGCACTCAACCCTTGAACAAGGAGCACATTATCAAGAGTAAGGCCATCATGATTCTTCACTCTTCCAACTCCTTCTACTACTCCTTTTTCACCATTGCCAAAAATAACACCATTTGCATGGCAAGGATTGAACTCTACCAAATGCTTCTTGGATCCAGTCATGTGCTTTGAACATCCACTGTCAAAGTACCATGCATCCATAGCAAAATGTTCATCTGATGTGTGAGCCAATAGACACTTCACATTCTCCTTAGGTACCCATTGTTTAACAACTTTGGGCCTGTACTCTCTCCATCTATTTTGAGGCTGAGGGTATCCATGTAGCTTGTAGCAAGAGTACTGCATATGTCCAAACCTTCCACAATAAAAGCATCTCACCCTTTCATCTCTGAATCTTCTGCCATGATGAGATTGCTTAGGCTGCCCTCCATAATGTGATCTCCTCCTACCATAACTGACCTGCCTTCTATTATGCTGGTATCTTCTTCCATTAGGAGGCTGAGAATGCTGTTTCCTGGATTGTCTCCCATGATGGTGTGGCTTTCTTCTTCCATAGATATGAGGAACAGCATTGATGTAACCATACCCCTGATGTTGAGACACCTGATAAGACATGTGCTTTTTGAACTGAGCAACTTGCATGCTCTTGTGGTGTTGTGGGGGCATATACTGACTAGCTCCTTGTGGCTGCTTTCTCTTCTGATTAGGACCAGTCTTCTTCTCAATCTTCTTAGGTTGTGAAACATCAGCTTTCTTAGTTGTAGGATCCTGCTTCTTTGGCTGATGTTGAGACAAAGGTTGTGACACTTCCTTCTTTGAACCTGAAGTGCTTGCTTCTGAAGTTCCCTTATCCTCAGCCACATAACCTATTCCAGCTTTGTCTCCAGCAGCTTTTTCTGACTGTAGCATCTTGTCAAGAGTGGTTGTCCCACTGTTCAACATTCTAAAAGATTTAGTCACATGATTAAGATGAGCTTTGACACATAAGACTTCTTTTTCCAATTTAGCTTTGTCATTCTCTAGCTGAGCAATCTGTTTCTTCTGTTGATTCCTCTCCTGACATAGTTCAACACTCTTTAAGCACAGCTCTTTGTAGGTTGAAGCTAGCTCATCATAAGTGACTTCTCCATCACTATCATCATCAGGTTCAATAATTCCTGTCAAAGCTGTAACATGCTTTGCTGACTCAATTTCACTTTCACTATCAGAGTCAGACCAGGAAACTGTCATGCCCTTCTTCTGCTTCTTCAAGAATGTGGGACACTCTTTCTTGACATGTCCATACCCTTCACATTCAAAGCACTGAACTCCTTTATCTTGGGCAGTCTTCTCTTCATCCTTCTCTTTTGCCTTGCTGTTGTCAGAAGAGATGTTCCTGACATTAGGCCTGGAGTTATTGTTCATCCTCTTGAACACTTTGTTGAACTGTCTTCCCAACATAACTATGGCTTGAGACAGATCCTCCTGAGACTCATCATCTGTAACTTTCTTAACTTCTGCAGGAGTGGAAACGAAGGCTATACTTTTGGGCTTCTTTTCAGGTTCTTCCTCATTCAAACCAAGCTCAAAAGTTTGAAGAGATCCAATGAGCTCATCAACCCTCATCTTGCTGATGTCTTGTGATTCTTCAATGGCAGTTACCTTCATCTTGTACTTCTTAGGAAGAGACCTCAGGATTTTCCTTACAAGCTTTTCTTCTGACATCTTTTCTCCAAGGGCACTGGATGCATTAGCCAGCTCAAGCATACTCATATGGAAGTCATGGATAGTCTCCTCTTCCTTCAACTTCAGACTCTCAAACTTCGATGTTAGAAGCTGGAGTCTTGACATCTTAACTCTAGATGTTCCTTCATGAGTGGCCTTCAAAATATCCCATGCTTTCTTAGCAACCTCACAGGTATTAATTAACCTAAAAATATTCTTATCCACTCCATTGAAGATTGCATTTAAAGCTTTGGAATTTCCAAGGGCTAGCTCATCTTCTTCCTTGGTCCATTCTTCTTCCGGCTTCAGCTTTGAGGTGCCCTCTTTATCTTTGCCAGCATCATCTTTTTCAAACACCACAGGAGCTTTCCATTCTTTAATGACAGCCTTCCAAGCTCTATTGTCCAATGACTTTAAGAAAGTAGTCATTCTAGGCTTCCAATACTCATAGTTTGAGCCATCCAATATAGGGGGTCTGTTAACAAATCCTCCAACCTCTTTGTCCATCTTCACACCAGAAAGTATCTTCCCCAGATCTCACCCAGAGCCAGACAGGATGCCTGCTCTAATACCAATTGAAATTCTGGTACCAGACGTGTGATGTTAAGGTGCGATGTCACAACAACACACTCTGCACAATGGACAGCAATAACAGTAAATAAATCAACACAATGATTTGTTCACCCAGTTCGGTCTAACTACCTACGTCTGGGGGCTACCAAGCCAGAGATGAATTTCACTACTTGTAGAATTAAATTACAGACTCAACAACCCAGTTGACAATCTCCTAATCTTAATTCCTACTAGTGACTTTCTACCTAAGAAACCACTTAGATATGAGAACACTACTCAATCCCTAAAACCACTCAAAGAACAACCTCTTTGAGAACTCTTTATTCTGCTTCACAGCTTTGATCAAGTAATACAACTCTCTTTGCTTCATAGCTTTAGAGAGGACAGAATACGACACAAAAATTCACCCTAGAATTCTGGTTATACACCTTGTACAAAATACTCAAGACACTCAGCCTCTGCTCTTGATCTTCTCCCCGTATTTCTGTACTTTTTCCTTTGGTCTTGTGCGCTTTATATAGCTCCTGAATTGGGCTTGGACTTGTCACAATATTTGATCAGATTTGTTAATTAAAACTGAATCTTCAAAACAGATTTTATCCCCAAAATCTTTTTAAATCTTCAACCTTTTAATTCTCCAACAGATCTGCAATCAAATCTCCCATGTAACAGAAAATATCTATCCCAAGATATTCTCATCCAATGAGTCAACCACTCTCCACAATTCCAGCTAATACGCGTGCCCTAACAACCTGCTGTTGTTATTAATTCTGCAGGTCTGATGTTACAACATCACCTGTGTGACATCAGACATCCAACTTCAGCACTTAACTACTTAACACAGCCCAGTGTTAAGACTTCAATGTTACAACATCAGCACCTTGACATCAACATTGAATATACTTTGTTTTACCAAAATTCCAGCCAATCCAGGAACTAACAAGTTCTACTATGTCATGCTCGCGACGCACGACGCTGTGTGTACGCTTTATGACATCGTGACCGACAATTTTGGGGAGGAGAGGTTTGTGTCTAAGTGTCCCCTGGAGTGGGAGGATGCGCACTTCGCGCTTAGTACGGACGAATACCTCGTGAAACTTGGCGAGCTGTCGGAGGAGGACAAAGGAGCGTACGCCACACTGGTCGCATATGTTACCAGTTTTAACCAGGAAGAGTGTGTAGGTAGGGATGGAAATTACAGCCTTGACTCTCGAGGAAGAGTTATGACCACGGTCCGTTACATAAACACCAGGGGTCTCCTTGAGTGCAAGTCTCCCGATGAGGCCAAGAGGTTCTTAGGTAGGAGCTCCTTGTCCTGTTCGGACGTCCACTTAGTTTTGTTTCTTTGTGCTAAATTTTTTCATGTTTTCCCTTGCAGCTCAAATGTCGAACGCCACCGAGCGCATCCTGAAGTTGGTCACTGAACGGGCACCTAAGCGAACAAAGAGCCGCGTTCGAGATGTTATTCAAGCTGCGGCGTCGGCTGGAACGACGAGTGGCTCCGCCTCTCCACAGTGTAGCCAGTCTCCTCCTCTGGAAGGCACCCCTGCCAAGAAAGTGAGGACCGATGGACCTGTCCTCGTGGATCTCATGGACCTTGCGTGACCGGAGAAGTTTCTGATGCCCGCCTGTCACCTTCAGCGGAATTTCTTCGGGGGAAGCCCCCTTGTCGTTGCTGAGGCTGAGGTGAAGGCAGTTCTGGGAATGGACGGTGCGGCCAGGAGAGAGGCATTTGTCGAGGACCTTACGGCCATGATGCGAGTCTTCGAGACTGCCTTGATATTGAACGAGGGGACCCCCTCTGCCTCCGAGTTACAGAAGCTGAAGGATGAATACACTGCCCTCAAGAAGGAGAAGGACAAGGTCGCGGCTGATCTGCAAAAGGCCCAGGCCAAATGCGAGGACTGTGCCAATGCCCTCTGCAAGCTGAATGAGGCGAAGGCTGCACTGAAGGCGACTCAAGAGGAGCGTGATCGCTTTCGGACCAGGATTGGAGAATTGGAAGCCGCTGTCCGTCCCGCAGAGAACGAATCCGCCGAGGAGAAAAGTTTCGCCAACCGCGCGACCCTGATAGCTAAGATTCGGGAACTTCAGCAAGATAGTCTAGAGGCCCTCGAGATAGGCTTTAAGAATGCAGTGGAGCATGTCGGTGCCGAGAATCCGGATGTTCAGCTTGCGCTCGACAGAATTAGCTCGTTCCTTCGTATGGTCAATGGCAAGTTGGAACTGCCAGAGGAAGAGGACGAGGAGGATGAACTCCGTGTCGGGGATGAGATAGCTGTTTAGTTTTGCTTGTTCGGCCTGCGTGCCACTCTCTTTTGATCTCAGTTTATCTGGCCTGCACGTCATTTGTTTTTTTTTTTTGTAATGACTTGTGCCCGGCCTGCGAGCCAAGGGCTTCTTGATACTTGTCTGTAACACCTGTACAATGGGCCTCTGCCCGCTTAATGCATTTTCGTTTATCTGCTCGTGTTATGCTTGTATGTTTTCGCTTGTGTGTGATGTTATTGTACTTGCTATACTTTGTGTATTTTTGAAGTAATAAAGATTTTGGGGTTTGCTCAACTTCGATGATCCTCGACTGCGTGGAGAGCTGGTCGAGTAGCCGGAAGTATACTCTGACCTTCGACGAGGCTAAGAGCTCGGTCGAGGTCTTAGCTTCGTGGCGTGAACTTCCCATCGCGAGCTGGGTGTTCTGCCTAATTGGTACGACGGCGCAGGAGCTCGATCGAGGTGTCCTCGTCGGATCAAAGTGCTCGCGCACACACAACGCAGCCCTTGACCATCGTGTTTTGTATAGGGGTGTCGCGCTTGTACCCTAGTGCGTCTCCGTAACCGCGACGCTAGTGTGTCGCGTGCATTACTTAACTGTAATACTGTTTTAGCTTCTCAGCGTTCCATGGTCGAGCAAGTTCTTCCCCGTGCAGATTTTCTAGGAAGTAGGCTCCCGTCCCCGTTTTTGCACGGACGCGGTACGGGCCCTCCCAGTTCGTGGCGAGTTTGCCTTCTCGCGAATCTTTCTGGTTCCTTCGTAGGACGAGGGTGCCTACTTGAAAATCATGTTTGATGACTTTTCGTTATAACGCAAAGTTATTTTCTGTTTAAGTGAAGCTTCTCAGAGAGAAGCGCCCGAACGCGTCTCCTCGAGGAAATCGACTTCTTCCCGCAGGGCTTCGTCATTTACGTCTCCGTCGAGGGTTCCCTGATCTCCACGGGGATCACCGCTTCCGTTCTGTAGGTTAGACGAAAAGGGGCTCCCCGGTCGTGGAATGCGGGGTTGTCCGGTAGGCCTAGAGGACGCTGTGTAGCTCCTCGACCCACCGTTGTTTGGCGTGGCCTAATCGACGTTTCAATCCTCGTAGGATTACTCTGTTCGCTGCTTCGGCTTGCCCGTTCGTTTGAGGGTGCTCGACTGACGTCAAGTGCTGCTTCGTGCCCAGTTTGGTGACGAAGTCCTGGAAGTTCCTGTCGGTGAACCGCGTTCCATTGTCGGTGACGATAGCTTGGGGTACGCCGAATCGGGCGAGGATGTTCCTCTTGTTGAAACGTAGTATGTTGAAGGTCGTGATTTTAGCCAGCGCTTCCGCCTCGATCCACTTCGTAAAATAATCCACCCCGACAATGAGTTATTTGTTTTGGTATGATCCCACGACGAAGGGTCTGAGGATATCCATTCCCCACCATGCAAACGGCCACGGGGAGGACAGTGTTTTGAGCTCGTTAGGAGAAGCGAGGTGCATCTCCCCATGTCGCTGGCATCTATCGCACTTCTTGACATGTTCCTTGGCGTCCTGTTGCATGGTGGGCCAGTAATACCCTGCCCGAAGTGCTTTACGGGCTAACGATCGTCCACCGAGGTGCTGTGCAGTGATTCCCTCATGGATTTCCTGGAGTATGTCGGGGACCTTAGTCTCCTCGACACACCTGGGGAGGGGAATAGAAAACCCTCGCCGGTATAGCTTATCCTCGACTATTGTGTACGAGCACGCCCGCCGTTTGACCATCCCCGCTTCCTTGGGATCTTCGGGTAGTTTTCCCGTCGTGAGATATTCGTATACCGGGGTCATCCAGCAATTGCTGTCCCCAATGGTATCTCAGAGAAAGCCCTACATTTGTCGGGGTTAGCTTCGATTCCTCGCTCTGTGAGGTAAAAGTCGAGGAACTTACCTGCTCGAACGCCGAAGGTGCATTTATCAGGGTTGAACCTCATGCGGCATCTCCTCGCTGTGTCGAACACCTTCTTGAGGTGCGCAGCATGGTCGACTTCTTCCGCGGATTTGACGATCATGTCGTCCATATAGACCTCGAGCATGTCGCCGATTTCAGCCCGAAAAACCTTGTTCATCATCCATTGGTAGGTCGCACCGGCATTCTTGAGGCTGAAGGGCATTACGTTGTAGTAGTAATTGCCCGACTCGGTCATGAAAGCCGTGTGCTGTTTATCGACCTTGTCCATGGGAATTTGGTTATATCCCGAGTATGCATCCATGAAGGATAATAGTTTGTAACCTGCAGAATTGTCGACCAGCTGGTCGATGTTAGGCAAAGGATAGCAGTCTTTCGGGCATGCCCGATTAAGATCAGTATAGTCAACACACACTCTCCATTTTCCATTATTCTTTTTGACGAGTACAACGTTGGACAGCCAGGTTGTGTACCTGGCCTCCGAAATAAAATTCTCCTCTAGGAGGTCTTTTACAGCTTTTTCAGCAGCCTCCGCCTTTTCGGGAGACTGCTTACGCCTACGTTGAGCTATGGCCCTAGTGGCCAGATCTACTACGAGTTGATGGCAAGCCACCTCGGGGTCAAGGCCAGGCATCTTTGAGGCACTCCATACGGACAGATCAGTGTTCTCCCGAAGACATGCCTTCAGCTGTTCCTTCTCCAGGTCGAGGATCCCAGCGCCAATCTTCACGTTACGGTCTGGATCATCCCCGAAGGCCACGAGCTCAAAGTCTCCGTCGGGGATGGGGTGTGTTGGGTGGAGAGGTCGCCCGTTGTTTTTCTCCTGGAGGTCGAGGTCCTCTGTTGCGCCCTCTTCGTGCTCGTCCATGAACCGGTTGTCGAGGTCGATCGCGTTGACGCGCGGGAGAGGTCTCTGTACGGTTTCCGTGGATGGCTTTGCTCCGGTCTTGGGCTTGGTGCTGATGGAACTCATGCCTTTGATTGCAGCGTCGAAGCACCTTCTGGCCGCGTCTATGTCCCCGTGCATCGTAACCACACGTCCCCTGGTCGTGTAGTACTTCATCTTGAGGTGGACCGTTAATGTCACTACTATGAGTTCGGCCAAGGTGGTCCTCCCGAGGATGCATTTGTAGAGGGATGAACATTCGACCACCAGGAAGCGGATCTTCACCTGACGGGCAGTGTCTTCGGTCCCGAATGTGACCATCAATTCAACGTAGCCCCATGGCCTGGTGGTGGTGCCATTGAACCCCTGCAGATCTGAACCAACGTACGGGGTCAGATGTCTCTCGTCGAGCTGGAGAGTCCTGAACAGATGAGCGTACATGATGTCGACCGAGCTACCCTGGTCGACAAGGATCCTTCGAACGTCAAAGTTCGCCATCTGTGCCCTGACTAGGAGGGGGATAATGGCGTTGGACGCTCCGCCTAGGAGCTCTTCAAGGTAGAAGGTGATAGGGTTTGATTTCCTTTGCACCTTCTCCAGAGTAGTGACCTTCGCCGATGTTGCGGACTCCAGCTCGTCAAATTTCCGCTTGATCGACCCGATGGACAACTTCTCGTAGCCTCCCCCGGAGATGACCATTGTCTTGGGGAAGCCTTCCCATGTGCTACGGGCAGAGACGGGGTCCTCGTGGGGGAATTTCGCCCACATGTTGCGAATTGCTTCTTGGCCCTCAATGCCTTCGGGGATAAGGAAGTCTTCGGGTCGAGTGACGCTGAGGGCGACCTGAAGCCGACTCTCGTCGGGAGGAGGTGTCGTTTCCTCGAAGTTTTGGGCTTCCCGAGAACTTGGTCAAGGAATGTCACTCTTCTGGGCGTACTTCTTTAAGTTCCCTTCCTTGATCAGGATCTCAATTTCATCTTTGAGATGGATGCAGTCTTCTGTGACATGTCTGTGGCTCCGGTGGAACCTGCAGTACTTTGACTTGTCCGTGTTTGATTTGGGGGTAGTCGGCTTCGGAAAACGGATGCCTCCTTTCAGAAATTCCGAGTTCTGGCACTTGGAGAGGATTCGCGCGCGGGGAACATTAAGTGGCGTGTATTCTGTGAACCGGCCAGCTGGTCCCCTCGGTTCGCAGGTGTCCCGGGGGCGGCCCTCCTTCTTTCTTTCTCCCCTGCGTCGGGGAGGAGAGTCTTCTTCTTTGTGGCCACAGGGGCCTTCCTTCCGCCTCGACTCGAGAGCGATCTGTGCTGTCTCCGACTCCTCGAGCTCGATGTACGATGAGCTCGTTTGAGGAGGTCCTCCAGACGGCGAGGTCTGCGGAGGCCCACGGGCTTGGCAAAATCGGATCCAAAACGTAGTCCGTGGATGATTAAATACTTCTTCATGTCGTCGGTTGTATGGAGCTCGACAGTTTCCCTGTTGAATCTCTCAATGTAGTTCCGGAGAGATTCGTTCTTCCCCTGGAAGATTCTCTCTAGTGAGGCCTCCGTCTTCGGGTGTCGACGAGACGCTGTAAAGTATTTGGTGAAGCGTTGTCTTAGTTGCTTCCAGGATGTGATCGACCCAGGTGCCAGACCCTTGTACCAAGTCATGGCGCCCTTCCGCAATGTGGTGGGGAAAAGCCTGCACTTAATGGCTCCCCTGACGTTTCTGAAGTCGGGTATGGCTTCAAAACTTTCGACGTGATCGTCTGGGTCGGCCAGGCCGTCGTAGGTCCCCAGTGGCGGGGGTTTCTCCATGCCCGCGGAAATTGGGGCGTTCATGATCTCCCATGATAGAGGGGTCTTCTGGTCATCGTCGTCACTTCTGGCCGGGGACCTCGAAGGGGATCGGTGATGCCGTGGAGGAGAATTCCTCGAACGGTTCCTCGGCCTATCCTTGGTGGTTTTGGACTTCTTGGTAGTTGAGGAAGGCCTGGTTTCCTTCCGAGGCGGGGAACGATGGCGCTTCTGGGAGATCGCCGGCTGGGGGCGTTCAAGGCGTGGCCGACGGCACTCGCGCACCGGCGAGGGGGTTCGAGATTCTTCGGAAGGAGTCATTCGCGGGGAAGGAGAACGGCGAGGTGAAGGGGGACGACGATGTCTTCGCGGGGAAGATCGTCGCGCCCGCCCTCGCTCGAGTGCTTCAATTCTGAGATTCTGGTGCATGATCAACTGATTGGTCTGATTAACCGAGGAAAATAGGGCCACGGTGCTCGAATCTGCATTAGGCGGAGGAGCAACTGGCTGGAAGACGGCTTGCTGGTCGTCTTGGAGAGCGGCGTCGTAAGTCGTGTCTTGGGAGTCCGAGGAGGCGGTATGCCCGTCTCTTACGTCACCTTCTTCGACGTTGAGGGCGGCAGCGTCCTCACGGTGGTTTCCGTTCTTGAGTTGCGTGAGGACGGTGTCCAGAGCTTTGTTCGCAGAAGGGTTATTGGACATGCTGGTGACGAGCAAAAGGATTGCTTTGGTTTATCGTTGAAGGAAAAATGGGGAAGCAATGGTTCCCACAGACGGCGCCACTGATCGTACCTGGATCAGACAGTTGTTCCGTGGCCAGCAACGTCGTATGAACTTCAGCTCCGGTGAGGTTGAAAGACGGCCGGGGGGGGGGGGGGGTGTACCTGCAAGGTACTCTGACGCTCAAGTAAGGTAAGGGTCACAAGTAAAAGCAAGTACATAAAAAGGTTAGAGTGTATGAGATTGTGTAACCTGACCCGCTCAAGTGAGAGGGTATTTATAAAGAGCCCCCAGCACGGGGCCAACGGTCACTAGCACTGGGCTGGATTGCGAGGCCCAATCCAAGTAACTGCCAGGGCTTACGTGGCGTAGTGAAGACCAGCACGTGGTCTTCGCCCTGGGGTAACCATTCCTAGATCTCCGAAATTAGGGCAGACCGATTCCATCGGGAGGTGGTTACATGAGAACGTGTCCTCGCGGGGAGGAGTCTTGCGTGTCAGGGAGAGACGTGTCCTCGCGGGAAGGACTCTTATGTGCAGAAGGAGATGGCTCTTCGTGGAAAGAAGCACCTGAGTGTCGAGGAGGGGCGAGCTCGGAGAGACTTAGCGCCTTTGCCCGATACTCTATGTCGTGTGTGCCCGAACACCGCCGAGGTGTGGCGTGTGCTCGACACTGTTGAGGTGAGCATGTGCTCGACGTTGGTCGTGCTAAGAGGCCTTTGTTGGGCCACCCCAGGACGTGTGGGTTGGGCCTTTGTTGTAGTTTTCAGATTTGCAAAATGCAATTCCTTTTACATTGAATTCTCTCTTTCTTCATCTACAATGGTGTTCATGATCTTTCACACTTCTACCTTCAAATTTAATTTTTATTTTTATTTTGTTTCTTTATTTGTTTAGTTTTTTTTTTTTTGGATGTTAGTCCACAAAATAAATAGTCAAATGTCCATTTTGATTGGCTTTTCATGCACCACAATTCATGGTTCTTATATAACTCCCCCACCAACCAAGAGATACAACATTAGTGTAGCTTTGACCTTACCAATTATTATACAAAGAAAATATTGCACCACACTGAAGACTAAATCATCATTTCACTACACTATATACTTTATCTTTGACCTTTCCAAAATCTATATACATACATGAATGAACTCTTTAACATGCAGACATTGAAAACCAGAGAAACCAAACACACATAGATGACAACACCAATCTCATCATCATCATCATTCATGAAACATACATTTCACTTTCTTCTGTCTTTGTTCCTCTTATTATTAAACCAAGCAAATTCTCAGTCTCACTCTCTTGTACATGATCAAGAACAAAAAGTACTATTAAACATAAAACAATATCTTCAAAACACTTCTTTCCTTAACCACTGGACACCATCATCGAATTCGAATCATTGTTCTTGGAAAGAAATCATTTGCACAAATGGTTTTGTCACCGGAATAACTCTCTCCGAAATCAACATCACGAAAACTATACCACCCTTTATTTGTAATGAACTCAAAAACCTTACTCATGTTGATTTCAGCTTCAACTTTATCCCTGGTGATTTTCCAACACTTTTTTATAATTGTTCAAAGCTTGTTTATTTAGACCTTTCTATGAACAACTTTGATGGTATCATTCCTAATGATATTGGAAATTTGAGTTCTTATTTACAATATCTTAATCTTGGTTCCACAAATTTTCATGGTGGTGTTCCTGATGGAATTGGAAAGTTAAAGGAACTGAGAGAGCTTAGAATCCAATATTGTTTATTGAATGGTACTGTCAGTGATGAGATTGGTGAATTGTTGAATCTTGAGTTTTTGGATTTGTCATCCAATGCTGTGTTTCCTTCTTGGAGATTGCCTTTGAGTTTAACCAATATGAAAAACTTGAAGGTTCTTTATGTTTATGGCTCTAACTTGATTGATGAAATACCTGAAAGAATCGGAGATATGGTTTCTTTGGAGAAATTGGATTTGTCTGATAATGGTTTAACCGGAGAAATTCCTAGAGGCTTGTTCATGTTGAAGAATCTGAGCATACTTTATCTTTACAAAAACAAACTCACTGGTGAAATACCTAGTTCGGTTGAAGCGTTGAACTTGACTAGCCTTGATCTTGCAGAGAACAAGCTTGTTGGGAAAATACCTGAAGATTTCGGTAAGCTTCAAAAGTTAACATGGTTGAGTTTGTCTCTCAATAGCTTATCAGGTGAAATACCAGAAAGTTTAGGCCTTCTTCCTTCTCTTGTCGATTTTCATGTCTTTTCTAACAAGTTATCAGGTACTATTCCTCCTGAACTCGGTCGATATTCAAAGCTCAAAACCTTTTTGATTTCTTCTAATAGTCTTATTGGAAAGTTGCCTGAGAATTTATGTTACCATGGTGAGTTACTCAACTTGACCGTTTTCGAAAATAATCTCAGCGGCGAGTTACCGAAATCATTAGGAAATTGTAATAGCTTGATGGACTTGAAAATTCATAAAAATGAGTTTTCTGGTGCTATTCCTAGTGGTCTTTGGACATCTTTCAATCTGTCAAATTTCATGGTAAGCAATAATAAGTTCAGTGGCGTGATTCCAGAAAGACTATCTTCGAATGTTTCACGGTTCGAGATAGGTAACAATCAGTTTTCTGGTAGAATTCCAGCTGGAGTATCTTCATGGACTAATGTGGTAGTTTTTGATGCAAGTAACAACTTGTTAAATGGAAGTATTCCGCAAGAGATAACATCTCTTCCGAAATTAACAACTCTTATGCTCGACCAGAATCAGCTCAATGGTCCGATTCCGACAAATATAATATCATGGAAGTCCTTAGTAACCTTAAATTTGAGCCGAAACCAACTTTCGGGACAAATTCCCGATACAATTGGAAAATTACCAGTCCTTAGTCAACTAGATTTGTCAGAAAATGAGTTTTCCGGCGAGTTTCCATCTGAACTTCCTAGACTCACCAATCTCAATCTGTCATCTAATCATTTGACAGGAAGGATTCCAAGTGAGTTTCAAAATTCAGGTTTTGCTAGAAGCTTTTTGGCCAATGCTGGTCTTTGTGCTGATTCACCAATACTCAACGTAACTTTGTGCGATTCTGGTTTTCGAAGCGAAAGCAAAGGATCATCATGGTCTATTGGTTTGATTATAATCCTTGTCATGGTAACAATCTTATTGGCTTTTAGTGCTGCTTTCTTGATTATCAATGTTTTCAAGAAAAGCAAGCAAGGTTTGGATAATTCATGGAAGCTTGTTTCCTTCCAAAGGCCACTACAATGATGTTGATCCTCTTTCTAAAGGTTCAAAAAGTGACACAAGGTTGGATGTGGATGATATGTGACCATGTTAGTTCTTAGAGTTTGTGTTTTTGGCATAGCTCAATGTTAAAAATGTTAAAGCCTTATAAAAAAAACTAGTACTTTGATCATATCTCTAGTGGAAATGAAATGAGATCACAATTGTAGTGACTAACAAGCAAGAATCTAATGATTTTAAGTTAGAGTTTTTGTGATATAGTCATGATGTAATGAAATATTATATTTTTAGTGGAACCATGTCATGCCATTATTTTCTGTTATAATGCATATTTTAAGAGTCGTTTCAAATTTTCGTAGGCCTTGATAGATAAGTTGTTGTTTAACCATAAAAAAAAACAAATAAACGTTCTATTTAACCACGTTTTAACTGTAATAATCTTTTATTATGTCCTATTTAGTTTTTTTTTTAATTTAGCGTCTGTCTGTTTTAGCTTAAAAAAATGAATTTTTTGTTTGTATTTTCGAAAATGGATTCTACAAAAATATTTATCAAAATATTACAAGTTTTTTTTAATTTATTTTTTATAAATTATAAGACTAATTTTGACATTCTATAACATCAATATATATTATTGAAGATCAAAACATAGTCAAAATCACAATTTTTTTAAAAAGTTGTATTTCAAAAATGATTTTCATGAAAAGCTATTTGAAATAGCTTTATAAGTGATTTTTTGAAATTTTGATATCTAAAAAAAGTTTCGATAAAATGATGAAATACCTAAAATAATATTTTAAGAATAAATATTCAAACCAAATTTTCATTTGAAGTTTTTTTAAAAAATTTCTTCGTAAATTTTTTTTCACAAAATTATATTACACTATAAAAATCATTTAAAGAAAAAAACAAAACAAACGGACCCTTAGTCCTATTTAGTAACTGTTTGACCATGACAAATTTTAAATTTTGTGCAATGACCTCGCCTTGCATATTCTCAAAAACGGCCCGACATATTTTTACACTAATTTTAATATGCATTATAAGATATATTATGACAATGTATGCTAAGTTCCATGTTAGTGACAATTATAGTACATAGGATATTAGGATGAGGAATTAATTAATGGAGCAGCAAGTTGAGGTAATGGTTTTAGTATGAAAATTGAAAAGGGAAATAACTTCAATGGTCAATGATGGTTGGCGCCAGTTGAATTCAGTTTTGTTAGGTTGGAAAGACATGTGTGTTGAATTCCATCTTCTCTAGTGATTTAGATATATGCATTAATAAATATGTGTGACTTTTCTTATATAAAAATATTTAAATTAGAGAGACATATAACATTGGAAATGAGAGAATCATCGACCTCATTGATTTATGAAGAAATTCATGCACAGGTGGGCATGTGTTTTATTGATTCTGAAAATGATATGCTGATTCATAAAATTGGTCTTAAAATTGAATACTAAAGATCAAATTGATCCTTAAAACTATTTATCATACATTGCTTCTTCATAGGATGAAGGATCAAGGATAGTGGAGAGGTTTAAGTTATAATGCTTATGAGCTAAAGAGAAACTTTGATAGGACACAAAAGATGATATCAGATACTTACTATGTTGATATGATGAATTGAGTGCATGAGCAAATCAGTTGTGAATTGTAGTGATGGCAAGTTACATTGATAATCTTGGAGATAAATTCGTAGTTTAGTGATTTTAGTAGATTGTATGAGTGAAGTTTATAATCTTGGAGATAAATGCTTATGTGTTTTTATCAGTATGATTAGGTTAAGCTTTTACGATAAAATCATGATAAAAATTTAGAATGCTTCGTATATTATATGAATGTGAATTAGTAAGTGAAGAATGATGTTGTTCTCGTGTTGTAGGTTGATTTTCTACAACTGATTTATTATAGTGAGGTGTTGATCCGGTGTGAATGTCAACTTTTCTACATCAATGATAGTGTTGTCTTCCTTATTCCACGTTGTAGAAAATGAGATGGATATCCATGTTCCTTCAAACATCTATGCACGGTGAGGCCAATTTTTACAGTGTGCAAATCTTTGAACCTCTACATCTACCATCATATGATTTACTTCCTCTATAACCTCTACGTTGATACTAATTTCCTAAAACAAATAGAATTTTTGATTCATCTATAGGAACAACAAATTTTCTTTCTTGTTGAACAAGCAAAGAATAAATATTAGTAATATTAGGAAAGGGTTCCATAAACATTATTTGGATTTGTCACAAGATTGTTGTTCATTGAAGCCCTTCAACTATATAATCACTTGTGCATCATCTTTATATTCGCGCATTTTTTTCAATGGCTTTACAATTGGCAAGACATTTGCTTTCAAGAATTGCACAAAAGTTGTCCAATTCTTGCCAAAACTTTTTCTTTTTTTTGGTAAATAAAACTTTTTCATTTTAGTAACGTAGAAATTGAGTTGTTTCAATGTTAAATTTCTTCTTGAGTATCATAAATTCTAAAGATATCACCTTGATAAAAAAAACAATCTTTTATACTTTGATCTCAGGGCTACAATCATTGCACGCGATCAAGAAAGATAGCTATCTACCATATAAGAAAGAAATAGCCTCTGGAAACTATTTTTTTACCCAACCCTCATATGTCTACATGTCATCACTTTACATGTCATCACTTTGGGGGCAACTTAAGTCTTTATTTGCTAAATCATAACTATTGAATGATAATGGTAGTGTAGCCTAACTATTTTCCTTCCGTTGTTCCCAATTTTGCATCGGTTGTATGAATTATCTTTCCATGATCTACTATTTTCTAACATACAGATCTTTCTTCCATCACATCGTGGTACTTCCATTTGAATTTAAATTTCTCTCTCTTTCTCTTCTACACGTTCTCTCTCAATCTCTTTTTCTTTCTATTCTCTTCCTCTACCTTTCTCTTCTTCTTTCTGTTCTCTTCCTCTACGTTTCTCTTCCTCTTCCCTTCTTCTCTCTTCCGCTTCCCCTTTCTTCTTTTAACTTTTTTTTTGTTAGAATTTTCGCGAACTCACTATTGTTAATTATTTGTAGTGAATTTGAAGAGAATGACTGTTTAAAAGTAAAATTTCATTACTGTGAGGCGAATGTTGACGGTGTTATTTATAAGCTCAATGACACAACCTATGTCAAGGTATTTTATTTTACTTCGTGTTTAATGTTTATGGTTTTAGGGTTTATATGTTTAGTTGATTGGGGTTTCTTACTGTTTTGATTTTTGTATTTTTCTCAGCTGTGTTGTTTTAGGCGGAAGATAATAAACTTGGTTACATTGCAAGTGTTCTGGACTGGGCCGGGATCTGCCCATCAATCGAGCAGGCCCAACCCACTCGTCTGGGGGTGGCCAAACAGGGGGGCCTCTTATCACAACCAACGACGAGCGCAGGCTCGAACCAACTATGTTGGGCACGTACCACAACTAACTCAGCAGTGCTCGGGCATAGGCAACATAGAACGCCGGGCAGAGGCACTAAGCCTCTCCGAGCTCGCCCCTCCTCGGCGACCACGTACTCCCCGAGATTCTCATCCATGCCCGCACACGAGTCCTCCACGCGAGGACACGTCTCTCCCTGCGAGGACACGTTCTCATGTAACTGCCCACTCCCGATGGAATCGGTCTGCCCTAGTTTCAGAGATCTAGGAGCAGTTACCCCAGGGCGAAGACCACATGCTGGTCTTCACTACGCCACGTAAGCCCTGACAGTTGCTTGGATTGGGCCTGGCAATCTAGCCCAGTGCTAGTGATCGTTGGGGGCTCTCTATAAATACCCCATCACTTGAGAGGGCCAGGTTATGTTCACTTTCACCTTCTTCTTCTGTACTTACTTTTTTCTCTAACAGTCACCTTACTTGAGCGTCGGAGTACCTTGCAGGTACACCCCTCCTCGCCGTCTTTCAACCACACCGGAGCTGAAGTCCAGACGACGTTGTTGGCTACTGAAACTGTCTGATCCAGGTACGATCAGTGGCGCCGTCTGTGGGAACCCTTTGCTTCCCTGTTTTCCCTCCGTTAAACCAAAGCAACTCTCATTCATCACTGTCATGGCCGACAATCCGTCCGCTACCAAAGCTCTGGACACCGTCCTCGCGCAACTCGAGAACGGGAACCACCACGAAGACGCTGCTGCCCTCCACGTCGAAGAAGGCGACGTGAGAGACGGGCAAACCGCCTCCCCAGACTCCCAAGACGCGGCTTACAACACCGCCCGCCAAGACGATCAGCAGGCCGTTTTTCAGCCAGTTGCTCCTCCACCCAATGCAGACGCGAGTACCGTGGCCCTGTTCACTTTGATCAATCATACCAATCAGCTGATAGCGCACCAGAATACGAAAATTGAAGCGTTGGAGCAAGGGCGGGCACGACGATCTTCCCCGCGAAGACATTGCCGTCCACCGTCGCCTCGACGTTCCCCTTCCTCGTGAAGGACTCCTTCAGACGAATCTCGGACCCCCTCGCCGGTACGAGAGGGCCGTCGACCACATCTCGAGCGCCCCCAGCTGACGATCTCCCAGAAACGCCCTCGTTCCCCACCTCGGAAGGAACCCAGGGCCTCCACCGCTACCAAGAAGTCCAAGCAGGTCGAAGAGAGGCCGAGGCACCGCTCGAGGAATTCCCCTCCATGACATCAACGATCCCCCTCGGTATCCCCGACAGGAAGTGACGACGATGACCAGAGGACCCCGCTGTCGTGGGAGATCATAAATGCCCCAATCCCCGCGGGCATGGAAAAACTTCCACCGCTGGGGACCTACGACGGTCTCTCCGACCCCGATGATCACATCGAGAGTTTTGAAGCGATGCTCGACTTCCGAAACGTCAGAGGAGCCATCAGGTGCAGGCTTTTCCCCACCACCTTGCGGAAGGGCGCGATGACTTGGTACAAGGGTTTGGAGCCTGGGTCGATCACGTCCTGGAAGCAGCTAAGACGACGCTTCACCAAACACTTTACTGCGTCTAGGCGACACCCGAAGATGGAAGCTGCTTTAGAAAGCATCTTCCAGGGGAAGAACGAACCTCTCCGAAATTACATCGAGAGATTCAACAGAGAAGTTGTCGAGGTCCATACGACCGACGACATGAAGAAGTATCTAATCATCCATGGACTGCATTCCGGATCTGATTTTTCCAAGTCCGTAGGTCTCCGTAGACCTCACCGTCTCGAGGACCTCCTCCAACGAGCTCAATCGTATATCGACCTCGAAGAATCCTAGGCAGCGCAGATCGCCCTTGAGTCGAGGCGCAAAGAAGGCCCCCGCGGCCATAAAGATGAAGACTCTCCTTCCCGGCGGGGAGGAGAAAGAAAGAAAGAAAATCGCCCCCGTGATCCTCGTGAACCGCGCGGACCAGCTGGCCGGTTCACGGAATACACCCCGTTAAACGCTCCCCACGCGCGTATCCTCTCCGAGTGCCAGAACTCATAATTTGTGAAAGGAGGAGTCCGCTTTCCGAAGCCCACTGCCCCCAAATCAAACATTGACAAGTCAAAATACTGTAGATTCCACTGGAGTCACAGGCATGTGACGGAAGACTGCATCCATCTCAAAGATGCGATTGAAATTCTGATCAAGAAGGGGCACTTGAATAAATACGCCCAGAAGAACGATACTCCTCGTCCCAGCTCCCGGGAAGCCCAGAATGTCGAGGAGACGACGCCTCCTCCCGACGAGAGTGTCGCTCCCAGGATTTTCATCCAGGTACAAACGCGAGAGTGGCGCGGAAAACAGAGTCGCCAGCCGTGTAAATTTATCTCAAGAGAGGGAAAGGGAACACCGCATAAACCTGAGGAAGAGGGAAAGGAATGGTCATTGCAACCATATCCTAGGTTCGGGAGTCGGTTACGCGAGGGGAAGGTGCTAGCACCCCACGCGTCCATCGTACTTGATGGGATCCACGCTTGTTGTCTAATCTAAGGGTGAGTTATCCTATCATCTATGGCTGTACTAAGACGGGGAAGGGGAAGACAAAGACAGACTCGGTAGGACGTCGACGTCCTAGGCCTACGTACCCCCTTTGTGTAATGGGGAATTCAGAGCCAACGTAGTTCGGACCAAGTTCTTTTTGTGTTTTTTATGAGCGACGTTAAGTTCGCGTCCGGCAGTTAGGGTCGATGCCTGTTTGCGACTCAGACGGAAGGTAACGTGCCCTTTTTGAAAATAGCCTTTAGTTTGACAATCCCGAAGGACAAAAAGGTTTGACGTTTGTTTGTATTTTTTAGGACAGAAATGGCTTAAGTTAGCTCATAAGTTGCATTGCACCAAAGTCTAGGGCACAGGGGAGAATACTTAACGTATCGTCCCAAGACAGGACGCTCGCTAAGCACTCTAGAAAGATGAGAGGAAACCCCTCATTTCTCATTCCCCATGCTTAAGGCTCGTGCGCAATACACTTTATACTTATTAAGTGTTTTCAAGAAGTTTGAGATGAGAAGAGAGAAGACACAAAGGAAACTCTAAGGGGGACTAAGAGTCCTAAAGTTATCATGCATGGGTGACCTACGGTTAGTGAGGTTTGACGACAACCTAAATCTAAAGAAAGGAAAGGACGAGAGAAGTAAAGAATAAGGGTGAGTATGGATGACTATCCACACCCCTAAAGAACTTACCTCAACCCCTGCATAAAAGGTTAGTACCAAACGGACATAAAAAATATCAAGGAAAATGAAAGCCAAACAATGGCATATAATAGTGATAACAATCCAAACATGAATTAAGAAGTCAAATAAACAACCCCAAGACAATGGCACAAGTGCCTTTTCAAACAAAACTCAGGCATGATCAGAAATATGCATACAAGAAGATCTCAAGTGAAAGCAATCAAATAATTAGAGAAACAACTTCTAAAATTTCCAAAATAAATATCAACATTGCTCAACCAAAGGTAAACAACATATCAAAAACTCCTGCAAATATTCAAGATGTTAGTCACTCAATCGATTATGCAAAGCTCAGATGAGAAATATGACTTAATATGCAAAAAAGGAGGACTAAAATGCAATATGAAATATTTTTAAAAATGATAGAAAAATATTTTAATGCGCTTCAGAATGTTATCTAACAAATGCAAAAAGAATGAGTTGAAAATGTTTTATGGATGCATAGAAATAAAATAAACAATTTTAGGTATGCATTATATGGATAATTCAAAAATAAAATGAACAAATATTTAATTTAGATGATAAAAAATAAAATAAAAATAAAAAATAAAATTTGTGAAAATTTTATAAAATGATAAAGAGTATGCATGAATTTTTTTGGAGTTTTTAAATGCATAAAACTATTTCTAATAATTAAAAATGAAAATGTAATAAATTAATAAAAAGAAAATAGAAAGAAAATGTAAGGGGGTGTGTTTAGTGGGAAAAATGCGTTGGAAATAAAACAATGGGCTCAGAGGGGGGGCGCAAATAGAAGGCCCAATCCAACTAAGTAATCAGAAAAATAAAAAGGAAAAAAAAAGATGTACGCATGGTCCTCAGTCAACCTAGTTGACTCATGCTTACCTTTGGATCCATCTGACGCTCCTCAACTAGTCAACGAAAAATCCATGTAATAATGATCAACAGCTATGATTGAGAAGCACACCATAAGTATCATACGCACACACACACGCGATTGGTCAGCACACTATACATCCCCACGTGACATACACCCTCCTATTTTAATGCGTTGTCACGCTTTCACTCACACGGTCCACATTAGTCAATATAAAATAAAATGTAAACAAAAGGAAATAACATGATTGGACGTACACAACAACAATGGTGGGGTAATGTACACAAGATCATAAAATAAAAATCAGAAAAAAATAAAAAATAAAATAAAACACATGGCAAGCTGATGGCCACACGATCCAAGCCATCAACGGCTGAGGGATCGTCTTCTTCATTGAAACCCTTGGCCGTCGGACCACCGCACCAGTCGCCGGAACCCTAGTTCTGGCCGCCACCTGCAACCTAAAACAACCCAGAAAATGCAAAGGCCTATACCATTTTTTCCAGAATTTCATGAGGGTCACGAATATGTCATCCAAAATCGTAAACCATTAGTGCATAATAAAAAACGCATAGAAAAAGCTTTGGGTCCAAAACTTTAAACTCAAAGTATGATTAATCCACACGTCCAAATTCAAAAATAAACGCATCAGAATCATCACCAATCATCACACATCAATATGCATATTTAAAAATGGAGTTCTATGATCATGAAAAGAATGACTAACCTGAGATGGTGCACTCCTAATCCTTGCTTTTGGCTGCGAATGGGGGATGGTTTGCACTCTATTGATCACCAGGAAGAAGTTGGTGGAAGAAGTTCTTGAAAAGCCCTAATGGATTGAGAGATATGAGTATGAGATGCTTTAGGGTTCAAGCTTGAATTCTCCACAAAGGCACGTGTTCTCTGACCTAACCAGTGCATGTATGAGTTTAAATACTCTAGGGTTTCTCACTGATAATGATTTGGGCTTGGGCAATTCTTTGTTTAGTGAGTTTTGGACAGATTTGGAATTTTTCATTATGTGAGATACACCTCCTTCCATGCATAGATATTCAAACATTTCATGAAGGATCACTTAACTTCTAATTGCTAATCACGCCCACATTTGATTGGGCCTTGAAACAATTTGATTCATGAGTTTTCAATGACTTGGCAATTTTGAATAATGGGGAATAAATGATAAATACACCATGGATTCACTTGATTCAAAGGCCCAAAATGACCCTTATGGATTGTCCTTTGATGTTGAAAAGTGCCTTGAAGCAATGGAATTAATTATAGGTCCATATGTCCCAAAATCCAAAAGTTGTGAAAATGAAACCCTAAAAACCACTTTGCCTTCTTTTGACCATAACCTGAGTTTCACAAATGATATGGAGACCCACTAATACTTGTTGGAAAGAGGAGAAAAAGATCTTCAACTTTCATGTTAGAGAAAAATTCATTTGAAGCTTCTTTGATGATGAAAAGTCAAGTTGAATGCAGTGCAGGAACTTGCCCAAAAAGGAAACTTTCAAATTATAGGTCATTTCCATATTTAGTAACTTTTGCACCAACTCCTGATTTTTGATAAATGGCATGAAACTTGACTCTTGATGACCATATGAGGATGTGAGACTTTGAAAACCTTGGAGAGAACCTCAAAATTCCACAGTTGACTTCTCCTCTTACTGTTGACTTTTACCCCATTCACCTGATTTTCAATCCATTGGCCAATTGAATCTCTCCTGAATCAAACTGATGGACAATCTTCCACTCCTAGATGCTTAGGGACCCAAGGAATACCATGGACTCAAATCTTGCCCAAAAAATCAGAAATAAACTGACTTTATAGCAAACCCTAATCTTGGTACCCTCAGTCTAGGAGGAAATAGCACAGTCTCCAAATCCAAATTCCTCTGAATATGATGTGTGTCCTCTCCAACAAAGATAAGATATGCCATTTGGTGATGATAAAAACCCAAGGAGCTTGCCCATTGGGGCAATAAACCCAAGAATCTCAAAACCCTAATCTCTGCACTGGTTAGGAGAAAGTGATCCACTTGAACTCTCTTGCTTGACCCTTTGAAGAACATCTTCTCCTCTTGAACATGCCTCAGGCACCTTGACCCCATGCTAAGAACCAATGATATTCACACATGATAATGCAAAAATGAAATGAAACATAAGCCAGTTAGTAATAAAGTAAGGAGGGCAAATTTTGGGGTGCTACAGCTGCCCCTATTCAATCAACTTGGTCCTGAGGGTATGATAGTGACGGCTTTCAGACAATCGGGATACACGGAGATTGAATACCAAAGAACCCGGAAATTTGCAATCAACAAAGGAGGGACGACTCCACTGGGGAACAAGCAATAAATGTTGCACTGTCACAACACGTACGAGTGTTGGAAATCAATACAAACAATGTATTGAAATGTCTTGAAATAAACACTAACGGGTGTTATGCTGAGAATAAACACTGACGGGTGTCAAGGAATCAAAGATATCAAATACGGACGGGTATCGAAAAGATACACGGACAGGTGTAAAAAGGTCTCAATACGGACGGGTATCAAAAAGGTACACGGACGGGTGTAAAAGGGTTTCAATACGGACGGGTATCGAAAAAGGTACACGGACGGGTGTAAAAGGCTCAATACAGACGGATATCGAGAGGGTACACGGACGGATGTAAAGAGGTTTCAATACGGACGGGTATCGAAAAGGTACACGGACGGGTGTAAAAGACTCAATACGGACGGGTATCGAGAGGGTACACGGACGGATGTAAAGAGGTTTCAATACGGACGGGTATCGAAAAGGTACACGGACGGGTGTAAAAGGCTCAATACGGACGGGTATCGAAAAGGTACACGGACGGGTGTAAAGAAGGTCAATACGGACGGGTATCGAAAAGGTACACGGACGGGTGTAAAGAAGGTCAATACGGACGGGTATCGAACAGGTACACGGACAGGTGTAAAAGCCTCAATACGGACGGGTATCAAAAAGGTACACGGACGGGTGTAAAAAGGTATCAATATGGACGGGTATCGAAAAGGTACACTGAAGGGTGTAAAAAAGGTTTTAATACGGACGGGTATCGAAAAGGTACACGGACGGGTGTAAAAAAGGTTTTAATACGGCAAAGAAAGTATCAAACCTGGCTTATGCTTCGAATGCAAACGTTTGAATTTTGCCGTAATGCTCCACACGAAGTGGAAATGCTACGCGTTTGAGGATGCAATGCAAGTGCTTATGATATGCAAAAGGGGTCCCTCCAGCAAAATAAATGTCGGAGAGAAAAGATTGATTCAGCTAGGGATGACAAAAATAAATTGTCCTCTGAATCCAGGAACTCTGCTGAGAAGGATCATACTGATCGACTCCTTGGATCGATAAATTCTGCTGGGGATGAAATCCCGAAAGAACTACCGGGGATTACACCAGTCCTTTACTGAAGGTAACATCCAAAACCTGAGATTCCTCCTCTGCTAGGGGGAGTTGAGAATGAATGCCAATAACGGAACCGGAAGTCTGTTACTGAAGATTGTTAATAACCAATTGGGCTCAGAACCTGCTGGGGGATACCAGCCCATAATACCATCCTGCTTGGGGATACCACTGAACTTAGCCTGCTGGTGGGGAGAATGACCTTACTCCCACCTTGCTGGGGATTAGAATATGACATCGTTGGTGAAAGCACGCTTCCTGACTGGATGGGGAAGGTGAACACCCTGATTCTGTGGGGAAATAACGCCTTGATCCGGAGAGAATACTTCCCAAGTCTCCTTCTGGGGAAGGTCTGCTCTGCTGAGGAAAGTGCAATCTCAATGCTGGGGAGAGCAAGCTGCTGGGGAAGTACAATCTTGTTGCCTTGCAACCTGACTTGTCTTTATGGTCATAAACGGCTCTTCGAACTTTTCACTTGCCCCAGACCACCAGGTCTAATGGAAGAAATCATCTCAAGAGGATTTTACAGAAGACCGGGCGTTCGCACTGCCCCAGGGTCCTCAAACTCTTGGAGAGATTTATCACATCTCGACATAACTGCCCCAGTCTTCATAATCCATGAAGTACATTACCTCGAAATGGATTGTAATGACTTGAAAATACTCTG
Organism: Lathyrus tuberosus; assembly: GCA_022829125.1. NCBI lineage: Eukaryota > Viridiplantae > Streptophyta > Magnoliopsida > Fabales > Fabaceae > Lathyrus > Lathyrus tuberosus. The sequence goes on from JALAZF010000194.1 coordinate 6,330,866, forward strand.
CTTCAGTATCTTGGACTCTGAGGAGGTGTTTTCAATTAACCATTTTCAGGAGTGGACAATCTCTCACGCTCTAGAGGTGGCCTGCCCCAATATGAGCTTTGAAGTGACTCTGTCCCTGATCTTAGGATGAATGCCCCAGAATAACTGAGTCTCGGAGAGATTTCTCGACGTGACTGCCCCAGATTGGCTACATCTTAACACGACTTACTGGGGAGAGCCCACTCTGCACTGAGTCTCTTGGCAGCATGCCCTTTGATATGATTGTCCTTCAGAGTTTTCAACATCTCAACCTGGCATAATCGAGCTTCTCGACTGTCGTTCATCGTGTAAGCTTCTTTGATATCAAACGCATGCAAGCAGAAAATGTTTATTATGAGAATGACAATTCTAATGCAACACCCATGTTAGCCTTGAAGTTTTTAATGAAAATGCGTCGCCAAGCCTTGTGAACGAATCACTTGCTGGGATGCGACCTTGATTTTTTGAATGGCAAAACAGTGCGCACATGCAATACCAACAAATCTTATTAGCACAACTCATAGGAGTCAGGAACGCCATCCGGTTGGAGTACGCTTTCGGAAAAACCCTGTTTCAATTAGGACTTTTAAGGGTTGTAACGTGGTCTGGTTCACGGTTTCAGAAAAAAGGATTTATGGCTCAAAATTTATCGGTGCCCACCCACTCTTCGTGATGTTCTCCAATCCTATGTTTAGTTAATCTGACCCAAACGCTCATCTCTCAAAAGGTTTATGATCTTTAAGGAACCTACGCCACTAATGATTTGGCACCTAAGGGGGTTTTGGAATAACAGTCATCCCTTTTTATCTTGTGTCTGTAATCACACGAATTTGTTCTTATCGGGGATTTTCTTTTGTAATGCTTTTCACTTTTCTTTCTTCTGCTTTTTTTATCCCTGATTTTTGCCTGGACTGACTCTTTTGAGCTTTTCGATTTTTAAGTCCAGCGGGATGCCCTAACTTTTGCCTAAGTCGCTTGTTTTCAAGTTTCGACTTAGCGGGCTTTTCTTTTTTTTTATTCCCCTTTTTCGAACAAAGCGTGTGACACTGGTTGTCTTACTTGCTTGAAAGGGTTGTGACTGCCTCACTCCTTGATTGTTGTGGTTTCACATCTCTTGACCTCTTGATGGTGGGATAGACGGTAATGGATCCTCAGATGCACACTCTCCTTGAAATTTGAACGCTCGGTCAAACTAACTGACGCCTACCCTGCCCCTGGGTTAAGTATGAGGGTTTTTTCGTACGAAAGATGCTCCTACTCCAAGGCTCAAAGGGGTTAACGAAGGTTTATCTCCCTTATATCTCCAGTGTTTTAGGGGTTTGAAACAATGCCTGTACATCCTCAACAGGGTTCTATCCAAAAGCGTACCATTAGAAATCTACGTTCTTATTTCGTCATCCTCCCTCAAGAGTTCTAGACAAGAAAATTGGTATTGCAGTGCATATAAACATTTAAGAGTGAACACGAATGGATTACTTCAAGAAAAACATACTCATTGCATTAATATCATCATAAAAACAAACAAGTCTTACATGCATACGATACTTTAACAAGAAATGAGAAACTACAAATGAAAATACGGTAAAGAAACTGAAGATTGCCATTGCTGAGGGAGCTTAATTCTATCTGGACGTACTTGCAGACTGAGTGTTCATTTGAGAAAGGAGGCTTCCATTGATGTACATATCATCTTCAGTGAATACAATGATCTCTGAGTCTACCAGGTCTTGCACCTTGTGCCTGAATACATTACATTCATCAATTGTGCCCAAACGTTCCCGAGTGGAACTCGCACCTAGCAGTCATGTCATAATCCGGAGGAATAGGGTACAGTACTGGCGCAGTACCCCCTCATTTGAATCAGAGAGTTCTTGAGCAGACGAGTAAACAACTGACTATAAGGGATAGGAATAGGATCAAATGTCCTCTTGGGCCCTCTTGGTCTCGGTTGCCCATGCTGCTGATAACTCTGCTGTCGGTGCTGATTCGGGCGCCTCACCCGTGCTTGCACTTTCCTTTCCACATTTGGCTGAGGCACAAACAAAGGTTGCTGACGTAGAGCTTTTACAGCAAAAGGTTGTGGAAAAAGTCCATGACAGGAGGTGGATCCTGCAAAGAATGGAGGAGTCTTCACTTCTTTTGCAACAGTTGGGGTAAAATCACCTTGCATATTCACGTCGCCCGACGTGAACTCAATCGCCCCTGCATCAATCAAATCCTGGACTTGGTGCTGAAAGGCCCTACATTTCTCCACAGTATGCCCTGGTGCCCCAGAATGGAAATCACAATGGGCTTTTGCATCATAGCCTGGTGGGGGATTACCGGTGAGAGGAGCCAAAGTCCTTTTCTGTACCAGTTGCCACTGAAGGAGATGCTGCAATAGCTGAGAATATGGCATGGGGAGCGGATGAAAAACTCTTTCAGACTTCTTCTGTCCCTGTGTACACTTTTTGCCCTTGGGTTTCTCTTGGGAGCCAAGACCTAGCTGCTGTTGGGAAAGTTCTGGAACTTCCGCTTGTGGAAGAGATTCACGAGGTAATCCACGATTTAAATCAGATTCCAAAGAGATGGGAGGAGTAAGGACCTCTGTTATGGAAGCGGGCACATGACTGTTTTCCTTCTTTAACACTGTTTTCAAAATCTCCATGATCAAACCCATCCGAGTCTTCATCTGATTGATCTCCTCCCTCAGCATCTTCTGCTCCTGGAGCATGTCTTCCCCAAATTGCCTCATCTGGCCTCGCATTTCCCTCAACTCAGCTTGAACTTGCTCCATGATCAACTCTTGAATGGCCTGAGGAGTTAAATCTGCACTTCTGAGATTGGAACAAGATAAGAATACCGGAGATAAACACCTGTTATGCAAAATGATTATGCAAAATGATTATGAATATGCGAATGCAAATGAACATGTTTAAAAATTCGCAGGGCGATCCACCCCTTGATTTCAGTTTAACAATAAGATAGAACGGGACTTCTGCTCATATATTAAGAAAACCAGAGGAAAACCAGATGTCAACAATCACAGCTCGAGATGATAAGTCTAAACACAATAATCATGGATCCCGACCAACAAGCCTGGTGGTGATCCTAATACAATAGAGAGAAAGAGAACTACGACATGTCATCAAAGTCCACAAGTGCCAGTTCCCCAGGTTCTACCATAGAAACAACCTTGTGAACAGGATCCAGAATAAGTGACGGGAACTTGTATCCTATGATATTCTTTTTCTTCTCAGTACTCATCCTCGATAGTCTTCAGAAACCAGAATCAAGGTTAGGATGCAACCCTGCAAATGAATAGACATGTTAGGATGCAAAATGATGATGCAAATGCACACATGGGATCAAGGCAACACTGCTGGATGCGCTGTGTTGTTAACTGAACGAGAACCACAACCCAGAAAACTAGAATTCCGAACCACTGAGATAACCAGGAACCCAAATTAGACATTGATGAGAAATCTGGAAAAACAGGGTAGGTTGAAGGTTTCGGTTACCTGCAAACCTGCAAACACCCATCCCCTCTCACGTGTGGGTACTAGGATGTTCAGTATCCCGGGCTCTCAGGTCGAGAAATGATGATACGTTCACCATTTCTAGTTTGGCATCATCATCAATCGAGGAGGCCTCAACTGATTTTCCAAAGCGGAAGGTCCTCAGCTTTGGCACTGAGGTCGAGAAACAATAGTACATTCATCCCTCGGGGTACAGTACTATCGTCAAACGAGGAGTGCCTCCACTGATTCTCTTCAAAAGATAGGGGCCATCCTATGCGAGTTCCAAAGTGGGCCCTCGGGTGCGAATGGGTTTGCCACAGGATGTGGTCTGCCACAGTCACCACTAAAGAGGGATGTTTCCACTAAGGTCCTCGATGATCGGTCACCAGAGTCGACAGCTCTCTAGATCAACACCCCAACATGCGCAAGACACACACGTTAGAATGCGTCCCAAGATAGCCTCGTCTGGTTGTGAATTTCGTGAACACACAAACGTACCAAGCGGGCACGTAGGTCCCACTACTTTCCACTCTAGTCCTAGGGTGTACTCAAGCCTGGGTATTGGGCTTACCTCTCAAAACCACCCAATCTTGCAAAACAAAAACAGCCAGCACAGCACAGCAGTATGACAGTAATAAAAATGAAATGCAATGTATAAAATACGGTAAAAATAAAATACAACAAACACAATCAAAGAAAACACAAAGACACCCAAAGAGAACAAAGACAAGCAAGCGCTAGGATTGACTTGCTTAGGGATGGACCAGCATAGGTCAACCAGAATCCCCAGCAGAGTCGCCAGCTGTCGCTCCCAGGATTTTCATCCAGGTACAAACGCGAGAGTGGCGCGGAAAACAGAGTCGCCAGCCGTGTAAATTTATCCCAAGAGAGGGAAAGGGAACACCGCATAAACCTGAGGAAGAGGGAAAGGAATGGTCATTGCAACCATAGCCTGGGTTCGGGAGTCGGTTACGCGAGGGGAAGGTGCTAGCACCCCACGCGTCCATCGTACTCGATGGGATCCACGCTTATTGTCTAATCTAAGGGTGAGTTATCCTATCATCTATGGTTGTACTAAGACGGGGAAGGGGAAGACAAAGACAGACTCGGTAGGACATCGATGTCCTAGGCCTACATACCCCCTTTGTGCAACGGGGAATTCAGAGCCAACGTAGTTCGGACCAAGTTCTTTTTGTGTTTTTTATGAGCGACGTTAAGTTCGCGTCCGGCAGTTTGGGTCGATGCCTGTTTGCGACTCAGACGGAAGGTAACGTGCCCTTTTTGAAAATAGCCTTTAGTTTGACAATCCCGAAGGACAAAAAGGTTTGACGTTTGTTTGTATTTTTTAGGACAGAAGTGGCTTAAGTTAGCTCATAAGTTGCATTGCACCAAAGTCTAGGGCACAGGGGCGAATACTTAATGCATCGTCCCAAGACAGGACGCTCGCTAAGCACTCTAGAAATATGAGAGGAAGCCCCTCATTTCTCATTCCCCACGCTTAAGGCTCGTGCGCAATACATTTTATACTTATTAAGTGTTTTCAAGAAGTTTGAGATGAGAAGAGAGAAGACACAAAGGAAACTCTAAAGGGGACTAAGAGTCCTAAAGGTATCATGCATGGGTGACCTACGGTTAGTGAGGTTTGACGACAACCTAAACCTAAAGAAAGGAAAAGACGAGAGAAGTAAAGAATAAGGGTGAGTATGGATGACTATCCACACCCCTAAAGAACTTACCTCAACCCCTGCATAAAAGGTTAGTACCAAACGGACATAAACAATATCAAGGCAAATGAAAACCAAACAATGGCATATAATAGTGATAACAATCGAAACATGAATTAAGAAGTCAAATAAACAACCCCAAGACAATGGCACAAGTGCCTTTTCAAACAAAACTCAGGCATGGTCAGAAATATGCATACAAGAAGATCTCAAGTGAAAGCAATCAAATAATTATAGAAACAACTTCTAAAATTTCCAAAATAAATATCAACATTACTCAACCAGAGGTAAACAACATATCAAAAACTCCTGCAAAAATTCAAGATGTTAGTCACTCAAACGATTATACAAGGCTCAGATGAGAAATATGACTTAATATGCAAAAAAGGAGGACTAAAATGCAATATGAAATAGTTTTAAAAATGATAGAAAAATATTTTAATGTGCTTCAGAATGTTATCTAACAAATGCAAAAAGAATGAGTTGAAAATGTTTTATGGATGCAGAGAAATAAAATAAACAATTTTAGGTATGCATTATATGGATAATTCAAAAAGAAAATGAACAAATATTTAATTTAGATGATAAAAAATAAAATAAAATTAAAAAAAAAAATTTGTGAAAATTTTATAAAATGATAAAGAGTATGCATGAATTTTCTTGGAGTTTTTAAATGCATAAAACTATTTCTAATAATTAAAAATGAAAATGTAATAAATTAATAAAAAGAAAATAGAAATAAAATGTAAGGGGGTGTGTTTAGTGGGAAAAATGCGTTGGAAATAAAACAATGGGCTCAGAGGGGGGGCGCAAATAGAAGGCCCAGTCCAACTAAGTAATCAGAAAAATAAAAAGGAAAAAAAAAAGATGTACGCATGGTCCTCAGTCAACCTAGTTGACTCATGCTTACCTTTGGATCCATCTGACGCTCCTCAACTAGTCAACGAAAAATCCAAGTAATAATGATCAACAGCTATGATTGAGAAGCACGCCATAAGTATCATACGCACACACACACGCGATTGGTCAGCACACTATACATCCCCACGTGACATACACCCTCCTATTTTAATGCGTTGTCACGCTTTCACTCACACGATCCATCACACGGTCCACATTAGTCAATATAAAATAAAAAGTAAACAAAAGGAAATAACATGATTGGACGTACACAGGAACAATGGTGGGGTAATGTACACAAGATCATAAAATAAAAATCAGAAAAGAAAAAAAAAACAAAACACATGGCAAGCTGATGGCCACACGATCCAAGCCATCAACGGCTGAGGGATCGTCTTCTTCATTGAAACCCTTGGCCGTCGGACCACCGCACCAGTCGCCGGAACCCTAGTTCCGGCCGCCACCTGCAACCTAAAACAACCCAGAAAATGCAAAGGCCTATACCATTTTGTCCAGAATTTCATGAGGGTCACGAATATGTCATCCAAAATCGCAAACCATTAGTGCATAATAAAAAACGCATAGAAAAAGCTTTGGGTCCAAAAGTTTAAACTCAAAGTATGATCAATCCACACGTCCAAATTCAAAAATAAACGCATCAGAATCATCACCACTCATCACACATCAATATGCATATTTAAAAATGGAGTTCTATGATCATGAAAAGAATGACTAACCTGAGATGGTGCACTCCTAATCCTTGCTTTTGGCTGCGAATGGGGGATGGTTTGCACTCTATTGATCACCAGGAAGAAGTTGGTGGAAGAAGTTCTTGAAAAGACCTAATGGATTGAGAGATATGAGTATGAGATGCTTTAGGGTTCAAGCTTGAATTCTTCACAAAGGCACGTGTTCTCTGACCTAACCAGTGCATGTATGAGTTTAAATACTCTAGGGTTTCTCACTGATAATGATTTGGGCTTGGGCAATTCTTTGTTTAGTGAGTTTTGGACAGATTTGGAATTTTGCATTATGTGAGATACACCTCCTTCCATGCATTGATATTCAAACATTTCATGATGGATCACTTAACTTCTAATTGCTAATCACACCCACATTTGATTGGGCCTTGAAACAATTTGATTCATGAGTTTTCAATGACTTGGCAATTTTGAATAATGGGGAATAAATGATAAATACACCATGGATTCACTTGATTCAAAGGCCCAAAATGACCCTTATGGATTGTCCTTTGATGTTGAAAAGTACCTTGAAGCAATGGAATTAATTATAGGTCCATATGTCCCAAAATCCAAAAGTTGTGAAAATGAAACCCTAAAAACCACTTTGCCTTCTTTTGACCATAACCTGAGTTTCACAAATGATATGGAGACCCACTAGTACTTTTTGGAAAGAGGAGAAAAATATCTTCAACTTTCATGTTGGATAAAAATTCATTTGAAGCTTTTTTGATGATGAAAAGTCAAGTTGAATGCAGTGCAGGAACTTGCCTAAAAAGGAAACTTTCAAATTATAGGTCATTTCCATATTTAGTAACTTTTGCACCAACTCCTGATTTTTGATAAATGGCATGAAACTTGACTCTTGATGACCATATGAGGATGTGAGACTTTGAAAACCTTGGAGAGAACCTCAAAATTCCACAGTTGACTTCTCCTCTTACGGTTGACTTTTACCATATTCACCTGATTTCCAATCCATTGGCCAATTGAATCTCTCCTGAATCAAACTGATGGACAATCTTCCACTCCTAGATGCTTAGGGACCCAAGGAATACCATCGACTCAAATCTTGCCCAAAAAATCATAAATAAACTGACTTTATAGCAAACCCTAATCTTGGTACCCTCAGTCTAGGAGGAAATATCACAGTCTCCAAATCCAAATTCCTCTGAATATGATGTGTGTCCTCTCCAACAAAGATAAGATATGCCATTTGGTGATGATAAAAACCCAAGGAGCTTTCCCATTGGAGCAATAAACCCAATATTCTCAAAACCCTAATCTCTGCACTGGTTAGGAGAAAGTGATCCACTTGAACTCTCTTGCTTGACCCTTTGAAGAACATCTTCTCCTCTTGAACATGCCTCAGGCACCTTGACCCCATGCTAAGAACCAATGATATGCACACATGATAATGCAAAAATGAAATGAAACATAAGCCAGTTAGTAATAAAGTAAGGAGGGCAAATTTTGGGGTGCTACAGAGAGTCGCCTTCAACCCCATCACCTTCTACCTCAAGGAACTCCCCGGGGGAGCACCAAACGCCACTATTCCCCTCCTGATCAGGGCACATATGGCAAACTTTGACGTTCGAAGGATCCTAGTCGACCAGGGGAGCTCGGTCGATATCATGTATGCTCATCTGTTCGGGACCCTTCAGCTCGACGAGAGGCAACTGACCCCGTACATCGGTTTAGATCTACGGGGGTTCAATGGAACCACCACCAGACCATGGGGTTACGTGGAGCTAATGGTTACATTCGGAGCCGAAGACACTGCCCGACAGGTGAAGGTCCGTTTCCTAGTGGTCGAATGCCCGTCCCTTTACAACTGCATCCTCGGGAGGACCACCCTGGCTGAACTTACGGCGGTACCATCAACGGTCCACCTCAAAATGAAGTACTACATGACCAGGGGACGAGTAGTGACGATGCACGGGGACATCGACGCGGCCAGAAGGTGCTTCGACGCCGCCATCAATGGCCTGAGTTCCATCGGCCCCAAACCCAAGACCGTGGCCAAGCCACCCCAGGACGCCGAACAGGTACCTCTCCCTCGCGTCAACGCGGTCGAACTCGACAGCAGGTTCCCGGGAGAACCCGATAAAGATGGGGTAGAGGACCTCGACCTCCAGGCGGAGAACAACGGGCGGCCTCTCTACCCAACGCGCCCCATCCCAGATAGAGACTTTGAGCTCGTGGTACTCAGGGACGATCCAGATCGTAACGTGAAGATTGGCACCGGGATCCCCGACCTGGCAAAGGAGCAGCTGAAGGAATGTCTGAAGGAGAACACCGATTTCTTCGCGTGGAGCGCATCCAAGATGTCTGGCCTCGACCCCGAGGTGGCTTGCCATCAGTTCACAGTAGATCCGGCCGCTAGGGCCATAGCACAACGTAGGCGTAAGCAGTCTCCCGAAAAAGCGGAGGCTGCTGAAAAAGCTGTAAAAGACCTCCTAGAGGCAAATTTTATTTCGGAGGCCAAATACACGACCTGGCTGTCCAACGTTGTACTTGTTAAAAAGAATAATGGAAAATGGAGAATGTGCGTTGATTATACTGATCTTAACCGGGCTTGCCCGAAAGACTGTTATCCCTTGCCTAACATCGACCAACTGGTCGACAATTCTACAGGTTACAAACTACTATCCTTCATGGACGCTTACTCGGGATACAATCAAATTCCCATGGACAAGGTCGACGAACAACACATGGCCTTCATGACCGCGTCGGGAAGCTACTACTACAATGTAATGCCTTTCGGTCTGAAGAACGCCGGTGCGACCTACCAACGGATGATGAACAAGGTTTTCCGGGCTGAAATCGGCGACATGCTCTAGGTCTACATGGACGACATGATCGTCAAATCCGCAGAGGAAGTCGACCATGCCGCGCACCTCAAGAGGGTGTTCAACACGGCAAGGAGATGTTGCATGAGGTTTAACCCCGACAAGTGCACCTTCGGCGTTCGGACAGGTAAATTCCTCAGATTTTACCTCACAGAACGAGGAATCGAGGGCAACCCCGACAAGTGTAGGGCGTTCTCCGAGCTCCCTACTCCGGACTCAAAGAAGTCGATACAATCATTGAACGGGATGCTCACCGCCCTTTCCCGCTTCGTTGCCAAATCCGCACAATACGCGCTCCCATTTTTCAAACTTCTTCGACAAAAAGCGGAGTTTGAGTGGAGCGAGGAATGTGAGCAGACGTTCATCCATTTAAAACAAGTCCTGTCACAGCCCGCGGTCCTCTCCCGGCCTGAGAGCGGGGAGACACTCTTCTTGTATCTTGCAATCACTAGTGAAGCAATCAGCGCCGTCCTCATTCGGGAAACCCCGGACGGGCAGAAGCCAGTTTACTTCACGAGCAAAGCCCTCCAAGGCCCTGAGCTCAAATATCAGCAGATTGAGAAAGTCTCCCTGGGCCTCGTCACCGCGGTCAGGAGGCTACGTCACTACTTCCTCGCCCACACCATCGTCGTAAGAACCGAACAGCCTATAAGGCAGCTCCTCGGACGACCGGACATGGCGGGGAGGATGCTCAGGTGGTCACTCGAGCTCGCCGAGTTCAACATCCAATACGAAGGGAGGAAAGCCCTGAAGGCACAAGTATTGGCCGACTTTGTAGCAGAGATGACCGTCCCGGAACCTTCGACCAACGGATCACAGAAATGGACGATCTATGTCGACGGAGCATCCAGCTCGAAGGGAAGCGGCGCGGGCATCATCCTCGAAAATGAGGAAGGCATCCTGATCGAGGTATCCCTCAAACTATCCTTCCTAACATCGAACAACCAAGCTGAATACGAGGCCTTCCTCGCAGGACTCCATCTAGCCGAGGACCTCGGCGCCAAGGAGGTCAAACTCTTCACCGACTCCTAGCTCGTGGCCTCGCAAGTCCGAGGAGAGTACCAAGCAAAGAACGACAGCCTCATAGAATACTTGGCCTTGGTAAAAGAAAAGATGAAAAAGTTCACCTCCGCGGAATTAACTCACATCCCTAGCGAGCACAATGCCCGAGCAGATGTTTTGTCCAAATTGGCGAGCACAAAGAAGAAAGGCGGGAACAAATCTGTCATACAAGAGGTGCTTTCCCGCCCGAGCATCGACAAACCGGCCATGGTTTTGGACATCAACGCCATCGGGGACATCAATTGTTGGATGACCCCGGTATACGAATACCTCACGACGGGCAAACTGCCCGAAGATCCCAAAGAAGCAGGAATGGTCAAGAGGCGGGTATGCTCGTACACTATAGTCGAGGATAAGCTATACCGACGAGGGTTTGCTATTCCCCTCCTCAGATGTGTCGAGGAGACCAAGGTCCCCGGCAAACTCCAGGAGATCCATGAGGGAATCAATGCGCAGTACCTCGGCGGGCGATCGTTAGCCCGTAAGGCGCTTCGAGCAGGGTATTACTGGCCCACCATGCAACAGGACGCCAAGGAACACGTCAAGAAGTGCGACAGATGCCAATGACACGGGGACATGCACCTTGCTCCTCCCAACGAGCTTAGTCCATTGTCCTCCCCGTGGCCGTTTGCCTGGTGGGGAATGGATATCCTCGGACCTTTCGTCCAGGGGTCGTATCAAAATAAATACCTCATCATCGGGGTGGACTACTTCACGAAGTGGGTTGAGGCGAAAGCATTGGCCAAAATCACAGCCTTCAACATACTGCATTTCTACAAAAGAAACATTCTCGCCCGGTTCGGCGTGCCTCAAGCCATTGTCAACGACAACGGAACACAGATCACCGACAGGAACTTCCAAGACTTCATCACAGCGTCCTCCGAGGATTAAGACGTCGACTAGGCGACGCCAAACAACGGTGGGTCGAGGAGCTACACAGCGTCCTCTGGGCCTACCGGACAACCCCACACTCCACCACCGAGGAGACCCCTTTCCGTCTGACCTACGGAACCAAAGCAGTGATCCCCGTGGAGATAAGGGAACCCTCGAGGAGGATAGAAGCCCCCCTCGACGGGGACGCGAACGACGAAGCCTTGAGGGAAGAGCTCGATTTTGTCGAGGAGATACGTTCGGGCGCTTCTCTCCGAGAAGCTTCACTTAAGCAGAAAATAACACTACATTATAACGACAAAGTTATTAAACGTGATTTTCAGGTAGGCACCCTCGTCCTGCGAAGGAACTAGAAAGACTCGCGGGAAGGAAAGCTCGCGGCGAACTGGGAGGGTCCGTACCGCGTCCGCGCGAAAACGGGGACAGGAGCCTACTTCCTCGAAAATCTACACGGGGAAGAACTTGCTCGACCATGGAATGCTGAAAAGCTAAAACAATATTACAGTTAAGCACTACCCGCGACTCACTAGCACCGCGCTTACGGGGACGCACTAAGGTACGAACGCGACACCCCTATACAGAACACGATGATCAGAGACCGTGTTGTGTGTGCGCGAGGACCTTTGATCCGACGGGGATACCTCGATCGAGCTCCGCCGTCGTTGTACCGATTAGGCAGAACACCCAGCTCGCGATGGGAAGTTCACGCCACGAAGCTAATACCTCGACCGAGCCCTTAGCCTCGTTGAAGGTCGGAATACCTCTCCGACCACCCGACCAGCTCTCCACGCGGTCAGGGACTATCAAGGTCGAGCAAATCCCAAAGTCTTAAATACTTAGACACAAAACAAAGTATAGGAAATGCATTAACATCACACACAATTGAAACCATGCAAACAACACTAGCAGATAAACAAAATGCATTAAAACGAGCAGAAGCCCAGTATACAGGTATTACAAATGTCGAAAAGCCCCTGGCGCACAGGCCGGACACAAATCATTACAAAGAAAAAATGGCACGCAGGCCAAACAATCAAAAGAACTACACGGCAATCTCATCCTCGACCCGTCTTCCATCTTCCTCTTCCTCCTCCTCTGGTAGATCCAGCTTGCCATCGACCACACGAAGGAACGGGCTGATCCTGTCGAGCACCAGCGAAGCACCTGGATTCTCGGCGCCGATCTGCTCCACGACATTCTTAAAACCTATCTCCAGAGCCTCCAGACTATCTTGCTGAAGCTTCCAACTCTCCGACCCTGGTCCGAGAGCCATCAAGCTCCTCTTGAGTCGCCTTCAGGGCAGCCTTGGCCTCGTTCAGCTCGCGGAGGGTGTTGGCGTGGTCCTCGCACTGGGCCTGGACCTTCTGCAGATCAGTCGCAACCTTGTCCTTCTCCTTCTCGAGGGCAGTGTAGTCGTCCTTCAGCTTCTGTAGCTCGGAGGCGGAGGGGACCCCATCATTCAATATCAAGGCGGTCTCGAAGACCCGTATCATGGCCGCAAGGTCCTTGATAAACGCCTCTCTCCTGGCCACCCTGTCCATACCCAGAACGGCCTTCACCTCGGCATCAGCAATGACAGGGGGCTTCCCCCGAAGAAATTCCGCTTGAGGTGGCAAGCGGGCATCAGAAACTTCTCCGGCGAGACAGGGTCCACGAGATCCACGAGGACAGGCCCCTCGTTCCTCGTTTTCTTGGCAGGGGTGCTCTCCAGAGGAGGAGACTGGCTGCACTGTGGCGAGGCAGAGCCACTCGCCGTCCCAGCCGGTGCCGCAGTTTGAATAATTTCTCAGACACGGCTCTTGGTTCGCTTGGGTTCCCGCTCAGCGGCCAACTTCATGATACGCTCCATGGCGTTAGACATTTGAGCTGCGAGAGAAAACATGGAAAAAGTTAGCACAAAGAGACAAAGCAAAATGGAGGCCCGAACAGGACGAGGAGATCCCACCTAAGAACCTCTTGGCCTCACCGGGAGACTTGCATTCGAGGAGACCCCGGGTGTTTATATAATGAGCCGCAGTCACAACCCTCCCCTGGGAGTCGAGGAGGTATTTTCCATCCCTACCAACGCACTCTGCTCGGTTGAAACCATTGACATACGCGACCAACGTGGCATACGCCCCCCTGTCATCCTCCGACAGCTCGCTATGCTTCACAAGGTAATCCTCCGTACCGAGCGCGAAGTGGGCATCCTCCCACTCCAGGGGACACTTGGACACGAACCTCTCTCCCCCGGATTCGTCGGGCACAATGTCATAGAGTGTACCCACAGCCGAGTGCGTCGCGGGCATGACATAGTAGAACCTACTCTTGAAACCCCTTATTGAGTCCGAGTACGCCTTGAATAACTTCCTGGGTTGTTTGAAAGATACCCAACTATGTCGCCCGTTGTCCGTTGAACGTTGCAAATGGAAGACGCGGAAGAAGAGCTCGAGGGTGGTCCCAATCTGGAGATAGTCACAGACAATTTCAAACGCCCGCATGAAAGCGAGCGCGTTAGGATGAAGCTGCGACGGCGCCAAGTGCAGACGGTTGAAAACCCCTAGTTGAAAGCTATTGAAGGGGAGGCGAATACCAGCCTCTTTAAAGGCGAACTCATACATGGGAAACCGCAGCCCGCGATAGTTCGAGCAAATGCGATAGTGTGCCCGAGGCTGGAAAGCCGTCCACGTGGCCTCCTCTCCTTCGGGGACGTTCTCGACAAAGACAAAAGCGTCTGTGTCGTCGACGGAGAAACACGACCCTATATGCAGAGGCTCTTCCCCGGCCCATTCGTCGGTCGGACGCACGAGCATCTCCCCGGGGATCTGAGCGGGTCCATCCACGTCGGGCTCGGTGTCTATTTGGAGAATTCTCGGAATCCTTGCGGCCATTTTTTACCTGAAAAGCAAAGGAATTAGGTGAATTCGTGGCCGCGACCAAATCCACCCTTCCACCGTCGATCAAGTGAAAGGGCAGCGAGCAAGAAAACATTCGGGGACACGGCGAACTGCCCGAGTCCGTCACCCCGTCTTTTCTTTTTTCGGTCTCCAATCCTCCCATCTCACTTCCCCGTGAAATTCATCACATGTCCTCGAGACGTTCATGGAATCATCGGGACATTCATCGAGTCCTCGGGATATTCATCCCAAACCTCCGTCGAATCCTACCGGAACCCCAAGAACGCCCCACCGTTCCCGGCCGGAACCCTAACGGAGTACCGGGAACTTCCTTAACTCGCCGGAAAACTACTAAAAAAGGAAAAAAGGAACCAGAAGGGATTAAGAGCTTACTTGAGCGGTGGCGGAGAGCGGACTGGAACAACAAAAACGGCAGCGCACGGCGGTGTACGGCGGCGGAGCGGCAACGGTGAATAGAAGAAATACGAAGCGAAAAAGGTGGGAACGTGCAAATGGCACGAACTCGTCCCCTTTATAAGCCCCTCACGAGCCTCGAGGATTTCCTAGGCAATCGATTACGCTACCCTAGGGTAGCCGCCCTATGCAATGATAAGGTGTGACGCGTGGCACACGCTTCCCCAGGCACGTCTTTTCATTTCCCCAACACGTCTCTTCATTCACCTCGGTCCTGACCCCTCGTGTCCCCGCGACATCGCCCGTATGCGGCCGATCTAGTGCGAGCAGATCTATTCATTCTACTCAGCTTACCAACTGTTCCTCGTTTGGAGTCTCTTCCCCGACTAGTCAAGTCCCCCGCCTAGCTGGCCCTTAAGTCATTACTCCGACACCTCGGAGCAACGACTTGGGGGGCTCCTATTCTGGACTGGGCCGGGATTTGCCCATCAATCGAGCAGGCCCAACCCACTCGTTTGGGGGTGGCCCAACAGGGGGCCTCTTATCACAACCAACGACGAGCGCAGGCTCGAACCAACTATGTCGGGTACATACCACAACCAACTCAGCAGTGCTCGGGCACAGGCAGCATAGAACGCCAGGCAGAGGCACTAAGCCTCTCCAAGCTCGCCCCCCCCCCCCCCTCGGCGACCACATACACCCTGAGATTCTCATCCATGCCCGCACATGAGTCCTCCCCGCGAGGACACGTCTCTCCCCGCGAGGACACGTTCTCATGTAACTGCCCACTCCCGATGGAATCGGTCTGCCCTAGTTCCGGAGATCTAGGAGCAGTTACCCCAGGGCGAAGACCACGTGCTGGTCTTCACTATGCCACGTAAGCCCTGGCAGTTGCTTGGATTGGGCCTGGAAATCCATCCCAGTGTTAGTGACTGTTGGCCCCGCGCTGGGAGCTCTCTATAAATACCCTCTCACTTGAGAGGGCCAGGTTATGTTCACTTTCACCTTCTTCTTCTGTACTTGCTTTTTTCTCTGACAGTCACCTTACTTGAGCGTCGGAGTACCTTGCAGGTACACCCCCCCCCCCCCCCGGGCCGTCTTTCAACCACACCGGAGCTGAAGTCCAGACGACGTTGTTGGCTACTAAAACTGTCTGATCCAGGTACGATCAGCAAGGATTGTCGATTTCCTTGAAACCCAAGAGAAAGATCTATATTTTATGGCTCAATGGTTTTACAGAGGCGAAGACACTGTAAGATTGATTTTTAAACTGTTTTTTCGTGTGATTGTTTACAATTTTTAGGGTTACGTTTAATTTTGGAGATTCAAACTCCCCTTTCTTGTGTTTCTCACACCTTCAGGTTATTAAGATTCATCCCGAGCTTATTGACAAAAAAAAGTGTTTTTATATAGTTGTTTTTGATATTTTTGTTATTGTTGCAGGTTTCGAGAAATTAGATCTGCTTGATCTAAATTATTTCGTCAACGTTGAGAAACTACATGGGTTAATTACACCGTAACGACATCGTTTTGGATTTTGTTTTGTTTGTGTGTCCTGGTTTTTTATATGCTTTTCTGACTTCTTTTGAATTGCATATATAGACTTTCTTCCCTTCACAATATTTTATTTTTGTTTTTATATATATGTGACTCGAGTATTTAATGTCGTTGATGACCTATTTTAATGGTACAGAATAATCTCCACCAACTTTGGTCTCTTCTTAACTTTCTTCTGCCTGAAGTTTTTTGTTATGCTGAAACCTTTGATGAATGGTTTCAAATCTCTGGTGAAAATGACCAACAGGAGGTTGTTCAACAATTACAAAAGGTAACTTATAGAACTTTTTTTATTCTCGTCTTCTCTGTTAATTTGATGCATAATTGACATTTTCATTTCCTTTGTATATCAAAGTTCTCTGGCTATTTCTCCTATAAAGGTTGAAGTCAGATGTTGAGAAAGGGTTGCCACCCAAAAAAGAAACCATTCTTAAAGTGGGCATGTCACAAATGCAGAAACAGTATAATAAAGCATTACTATCGAAGGATCTTATAAAGTCGACGATTGATACAAAAGTTTTGTTGTTAGTTGTATAACCCTAATTCTGAGGCATTTAAGTAACACTTTTTTTTATTTGTTAACACATATATCAAGTTCAGATCTCAGACAATGATTCTTGAATTCAAGATTGGGATTTCAGATAGGGGAGATCTTGATTGAAGAAGTTTTATCAGAATACCCAAAGAGAACAGACTCGTGGAGTGTTTATCTTGATAGGTACACATTTTTCCATAGTAGTTACTTGGTTTTTCGTTTGCACAAATGATTATAATGTTATTGCTTTCCTGACAGAAAATTCAACGTATGGACTTAATTCGGGCACTTATTGAAAAGGACTTAATTCGGCTCCTTTTCCCATTTATGAGTTCCAATTTTTATTCTAAAAATGATCTTTTTGTAAAATAATAAAATTTGTAATGAGTAAAAATGATAGATATTTAATTCACATTTTTAATCATCGTACATCTAAATCAATTGAATATAAAATATAAGAATCAATCCATTAATAAATATAGGCAAAATAACTTTTTTCGTCCCTTAACTTTACCCCAGGGTTCAGTTTGGTCCCTTAACTTTAAAAAGTGGCAAGTTCGTCCCTTAACTTTTAAAATGGTGTCAAAGTAGTCCTTGCCGTTAGTTGGCTCAAACGTCCGTTTATTCTTGGTTTCGTGGCAGCTGACATGGATTTGGAACATCATCTTCTTCTTTCTTGGTTCTGTTTGAATAAAGCCTTTCCAATACCGGTACTCGACGCATGTGTAAACAATTTTATACCAAAAATACAAATCAACTAAACTCATAAAATTATCATACAATATAAAAATCATATGTGTCATGTGTTCAAGTTTGGGAATGAAAAACAATGGTTTTCCAACATGAGAATCGAGATCCTCTGTTTCTCGGTTTGACTTCTTGTGCGAGAATATTCGTTAGATTTTCAATTTTCTTTCAGCAACTGTTTCTTACACTTACTGTTTTAGATGGAAAATTGAAAATGTAAAGGTTCAATAAACTGTTGCTTTTAAGCATTATCATTAGAAATCATTTCGCTGTCTAGGAAAAAGTTCAATATCAATGCAAATGAGGATGCAAACCAAAACAATATAGATGTATACAGACAAAAGTAAGGACTTAGCTGAATCAGATGTACCAAATTTTGAGAAACAAAAATAAAAAAGGACGGCTTGAAAGGTGGCATTCTTTTTGGATGAATGTTGCATACAGCAAACAAGCTGACACTGGTGAAATAAGAAAACACTCGCATGCAGCAAGCATGACTTGATTTGTTTGCCTCTATACTATTTGTCTACATCCACCAAGAAACTTTTTATAATAGGATATACTACATTTCAAATCTTAACCATTAACTTTTTTATGATTATCATATGAATGGTCCAAAGCAATAAGTCTATGATGGGTAAATATTTTGATGGACCATGCTAAATGCTTGAGAATATCATCAAACACTTATTGTTTAAAACAGAACCAACAAATCAAGAGGAAAACAGTAACATCTGTGGAAATTTCTTCGAGAAACAATATATATATTAATTGATTTCTTTACACTCTGATACAGATGTTGAAAAAGTACAACACAGTGAAAGAAGGAAAGAATAAACTGGACCAATGAGGCTGATTTTCTTATTTCATCCTCAATTGATTTCATCAGTTTGCAAATCAATGTGAAAAATTATGTCAAATAATCAGAAATATATTAAATATGTAAGTTTCTGCACCATTCAAAGCTGTTGTAACTTATGAAGATGCTCGAGTAATGAAGTGGCCTTCCTTTTGGCTCTCTCTATACCGGTTCGAGCAAGTTCAGAAAGTGGTATAACGGCACCAAATCTACTGATACAGGAAAGATTATCAGTATCCTTTTGCATAGAGCAAGTAAAATGGCACCTGCATTCTCTTTGTTGCTCGATTAAAACTGGTATATTGCTGGCTTTTACTATGGAAACCTTTGCCTCTTGGTGGCTGGCAAGGACTGACATTATTGTAAGAGCTTCGTCAACCATTGATTTTCTTGAATCTGTGAGCATCTTCAACAGTGTTGTGATGATCCTCGCCCTGATTGCTCTTCCTTTGTTCCCTTGATATATGCATAAATTGAACAACGTTGTTGCTGCATCTTTCTTCCCTCGAGGGCTTCCGTTTTGGAGCAGTATTACCAACAAGAGAGAAGAACAAACTAAAAGTTTCTGCCAACAGTGTTGCATATAAAGTCCAGCTGGAAATACGTGGCACCTGTTTTTAACTTTTGACTAACAGAACCAGATAGAAGGATAAACGTTGCACCATTTTAAAAGTTAAGAGACGAACTTGCCACTTTTTAAAGTTAAGGGACCAAACTAGACCCTGGGGCAAAGTTAAGGGCGAAAAATGTTATTTTGCCATAAATATAATTAATTTCAATGTTTAAAGAGGTTCGAAATTACTACTTGTTTTAATTTTTTAAATTTTGTATGGAAAAATCTTAACACTCAATTCAGTAATTATGACACACTTATAATTAAAATAATAGTAAAAACAATTGCAATTGGTTAATCAAAATAGTAAAGTTGAACATATTTTTAAATTATTTTTTAGAGTCACGGCTTATTTTTATTAAAAATCGTGTATTTTTATGAAATATTACTAAAAATAACGTATTTTTAAGAAATATTAATAAAAATCACCTGATTTTTATTAATATTTCTTAAAATACTTTATCAAGGAGTTAATTGACTAATTAATTCCATTAAATTCTTTTCAATATATTAATTGATCCATTAAAATTCAATTAAACTTAAATAATGAAAATAAACTATATAATATCGATATCTTTTAAATAGCTTTCAAAAGTATTTTAAGAAAAAACTATAGGATTTTGAACAAGAATAAGTTAAAAATATTTTTATAAATGGACACACGGTACACGAAACTTATAAATGGGAAAAAGTTTACATGTCGATACAATTATTTTTTATAAACAAGAATAAGTTACAATCATTTTTTATAAACGAAAATAAGTTATAAATATTTTAATAACCGGGAAAATTCAACTATTGATAAAATTATTTTTATAAACGGGAATAAATTACAAATACTTTTTATAAATTGACACAAGGTTCAACGCGCTTATAAACGAGAAAAAGTCTATATGTTGATGCACGGCTAGTAGATGTGAACGTATCTATGAGATACCGGCTGTAGACTTGTCATTTAATGTTCATCATTTATATCTTTGTTTTGCAATTGTTTTATATAATTGAAGTTATAAACGGTTTTACGATTTTTTATAAATACGGATCAATACTTAAAAGTTTGTGCATAATATTAGTAGATATTTGAAACTATGTGAATATTTATGGACGGTAAAATAAGTTATTCTATAAAAAATATTTTAGAAAAATAATTAGGGGTATGAGTGGAATTATTAGAATAAAATTTGACTTATTTAATTAAAAAATTATAATTATTGAAATGTCACTTCTTTATTTGATTAAAAAAAACTAAAATCTTACTTAAAACTACTTTTAGAATTTTTATTGTAGAATTATAAATATATATTAAATTGTTATAGATAATTATTTGTTAAATTATATGTAAAACTATATATTAAATTGTAATTTTTAATTATACGTTAAATTATCAGTAACATTAATTTTTTATATATAAAATATATTTATAATACAATTAAAAGTCGAGTATTATTACTAAATGTATACCTAATTTTTTTAATTTTATTGTAGAATTGAGTTTTAAGTAAACATTAACCTAAATTAAAAAATAAATTGTAATCTAAAAAGTATATTAAATTAGAATAATATTAAAAATTTAAATACTTAGAATTACAATTTTTTTAATCAAATAGTAAAGTTGAACGTATTGTTGTTAAACAGGATAAAATTTAATGTGGAATAAAATTTATTTCTTTTTTAATGTGGAATGTATTGTTGTTAAACGGGAAAAAAAGTATTGTTGTAACAAAATTTTTCAGTATACATTTTAATAAAAAATTTATAAATTGAAAAAAAATTATTTGAATTTTTTAAAACAAAAATCACTTAGAAAGCTTTGCAATAATTATTTTAATTATATAAATTTTAATTAATAATATTAATTATAGTTCACTTTTTTTTTTTTCCTCGACTCAATTATACAAAATCTCATCTTTAAATGTATTTAAATATGCAATAAATACTAACCATTCATTTATTTTTAATTTATTATAAAATGAATTTTCAATTTCTAAATATTAAAGTTAGTTTGACTTTGTTTTTGTTTTAGTACTTTTATAAATTAAGAAATATTAAAACAAAAGTATACATTTAAAATATTAATATTAATGCAATAATGATTTTTGTCATACAATATATTTTTTTCCAGATTATAAAACTCTATTTCTTTTATAAGTGATTTTCGTTTTTATTTTAATGAATGAAATATAATTTTAATATTTTTTTGTTACATGTAATTTTATAAACGTGAAAAAAATATATTGTTGATATAAATATTTTATAAGTGATGTATACTTTGCAAAAGTGATATATAATTTATAAACGTTAAAAAAAAATATTTTATAAGTGATGTATACTTTGCAAAAGTGATATATAATTTATTATTCTTTTAAAACATATATTGGACCTAATATAAGTAGTTTAAAAAAAATATTATTTCATTAGAGATATTTTTTCTATTATACATTATATTTTAATGAATTAATCAAAATTTCAAAAAATTTAATAGAAATAGCATCATCATAATCAATGTTTAATGATTAGGTCTCATAATTACGAACTTTATTTTTAAAGGATATAATTACGAATTTATATATTTTAAATGTATTCATATTGATTTATTTGTAATGTGATAATGAACTGAAATTTGAGTACTTTATATTCTTTTAACATAATTAATGAAGAACAACCCATTAATTTGATCTATTTTATTGTTATTCAATTACTTGTCGGCAAATATAAATTAATTTTGAATCCGAATTTCTAAAATGGTCATAATGTGTATCTAAAAAATAAATATATTTTAAATGAAAACTAAGTTATATTTATTAATATAATTAATAAAATAAACCAATTTAAATTAACATTAAAGAAAAGAATAAATAATTATAATAATAATTAATATATAATTATAAAAAATAAAAATATTTAAGATAATTGTGGTATAAGATAAAAATTAAAGTTTAGTATAAAATAAATATTCTATACAATAGAAAATAATGCACGTGTATCAATAGATTTAAATGAAACTACCATATCATTATTTGGGGGTAGCTACGCGTTTAAAGAAATTATATGGATAGAGAAGTTATGCAATGCCCTGTATAATATATACGTAGAATAATACTATACAAGCATTTTATTTGGTACTGACACTATCACAAGTGTCTATTGGCATAATTCACATACTTGACCATTACTAAACACTAATACAATATATGGTACAAGATATGAAAACTAGCCAAAACAATAAAATCTAAGATCAATATACAATATCCTCAATTGTATACAACAAATTACACAGCGGAATACAAAGCCAAGCTTCTCTTGAAACATCCAAGCATAGCTCCACTTGTAAATCAAACCTGTAATCAATGCCTGAAAAATAGCAACAACAATGGGGTGAGATATTAATCTCACTGAGTTCCCTATCTTATGGATTCTCTCGGCTTTACAGGGTTCTAGCCAAATCCTAACTCAAGTCAAGGGGAAGGGAAATGACCTTGAGCTCACAATCTCACACTATATGGAAACATGTTCATGAGTCTGTTAACTCAAAATTTATCACCAATCGATAACCTCACCAAGGCATCCCCTTTTCCCGTCCGCTTCTACGTCTAGAAGTCGACCCGAGTCATGGATCCTTGTAATTTACTTGACATACGAAATGGATTCGGATTCATCGGCCTGTTAACCGTGAACCGTCACTTCACATGGCATGTTAACCATCACAAGTCTCTTTACCCGTAGGCTCCATTCGTACTCACATGCGTGAATCAAACCTGCCAAGTAGTTATGCGTACCTTTCAGAGGAGCTCGTTACTCATGAAACTGCATCTCAAGGGAAACAGTTACGATTACGTGATCATATACACAAACGTGATTGTATTCGACAATCACAAGGCCACATTCGCCTTAAGGACTCTTTTGCCTTTCTTAATAATCATCATGATTACACATGTTCCATACTAGTGTCTTATTCTTTTCTATACCATTCGGTATTTGGACACACGCCTCGGCCTTATATGCGCGAGCGTTGTCATTAGATGATTATCAATTTCCTAGCTCATTACTAGGTTCTAATATAGGTTCATAGTAAGGTTTCCTCACTCTTCCTATTCCATATTTCAACATGCATACTCTCTCAATCATGTTTAACAATAATATATTAGGTAAAGCATATTACAATTGCATATTAGAATTACATATAATAATTCAATCACAAGTTACATAACCCTTAGGTTCCCTCCGATTTATTTAATCAGGTATCGAAAACAATATTTTCACCTTTATCATGTAAAATATTTCCACAGTTTTCCAATGGCTATCACTATGCCTCGATCGGACTTATGATCCAAAAGATATCAATTTCTAAACATTTTTCAAAAATCAACACAGTGGTAACCGGTTACCTCAGAATGAGTAACCAGTTACCCATTCTCACTGCGCATTACAGTAGCCAAAATTCAATATGGTAACTGGTTACCTCAAAATGAGTAACCGGTTACTTGGTTCATTTTTCACGCAGAATTCCGATTTTTCCTGCATGTAACCAGAAGTACAAAATTTTGTTTTGGTGGAAAGTAAGAAATACATTTTTTCACACTCTTTACATTTCCAATTCTATTCCATCAATCTATGGTATAAACCTATGTTTTTACTTCACTATCATATAGAGCATTTGAATAGCTTCCCTACGCTTCGAACAGGGACCAAAGTTGACTTACGGTTCAAAAGATATGCCCTTTTTAATTTCTGAATTTTCACACAACAGTGGTAATCGGTTACTCAATAATGGGTAACCGGTTACTTGCTTTTAAACAGCCCATAAACGTGATTTTTCCAAGGGTAACTGGTTACGCTCAGTAGGGTAACCGGTTACTACTGTAACAGGGCCAAAAATATCATTTTTCTTTATTCCAAAACACTTCTAAACCATACTCTATCAACCAAAACATGTTCCAACATAATCGACAAGCATTCCCACATACAACCCGACTATATTATTCGGTTTATTTCACGTTTTATCCGTTAGAACATTGATTTTATCAATTTCATCATTTTCTCTCCAACTCTAACCTAAGTTCAACATCAAGAATTTCTAGAACTTAAGGTATCTATCTAGAACCCACCTGATAATCGAAGAGGAGGTTGAAGAAGATGATGAGTCGATGATGATCCATGGGCTTCTTCTCAAGTTCTTCCTCTTTCTCTCTTCTCTTCTCTTCCTCTACCAACTTTTCTTCTTTTTCTTTTCCTTCTCCTTTTCTTTCTTTTCCAACACACACACACACACACACACACACACAAATATATATATATATATATATATATATATATATATATATATACTTATAATATAATATAATCCAATAGAGTAAAATATCTCCGATTGATATTTTATCGTCTAACACCAAATGATCGATTATTAGAGTTACCGTAAAATACTCTCTTGAACTAATAATTATTGATCTGACTCTTCCATCAATAATTGATCTCTTCAGAGTTCATTAGTTGCTCTATTGATCCCAAATGTCAATACTTAATATACTTAGAGGATTCCATAAATCTAATGAACCAAAGATATAGCACACAAAAGCTCATCTGATCCAATCTGATATCCAATTGAGCATTTAAATACTATGGGGTATTACACTCTCCCCCCGTTAAATTGAAATTCGCCCCCGAGTTTCCTCCACTCAACAATAATAGCAACTTGTATCCTTGGCTTAGACCCATACTAACCTTTACTTCCATTAAAATTTATGATATAATCTGATTCCAACTTGACTTCACAGCCCAAAATTCTTGTCTTTACAAATTATCAAACGTTTCGTCCTTAGTCATACTCTTATTCCCATATTGAGTTAACTTCGAACTTTTCTTTTTCTGTAATGCATTTGTTGTTCCATACGAAAAGACTTTGTCGCATGCTACCTTCGGAAAGAATTTACCATTCCATATTCCTTTACTGAGTCACAAACAGAACCGTAACACCTTATCTTGGTTCAGGATAACAAACACTCATCAAATCTTCGCGAGGTAAATCAGTGGTTCCTTTCCTTTAAGCAATTACCGACAATTATCCTTCATAAATCCTTTAACATTCAAAACCACTTCATAATTAGTCAAACGACTTCTTTTACCAGTTCCATATGGTCTGATGTTGTACATGGTACTCATTAAATCCGATATTCTATCTCTTTCGTATCACACCAAAAGGTAACACACTTAGAACAAGATCTTCTCATTTCCATACTTATGAATAACAATTTTTCCAATTCCCCATTATTCTGACTGAACTCTTCCATCTGACACCTCCCACTACACAATCCAAAATCCATCAGTGGAATGCCATGAATTCTCAAGCACTACTAGGTAACTAACAGTCGGCGGAGAAACACACTTGTCCACTGGGGTCCTTACTAACCAACGGTACACGAAACTTACTGACGTCCTAAGGTAGAACAATTTCCTCGTCGACCCACAATATTATAACATCCGTCCAACACTCTCCAGACGATAAAGGCACAGGAGTTACACTACTACAACCATAACATATACAACTCCAAATCCGGTCTAACTCGAAACAATTCATCCAAAGTAGTTTAGCAACTTTCGTTTCTAGTTACCATATCCCATAATAATTCTTCTTACGGTTTTCCGACATACTCAAGGTTCCTTGTTGATTCGAGATCTCAACCAATGACAACGTAACACCAACATAGAACTACAATCATATGCGAGTCACCACTTATCAAAACTTAAACCATCCAAGGTGTAATTGTGAGTTTCCATACCACTCACTCATTCACATACAACACTCCACATACGCACACCTTCGACGTCCCTACAACGCTTCTCAATTGATTCCACCTTTCTCACTCGTTCTGTTTCATAACCGATTTTAACTTACATGCTTAACTTCGGAACGTTCAATTCTTACTCGTACTTGTAAAGATAACTTTCAAATTTCATTCTCTCGGTAAAACACAACTGCACACAACTGGTACCACTCTCACGGTCTAAATCCGATACCATGAACTCACGGAAGATAACAATTACTAACTCTGACCAACCGTTCATACCTTACTAATACCATAATTACACACCGAAATATTCCTTGCAAGATCAATACTTCGTGAGTATTTTCCAACTTCTTCCTTAAGACTCGCAACGGTAATACACCTAAGACCTTCTCATACTCAACACAGTTCACAAGATTATTTCCCCAAAGTCAACTCTCTTGTCGTCTGAACAAATGGTCAACTACGCAACACCTTTCCACAAGTTCCGATTTCACCACACAATTCTGTCTTTCATTTACTTGCAATCCCGTTTTACATTCGCACAATACTCTCCACTCGGAGCAACATAAGGTAACAAAACACAGATGATGGTTCCTAAGGGATTTCACAATTTACCCACATGTTAATCGATTAACCTTATGATCTAATCGGTTAACTCCTCAAAATTCAGTGCAAAGCATCATCCTTGCACGTGTTAATCGGTTAACAGTGGTGCAGAAACTGAAAACCAATTCCTTTTAGTTCAAAAGCCTTCCCTACTCAAAACCATCAATCTGGTTTGTTCTAACCCACAATATCATTCTCAACTCATGGCTTTTAACTTGTGTAATATTCACTAACCATGATCCACTCAAGGTAAAACCGACAAGGTCAAAACATTAAGACGACACACTCCAACCAAGTGACAAGGCAAAATTCCAAATTCTGACGCGGTCACTGTAACACCCCCAATCTATACCCCCAATCAATTAAAGCGGTAAAAGAAAATTCAAAATTTCGTCAGAGTACATCTAAATTATCATGGCATAGACCGAGGGGTCACATTAAATTGAAACAAAACATACAACACCTGCTCATAAAGATATGCAACAGTGGGGTAGCAATCAACAGAGGAACTCAGTTCCTTACACCCACATTTCAGAATTTAGAATAAAAGCGGAAAATCTAAAACTGAATAACGTAGATATATATATCACATGAAAAGGTTGTCATACATCAAGTTGTACATGCACAAGCCAAAAGATATATATATACATAATACACAAATAATCCCAAACGGCCTCCCTAACTATCCGGTGTCACATATCAGAGCCGACCGACAAAAGAATGAAGACGCAAAGCTTCACAAAAATACCTCCAGCCACTCTAATCTGCAATGCCTCATAGAGCATTATAAAACAGCAGAAGGGTGAGAAAAACAACCATAATACAGTTGCACACAATTATATATAACACAAGGAATACATATATACATACGGTTCTCACCACAACTCATACTATAATTCAAACACAATACCGCACAACGTGTAATTCATATTTCCATCACCAAGGTATACCAACCATACACATATCCATATATCAATTTATCAATTTTATCCACAATTCCACATATAAACAAACCATAATGATTTATGCAAATGCAAGAGACCGACACGATGACTCTATGCATATGCACATGCGGTACCGACTTCCATTGTTTCTCATCACTAGTTCACTCAGGAACTCTGCTGGAATCATCGCTCGTTACGTAATGTAACTCCCCGTCGGGCATACGATGTTCCCCGTCGCTCACACCTCTTTGTATAAGGCACACGACGTTTATGGATCACTCACACCTCTTGGTATAAGGCACACGACCCAATCGCTCACACCTCTTTGTATAAGGCACACGATCGTCTACAATCATCGCTCACACCCCACACGGGCACACGACGTTATAGCGAATTCCCTCTGGAATCCAAACCGTCACTCAGGACGTCTTAACAATGCATATCATGATTCATGACATTTAATATGCATTCATAATCATGCATATATCAACAGTTACCATACATCGCAATTACTTGCTCTTAGGCCACACATCATCATCACAACACATTGCACATGCATTTTCATGTCAACACAGCACGTAAATCATAGTATATCCATACCAATAACATATTGCATGATATACATCAATTACACATGATTACTACGGCAAAAGTCGACAAAACGACACTATTTCAAATTTCCGACATAATTTAATCGGTCAACAATTCTCAAAACTATCATCACAAGCAAGAACATTTTATAAGCTTTCCAACGGTATAAAGAACATTCAAAACGGATAATCAGATCAAAAGTTATGAAATTAACAAGAAAATAAAAATGTGAAAAAAAAACTGCAAACTGCCCGGCCTAACCCTAAAACCGCCCGGCGAAACACCCTTCGCCGCTACATCGCCCGGCGAAGCACATGCGTCACCCATTCCACCAAAATGACTCAAAAGAGTCAGGAACTTGTAACCTCTGCGCCTCTTAAAACCGCCCGGCGAAAGAACGAATCGCCCGGCGAAACAAGCCCACCGCCCGGCGCTTCACACCAGAAGCAGAATTTTCTGCTTGCGTTTACACTGTTCCTCACCTCCAAAAATCTCATTTTTTCCACCCAAATCACTTCCAGCAGCAAAACCGTTAATAGCAATGGTTCATAAACATATAGAGATCATACAACACAAATTATACCAATTTCCGTCCGTGAAAACCTCGATTTCTACTCGTTTACGCGTTTTCGACCTATAACCGAAAAACTATCGAAAAACCAATACAACATACAAACACACATACATAATCATACACAACGATAAGATAATCGAGTTTCGCACCCTTACCCGATTAAATAACGCGTAGAAAAGTCGGTTGATCGATTTCCAAGTTTTTCCCAAATCTCTCTCTTTTCTTCTCTTCTCCTTTTCTTTTCTTCTTACTATCTTTTTCTCTCTTTTTCTTTCTATTTTATTATAACAACTTAACCCAAAATAAATCAAAATGCCCAAAATACCCCTACACTCAAATATCTCGCAAACGTTCCCAAAACCCGATAAAACCTCACAACATAGAAAAATAACATATTTTCAGATAAAAGTCGAAAATAAAATAAAATAATAATAAAATAATCAAAAAGACTCAATTAAATAAAAACACACAAAAACTGGGGCGTTACAACTCTCCCCCACTTAAAAATTTTCGTCCTCGAAAATATTACCTGAGACGAACAACTCGGGATACGACTCCCGCATCCGACTCTCCAACTCCCAAGTCAAATTGCCCTCAGCAGCGCCTCCCCACGCCACTTTCACAAGTGCAATATCCTTGCCCCGCAATCGCTTCACCTCGCGATCCAAAATCCTAACTGGTAATGCCTCGACTGTAAGGTTCTCCCTTACCTCAACCTCATCCATCGGAATCACATGCGACGGATCCGGAACGTACTTCCGAAGCTGTGAAACATGGAACACATCATGCAAATTCGACAGATTCGGCGGCAACGCCACCCTATTAGCCACAGCACCCACTCTCGGAGATATCTGGTAAGGACCAATAAATCGAGAAGTAAGTTTCTTCGATTTCAATGCACGACCCACACCTATTACCGACGTAACCCTCAGAAATACATGATCGCCCTCTTGGAACTCAAGATCTTTCCGTCTCCGATCATGATAACTCTTTTGCCTACTCTGTGAAGCCTTCATTTTCTCTCGAATAAGCTTCACCTTCTCCATCGTCTGCTGCACCAACTCTGGTCCAACCACCGTTCTCTCACCAGATTCGTACCAACACAAAGGTGTTCGACACCTTCGTCCATACAGTGCTTCAAACGGTGCCATTCCAATACTAGAATGAAAACTGTTATTATACGTGAACTCAATCAATGCAAGATAACTATCCCACGCACCACCTTGTTCCAAAACACACGCCCTCAACAAATCTTCCAATGACTGAATCGTCCTCTCCGTCTGACCATCCGTCTGCGGATGATAAGCCGAACTCAATCTCAATTTAGAACCCAACGCCTTCTATAAACTTTCCCAAAATCTCGAGGTAAACCTAGGATCTCGATCAGAAACAATACCCAATGGAACTCCATGCAACTTCACAATCACACTGATGTAAATCTCAGCTAACCGTTCCAAGGAAAAACTGATGTCAATCGGAATGAAATGAGCCGATTTAGTCAATCTGTCCACAACCACCCAAATAGCATTATGCCCTCTCTGCGTATTCGGCAACCCTATTACAAAATCCATCGAAATGCTATCCCATTTCCATTCAGGAATATCCAACGGCTGCAACAAACCACTAGCCCTCAAATGTTCCACCTTCGATTTCTGACACATCAAACATGCATACACAAACTGAGCCACATCTCTTTTCAATCCAGACCACCAGAAAATCTTCTTCAAATCCTGATACATCTTATTCGCTCCCAGATGTATACTCAAATTACTCTGGTTTCCTTCTTCCAAAATCATCCTTTTCAACTCCGCATCATCAGGAATACAAATTCTACCTCGGAATCTCAAAACACCCTTAATATCCACTTGAAAATCACCATTCGCATCTTTTCCGCCAACCAACATCAAATCCACAAATTTCACATCCAGCTTTTGCTTCTCACTAACCGTCTTCAGAAAATCATTAGTGATCGTTAACATTCCAAGCCTAACGCTATCCGACGTCACTTCACATATCAAACTCAAGTCTCTAAACGATTCCAAAAGTTCCCACTCCTTAACCATTAAAGCAGACATATGCAATGATTTCCGACTCAAAGCATCGGCTACCACATTAGCTTTACCAGGATGGTAATTCAAGCCAAAGTCGTAGTCCTTCAAGAATTCCAACCATCTACATTGCCTCATGTTTAGCTCTTTCTGATCAAATAGATACTTCAAACTTTTATGATCACTAAAGACTTCAAACCTTGCACCGTAGAGATAATGCCTCCAAATCTTCAACACAAAAACCACAGGCGCTAACTCAAGATCATGAGTAGGATAATTCTTCTCATGAACTCTTAATTGCCTTGAAGCATAAGCCACCACCTTACCTTCTTGCATCAGAACACCACCTAGACCAATCAAAGAAGCATCACAGTAAACCACAAATGGTTCATTAGGATTCGGCAAAATCAAAATCGGAGCTTTCGTCAATCTTCTCTTCAGCTCATTAAAACTTTCTTCGCACCGAATATCCCAAATGAACGTTTGCCCTTTACAAGTCAACTGGGTCAAAGGAAGTGCTAGCTTAGAAAAAGCTTCAATGAACCGTCGATAATAACCGGCCAAACCCAAAAAACTTCGAATTTCAGTAACAGATCTCGGAGCCTCCCATTGTAGAACGACTTCTACTTTAGATGGATCCACAGAAATACCATTACATGAAATTACGTGCCCAAGAAAACCCACCTCCGACAACCAGAATTCACACTTGGACAATTTGGCAAAAAGCTTCCTTTCTTGCAAAACCTGTAAAACAATACGCAAATGCTTCGCGTGCTCCTCCCGAGACTTAGAATAAATCAGAATGTCATCAATAAACACAACGACAAATCGATCCAAATGCTCGTGAAAAATACGATTCATGTATTCCATAAACACACCTGGCGCATTAGAAACCCCGAACGGCATCACAGAATATTCATAATGACCTTATCGTGTCCTAAAAGTCGTCTTCTGAATATCTTCTTCCTTCACCCTTATCTGATGATACCCTGATCTTAAGTCAATCTTACTGAACACACACGCACCAACCAACTGATCCATCAGATCATCAATCCTTGGAAGAGGATACTTATTCTTAATCGTCACTTTATTCAACTGGCGATAATCAATACATAATCGCATACTTCCATCTTTCTTTTTCACCAATAAAACTGGAGCACCCCAAGGAGAAACACTAGGTCTCACAAATCTCTTTTCCAACAACTCATTCAACTGTCTCTTTAACTCCACCAACTCAGATGCCGACATACGATAAGGTGCCATAAAAACAGGTCTAGTACCAGGAACTAGATCTATAGAAAACTCCACCTCTCTCTCTGGCGGCAAGTCTGAAATATCCTCAAGAAACACTTCCGAAAATTCACACACCACAGGAAACACATCAAGTGAAACTTGACTATCCACAGTCAAAGATGCAAACAATCCAAACAACTGAGCTTCATCCGCCAAAAGTCTCTTCAACTCCTTGGTAGATAAGAAACTCGAGTCTTCGTCTTCCTCAAGAGAAGGAAACCTTACCAGCTTATGATAGCAATCAATGTGAACTCGATTGAATTGCAACCAATTCATACCCAGAACCACATCTAATCCTTCCAACGGCAAACACACCAAATCCATCTCAAAGTCTTTACCATAAATGGTCAAAGGACATCTTAGACAAACCAAAGAAGTAGTTACTGACCCCATCGCTGGAGTATCAATAACCATTTCACCACCCATCAAAGACAACACAAGATCCAAACGCTTTGCGCACTCAGACGAAATAAACGAATGAGTCGCTCCAGTGTCAATAATAGCAACTAAAGGAGTACTATTAATAAAATAAGTACCTCTGATCAGACGATCTGCACTTGAAGTCTGAGTTCCTGCTAAGGCAAATACTTTCCCACCAGCTGGAGCTTGCTTCGGTTTCGGATACTTTGTACTAACATGTCCAAGCTCACCACAATTGAAACACTTCACCACGTTCCTCTTACAATCAGCTGCAATGTGTCCTACACCTTCACAGTTAGAACACTTCCTAAAATCTTTCTTGCACTCAAACTGACGATGCCCCACATCGCCACATCTATAACATCTCATAGGACCATACATTCCTCCTCCACTTGACCTTTTCTCAAAATTCCCCCTTTGTTTACCTTTATCAGCTGGTGTCACATACGGACCACCACGGAACTGTTGCTTCCCTTTCCTCTCGCTCACACTCTTGTAATATGTAGAATAAGCCTTACTGTCCTCCTCATAAATCCTACAACAATCCACCAAATCAGAAAACCTCTAAATCCTTTGATATCCAATTGCCTGCTTTATCTCAGGACGCAAACCATTCTCATACTTCACACACTTAGAAAATTCCGCAGTCGCTTCAGCATAATGAGGATAAAACTGCACAAGTTCCACAAACTTAGCAGTATAATCAACCACAGACATATTACCTTGTTTCAGTTCCAAGAACTCGATTTCCTTATTTCCTCTTACATCTTCAGGAAAATACCTCCTCAGAAACTCCATGCTAAACACAGCCCAAGTAATCTCCTCCTCTGCAGCTTCCAACACACGACGAGTACTAACCCACCAATCGTCAGCTTCTTCCAATAACATGTGAGTACCCAGTCTCACCTTCTGATCTTCAGCACAATCCATCACCCGAAAAATCCTTTCAGTCTCTTTCAGCCAAATCTGTGCACCATCCGAATCATATCTTCCTTTGAAGACAGGCGGTTTGTTCTTCCTGAACTCATCATTACCCGCAGCATGAGGTGCACCTTGCACCGCACGAGCCATAGCTTGCATAGCCGCAGCCAAAGCAGCATCATTCCTACCAGCCATATTCTGTTTATTTCCAATAACAGAAACTATGGTTAAACAAACAGCTCACTCCAATGCCAAAACCAACAAGGACTAACACAACTGACACGGACTGGCACGAACTGGCTCTGATACCACTTAATGTAACACCCCCAATCTATACCCCCAATAAATTAAAGCGGTAAAAGAAAATTCAAAATTTCGTAAGAGTACATCTAAATTATCATGGCATAGACCGAGGGGTCACATCAAATTGAAACAAAACATACAACACCTACTCATAAAGATATGCAACAGTGGGGTAGCAATCAACAGAGGAACTCAGTTCCTTACACCCACATTTCAGAATTTAGAATAAAAGCGAAAAATCTAAAACTGAATAACGTAGATATATATATCACATGAAAAGGTTGTCATACATCAAGTTGTACATGCACAAGCCAAAAGATATATATATATACATAATACACAAATAATCCCAAACGGCCTCCCTAACTACCCGGTGTCACATATCAGAGCCAACCGACAAAAGAATGAAGACGCAAAGCTTCACAAAAATACCTCCAGCCACTCTAATCTGCAATGCCTCATAGAGCATTATAAAACAGCAGAAGGATGAGAAAAACAACCATAATACAGTTGCACACAATTATATATAACACAAGGAATACATATATACATACGGTTCTCACCACAACTCATACTATAATTCAAACACAATTCCACACAACGTGTAATTCATATTTCCATCACCAAGGTATACCAACCATACACATATCCATATATCAATTTATCAATTTTATCCACAATTCCACACATAAACAAACCATAATGATTTATGCAAATGCAAGAGACCGACACGACGACTCTATGCATATGCACATGCGGTACCGACTTCCATTGTTTCTCATCACTAGTTCACTCAGGAACTCTACTGGAACCATCGCTCGTTACTTAATGTAACTCCCCGTCGGGCATACGATGTTCCTCGTCGCTCACACCTCTTTGTATAAGGCACACGACGTTTATGGATCGCTCACACCTCTTGGTATAAGGCACACGACCCGATCGCTCACACCTCTTTGTATAAGGCATACGATAGTCTACAATCATCGCTCACACCCCACACGGGCACACGACGTTATAGCGAATTCCCTCTGGAATCCAAACCGTCACTCAGGACGTCTCAACAATGCATATCATGATTCATGACATTTAATATGCACGCATAAATGCATTCATAATCATGCATATATCAACAGTTACCATACATCGCAATTACTTGCTCTTAGGCCACACATCATCATCACAACACATTGCACATGCATTTTCATGTCAACACAGCACGCAAATCATAGTATATCCATACCAATAACATATTGCATGATATACATCAATTACACATGATTACTACGGTAAAAGTCGACAAAACGACACTATTTCAAATTTCCGACATAATTTAATCGGCCAACAATTCTAAAAACTATCATCACAAGCAAGAACATTTTATAAGCTTTCCAACGGTATAAAGAACATTCAAAACGGATAATCAGATCAAAAGTTATGAAATTAACAAGAAAATAAAAATGTGAAAAAAAAAACTGCAAACCGCCCGGCCTAACCCTAAAACCGCCCGGCGAAACACCCTTCGCCGCTACTTCGCCCGGCGAAGCACAGGCGTCACCCATTCCACCAAAATGACTCAAAAGAGTCAGGAACTTGTAACCTCTGCGCCTCTCAAAACCGCCCGGCGAAAGAACGAACCGCCCGGCGAAACAAGCCCACCGCCCGGCGCTTCACACCAGAAGCAGAATTTTCTGCTTGCGTTTACACTGTTCCTCACCTCCAAAAATCTCATTTTTTCCACCCAAATCACTTCCAGCAGCAAAACCGTTAATAGCAATGGTTCATAAACATATAGAGATCATACAACACAAATTATACCAATTTTCGTCCGTGAAAACCTCGATTTCTACTCGTTTACGCGTTTTCGACCTATAACCGAAAAACTATAGAAAAACCAATACAACATACAAACACACATACATAATCATACACAACGATAAGATAATCGAGTTTCGCACCCTTACCCGATTAAATAACGCGTAGAAAAGTCGGTTGATCGATTTCCAAGTTTTTCCCAAATCTCTCTCTTTTCTTCTCTTCTCCTTTTCTTTTCGTCTTACTATCTTTTTCTCTCTTTTTCTTTCTATTTTATTATAACAACTTAACCCAAAATAAATCAAAATGCCCAAAATACCCTTACACTCAAATATCTCGCAAACGTTCCCAAAACCCGATAAAACCTCACAACATAGAAAAATAACATATTTTCAGATAAAAGTTGAAAATAAAATAAAATAATAATAAAATAATCAAAAAGACTCGATTAAATAAAAACACACAAAAACTGGGGCGTTACAGTCACACTACAAAATTTCAGCGGGATAGTTCATTTTCTGCTCAAACAACTACACTAGCGGGAAGTCAATAATGACGACATTCTAGGGTTTTAGCCACAACTCATACTTAATTCGTCCATAAGCAAAACCCAACACACAACCATTATACGATACCACAAAAGCGATGGACATAACATGTTAACACTCAACCTTGTTCTCTCACTTGAACTCCTTGGTGAGAAATAAAACAACAACGTTCTTAGTCCAACAAAAGGTAGATTTCGAATATTCTGATTGTTCATAATTACAAAAGTCTCTCTATACTTGAAAATAAATCGGGGCAATGCATCCTCTTGGAGAACCTTTCCATCACATCGTACACATTAACCGGGATTTCTTGCCCTTCACTATCCATTACACATCCCACAAACACCAAATTACTTAATGGAAGATTCGCAACCGACAATTCCCATCAACTATTTACAAAACCCTTCTGGTATAAACCATTCCAAGATTTATACTTAGTCCGTAATAATTCCCGATTTGCTTTTCGTTGTTTTACCGCAATCTTACTTCCTAAAATACAATACTCACTGTTCCACAAAGTACATCCCTTCACACTTATCTCAAGAATAAGAATCCATCACGCACACTTGTTTCACTTGAAGCATGTAAACACATCCTCGTGTTCCTTCTCACACTTCTCTACTACTCTAAGTTCCCATAAAAGTCGAACGTCCTCAACTCTCAACTTTTAGCTAGTTGGAAGATATTGTTCCGAACACACTCCTTAAGGTATTCTCGTCCATTCAAGATACCGTAGCGACCTTAGAAACTGAAACACCAATAATTATCTCACTTTCGGACCTTACGTCATACGTTCCACAAAACAACTTTCTTTTTCACGGAATGAGATTACTTGAAATCTTTATCAGTACTAGTGGTCAATCCAGCTCTACTAGCAATTTTACAGATTCCTCGATACCTTGACCAATCATCCGGTAGAGGTCCTTAACCTTCAGACTCCATCAATTCCAAAGGATTGCTTGAACAACACACTACTCTTCAATTACATGTCACACAAAGCACAACTTCCACTAAGATCTCAGATGAGCTGACCAAAACTCATCACTACTAACTCTTGGCTTGAGCCTACCCTTACAGCACAAGTTCCGACAACACTTCGGAATCCTCGTGGTCGCTCAAACATGGTTCTACCTATCACATACATAGCATTAGGTTGATCAGGCCCAACACTACATAGTATGATATTAAGATTCATGCTGGCAAGACACACTTAAGAGGCAGGAATAGATTTACTTGTGATGTTTCAAGGCTAGGTCGAGGACACGACCTGCTCTGATACCAACTGTAATGCCCTGTATAATATATACCTAGAATAATACTATACAAGCATTTTATTTGGTACTGACACCATCACAAATGCCTATTGGCATAATTCACATACTTGACCATTACTAAACACTAATGCAATATGTGGTACAAGACACGGAAACTAGCCAAAACAATAAAATCTAAGATCAATATACAATATCCTCAATTGTATACAACAAATTACACAGCGGAATACAAAGCCAAGCTTCTCTTGAAACATCCAAGCATAGCTCCACTTGTAAATCAAACTTGTAATCAATGCCTGAAAAATAGCAACAATAATGGGGTGAGATATTAATCTCACTGAGTTCCCTATCTTATGGATTCTCTCGGCTTTACAGGGTTCTATCCAAATCCTAACTCAAGTCAAGGGGAAGGGAAATGACCTTGAGTTCACAATCTCACACTATATGGAAACATGTTCATGAGTCTGTTAACTCAAAATTTATCACTAATTGATAACCTCACCAAGGCATCTCCTTTTCCCGTCCGCTTCTACGTCTAGAAGTCGACCCGAGTCATGGATCCTTGTAATCTACTTGACATACGAAATGGATTCGGATTCATCGGCCTGTTAACCGTGAACCGTCACTTCACATGGCCTGTTAACCAACACATGTCTCTTTACCCGTAGGCTCCATTCATACTCACACGCGGGAATCAAACCTGCCAAGTAGTTATGCGTACGTTTCAGAGGAGCTCGTTACTCATGAAACTGCATCTCAAGGGAAACGGTTACGATTACGTGATCATATACACAAACGTGATTGTATTCGACAATCACAAGGCCACATTCGCCTTAAGGCCTCTTTTGCCTTTAGGCCTCTTTTGCCTTTCTTAATAATCATCATGATTACACATGTTCCATACTAGTGTCTTATTCTTTTCTATACCATTCGATATTTGGACACACGCCTCGGCCTTATATGTGTGAGTGTCGTCATTAGATGATTATCAATTTCCTAGTCCATTACTAGGTTCTAATATAGGTTCATAGTAAGGTTTCCTTACCCTTCCTATTCCATATTTCAACATGCATACTCTCTCAATCATGTTTAACAACAATATATTAGGCAAAGCATATTACAATTGCATATTAGAATTACATATAATAATTCAATCACAAGTTACATAACCCTTAAGTTCCCTCCGATTTATTTAATCGGGTATCGAAAACAATATTTTTCACCTTTATCATGTAGGATATTTCCATAGTTTTCCAACGACTATCACTATGCCTCGATCAGACTTATGATCCAAAAGATATCAATTTCTAAACATTTTTCAAAAATCAACACAGTGGTAATCCGTTACCTCAGAATGAGTAACCGGTTACCCATTCTCACTGCGCATTACAGTAGCCAAAATTCAATATGGTAACCGGTTACCTCAGAATGAGTAACCGGTTACTTGGTTCATTTTTCACGCAGAATCCCGATTTTTCCTGCATGTAACCAGAAGTACAAAAATCTATTTTGGTGGAAAGTAAGAAATACATTTTTTCACACTCCTTACATTTCCAATTCTATTCCATCAATCTATGGTATAAACCTATGTTTTTACTTCACTATCATATATAACATTTGAATAGCTTCCCTACGCTTCGAACGGCGACCAAAACGGACTTACGGTTCAAAAGATACGCCCTTTTTAATTTCTGAATTTTCACACAACAGTGGTAATCGGTTACTCAATAATGGGTAACCGGTTACTTGCTCTTAAACAGCCCAGAAACGTGATTTTTCCAAGGGTAACCGGTTACGCTCTGTAGGGTAACCGGTTACTACTGTAATAGGGCCAAAAATATCATTTTTCTTCATTCCAAAACACTTCTAAACCATACTCTATCGACCAAAACATGTTCCGAGATAATCGACAAGTATTCCCACATACAACCCGACTATATTGCGTTTTATCCGTTAGAACATTGATTTTATCAATTTCATCATTTTCTCTCCAACTCTAACCTAAGTTCAACATCAAGAATTTCTAGAACTTAAGGTATCTATCTAGAACCCACCTGATAAGATGATGAGTCGATGATAATCCATGGGCTTCTTCTCAAGTTCTTCCTCTTTCTCTCTTCTCTTCTCTTCCTCTACCAACTTTTCTTCTTTTTCTTTTCCTTCTCCTTTTCTTTCTTTTCCAACATATATATATATATATATATATATATATATATATATATATATATATATATATATATATATATATAATCCAATAGAGTAAAATATCTCCGATTGATATTTTATCGTCTAACACCAAATGATCAATTATTAGAGTTACCGTAAAATACTCTCTTGAACTAATAATTATTGATCTGACTCTTCCATCAATAATTGATCTCTTCAGAGTTCATTAGTTGCTCTATTGATCCCAAATGTCAATACTTAATGTACTTAGAGGATTTCATAAATCTAATGAACCAAAATAGAGCACACAAAAGCTCATCTGATCTCATCTGATATCCAATTGAGCGATTAAATAATATGGGGAATTACAAATTATGTTTTTTTTTTTAATATTTAAACATATTTATAAGATAATACATTCCATTAATAAAATATATTATAATGATTTTGTTTATACAGTTTATCTTTATCTTTGATTACTTTTTTAATTTTTCCTTTTTTATAATTAAAATTAAATATTTTCTATTTTATTTAAATTTCAAAATCAAATGGATGACAATTCCGCGGTCCACACCCATACCGTGCGGACGTACGGTCCAAATTTGGTATTTTTCTATTTTATTACAGTTTGAAAACAAAAGCGTGTGTACCACATCAGTACCGTATGAACATACAGGTAACAAACCAGTATCGTGCGTCCGCACGGGTAACACATCAATACCATGTGAACGCCCGTATAATCATACTACTATATGTGTGAACGCACGGATTTTAACATTTTTTTATATTTTAAACCATAGTCTAAATTTTAATAAATACAACATTAAACTTAATTTTTTTATATCATTATCTTTTTGGACTGTTATATAAACTTATGTTTCTACTTATTTTCAACTAATTTTAATTTTGAATATTTATTTGTCTCATTTATTAAAATCCTTTTATTATTACAACTCTTTCAATCCTAAAAAACCATATTTTTTTTATATTTTTCACAATTGTTATTTTACAAATTATGTGTTTAATATTTTTTTTCAATAATATTTTAATATTTTAAAATTTGTTTGAATTCTCATAACAAACTGAGTAACATATCCGCGGTCCACAACGGTACCCGTGCGTCCCGCACGGGTATCCCACTAGTTACCAATTTGAAAAGGTGTAACAAGAACAATACCTAGATTCTCATTAGGATGAAAGAAATACAACTACAATATGTTATTTTGATATTTTTTGTTTGCATGGAATGAAGATTTGTCACTAACACTCTCAGTTCAGATAAACATGATTAAGTTGATTTGTAGAGAAAACAGAAATCAACAACGATGAAGAATCAAGAACTGTCTTCATCGAGAAACAAAGGAAAAAATTGGAAGAAGAAATATCAAATTCAAAGATGAATTAATGAGATAGATAGATAGATATAGAAAGATATTTTTGAAATTAGAGAATACAACAAAGATGAAGTCTCAATAGAACCAATACCATGTGAAAGTTTATGCGTAAACTCCATGTAAGAAGAAGAGAAAGAATCTCAAGTATTTCTTTGAGTCAACTCTTACCACTAATAAAAACTGAATTATGGAGTGAATTTCATTCCAAATACAACTTTATTCAGCAAGACCAGTACCATCATCCATCGCCATATCCTATGGACTCTAAACCACCAAACAAATAGCCTTCTTATACAACATATGCTTATTGCGCGGTTGAAAGAATTCTTAACCTAGTCTTCAAGCCAAAATAGTGATATGAGATTAGGGGTGTTCAAAAATATGGTTAACTGAATTGTATACTAAAATTGAACTGCATTGCACTATTAAAAAACTGAACCATTTAAATGGTTAATGAACTGAACCATTTAATTAAAACAATTCAAATTCAATTTAAAACCGGTTCATAACCAATTTTCTTTTATTAACTAGTTTAATTATATAATTTAATTAGTTTTTAATATAAGGAAAAAAAAATTAATGAAAGTAAAAAAAATTCACATTTAAATAATTTTTTTCCTTGAAAAATACAATATTTTAATATTTCTAATTTCACTCTGTTCTTCCCCAAACTTAACCCTAGATTCTCAAATTTCCCTCTAGGTTGTTCTTCCCAAAACTTGAACCCTAGATTCTCATTTAATTCATCTTCAATTTCAGTTATATCACACT
This sequence comes from Lathyrus tuberosus, assembly GCA_022829125.1. Taxonomy (NCBI): domain Eukaryota; kingdom Viridiplantae; phylum Streptophyta; class Magnoliopsida; order Fabales; family Fabaceae; genus Lathyrus; species Lathyrus tuberosus. Next base: position 6,372,601 of record JALAZF010000194.1, read on the forward strand.
CACGTGTAGCTTCACTCGTTCGTCTTCGCCCTTCTTCACGCGTGCTCTCTCCTTTGCTCTCGCGAATTACCGTCGCAGCTTCATCTCTCTCGATCGATTGGCTTCGAATTCGAGCCGGTACGCCACGAATTCCGTATTTGATTCGTATGAGCTGCTACTGATAAATGCCTCAGTTGCCTTTCGTATGTTGTTGTGGTGTTTGCGTCGTATTTCTTGTATGTCGTTCTGATTTGCTGCAATGTGTATGTTTCCCACTGTTTCTGCAATGCCCTTTTCGAATTGTGCCGCTGTGTGTGGTTTTGTATGATGATTTTCTTTATGTGGAATCTCCTCCCTTAAATCGAGTGTTGTGAATTCTTGAAGTTGTTGGTGTCTCGTGTGAATGCTGAATATGAAATTTCTCGGTGAACTCTTTGTCGTGAATATGTATGTGGTTTTGTATCAGATGCTGGCAGTTGCTCGATCTCTGTGTCAGTTGTTGATGATTGAGGGTAAGTCATGGGGATATTTTTGATACAAAAATTCTTGTGCAATTAAGTTCTGTTAATTAAAAAAGGCTTCACATGTGATATTAGCTCGGTGTGTTTTGCTTTAATAAATTTGCAGAGGAGGTTTTAAGTCAGCAACCTGTTCGGCATGTTTGTCCAGTTGCGTAGTGTTGTGATTATTTGTTTTGGTCTGCTTTCAGCTTTTCTGTTTGTAGTATCATCTTTGTAGTATCATCTTTAATATTTTAGTGAAAAGGTGTTATTGGTATTGGTGAAAATTTGATAGTGAACTGTTATGAAAATTAGTCTGAAGTTAATGTTAGTTTGAAGAGGAAAATAGTTAGTTTAGATTATTAGCTAGCTATTTTGAAATGTTGGACATTTAGAAAGTTAGAGATTTCTTTGATTGGAACTATTAGAATTGTTAATGAATCAGTTAGAAAAAGGTTAGTTAGGAGGTAAGTTAAATCGTTAGGATTGTGTTAGAGTTAGGAATGAATTTGTTAAGTGAACTTACTTTTGAATTGTTAGTACAACTGTGGGATTATGATTGCGATTGCGTTAATTAATGAGACTTTGAGCTGTTATGGAATTGATGAGGAATGACTTAGGAATTAATTATCTATGCCAATGAAACTTGACCTGTCATGAAAATTTGCATTGCTATGCAACTTGTACTGTTAGTGTTTAGAAATGTCAATTGGCTAGAGTTTTGGAATCAAATTAATTTGTATTAAGGGAAATATCATGGCACTAATCAGTTGATGTTAGAAATTCAGTTAGGAATGTTAATGAACTTGTTATTGTTAATGTTAGTAAGAGTTAGTGATGATGGAGTTAGGTTAACTATGGAATTGCTATCTTAGCTAAGGGTTTGTTGAACTGTTATGGCATTTGGTTAGAAACTAGTTAGGATATAGTTAGATGTTTAGGAATGTTAGATAGTTAGAGTTTTGGAGCTGCAATGAAGACCTGTTAGCTATATGGTTAAGGTGTAGTGGATAACTTGTTAACTGTTAGTAATTGAAACCTACCGTTAGGGTGTTGATGTTAACTGAGTTAATGTGGTGTGTTTGAATTATTGGTTAAGTACTACTTAATTAGTGAATCAATTTAAAAAAGATGTTGGTTAGTAAAATAAGCTATTACTTATGTTAATTGTCTGTAACAAAAATATTAAATCTGAGAAAAAATGAACATCCAATTTTAATTAAACCAAAAAGTTTAAAAATTGCTATTTAAACTAAAAAGTTTAAAAAAAATTTAGATTTGAATCCAATTTTATTTAAAAAAATCACAAAAAACGGTTTTTTTTTTTAATATTTAAGAAAACTAGTTTGAAAACCAGTTTAAAATTTGGTGAAAAAAATAATCCAGTTCTTCTAAAAAATTGGTTTTAAACTGGTTCTAAATTATAAACTGGTTCTGAACTGAATTGAATTGGTTTAATAGATTAACCACTTTTTGATAAAGTGGTTTTTAAAAACTGCACTAAACCATTAATATGGTTCGGTTCAATTCAGTTCATGAACCACGAACACCCCTATATGAGATGCTTAATTTTGACAGAACAATGTATGCAGAGTTTGATGTGAATATCAGAGCAAAATAACCACAGAATATTGGCATTTAATATGACTATAAGGCAGGGGAAATGTTGAGTGTAAAGTAACCAAACCCATTTAACTGAAATTAGATTCTATTAATTGAGCTTCTTGTGTGTAACTAATCCCCAGTTAAGGCCCTTGGTCTATGTTCAATACTAGAGAGGGACATCCCTGTCTGTGAAACTGCTCTGATGAATGCCATGTTTGCTGTCAAAGTTGGGGCATGCCAATGGTCACCGGTACCAAACACAATCTTGTTTTTTAATGCCAGCTTCCTAGTTGTTGGGAGGCCCATCATGCGTCTTGAAGGAGTATCCGGAACAACCCTGTGGTGATCCTCCAGCTTGTCAGTGCAAAATGTTGCAGATAAACCTAAGTGGTTCGAATAGAGAAAAAATAGCTAATTAAACTCACCTGAGATAATTCATTAACTTGTCGGCTCTAAGTTTTTCATTTGGCCCTCCGCACATTTTCACTAGCTCCTTAAATTCTGAAAGAACACTCTCACAAATTATGCCCTGCTTCCCATTTAGGACTCTACCAAATTCCACATGGATTGGATTTTGAAGTTCAGACATTATCTAGCACATAAATTGAGGAAAGCTTTTGTCAATTCACTTGACACCGATAAAAACCAGAATAGTTTATGAAAACTACATACAATGCAAATATTGAATTATTAATTAACTAAAACAAAATAAAACTTTGGATCACTGGGTCTTTCATATTTTGAAAGTTTTAATGTGTAAGCTAAAAAAATCGTTGCAACAACAAAATAAGGATTGTTAATTGAATAATTGGAATGCTTTATCATCAAGTAGAAACATGCAAAAGGTAAAAAAAAAACACAAAGCAGATGGTAAGAAATATTGATAACTCACTTGACCGATCACAAAGTCAAAGTTTCCCTTAAACCGCTGTCTCAGTTCACTTTCTGGAGTGGCCAAAAGTTTTTCTGTTCCACCATTACTAATTCCCGATACAAAAGCTATCAAAGCTGTTGTATCAAAATTTACCAGATCACTCCCACCTAAATGTTTCTTAGAATCGGTCAATTCAGAATTTTGATTGTCCAGGGAGCTTCGTTTCATTCCCATAATAACAGAATAGAATGTATCACCCAACTTTGTTTCAATAACCTCTTGTGATTGTGATAGCAGCAGTCTAGTTTCAGCTTTATCTATTGAACGCTCAAGTTGAGAAGAAGCCCCGTTAATGGCATTTTCTTCCGAAAGATGCAGTTCTGTTTCAACCTTTCCTACTGAAACCTCTACTTGAGAAGAATCCATGGTCGAATTCTCAACATTACATCCCAAATTTGGAACAGCATCTTTGTCATCGGTGAGGTTGATTTCAAGGACAAGTGCATCTCTATATGATCTAGAGATAACATTTATCCAGTCACCTTCTGTTTCTTCCAGCATGTTAGAACTGAAAACCGAAAACTCCAAATGTATTTCAGATGCCCTGAATTCGTCGCGTAGCTTGTCATAAACATGGGTTGTAATCCCATTGGCAAAGAAAATCATAACCGAGGAAGGTCTTAAAGTTAAGTTAGATTTGGCAGCAGCAAGTACTTGTTCAATGCGTAGCTTCAAACCCTTACTTTTATGACAACTATTCCATGAAATGTACTTTGGATTCCTATCAGATACTATAATCCACACAGGCTTCCCGTTGAGGATACACACCACATCGACATGGATGTCTTTGAGAGAAGAACTGTGTCTCACTTCACGACTAACTGAAGGTGATAGCGGGATTGATTTGCAAACTCTAGAAACTCCGCTTATGAAAGGTTGCTGTAGAATATGTAGAACTGCTTCCAGGTGCCCAATGTTGACACTGTTATTTTCACATAATAAACAGAAACTCATGATTTATGAAGTAATGAAGAAAGAATCAATAGTTACCTACCGCTAATGAAGTAATGAAGAAAGAATCAAACACAATAAGACAAACATGATTACACCTTTCCATTTTCACTTTAAAATATGATAAAATATAACAAAATAAAATACACTACATCAAAGTGAAGATCAACAAAACTATCAAGTCATAAACAATGATATAGTTACTTGGAAATGCTTCGTTATAGTACGACTAGCTTTAGGATCCCCTGGATAAAATAACATGGCATGGAATTCTAAATTGATAAGTTATCCAAGTTGGCCTCTGAAATTGTAGAGAGCTGGCAAGGTGGTTCATGAAGTTAAGAAATTGACAAAAACATCCCTAAAATGGTGGTCATTTTTTTCTTATGTACGCAAACAATCCAAATCTATGTTATCAATCTCGGAATGTGGCGGGCGCGGCCATCTTCAAAACGTGAACAGAAATGGAGCGGCGAGCGAAACGGCGGATATTTAGGTGACAGGGACACTAATCCAGTTAATACTAATGAACACGTAATTGTTAAAAACTTAAATAAATTAATCAAAATTCATGAAGTATTCATATTTTGAAATAAAAACCATAAGTCTAAAGCAAAACATACTTCCAAATGCCAATAAAATTCAATAAATAACTTTGCTAACCTTAAAAACTTAAGGGCAGTATCATATACGGCTATCCTTAAAATAGCGGTAACCTAAGAAAGGCATAGTTCCAATCCAATCCCATTATCGCAGTCATTCCAGCCGAGTCATATGTGACGGAACTGCACAGGCTGACACATATTTTTTTTGGTTTTGCTGTTCCGTGCCGAGAAAACAGCCGGAACGGCCGAGTTTAATAACATAGATTCAAATTGGTCTTAAAATTGAATACTACAGATCAAATTGATACTTGAAACTTATTTATGATCATAAAATAGAGATCAATTTTAGGGTTTAATAATTATTAACTGACAAGAGCATAACAATTATGAAATTGATGAAAGAGTGAATTGAGTGAGACCTGAGAGTGGTGGCAGAAGAAGGTTGAGAGAGAAAATCGAGCTCAGCGCGTGCTAATTTGAGGAGGGTTCGTCTGCATGAGTGGGTGATGTTTGAAGAAGATGGCAATTGGTGGATTGAATCAATGACGCACCTGCATCTTTGCTTTGCTACTTCAACTTGCGCAACTCTACGTTCCTCTTTCGCCATTGTTTTGTTCTTTTTGCTTTCAACTTTGAAATTATCAGCTTTTGCTCTTTAATTGCATACTCGTCTTCTCCGATTTCACATTTCTGGTTTCAGTAATGGAATTTCTTGAAACCCTAGTACTATTTTTATTTTTTATTGTTTGCTACAATACCCTTTATTCTTTTCTTTTTAATAAACTCTCTTTTTTTTTTTATGGCTAGAAAGTAATATCAAATTCATTTTTCAAAGACCTAAAATGATTATATTTAAATTAAGTGAAAAAAAATATGTTTGTTACAATTGAATGGTAGAATTTTATTGGAGGATAGTGTAAATAGTGCACTATATTTAATTAAGAATGCAAAAATGAATAGATTAAATAGATTTGAATAAGTATAAGTATTATTTTTTCAAGCTTTTGAAAGGTATCTTTCAAAAAAAATGTTGTGTATTTTTAGATAAATTTTTCTAGAGTCATGTTAGATTACATATCAACAACAAATTGGAATTAAACATCATTTTGTATCATGACTATTTCTTAATACACCACCCAAGTTTTTTATACACCACGTGAAATTTCGTTTTTGCCCCTTGATTTCAGATGTGCACAGTCGGACGCACCGTTTTTTTAAAAAACGCTTATGTGTTCCGGATGTGCACATCCGGAAACATAGGATAACTTTATTTTTTAAAATTCCTGATCTGCAGATCCGGAAAATAGCTTTTTTTTTTTAAATCGGTTTTGTCGGTTGGTCGCATACGTTAATATATCATCGCAAGTTAATATACATTTGAATGAGGGGAGGGAGGAGGTCTTGACATCATGATGAAGATCTTGAGTCAAGGGATTAGGTTTCCCGCCCATGGAAAACTTTGTTCTTCGTATCTCTCCAATAGAAAACTTTGTTCTTCGTATCTCTCCAATAGAAAACTTTGTTCTTCGTATCTCTCCAATAAAAAATTTTGTTCTTCGTATCTCTCCAATAGAAAACTTTGTTCTTCGTATCTCTCTAATAGAAAACTTTGTTCTTCGTATCTTTCCAATAGAAAACTTTGTTCTTCATATCTCTCCAATAGAAAACTTTGTTCTTCGTATCTCTTCAATGTGTTATTTCGGTGTAGCCATTAATCTTTAGTCAATGTCAATGAGTAAACATGCATTACAGAGTGAAACGTTGATGATTAAAAAACAAGTTTGTATGCATAAAAAAACGCATTATTATTTACCTGTAAGGGCACAGAGCACCGAAAAGACTGAGCTTTGTGGAGAAGAAAGGTTAAGAATGAGAGTAGTTACTAACTTACACGATACAAGAAACGTGTTTGAATGCATAAATAATTCATTATTATTTACCATTTTAGTTTTCAGGGAGTGGCGTGTGGCTTTCTATAAATCAACTGAGTTTAAGCCTAAAAGGATTATATTTTCCAGGTTCGAAGATTGTAGGACAAATGAAGATCAACAGTAAAACATTACTTCATTGACGTTATCCAAGATAAATGGCAGCAGAGTCGACACAAAGTTGGTGGTACTCGTATTACCACTTGCAGAACCAGAATCAGAATTTTCGACTTTACTTATGTAGTATCGAGCGCGGAAAGCTAGCAAGTGTTCCCCGGTTTTAGCCACTATGATAACAACTAAAAAGTTAAAGTTAGCTATGTCATACCTTCCGAATTGCATCCATCTCATAAAGCAAAACCTGATTGAACTGACCCTCACTTACTCCATCTCTGATAAGCAGAAATTAACAATGCAAAATAAATCAACTATAAAATTAAAACAAGTTATAATATATACATATACATAAATATACATCAACATGTATCAATTAGGCACCACCTTCGATACTACATAAGTGAAGTCGAAAATTCTTATTCTGGTTCTGCAAGTGGTAATAGGAGTACCACCAACTTTGTGCCGACTCTGTTGCCATTTATCTTGGATAACGTCAAAGAAGTAATGTTTTACTCTTGATCTTGATTTGTCCTACAATCTTCGAGGATAGATTTGGGAGTTCGGATATTCACAGTGCCGTTTTAGGATATATATAACTTATGGTTACAGAGGTCATGTTTGTCACCATAGGTGGATGACCGTTATTTTGTTTAAATATGGGTTAGAACTACTAGACAGCTTTTGGATACGGAACAAGTGGCCATCATGCGTTTTGATAAATATTTTGAAGTTATCATTAAAGGATGTCTGCCATATTCGCTCCTCTAACCTTCTGTTAAAATACATATTATTATTATTTCTTAAAATTAATATACCTTTTAAGTTTCAGCCTTTTTTCTGGATTTGCACATCCGAAATACGCGTAACTTGTCATTCCGGATTTGCACATCCGAAACAAGGCAACGTTTTTAAAAAAAACGGTGCGTCCGGATGTGCATATCTGGAACTGGGGGGCAAAAACGAAATTTCACGTGGTGTATAAGAAACATAGGTTGTGTGTTAAAAAATGGTCTTGTATTATTCATATTTTTTATGTAATAGTTATACAATTTGTTTATTTAAAAAATTCAATTTCATATTAAAGAGTTAAATATATTGAAATTAAATATCATTTTATTCGAGATTAAATTTAGAAAGAAAAAAAATTGGTTATTAAATTTGTTGATAGAGATCATTATATATATTCATTAACCCTCTAAGATATATTATGATTTATGAAAAATATTTTAAATATTCAGTTTATAAAATAATGGATATTTAATTTTTATTTTATTTTATTTTTGCTTCGTTTGATATGCATTGTGATAATGATTTTTTTTTATAGAAAAGTTCATGAAAAATCTCTTTTGTTTATGGGCAATGGTTTAACTTTTTTCTATCAAGTTGAACTATCAATTTACAGGGCTATAGTCTAACTTTTAAAATCTCCAAAATTGAAGGGTCTAAAATTTTATGAAATTACTTAAGGCATTTTAAGAATTGCCACCACATCCTCATAAAAAATAAAAAAATATCCATAGAACTTGGATATGCTTCTCTAAACGCAACTTAAACACATTTGTGCCTGAGTCAAACCCTAAGTACATAACTTCATTTAACGCCTTGGAGAGATTTTCTATATCCAGTATATGGCGTGCATACCTTCTATGGACGGGACTAGTCTCCCTGTCCTCGTTGAATTCTCTGGCGATGGTGTTGAGAGTGTGGTGCACGACTTTGTTATTCTCTTTGGTGGATACCTCATTTCCTTTTCTTGGTATAAGGTTTATCGTGTCTTCTCTCTTGCGGGAGTTACATCCACCTGACCCTTAGGATGAGTCACCCTACACATACTTCTTGAGGTGTCACTCTTGGATCAGCCGCTCGATTTCCTTCTTGGGTTGATAGTAGTCACCGGTGTTATGTCCTTTAACTTTATGGAAGTTGCACCATCTTCCTGGTTCAGGCCTGTTGAAGCTAGCATAGCAACAAGCAAAAATATATAAGTAACCCAGTTTTGTCGTATCCACAGGGATCAGTGCGAGGGAAAGAATGTCGTTCGACGGTATCTACATTTCTAAGCTTATGGATAAAAAGTTTTGGTTTAAGACGGAACCAAAAGCAAATGCGAAAAATGTAAAGACTGAAAATATAAAATAAAGATTGAATTATAAACGGAGCCTTGTTGGAATTGGATCTCATCAATTGATAACACATGCATTCTTCTGACCATATTATACATAAATGAATCATTCGCCTAATATTCTCACGTATCACCAACGACAGAGGTTATGTCTAACGCAACGTCGAGAGATCGACCGTATTGCCTCATTGGTGATGTCTCACGCAACAAAAACCAGCACAAAGCATTAAGAGCTGATACTCACGCAAGTGTTAAGCCTAAATCTATTTCTAGAGTTTAGAACAAAACAGATAATCATCTTAGATCTAGATCTGAAGAGTATATGTCTATAGCGGTTCAAATCAAAGATAAATAGGTAAACAAAGATGACACCCAAATCAGATAAATGATTGCTTCATATAAAATGCCATCAATCAGAATATGTACATACGTTTAACCCTTTTTTACATGTATTCAACTAATTTGCCAAATGAATGTGAATACTGTTCTTCATCACTATTATCACGCATCCTCGCAATACCGTATCGATCCTACTCATGCTAGCCATGCTACTTAATCAACACAATACAACAAAAGATACAATGAATATCAATTCACAAAACCATGTCAAAAGTTTAGTTTATTGATAGATGAAAATCTAAGATCAAGGATTTGTAAAGGTTTTGTCAAGACCACAAATAATCAATCAAAGACAACAACAATAGAGAATCAAAACATATTCACAAACATACATTAGATGAAATACATAAGGTATCAAAAGATTACATCCAAATCCAACAAGAGATTGAAGCTCTTACCTTCTCCCCCTTGGGATTTGAGTTTCTATGCTGAAAAATGTCTTTCTGCTAATATCTAACTTGTTGAAATCTAATAATAATTCTTAAAAGTGTGAAAATTCTATTTATAAAACATTCAGGAATTTTCATGTTCGCAAAGCGAACCATTTATTCGCACAGCGAATGAAGAAAAATGGCACTTCAGGTGCCTCTGAATAGTTAAACCGCCCCAGAAATTCTCGTGAGTTCGCAATGCGAAGGATCACTCGCAAAGCGAACACTCGATTTCCCGTTCACAAAGCGAACTTTAGTGCCTTTTGCCCCTACCAAATCCTGGGACCATTCGCTAGAGACCTCGCCAGAGTTTACAAAGCGAACAATCACTGACACTTGCTTTCAAGTTCGCAAAGCAAACTTACTAATGGTTTCCTCATTTATTTAGCAACTTGCACCAATTCTTGTGTCTTACAACTTTGATCATTTAGTGCCTTTTCCTGCACAATAACACACACATTACAAGCACCAAAGGTATATTCTCATTGTTAGAAGAACAGCAACAATCATTAGCAAAACTAATGAAAACATGAGAAAAACGAAGAAAAAGTGCAAGGAAAGATAGTTCATTTTTAGGTCAAATCTTCACCTAACAAGGCCCTATTGTCGCTACTCGAAAAATAGTCGACCGGAGGCGAAAGAGGAAGAAACAGAAGAGTCGCCATCGAACTTTATTTATCTCATGAGGGGAAGGGAAAACATCGAGAAAACCCAAAGAAGAAAAGGATAAGATGGTCTCGCAACCAAATTATGGGTTCGGAAGTCGGTTATGCGGAGGGAAGGTATTAGCACCCTCCACATCCATCGTACTCGATGGGAACCATTTGCTTGTCTATGTGTAAGGATGTTTGCTAAGGAAATTGTTTTCTAAGAGTGCTCTAAAGAGGGAGAGAGAAAGGTAAGAACCAAAGAATGTGAAAGAAAATAAAAGAAAAGGTAGGGATAAGAAGATAGGAAAAGAAAAGGTGACTCAATAGGACTTCGCGGTCCTATGCCTACGTATTCCCTCGTGCAATGGGAAGTCAGAGTCAACGTAGTTCGAAGGACTACGGGTGAAGGATAGAAGATGGATAGAAGGTGGCTCGCCAAGATCATCACAATCTTGTGCCTACGTATCTTACATTCGGACTAGAATGAAGAATCAGAGCAATCGTAGTTCGACCTACGATTTGTTGGTGTTTTTTATGGACGATGCTAACGTGCGGGTTCTAGCAGTTAGGTGTTTTGCGGCTCGCTTGTGGAGTCTTATGCGTTACCTGTTTGCGATAGAACGGACGTAACATGTCCTTTTTGAAAAGGTTGATTTTCGCCATCAAGGCAAGATGTCACATTTGATTTGTGAAAGTTAATTTTAAGGGCGAAATAAGTCCTCGGATAGGAACCCCTTCGGGTAGTACCCAATTCTTTATCTCAAAAGATTTATTGTGAAAGATGTGTGGCGAATATAGTCACGTCTTCGTATTAAAAGACGAGTATCGAGACCACACACTCTAAAGTGAGCATCCTAATACTCGAAGAGGAAGAGGTCTTCACCCAATCCTCTCTCTTTCATTCAATACAAAGAGAACTTTATTCTCTTATTAAGGAAGTGTTTTTGGTTTTAGATGGTAAGTGCTTTACGACAGTGAACCCTAAAGGTAATGTCAAGCACTCGGGATAGGAGAAGGCCTTCGCCTAACCACTCCACGACCATCTAAGCTTATTAGGAAAAGGTTTTGAAAATGCACTTGGTACAAGACCAAGGTTTTTAGACACAAGGAGATGAAATAAAGAGAGAAAAAGGTTTTTGAAAGAATGGGTGGTGAATATAGTCACGTCTTTGTATTGAAAGACGAGTATCGAGACCACACACTCTAAAGTGAGCATCCTAATACTCGAAGAGGAAGAGGTCTTCACCCAATCCTTTCTTTTTAGTTCAATACAAAAGAAGTTTTGAAAATGAGCACTTGGTACTAGACCAAGGTTTTTTCACTTTAGAAGAGAATGAAAATGAGAAATGAAATAGAAACCGAAATGAAATCGAAAAGAAAATGGCCTCATATTGATCAAGATTTTGAATCGATTGAAAGAAATCAACTAATCATGATTTTTGCTATATCATTGGCCAATAAAATAAAATCGAAAATGACAATCAAGATGAGAATAAGAGGCGAAGATCAATCGAGAAACTACAAGTTAAAAAGAATCACAAACGGTGCAATGGTAACCACTTTGCGATTTAAGATCGCAAATCTCAAATAATGCCTAAATCACACACGAGGTCTAAGGGACTCTTCACAAATCCTTTATGTTAAAGAGAAATTAAATATTTTTGGTATTTTTGATTTTATCATTTTTTGGTTATTTTTATTATCAAAAATTAAAGACTACTAATTAAAACCTCTAATCTTAAAATCATAATTATCTAATCCTAAAGAAACTAAATACTAATCCTACAAATAAATTACTAATCCTACAAATTCAAAATTGACCTTTTTTTTATTTCTATTTATTTTACTAAATGGAATATCAATTCCTAAAATATAAAAATCTAGTCCCAAACAATTAATAAAAATTAATTAATTAGTTAATCAAAGTTACTAATTAAGAAAGGAAAAAACGTATAAATAATCCTATGAAGTTTTTTAAAAATAAAACCACTAAAAATAAACCTAAAGAACTTAAATGAGATTAGAACACTGACTAATAAAAGGAGATGGGTCGATCCACCTTGTCCCAAACCCGGTCCAAGTTCTAAGCAATCAAAAAGTTTGGAATAACCCTAATATACTCACACTGCCGTTTTCAGATTCTTGCGATGTCTCTCTCACCTCATCTCGGTCGTTAATCTCTCTCTCGATCGCAACTCGTTCTCATCCCTCCGTCTTGCTCGTGACGGTTCTCCTCAGATTCTTTCTCCGTTTCATCGGCGGCGGCGTAATCGCTCTTTCTTGCGACGCTTTCTCTTTCGTCGTGTGTTGTTTTCAGTTTGCTTCTCTTGCGGCGGTTACGGTGATGAAGGTCAGCGATTGCGGTGAGGTAAGCAGCTTGGTTATTCTTGAAATCCTCTTCTTATTCCTTTCTGGATCTGTGTGGTTCTGATTTGAGGTTTTGGTTGTTGAATAATGATGAAGGTGTGAGTCCTGGTGTGGTTCTGCAGTGGTTGTGTATAGTTAAAGACGGGTTTGTGCGTATCAATGGTGTTGGCTGTTTTAAGGTTTGAAGAAGAAGGAAGGGGAAACCGGTTTGTGGAGGTTGGTGGCGGTCAGAAATTTAAAGGGATATGGGTGGGGATTTGATGGTGGACGGAAAGTTGAAGATGGTTGAGGAAAACGGAGGGTGGCGTACGTTTGACGAAGACGGAGATTGACGAAAGTCTTACAGAGGAAGAAGGAAACGTTGAGAGTGAGGAAAACGGCTTACGCGAGATTTGCGATAGCTAGCTGAATCACGGTTTTCTTGGGTATGGCTGTGAAGGTTTATGTTGTTGTTTGTAAAAGAGTTGAATAAAGGAAGGGTATTGAATAATGGAGAGGTTTGAGAGTGATTCTGTGTTGTTTGGATTGAGAAGAACAAGTATGAACTCTTGTTTGAAGGAGGGGTTCTGAGTTGTTTTGAAGGTTTGATTCAGGTGAGAACTTTTAAGGGAGGAGGAATTGAAGGAGAGTTGAACCTTGGGTTCGGATGTCCTCCCTTTTTTTAACTCAATCAAATTTGTTTATGCGGTTTTTTTTCCTGTTGTTGCTGTCCTCTTTTTTCTTTTTAAAGCCAAATTCAGAACTTTGTTTTTTTGTTTTCTAAAAGATGCTTGTTGTTGAACTGTTGTTGTCAATGCTCAGGTTTTCAGGCTGTTGTTGATGCAGGTCTTAGGGGTGTACGGTTTGGTGTAGCAGACTATGTCTGTTATTGTTGTAGCAGTGAAGCGCCGTGGTCATTGTGCTTGTGGTGTTGGATGGTGCAAGTCTGGTATGGGTATTGTAGCAGATGGAAGGGAGAAATATCCCTGTTTTGCGCAGGAAGTGAAGAGAAAACAAACACAAGATGCCAACAACATGGTCCCCACTTGGGCTGCTCTTTTTTTTTTGTAATTTTGTTAAATGGTGTTGTAATGGGCTTTAGAATGTAATGAACTAGTCCTTTTTTTTTGAATGATTTTATTTGAGTAAGAAAAGAAATAGATCTTTTTGTGAATAAATTGGATTGGAAAAATAAATGGAAAATGGCTTGAATAATTAGACAAAATGAAAAATGAAAAATGGATAGAAAATAAAAAATGAAAAATTATGGATATGGTTTTGAAATTTGAAAGTGGAATATGTAGTTGGATTTGCAAATAAAAATGGATATGAGAAAAGGATAATAGTGGATTTAATGAATTTTTGACAAATGAATTAGGATATGAATGAAATGGATTGGGTTTAAAAAATGGATAATAATGGATGTGGACCAATATTTCCAACAACACGTCCACGAAATCTCGACTTTCAGCTCAAAATCAATCTTGTCTTTTTCCACAAACCTCTAATTAAATGAACACAACTGCCATGAATAACTCGCAACAACCATCTGAATCAATTTGAAACCTTACGGTGATTATTGAATCCACTCTGAGGAAAATAATTCAGCAGATGAACCACCAATGAACTGATGAACCTGATGAATGAACTAAACTCCACATGAATTAAAATTTGGTGACCTGATGACCTCCACACCACATAACTCAATCTTGGGTACACACCGGCTGAGAAATAGTCCACTTTATCTTTGAATGCACACTGATACTCCTCTGAATACAGAAGACTCGAACCATAGGAAAACGCCTTGATCCCATGTCATAAAAGCTTATGCAAATGGATGAATGCAAAGATGAGTTGATGACCTCATGGAGATGCAGAGATGATGGAAATGCTATGAAAAGGGTAGAGTGAAAATGAGGGTGTGACAGATGCCCCTATTTAATCTTCTTGGACTTGAGGGTGAGAATGGCTAAGACTTTCTTACAACTAAAGTACAAGGAGATTAAATATAAGAATACCCAAAATTTTCAGCCGGACAAGGAGTTGAATGAAAGTGATGAGTCGGTGGGATGGCTTGAAAAAGGCATCTGTCATTAGGAAAAGAAAATTGGTTATGAGGGATACGATGATATGCTTGAGATGAAATGAGGAATGAATATGAGTGCTTATGATGCGGAAATGTATGCAAAATGCTGGGGATATGAAGATGTGAGAGTCTGGACATTGCTGGGAATAATGGTATATCAACTCGGGGGTTGAGAAAAACAAATATACCATCGACTCGGGGGTCTTGAACAAATCGAAACAATAGGTCAACTCGAGGGTTGAAGAAACAAAGATAAATTGTCATCAACTCGGGGATTGAAAAAAAAAAGGTAACAACATCGACTCGGGGATCAGAAAGATAAAGACAATATCGACTCAGGGGTCAAGAACAAAAATAAGGTATCAACTCAGGGGTTGAGGGAGGAAATGACAATGATATCGACTCGGGGGTCAAGAAAATAAAGACAGCATTGACTCAGGGGTCAAGAGAATAAAGACAACATTGACTTAGGGGTCAAAAACAAATCAGAGTATCAACGCAGGGGTTGAGGGAGGAAATTGATGATATCGACTCGGGGGTCAAGAACAAAACAAAATATCAACGCAGGGGTTGAGGAACGAAATAATTATGTTATGTATGCAATGCATATGTGGATGCAAGCAGGTGATCGGTTTTATGAAGGTGCCAACAGGGTGGACTTTTGGTAGGTTGCCAAGCAGGGTTGGACTTCAGGAGGTGCCAAGTAGGGTTGGACTTTGGTTTTATGATGATGCCAGCAGAGTTGGCCTTTGGTTTCGGGGTGCCAAGGAAGGTTGGGCTTTATTTGGGTAGGTTGCCAAGGAAGGTTGGACTTTAGGTGATAGGATTTGACTTCCCGATACTCGGTATTTGACGGTGCGATGATAAGAAGACAGATGTGGATGCTTCTGGTGCTCCAAGCTTGATCATTTGCAGAAGTTGCATGCTTGTTCTTGAGAGAACCTCACTTCTAGCTAATGTGTCATGATGGCTTGCAAATGATAGTATGAGCGTTGCGACTTAACCAATGTCTGTTGATTGTGCTGTTGCTCTGCCCCGAGGCTTGTTGAACTCCAAGGTTGCTTAGTGTATGACATTGTCAGCTTGACCAACTTGAAAGTATGTAGGGAATTTGATCCTTCGCAAAATGTTTGCCCCAGCCCGTAGGGTCTCTGAAGGAGTTCTTCCTGGAAAGGTTTATGCCATGACATAGTCTGAGATGATTTTCCCCAGTGTCTGAATCTTGCAGTGGTCTGCCCCCATTCTTGGCCTTTGAAAAACTTTCCCCAGATCCACAAGGTCACGAGAAAGTATTGATTCATGTCAGCACTAACAGATGTTCAAGTTCCTCTTTGATTTCTCTTGGTTGGAATTTCCATAATGTCAAGTACTAATTTGCCGTTTAAAATTGATCATTCAGAAATGGTAATTTTAATGCGACATTCATGCAAGTTTTGAAAAGTCATTTATTGAAATGATGTGAAAATGTGTGACAAGTGGACCATTAGTCCAAACGTAGTGCTGATTTACTGGTGTGAAAGATATAGTAAGAAAAGTGACACCAGTTCAAAAGATTAGTCGCTCTAGGAGTCAGTTTACGCAACCTTGTTGTAGTATGCTTTCAGAATAAACCCTGCCTCAATTAGGTCTTTCGAGGGTTGTAACGTGGCCTGGTTCACGGTTATTGAAACAAAGGATATTAGGCTCAAAAATTGATTGGTACCCACCCCTTCATCGTGATGAACTCCAGTTCTATATTCAGTTATATTACACACATTTATCTTCCAAAAGGGTTGACGGTGTAAGAGTGAAGATTCAAGATTTTCGTGAAATGACAGCCACCTTATTTATTTTTGTGGATGAATATCAGTGACCTTTTGATGGTGATCACTGAATTTTAATCCGTTCTGCTCGAGGATTTGAGGGCCTCTTTTGCTTTATTCATTTTTTTTTATCCCTAACTTTTGCCTAAGTCGCGCCTTTGAGTGGTGGACTTAGCGGGTTTTCTCTTTTTTCTTTTTTTCCGGAAAGGCTTGTGACTGCCAAGTCTTTGGTCATTGAATAACAACAGCCATAACAGGAGGTTTCATCTTGAAAATATGTGTAATCAGGATAACTGAACACTACCCATGCCCCAGGTTAAGCGTAAGGGTTTAGAAATTCGAAGGAAACTCCTACTTCTAGGCTCGAAGTGGTTGACTAGGGACTAACTCCTTATCTCTCCGGTGTTTAGGGGATTTGAAACAATGCCTGTACATCATCAGCAGGATTTTATCCGAAAGCATACAGTTCGCAATTATGGGTATTTAGTTTTCATCATCCTCCCTCCAATCTTTGCTAAAACGACAGTTGATAAAGGGAGTGAAATGTAGAAATATTTTTGTGGTTTTGATTTTTTTTTTTTTTGCAATAAATGGGAAAAGATGAGTGAATACGAATGGACTTGTTCAAAACATGCATGATCATTACATTAATAATACCATTAATAAAGTACAATGTCTTAAAAGCAAATAGCACTGAACAAAAGAAACTACAAATGCATAGTAGAGGCATGATCTAAAATTTCCAACATTGAGGAGCTGGGCCTTTCTCTCTTGAGTTGCTGTTGGGCTAACATTCTTGCTCGTCGAGACCAGTATGATAACCTTCTTCACACCTACTCTCAGCAACTTCTTCCACAACATGGGCTGACGGACCCGCCTGATCGGATGAAGAATCGATGTTGATTTGAAGACCTTGAGGTGTAAATGAGATTAGCTTGGATTCAATCAAATCTTGGACCTTATTTTTGAACTGTTTGCAATCTTCGGTTGAATGCCCCATTGCGCCAGCATGGTAACCACATCGTGTATTGGCATCAAAGCCTGGTGGGTATGGAGGGATCACAGGGTCCAAGTCTTTTGGCACTATCAGTCCACTATTGATCAAGCGTGGCAATATATGACTGAATGGCATTGGCAATGGATCAAAATGCTTTTTTGGCTTTTTATTATAGTAGCGTCGGCGTTGTGGATCATGCTGCCGTGCAATCTGTTGTTGATGAAGGGGACCTCTATCAACAGGAGGATGTTGACCATGTGAGAACGGAATCGCACACGTAGACCAATATGATTGCTGACTTTGAACAATTGAGATGCTTGGGTGATAAGGTAATGGAGGTGGGACATGTGGAGCTTCCCAAATGGAGTTAATTTAACCATCCTCTTCTTCCTCTTGGGAACTGACAACTGATTCACTTTCGCTAGCTGGGATGTTCAAGGAGCCTTGGATCTTTCCACTTTTGAGGATGCACTCAAGGCGTTCTCCAGCTATTACCAGGTCAGAGAAGTTTAATGTCCCAGTGCCAGCCATCTTTTCCAAGTATGGACCTTGCAAGGTATTCAAGAACAAATCAACCAATTCTCTATCTAAGATTGGTGGTTGAACACGAGCAGCTACCTCTCTCAATCTCTGAGCATATCCTCTGAAATATTCATCGTCCTCTTGAGATAAGCCTTACAATTGCGTGCGACTGGGAGCCATGTCAAGATTGTATTGGTACTGCTTCACAAAGGCGTTAGCTAAGTCTGACCATGATTTGATATGGCTGCTCTCTAGATGCATATACCAACCCAGTGATGCCCCACTCAGACTGTCTTGGAAATAGTGAATCATAAGTTTGTCGTCGTGGACATGCGAGGTCATTCTTCTGCAAAACATCACCAAATGTTGCTTTGGGCAACTATCCCCTTTATACTTCTCAAAATTCGGTGTGTTGAACTTTTGAGGTATTACAAGGTTGGGTACCAAACACATGCTTGAAGCATTCAGATCCAAATTATCACGGCTCTTTATGGCGTTAAGCTTCTCTTCCAACACTCGACACTTTTCCATAAGCTCAACAGCTTGCGGATCCTTGGTTTTCATCACAGGGGCCGCCCCTTGGGGATTTGGCCCAGAGAATGCAAAACTATGATATTCCATGGCGTTAAGAGAAGAAGAACTTCCATCTTGGACAATGGTATATTCGCGTATAATAGGATCCTCAACGGGGATCTGCACGGGCTGAGGTTGAGCAACATTGTTCACTCGAGGTGAAATGACATTTCCAGTGGCTGAAGTCCTTTGAATGTTGCCATCTTTCCTTGCCAAGGTTGTCATAGCTTCCACAAGTTGGTCCAACTGGCTTTTCATTAATTCAACATCTGCTCTTGACGCAAACTGGTTCTGCTCTTCGGAGGCCATGATCCTTCAAAAGCTACTTCAAGTCTAATACAGGCTTCAGGAAGTTAACTGCGGGTTATGGACAAAGGACAGATGAGTTCTCTGGTTTAAGGTTGGAGAATGATATGCAAAATGATGCAAAGATGCTTATGCAAATGCAATGTTATGAGTGCAATAAGACGTGGGATCAAAGATCGCTGAATCAGGGGTTCGCAACAGGTATCAAGGTCACAGATTCTGCAGGACAACACAACAAGATATCCCTCACCTCGGGTAGGTTATCTATTGGTCTATAACAGGGCATTCCACGGGCTTTCAAACAAGGTCCCATGCACTAGCCCTCAAAAGTTTTCCATCATAATGACGATTCGTAAGACGGTAATCCCTTCAAAGGATGAGCACAGAGTTATGCCTTAGTAACCTTTGGAATAGGGTTCTAAAGGTCCTCAGAATCATGGACTCCCAGGTCGGAAACAAAGACGCCATTACGACTGATCGTAAGACATAATCATTCCCAAAGGGGCCTCATCTGAGCGGTGGAAGTCAAACCAACTCGACGAGTCCTAAGTCTCGCAAATCAGTAAGCAACCACCTCCTAGCTTAGTGTATACTCGAAAAGCTCGGGTAGAAAGCCTTTCTCCTCACAACCCATCCCCAATATACCCAACAGATAAGAGAAACACAAGATAATAAAGCAATAATAAAGCAAACAAAAGTACACATATGACAAACAAAGTAGGCTTGGCTTGCTTAGGGAGAATCAGTCCCCAGCAGAGTCGCCAGTTGTCGCTACTCAAAAAATAGTCGATCGGAGGCGAAAGAGGAAGAAACAGAAGAGTCGCCATCGAACTTTATTTATCCCATGAGGGGAAGGGAAAACATCGAGAAAACCCAAAGAAGAAAAGGATAAGATGGTCTCGCAACCAAATTATGGGTTCGGAAGCCAGTTATGCGGAGGGAAGGTATTAACACCCTCCACATCCATCGTACTCGATGGGAACCATTTTCTTGTCTATGTGTAAGGATGTTTGCTAAGGAAATTGCTTTCTAAGAGTGCTCTAAAGAGGGAGAGAGAGAAAGGTAAGAACCAAAGAATGTGAAAGAAAATAAAAGAAAAGGTAGGGAGAAGAAGATAGGAAAAGAAAAGGAGACTCGATAGGACTTCACGGTCCTATGCCTATGTATTCCCTCGTGCAATGGGAAAGTCAGAGTCAACGTAGTTCGAAGGACTACGGGTGAAGGATAGAAGATGGATAGAAGGTGGCTCGCCAAGATCATCACAATCTTGTGCCTACGTATCTTACATTCGGACTAGAATGAAGAATCAGAGCAATCGTAGTTCGACCTACGATTTGTTGGTTTTTTTTATGGACGATGCTAACGTGCGGGTTCTAGCAGTTAGGTGTTTTGCGGCTCGCTTGTGGAGTCTTATGCGTTACCTGTTTGCGATAGAACGGACGTAACATGTCCTTTTTGAAAAGGTTGATTTTCGCCATCAAGGCAAGATGTCACATTTAATTTGTGAAAGTTAATTTTAAGGGCGAAATAAGTCCTCGAATAGGAACCCCTTCGGGTAGTACCCAATTCTTTATCTCAAAAGATTTATTGTGAAAGATGTGTGGCGAATATAGTCACGTCTTCGTATTAAAAACGAGTATCGAGACCACACACTCTAAAGTGAGCATCCTAATACTCGAAGAGGAAGAGGTCTTCACCCAATCCTCTCTCTTTCGTTCAATACAAAGAGAACTTTATTCTCTTATTAAGGAAGTGTTTTTGGTTTTAGATGGTAAGTGCTTTACGACAGTGAACCCTAAAGGTAATGTCAAGCACTCGGGATAGGAGAAGGCCTTCGCCTAACCACTCCACGACCATCTAAGCTTATTAGGAAAAGGTTTTGAAAATGCACTTGGTACAAGACCAAGGTTTTTAGACACAAGGAGATGAAATAAAGAGAGAAAAAGGTTTTTGAAAGAATGGGTGGTGAATATAGTCACGTCTTCGTATTGAAAGACGAGTATCGAGACCACACACTCTAAAGTGAGCATCCTAATACTTGAAGAGGAAGAGGTCTTCACCCAATCCTTTCTTTTTAGTTTAATACAAAAGAAGTTTTGAAAATGAGCACTTGGTACTAGACCAAGGTTTTTTTACTTTAGAAGAGAATGAAAATGAGAAATGAAATAGAAACCGAAATGAAATCGAAAAGAAAATGGCCTCATATTAATCAAGATTTTGAATCGATTGAAAAAAATCAACTAATCATGATTTTTGCTATATCATTGGCCAATAAAATAAAATCGAAAATGACAATCAATATGAGAATAAGAGGCGAAGATCAATCGAGAAACTACAAGTTAAAAAGAATCACAAACGGTGCAATGGTAACCACTTTGCGATTTAAGATCGCAAATCTCAAATAATGCCTAAATCACACACGAGGTCTAAGGGACTCTTCACAAATCCTTTATGTTAAAGAGAAATTAAATATTTTTGGTATTTTTTATTTTATCATTTTTTGGTTATTTTTATTATCAAAAATTAAAGACTACTAATTAAAACCTCTAATCTTAAAATCATAATTATCTAATCCTAAAGAAACTAAATACTAATCCTACAAATAAATTACTAATCCTACAAATTCAAAATTGCCCTTTTTTTTATTTCTATTTATTTTACTAAATGGAATATCAATTCCTAAAATATAAAAATCTAGTCCCAAACAATTAATAAAAATTAATTAATTAATTAATCAAAGTTACTAATTAAGAAAGGAAAAAACGTATAAATAATCCTATGAAGTTTTTTTAAAATAAAACCACTAAAAATAAACCTAAAGAACTTAAATGAGATTAGAACACTGACTAATAAAAGGAGATGGGTCGATCCACCTTGTCCCAAACCCCGTCTAAGTTCTAAGCAATCAAAAAGTTTGGAATAACCCTAATATACTCACACTGCCGTTTTCAGATTCTTGTGATGTCTCTCTCACCTCATCTCGGTCGTTAATCTCTCTCTCGATCGCAACTCGTTCTCATCCCTCCGTCTTGCTCGTGACGGTTCTCCTCAGATTCTTTCTCCGTTTCATCGGCGGCAGCGTAATCGCTCTTTCTTGCGACGCTTTCTCTTTCGCCGTGTGTTGTTTTCAGTTCGCTTCTCTTGCGGCGGTTACGATGATGAAGTTCAGCGATTGCGGCGAGGTAAGCAGCTTGGTTATTCTTGAAATCCTCTTCTTCTTCCTTTCTGGATCTGTGTGGTTCTGATTTGAGGTTTTGGTTGTTGAATGATGATGAAGGTGTGAGTCCTGGTGTGGTTCTACAGTGGCTGTGTACAGTTGAAGATAGGTTTGTGCGTATCAATGGTGTTGACTGTTTGAAGGTTTGAAGAAGAAGGAATGGGAAACCGGTTTGTGGAGGTTGGTGGCGGTCAGAAATTTAAAGGGATATGGGTGGCGATTTGATGGTGGACGGAAAGTTGAAGATGGTTGAGGAAAACGGAGGGTGGCGTACGTTTGACGAAGACGGAGATTGACGGAAGTCTTACAGAGGAAGAAGGAAACGTTGAGAGTGAGGAAAACGGTTTACGTGAGATTTGCGATAGCTAGCTGAATCACGGATTTCTTGGGTATGGCTGTGAAGGTTTTTGCTGTTGTTTGTAAAAGAGTTGAATGAAGGAAGGGTATTGAATGATGGAGAGGTTTGAGAGTGATTATGTGTTGTTTGGATTGAGAAGAACAAGTATGAACTCTTGTTTGAAGGAGGGGTTCTGAGTTGTTTTGAAGGTTTGATTCAGGTGAGAACTTTTGAGGGAGGAGGAATTGAAGGAGAGTTGAACCTTGGGTTCAGATGTCCTCCCTTTTTTTAACTCAATCAAATTTGTTTATGCGGTTTTTTTGTTCCTGTTGTTGCTGTCCTCTTTTTTCTTTTTAAAGCCAAATTCAGAACTTTGTTTTTTTGTTTTGTAAAAGATGCTTGTTGCTGAACTGTTGTTGTCAATGCTCAGGTTTTCAGGCTGTTGTTGATGCAGGTCTTAGGGGTGTACGGTTTGGTGTAGCAGACTATGTCTGTTGTTGTTGTAGCAGTGAAGCGTCGTGGTCATTGTGCTTGTGGTGTTGGATGGTGCAAGTCTGGTACGGGTATTGTAGTAGATGGAAGGGAGAAATATCCCTGTTTTGCGCAGGAAGTGAAGAGAAAACAAACACAAGATGCCAACAACATGGTCCCCACTTGGGCTGCTTTTTTTTTTTTGTAATTTTGTGTAATGGTGTTGTAATGAGCTTTAGAATGTAATGAACTAGTCCTTTTTTTTTGAATGATTTTATTTGAGTAAGAAAAGAAATAGATCTTTTTGTGAATAAATTGGATTGGAAAAATAAATGGAAAATGGCTTGAATAATTAGACAAAATGAAAAATGAAAAATGGATAGAAAATAAAAAATGAAAAATTATGGATATGGTTTTGAAATTTGAAAGTGGAATATGTAGTTGGATTTACAAATAAAAATGGATATGAGAAAAGGATAATAGTGGATTTAATGAATTTTGGACAAATGAATTAGGATATGAATGAAATGGATTGGGTTTAAAAAATGGACAATAATGGATGTGGACCAATATTTCCAACAACACGTCCACGAAATCTCGACTTTCAGCTCAAAATCAATCTTGTCTTTTTCCACAAACCTCTAATTAAATGAACACAAATGCCATGAATAACTCGCAACAACCATCTGAATCAATTTGAAACCTTACGGTGATTATTGAATCCACTCTGAGGAAAATAATTCAGCAGATGAACCACCAATGAACTGATGAACCTGATGAATGAACTAAACTCCACATGAATTAAAATTTGGTGACCTGATGACCTCCACACCACATAACTCAATCTTGGGTAGACACCGGCTGAGAAATAGTCCACTTTATCTTTGAATGCACACTGATACTCCTCTGAATACAGAAGACTGGAACCATAGGAAAACGCCTTGATCCCATGTCATAAAAGCTTATGCAAATTGATGAATGCAAAGATGAGTTGATGACCTCATGGAGATGCAGAGATGATGGAAATGCTATGAAAAGGGTAGGGTGAAAATGAGGGTGTGACACCTATAACGTCTTCTTTTGGGGCTGGAGGAGTAGGGATGTTCTGAAGATGGAGAACCTCTCACTAGATCTTTTCCCGGCGAGTGTTCAGAGGCATGAAGCTCTCCGCCATCTTTCCTATTTGTTTCAATGCAATTATATCTTTAATTGGAAAGGTATAATTACTCCTCCTCTGGTGATGTTGATCTTTTAGCTTCAGGAACACACTTTTTAACATCCCTCACATTTTTCTAAGTGTTGCTCTCCTTACCTTTTATGTAGCACTCCGCCCTGGTGACCACCTCTACCAATGAACATACACTACTACAAAACGGGCAAAAAACAACGCCCAAGTCACCACGGTTATTCCAAAAACCGTGGTGACATCTCTAAACTCATGCGGTAATATTTTATTTTATTTTTTAATTAAAAAATTGTATGGTATAATAACGGTTGACGTTATTACTGATATGATACAATCTATCTTTCATGGGTTCAAACATCGGTGCTCTCAAAAAGTTTATTCATTTAATGTTAAGGCGCTCCTTTCTGTTTTATTTATTTTTAAATAAAATAATAAAAGGGATATCACTACTGTTATTATGAGTAACCATTGCGATATTAAACTTTATTCATTTAACGTTAAGGCGCTCCTTTCTTTTTTATTTATTTTTAAATAAATAATAAAAGGGATATCACTACGGTTATTATGAGTAACCGTTGTGATATTTTTTAATATATAAACGAAAGTATTTGTTGCCTAGTTCATAATAGTCGTTTCTCTCTAAGGAAAACCCTAACACAACCCTCTCCTCTCATGAAGCTTAAACGATATCTGACGGGAGCAACCTCCGGCGTCGAAGATGGTATGTTCTCATGCTCTCTTCTTTCTACTCTTCTCCAGGATTATGTTGTTGATGTTTTAGGGTTAAGTTTGAAGTTTGTTGTGTTTCCTTGTAGATACATGGTTATGATGGTGGTAGCAGGCGTATGGTGGTAACAAGCGTATAGTATGGTGATGTTTCATATGGTTTTTGTTGCCATGAAGAAAAATATAAGAAGTATGAAGTTATTGTATAAACTTCATCCACCTTATATTTTTTTCTTCATGGCATCACAAACTAGATGAACTTGATATATCTTGATTTGTTACAATTCCATGTTTATTTTCAATAAGAGGTGTGTTGTTGACTCAATGTATATTGATTTGTTACGGTCCCACTTAGGGTTTTGTTTCAACCATAGCTGAATTTGTTTTGAATACTAACAATTTTATTTTATTTGAAATAGCTGAAGTTGTATAGTAAAGATGATACATGGTGATGACGATGGTGGTAGCAAGCGTATAGAATGAGTTGATAAGGTACATATGGTTTGTGCTAATATAATGTATGTTTTTTTTTATTGTGTTGAATGGATTTGTTGTGTTGTTGTTGAAAAATGTTCTCAAAACAAGAACAAAACATTGTTAAGTCACAAGAAAGAGGCTTATTGTGACTTAGCAGTGTTTTGTTCTGTATATTCTTATACAGGTTGACAGGAGATGAAGTTCAGTTTATTATATACTATGTATATTGTTTGTTTCACTAACCTTTTAATGAATATGGAATCATTTAAATTGACATAGAACTTATAATATGAAAATTATGATGTATTTGAAAACCAACCTATATCAATCAATGTTTTCCGAATTGTATTCATCTCATTCTACACATTTTATGTTCCTTAACACATAATATATCGTTCAATGGTTTGGTTCCTTCAATGCATCGATATCTACTATTCTACTCTATTGCGTCGTCGTCGCTTATCACCGTGATTGTTAGGATTATGCTTGTTATGATGATAAGCGACGATAATAAAAGATATCGATGCATTAAAAGAATCAAACCATTGAACCATATATTTGTTAAAGAAGATAAAATGTGCACGATGAGACGCATGCAATTTGGAAAACAGTGGTGTGTTTAAGTTGGTTTTCAAGAATAGATTGATTTTCAGATTATATAGTTCTTTACCAATTTTAATGGTTGTATTTCTTTAATGAGGTGCATGGTAAAACAAGCAATATATGTTGGTATATAATAAACTATGGGTACATTTCACAAAGGTTTTCTACATTAACTGTGATCTAATGATATTTATTTGCTGGGTTTCGAACCCAGTACTGTATATATCACAACGGTTGTTAAGCATAACTATTGTGATATACCACGCACTTTCCAGAATACAACAATGGTACCAGGACCGTGATTATAAGTAGCGCATGTACGACAACACTCTACATAACAACGCCTTGATCTGCGTGATTACATGTATTTTCCAACTGTTGTTAAATGGGTTTTCCGTAGTAACAATATTGGTTTATGGGCGAGGGCACTGTTGAAGTGTCCCGTCTAGAGACCATTTTGGAACGCCCATGCGAACATCTCTTGGTTCGAGGGGACGACCCTTATGGTGGCTTTTGAAATTTTGGCACAGTAGATAGCAGATGTCCTAACACATGTCAAGACATTGTTCTTTGCACAATCTTTAAACCAGTAACATAACACCAAATTGATATTCAGAATATCAGTAACTGCAGCAAGAGAGATGTTTCGACATCTGTTACAACATGTTAATCAAAACTGAACTGTAAATGCAGAATGATAAACAACACAGAATATGATAACCCAGTTTGGTGCAAATCACCTACATCTGGGGGCATACCAAGCCAGGAAGAAGAATCCACTATCAGTAGTAAAATTTTATGTAAACAACCGCTGGTTTATAGTAAACACCCCTTGTTTACCTATCACAACCCAATGAAAAATTTATCTAAGAACTCCATCCTAGATAAGAGAAACCCATCTCACTCCCTAAATCACGACGTGTGATTATCTAACAGTTATAAACACAATAATTGTATCATCCTATTGAAAGACACCCCTTTCAATACAAAGTTCAGTCAAGCATTCTTGACTAACAGGTTAACTTGGATTTGCTTAAAAGCTTCATCCAAGAACAATACATGATTCATTACCTACAGGTTTCTGAATCTGTACAAGTATTTATGTCTTCCACAATGTATCAAATCGATACAGAGGGAGACTTACAAGTGAAACCTACGACTCTCAAAACCTAAACCCTACTTTACAAAATAGGATTCCTAAGTCTAAGTCGTTCTCTCTCACTTTTCTTCCTAGGTCTTGGTCTTCTTTTATAGCCTTCTGCTTCTTTGGGCTTCAGATCTTCTATTTATTTCTTCCTTGATCCATGTTTTGATTGCTCCTTAATTCTTGTACCAGATTAGCAACAACCTGTTGTTAGTAACATACACGATGTCCTAACATCGTGTTGGGATATTGTGTTCAACATGTCTTCTTTTAGCAAACTTTCTTCATGTTGGAACATTGTATTTGACATCTTGTTTTACCAAAAATTCGCTCAAATCTGCAGAGCCTTCAATCTCCCCCCTTTGACAAATTTTTGGTTAAAACTCCTTCGGTAGAAAAAGAAAGTTGGCGTTTGGTGGATATAATTGGAACACTTCTGAGACTTCTTCTTATCCCTGAAATTCCTAGCTGTCTGTTGGTGTACATGAGGAAGAGTATACAACACACTCCCCCTAAACCTTTACTTGCCACAGAGGTATAAATCTTCCTCTTAAGGGGCATAATAGAACCCATAAGAAGATCCAGAAAGAGCTTAAGAAGAAACAGATGTATCATACGCAACACATAGTCCATTGAGAATGTAACACATGTCACAAGACACAACCTGCTTCATAACTCAGATCACAAGGCACAAGGGAAAGACTCAAGGATTTTAGAATATCTCATCTAACATTCTTGCAAAACACAACCTACAAGAATGAGTATGTGTTGTAAGAACCAACACACAACTGAGATGAATACATACCCCTTCTCCCTCTTTTTAGCCAAAAATTTGCAAAAGTGGCCAGCACAATTCCATACCCACATGGTAATAATCCAGACCCTAACAAAATCCATGACGAAACCAACCAGAACACGAACTTGGAAAACCAGAAGCATACACCACCTTTAAATACCCAAACAGTTTTTTCTTGAAAATTATGGTCCATAGAAGTTACAGATGAGCAATTCAAATGGAGACATAAATTTAGGTAGGTAAACATAAATGACTGTCCACCGTCCAGCTGGATTTTAACTGTTTCAAATTTAAGAGAACCCGTCCAAAGAATGCACTTGCATCAAGACACATGCTTAACATGTCTTCTCTCAGACACACTCTCTACCATCCAAAACAGCCAATTAGGACGTACCCATAATGTCCTGACGCCTTGTCAGACTTTGTTTAGTCCACCTGAAGCATAGTCACCATCCCTTTTAACAGGTCTTAAGAATAATCCTTTCAACTAGAAGACCAAGAGTAGCTGACCAAGATGTTAGAAATTTCTTCAAACATCTCCCATTTAGCAGCAAAGACTCTCAAGACTGATTCAATCCATTGACACCCAATGGCAGAATCAAAACTACCTGATAATTCCACCAGTAGAGCAATGTCACGACATCTCGTCTGACATATCATCCGCAACTGAGGCAATCTATCACATACTGCTTGAAACCATAAATAATCTTTATAAACTATCTGCACTACTGCAAAAATATATCCACAACAGAAGTCTAACTCCCCCTATTGTAGATACCTAGTGCTCCTTTGCAAGAAGAACACCTTAAATAAATGGAAAACATAATACGCATCTTCATGTCTTCAAGAGCGCACCCTCTGTTCAACACACCTGCTGAATGCATTCACCTAATGCTTGATCCTCAAGCAATCCATGTACCACACGAGTATATTTAACAGACAGAAGTTCTCCCCTTATCTTTCTCAAAAGATGCTTCTTCAGCAAGAAACACCCAAAATCACCACATGATATCCCATGACAACTTCATGATCATATAGTGAGAGTACCAAGAACGCATCCTTGTACCACAACCAACAAACTCTTGGATTGAGACCAAAATCACCATTGATCCCTCTCTTTCTGAAACCATCCATACACCATACGAATTTCTCCTGAATTCTCATGTATAGATATCCATGTTCCTTGAAATAAAATCCAATTGAATATGGAATGCTTCACATTCCTCAAAGAGACATACAGAGCCCTTTAGTTTTCTAGCTCGCCCAGATGTTCTTCACACTTGAAGGACATCAAACACATGCTCCACAAATCCTCAGCTTATTTGCTCCACAAGCACCAAACTGATCCACTTCTCTCTGGCATGACTTGTAGCAGAAGAAACCACCTCTCCACAAGTATTCTGACTTCAGCAAGAGTCAGTCATCTAGATAAACACCCCATAATCCAAGACGGTCTTCAATCTATCATTCTCCGATATGATAAGATAGAACACTTCTGATTCAACTGGTGAATATCAGCTTCCACATTCTAAACGTATCAGAATCTAGACCTTCATGCAATCAACCCATGATTCACTTCATTCTTACTAAAATCCTTCACATCAGACTTCCAAGACTGTCATTCTACTTCATTATTCTCTCGTATGACAAAATAAATACTTCGTAGACACGATGTGAATGTCAAGTTCCACACACAGAACTTAGAATCTTACTCCAAGGATAACCAACCCAGGTGATGTTCTAAAATTAGTTAGGACATCCTTCACATATCACAAACACCATACACCATGGTTCTTGATATGCTCCATCACTTGACTTACTACTGCATAGTAATCTAACTGAAGATCTTCAGACAACACTGTGCCACCAGCTTGATGAATAAGAACTCCAGACCACCACAGAGAGAAATAAACTCTCATCCACCAAAAGAAGGTAATCTTCCATAATTAACTTAGAAATTCTTCCACAAGCTCCAAGATAAAACAGAACCAGAACCTCCTTTGATTTTCAACTAACTACCCTTCTGTACAAGAATAATTAGCTCCAAGCACCCTGCTTAAATGCATGATAAAGATCAACCAAATGCCACTATTTGGTTAATCTTAGCTTTTCTTTAGAGTTTCAGAAAACCTTCTGATCCACCAATGAAACCTAATCTTCAAGTTACATAGTCCACTTACTCCATAGCAAGCCATCTTGGATCCATCAAGCCTTAGACATGTAACATATACTCCTTCTCGCAGCTCCCACAAACTGCATGAGATAGACCTTTTAGAAGCATTAATTCCATTTATTTTTGAAAAGATTAACTTATCTTACGATGATGCGCCACAACATCAACTAAGACCCTGAAGTTTCTGCTTGATGTCATGACATCTGTTCAAACATCCAGCTGAAGAATTCAGCTCTTCCTTCTACCACTTAGAAGAACCTCCTCCCTATAACAGAACAAGAGTTCCATGTTCTCATAGACTTGATCACTGATATCAAGTTAGACTAGACATCCTCCATCCTGCTTTATTGTAAAGCAACACTCACCTCATCTTCAGACATTCCAAACCTACCAAAGCTTGATTCTTCAGAAGAGGTTAGTCACTCAAGATCTTTACAAAAGGAATCCCACCTTCTTTAAGTAGGGACTTCTGCAGAAAGGCAGAGATAACTGCCACTTATCCTTGACCTCCAAGATGAGCAAGATCACATACTCCTATGTACCTAGATCAGAAATAAACTGACCCAAGCTGTGCCATCACTAACACCATATTCTGGACAAGTCTCTTACCAGGACGCTTTCCAGATAAGCATCATATGCTTCTAGTAACAACTGGAACACACTTGCTGCACTCCAATACTCCTAGATCAGAAATAAACTGATCCAAGAAATATTCATCACGATTATGATGTCTTCTTCTTCATCTTCAACAACACCATTGTCTAGACTAGTTTCTTGCCAGGAAACACTCCAGAGATCAGATGCTTCTGCCACACCAGACTGAAGCAGATTCTTAGGTTAACACCCAAGAGAAATAGATCCAAAAGCGTATGCAGTACCCCTTCCATGATTCTGCACAAACTCTGATGAAGAGATGTTTCAACATCTTGTTGAACATCAGCAATCTTGAACTTCAAATACAAGAATAATCAATTAAATACTTGTGAATTTCACAAATAGCAGTTGATCTTAAATCCTTGATCAATAACCTTGTATCACTGTTGAAGCCATACTCCAACAGATCACTCCATGAACACTTATCAAGTATTCAATCTTTGCAAGTATCTTCCTTGACAAACAAAGTGTTGAGATACCAAGGCTGCCACCCTTGACTCAAGTAACTAAGATTCTCTCTGAATGAACCCTATTTACCTCAACAGTTCTGAAATCTCCATTCAGTTTGGATTCATCCTTAGGATTAAGAAATATGAATCCTTCCTTGCACTTTTGGATGGAGAAAATAAATCACCTCCACTTACTTCAGAATTTATGTTTCATAGAAACACCCTATAGTCAGAAGAGTAACTAGAAGACTCCAGATGCACGACTGAGATGCCTTTCTGAGTGAACTTGAGAGAAATCTCAAGTATCTTTGACAACTTAGCCGAATAATTTATCAAATTCCTAGAGCATGAACTTGATAAATCCAATCTCAACCCACCTTATCTTCAAACTGACTTTAGGATACAAGATGAAACTTTACTTCCAAGTACCAAGTCACCATGGCAGACATCAACCAACAACTCTCTTTATTCCATCGCTTCCAACTTTGGAATGAAAAAATGTAGATATCTTCAAAAGAAGAGGCTGACCATTGAGATCTTCCACCATCTGTCTTTAATCACAACTCCAGAATCCCATAAATACCAGATTTCTTCCATCAGAAACATATGCAGTGGAACCGCCAAGGAACATCTTCAGCATGCCTTAATAAGATGTCAGAACATCTGATAAGACACCCCAACAAGAGAACTAGCCACTTCTCCTGCAATTGTTGTAGCAGCTCCTCAGAAAACATGAACAACCACCAGTAGTTGTTACCTTCAATCCAGAACATCTATCTCATCCATTAATACCCTTGAGTATGTCTGAGTTAATAATCTGATCTTCAAGACTCCGCCTTATTTAAAGCACCAGAAAGTATCTCCCAAGATCTCATCCAGAAACAGACAGGATGTCTGCTCTAAAACCAATTGAAATTCTGGCACAGCAGATAGCAGATGTCATAACACATGTCAAGACATTGTTCTCTGCAAATCTTTAAACCAGGAACAGAACAGCAAACTGACATTCAAAATATCAGTAACTGTAATAAGACAGATGTTTCGACATCTGTTACAACATGTTAATCAAAACTGAACTGTAAATGCAGAATGATAAACAACACAGAATATGATAACCCAGTTCGGTGCAAATCACCTACATCTGGGGGCATACCAAGCCAGGAAGAAGAATTCACTATCAGTAGTATAGTTTTATGTAAACAACCGCTGGTTTACAGTAAACACCCCTGGTTTACCTATGACTACCCAATAAAAACTTTATCTAAGAACTCCATCCTAGATAAGAGAAACCCATCTCACTCCCTAAATCGCAACTTGTGATTATCTAATAGTTTTAAACACAATAACTATATCATCCTATTGAAAGACACCCCTTTCAATACAAAGTTCAGTCAAGCATTCTTGACTAACAAGTTAACTTGGATTTTCTTAAAAGCTTCATCCAAGAACAATATACGATTCATTGCCTACGGGTTTCTGAATCTTTACAAGTACACATGTCTTCCACAATGTATCAAATTGATACAGAGGGAGACTTACAAGAGAAACCTACGACTCTCAAAACCTAAACCCTACTTTACAAAATAAGATTCCTAAGTTTATGTCGTTCTCTCTCACTTTTCTGCCTAGGTCTTGGTCTTCTTTTATAGCTTTATGCTTCTTTGGGCTTCAGAACTTCTGTTTATTTCTTCCTTGATCCATGTTCTGATTGCTCCTTAATTCTTGTACTAGATTAACAACAACCTGCTGTTAGTAACAGACACGATGTCCTAACATCGTGTTGGGACATTGTGTTCAATATGTCTTCTTTTAGCAGACTTTCTTCATGTTGGAACATTGTATTTGATATCTTGTTTTACCAAAAAATCGCTCAAATCTGCAGAGCCTTCAGCTTTGTTGAAGCAGGCGAGGTAGTCTTTCAGCGACTCTGAGGGGCCCTGACGTATTTTGGTGGACATCTTTTTATGTCTCCTGGTGACGAACTGGTGTACAAGCTTCTTCACCAGCTCCTTATAGCTAGCTAGCGATGAAGGCCAGTTATAGACCCATATACTGTCACAAGGCTGTGTCCCTGAAGGTGCCAAACAAAAATTTTCTCTTCAGTATGCCAGGCGCTCCGATGATGGCCATTTGGGTGTTGATGGAGGCGATGTGTTCATAGGGATCACTACGCTCATCAAACTTTGACATAGAGGATGTCTTAAACACTTCAAGGACAAACGTTTCCCATATTTTGTCTGACAATGGTTAAGGGTCCAACACCTCCATCTCTTTTAGAGGATTGGTCTCTTGTTGGCATTGTCGGATGTTGAGGTTATTGTCTTCTAAGCTCTAGTTCTGACGGCGATGTTCATCCATGGTGGCACGTATCTCCGTTATGGCATTGACATCACTGTTACCCTAATGTTCTTCGACGTAAGGGATAAAGCTCTCTGTAACACCCCAAGTTTCATATTTAATTATTTATTAATTATTGGTGATTAATTATGAAATTTGATGAATTATATGATGCTTTGTGTGATTAAGGGTTGTGTCGTGGGGTAGTGTTAGGCTAAATGACTAAAGAGAATCTAATTATAATTTAAATAATATAGTTGGAAATTATTTAGAGATATATTGATAAATTAGTGCATAATTAATTATGTGGAATTTCATAATAATAATTAATTAGAATATTTCTAATATTTAATTAGAGATAATAATGTGTAGAGATTTTAAGAGTAAGATGGTAATGTTGAGTGGAGTAAGTGAGGGTAAGATGGGAAAATCATAATAAGGTTCCTAAGGGCAGGTTTGACAAAAGGAAAAGGGGGATTTGAGAAGTTCACTTTTGGATCGATCGTTAAAAGTTGGAGAGAAAATGTGAAGGGAGAGCTAGGGCACAGAGAACCAAGAAGATCATCCGTAGAACGTAAAGAAAAAAGTCAATTGCTAAGAATTCGAGGTATGGGGGTAATCTGGATTATTATATTTGATATGGGGTTTAAGGTAGATGTAGATTTTGTGTGTTATGTGTTGATTGATGAAAATATGACAAAATTGTCTGATTATGTTGATGTTGTAATTTGATGAATTAGGTGTTGGTAATTGCTTGGGATTGTACATAATGGTACTGAACCTGTAAAAATATGTTGTGTAATTCTTGATGAAATGGGGTCTTTGGAAAATGTTGGAAGGGGGTTTTCGTACCTAGAAAATGCAATAGTAGGATTTGTTGTTTTGCAGAAATCGTCGGGCGAGGGATCTGTTTCGCCGAGCGAAGCGTACTCGCTTAGAGGTCGTCGAACGAACCAAGAAGTGAGCGAGGAGTGAAAAGTAGGGGCTACTGGAATTTGTATGAGGGAGGGCTTTCGCCCCTGCTTCGCCAGGCGAAACCCAAGCGAGCAAACTACTTCGTCGGGCGAGCATGAGCAAATGTTTTTTTTTATCCTTCGTGTGGTCTTGTTTCTTTGTTGACCTTGTGTAGTGGGGCAATTGAAGTGTTGTGTTTTAATGATTATAGCATGATGAATTGTGAAGTATTATGATGAATTGTGACGTGTGTGTTTGATGTTATACTATGATGTTTTGATGAATTCTCATGAATGATGATGCAACCTTGACGATCCTATGATGGTGATTATTATGACATTTTGCATCATGCATTCATAGTATAAATTCAGAATTCGGTCCAGTGACGATGTAAGGACTTCGGTCTAGTGACGATGTTAGGACTTTGGTCCAGTGGTGGCTTCAATCCCATTGTGTGGATTGAAGTGTTTATGATGTGCTCCGGTTCCAAGGGGGGATCGATCATATGGTGGGGATCTTTGGAGGGCGATGGCCCAGTGTCCCTCAAAAGAATTGGGACCACATGCATGGGTCTATGTTGTTGCATTTCATACTATGTGGCATTGCATATTTGTGAATAAACGATGTTATTGATGACATGATTTTAAGTGATGTATAACGGTGATGACATGAATGATGATTATTTTGTTTGACGAATACTATGACGGTGTAAATGAATTATTGATATTGTTGTACTCGTATATCTTTCTCTTTATATCTCGTATAATGATTTGTGATTACCCACCCTGCTTGTTTGAGTATTGCCTCCATGTAGATAACGTGCAGGTGATCAGAATTAGCTCTCTTGGTGCGTGAAGATTTAGCATTTAGAGTCATTTAGTTTTATTTCCGTTGAATTTAGAAGGTGTCTTGCTCTGGTATGTAACATCGAGTCTGGACGTCCTTGAGTTAAACTTTTATTTTCTAGTGTTTATAGACATGATGTCACTATGATTGTTACTATTTTGACATTTTCAACTTAATTACTTAAGATTATAATTTCCGCTGCATAGTAGTTTTGATTGAATTTTTGTGGTGAAAGAACCCGTGTTATGGAGCAGGATGTTATTTAGATGTTTTATGACGACATGTGGCACCCTTGTGGTGATTTACTCTGATTTATTTATCTTTAATTACTTAATTTATTCGCGAGTATTTTATGGGGTAGAAGGGTGTTACATTAGTGGTATCAGAGCAGGCCGATCTTTCTGGCCATGTTTTTATATGATGTCAGTCCCTGTTAGTCGACGAGTGTGTGTACATTGTTGATGAATTGTTCCTTCTAATGTTGTTTATGGTGTGCAGAATGGCTAGAAGAAATGATCGTGTTATCGCTGATGCGTTGGAACCGCTTGCTAAAGCAATGGCTCAGAATACATAGAACAATCAGAATGATGGAGCTCCTGATAAGTTTCATGCTTTGGGGAAGTTCTAGAGGAACAATCCGCCAACTTTTGTGGGCACTCATGATCCAGAGGGTGCACAGAAGTGGCTCAAAGTGATTGAGAAGATCTCCCAAGTGATGGCATGCACTGACGCTCAACAAGTACAGTTTGTTACTCATATGCTGTCAGAAGAAGCTGAAGATTGGTTGGATAATGCCCGCCAGAGGTTGTAGGATGTTGGTGCTGAGATAACTTGGGCTGTCTTCAAGAAAGAATTCTTGGAGATGTTTTTCCCGGAGGATGTTCATGGTAAGAAGGAGATAGAGTTCCTTGAATTAAAGCAAGGAAACATGATTGTGGCAGAGTATGCTGCAAAATTTGAGGCGCTGGTGAAGTTTTGTCCGTAATATAATTGTGTTAATGCTGAGGTTTCTAAATGTCTCAAGTTTGAGAATGGACTGAGACCAGAAATCAAGCAGGGTATTGGATACTAACAGATTTGTATGTATGCTGAACTGGTGGATAAGAGTAGGATCTATGATGAAGATAGCAGAGCTCGATCTGCTCACTACAAGCATTTTAGTGAGAAGAAAGATAAAGGGAAGTTTTGAGGAAATCCTTATGTGACTCCAGCGGACAGAGGGAAACAGAAGGCTTCAGATGGGAAGAAAACAAGTAGGGGAGCAGCTCCCGCTTCTGTTAAGTGTTACAGGTGTGGCGAGCAAGGTCACTGTGCTGAGAGTTGCAATAATAGTGTGTTGAGGTGTTACATATATGGTAAGAGAGGCCATAGAGCTATTGATTACGAGGATGAAGGTCCGACTTATTTCAATTGTAGTGAATAGGGTCACATCAGTACCCAATGTCAGAAGCCGAAGAAGACTGCTACTGCTGCTCAGACTAATGGCAAAGTGTTTGCTTTGACTGGTTCAGAAGTCCCCAAGAAGGATAAATTGATTTGAGGTACTTGTTTTATTAACAATACGAAGTTGGTTGCTATTATTGATACTGGTGCTACTCATTCGTTTATTTCGCTTGAATGTGCTACTAGGTTGGGTTTGAAATTGTCTGACATGAATGGTAGTATGGTGATAGAAACTCATGTTAATGGTTTTGTTACTATTACTTTTGTGTGTTTGGGTTGTCCTTTAACTATTTTTGGGAAGAGTTTCATGATGGATTTGGTGTGTTACCCTTGCACCAAATTGATGTCATCCTTGGAATGAACTGGTTAGAATTCAACTATGTTCATATCAATTGTTATAATAAGACTTTGAAATTTCCTGAGTTTGGTGATAATGGAGAACTGATGTTTTTGTCTGCTAAGCAAGTGGATGAACTTCTGGAAGACGAAGCCTTGATGTTTGCACTGTTTTCATTGTTGCAAGTTAATCGTGAAACTGCAAGTGTCGAATTACCTGTTGTCTGTGAATTTCGAGATGTTTTTTCGGACGATATAAGTGATTTGCCTCCAGAGTGTGAAGTCGAGTTTGCAGTGGACTTGATACCAGGTACGAGTCCGGTGTCAATGGATCCTTACCGGATGTCAGCTTCTGAGTTAAGTGAATTGAAGAAACAATTGGAAGAACTGCTCGAGAAGAAGTTTGTTCGACTGAGTGTTTCTCCATGGGGTGCTCCTGTGTTGTTAGTTAGGAAGAAAGATGGTAGTATGAGGTTGTGTGTTGACTACATGCAATTGAATAAAGTGACTATCAATAATAAGTATCCCCTTCCAAGAATCGATGATTTGATGGATCAACTAATGGGCGCTTGTGTGTTTAGCAAAATTGATTTAAGGTCTGGTTACCATCAGATTCGTGTTAAGCCTTATGATATTCCGAAGACAACTTTCAGGACGAGGTATGGTCACTATGAATACACTGTGATGTCGTTTGGTGTATCCAATGCACCAGGTGTGTTCATGGAGTATATGAATAGGATTTTTCATGAGTATTTGGATAAGTTTGTTGTGGTTTTCATTGATGATATTCTGATATACTTGAAATCTAAAGAAGAACATGTTGAGCATTTGCATACGGTGTTGTAAGAGAAGAAGTTATATGCAAAATTGTCGAAATGCGAGTTCTGGTTAAAGGAAGTGAGTTTCCTTGGCCATGTGATATCGAGCGGTGGAATCGCGGTGGATCCTTCTAAGATTAATGATGTGTTACAGTGGAAGACTCTGAAGTATGCTACGGAAAGACAAAGTTTTCTTGGGTTGGCAGGTTATTATCGCAAGTTTATCGAAGGTTTTTCTAAGTTAGAATTACCTTTGACTCAGTTGACTCGGAATGGTCAAGCTTATGTGTGGGATGTTGCATGTGAAGAGAGTTTTGTGGAATTGAAGAAGAAGTTGACGACCGCTCCAGTATTTATCTTTCCTAATCCGGACGAGTCTTTTGTGGTATATTGTGATGCGTCAAAGATGGGTCTTGGTGGAGTGTTGATGCAGAATGGTCAGGTTGTTGTATATGCTTCCCGACAATTGAGGGTTCATGAAAGGAATTACCCTACACGTGATTTAGAATTGGCAGTTATGGTGTTCGTGTTAAAAATTTGGATACATTACCCTTTTAGCTCTAAATTCGAGGTGTTCAGTGATAATAAGAGTTTAAAATGCTTGTTCGATTAGAAGGAGTTGAATATGAGGCAGAGGAGGTGGCTAGAGTTGTTGAAGGATTATGATTTTGATTTGAGTTACCATGCTAGTAAAGCAAATGTGGTGGTTGATGCATTGAGTAAGAAGTCATTACATATGCCGATTGTTGCAGTGAGAGAATTGGAATTAATCGAGCAGTTCCGAGATCTGAGTTTAGTATGTGAAGTGACTCCTGACAGTGTGAAGTTGGGAATGTTGAAACTGACGAGTGGCATTCTCGAAGAAATCAAGGAAGGTGAGAAATCTGATTTGAAATTGGTCGATCAATTGACCTTGATTAACCAAGGTAACGGAGGTGAATTCCAGATTGATGAGAATGGCGTGATGAGGTTCAGGGATAGAGTGTGTGTTCCAGATGTTCTAGAAATTAAGAAGAATATTCTTGAGGAAGGACACCAAAGTAGGATGCGTATTCATCGCGGTGCTACGAAGATGTATCAGGATTTGCAGAAGTTGTTTTAGTGGCCAAGTATGAAGAGGGATATTGCTGAATTTTTTATGCTTGTTTGACTTGTCAAAAGTCAAAGATTGAACATCAGAAGCCTTTGGGTATGATGCAACCGTTGACTATTCCGAAATGGAAATGGGATAGTATTTCCATGGATTTTGTATTGAGATTGCCGAAGACTGCGAAGGGGAATGATTCGATTTGGGTGATGTGGATAGATTAACTAAATCGGCTCATTTCTTGCCGATAAAGATTAATCATTCTATGTAGAAGTTAGCCGAGTTGTACATTGAGGAAATTGTGAAGTTGTATGAGATACCTTCGAGTATTGTGTCGGATAGAGACTCGAGATTTACGTCGAGATTTTGGAAAAGTTTGCAAGATGTTTTGGGTACTAAGTTGAGGATGAGTTCTGCATATCATCTGCAGACGGATGGTCAGACGGAGAGGACTATCCAATCTTTGTAGGATTTGTTGAGGGCTTGTGTGTTGGACTAAGGAGGATCTTAGGATAGCCACTTGTCGTTGATTGAGTTAACTTACAACAACAATTTTCATGCTAGTATTGGGATGGGTATGAAGCGTTGTGTAGAAGGAGGTGTAGAACTCCATTGTGTTGGTATAAGTCAGACGAGAGTATTGTACTTGGATCTGAAATTGTGTAGGAGACGACCGAAAAGATTTAGATGATCCAAAGAGCTTCG
Source organism: Lathyrus tuberosus (assembly GCA_022829125.1). Taxonomy (NCBI): domain Eukaryota; kingdom Viridiplantae; phylum Streptophyta; class Magnoliopsida; order Fabales; family Fabaceae; genus Lathyrus; species Lathyrus tuberosus. The sequence continues at coordinate 6,412,213 of JALAZF010000194.1, forward strand.
CAGAGTCGCCAAAAGAGTTATCACGACAAGAGAAGGAAAGCACTTGAATTCCAAGAGGGAGATTACGTGTTTTTGAGAGTTACACAGGTGACTGGTGTGAGTTGAGCTTTGAAGTCTAGAAAGCTCACTCCGCATTTTGTTGGTCTGTATCAGATTATGCAGAGGATATGAGAAGTAGCTTATCAGATTGCTTTACCGTCGTCGCTTGCGAACCTTCATGATGTGTTTCATGTATCTCAGTTGAGGTAATATATTCTGGATCAGCCTCATGTGATAGAAATGGATGACATACAAGTCAGAGATAACCTGACAGTTAAAGTGTCACCCGTTCGGATAGATGGTCGATAAATGAAACAGTTGCGGGGTAAAGAGATTGCCTTAGTGAAGGTATTGTGGGGTGGACCAGCGGGTGAAAGTTGGACTTGGGAGCGTGAGGATCAGTTGAGGGAGTCGTATCCAACTCTGTTTTCTTCAGGTAATTTTTTAGGACAAAAATTCTTTAAGTGAGGGAGAGTTGTAACACCCTAAGTTTCATATTTAACTATTTATTAATTATTGGTGGGTAATTGTGAATTTTGATGATTTATATGATGCTTTGTGTGATTAAGGGTTGTTGTTCTGGACTGGGTCGGCGCCTTCCCATCTGTCTGGCAGGCCCAACCCAATACTATTATATAATGCCCAATACGACCCAATTCTCCTCATTGTCGGGCACATTCACTGGCCCTACTGTCGAGCAGAGACTTCCCGCTACGAGGAGAGAGCACAACTCTCCTCCTCGCTCTCCATGTGCTCCTCCTCACGATGACATGTCATTATGTAACCTCCCACATCCGAAAGAGTCGGTCTCCCCACCTTTCGGAGATCTCGAGACCGTTACCCTAGGGCGAAGACCACGTGCTGGTCTTCCCTACGCCATGTAAGCCCTGACAGTCACCTGTATTGGGCTTTGCAATCCAGCCCAGTGCAGATGACCGTTGGCCCCGCGCTGGGGGCAGCCTATAAATACCCTCTCACTTGAGAGGGTCAGGTTACATTACATTCTAACTCACACTTTACTTTATGTACTTGCCTACTCCTTTTCTTGACTTTGGCATCAGAGTAGCTTGCAGGTACACCCCCCCCCCCTCCGCCATTTCATCACCACCGGAGTTGTGGAGCTCGCGACGTTGCTGGCCACTAATCTCCTTTCTGATTAGGTACGATCAGTGGCGCCGTCTGTGGGAACCTTTGCCTCCCCATTTTCCTCTTTGTAAAACCAAAGCAACATCTATCTTTCTTACAACCATGGCCAACTCCCAGCCTGAGAACAAGACTCCGGACACCGCCTTTGTGCAGTTCGACAACAGAGACCACCGCGAGGACAACGTGATCATCCACGTCGAAGAAGGCGATGAAAGAGACGGGCAGACTGCCTCCCCTTCCTATGACGATGCGGCTTACCACGCCTTCCAACAGGACAACGTTCCCGCTATCTACCAGCCAATCGCCGCGCCAACAAATATTGACCCGAACACGGTGGCCCTGTTCTCTTTGATCAATCAGACCAACCAACTGATCTTCCAGCAGAACATGAGGATTGAAGCGCTCGAAAAGGGGCGACCGCGACATTCTCCTCTGCGGAGACATCGCCATCCTTCATCTCCCATTCGTTCTCCTTACCCGTGAAGGACACCACCGGTCGACTCCAGGAGCCCGACGCCCCCACCTGTCGGACGCCGCCCGCGCCTGGAACGACCCCAGCTTGTGGTTTCCCAGAAGCGCCATCAATCACCTCCTCCGAAGGAACAACAAAGCTCTCCTGCCCAGAAGAGGAGCAAAGCTGACGGCGAGAAACCGAAGATCCAATCGAGGAGCTCCCCCTAACCACACGGACCTGGTCGGGGCCACAACTCCCCATCACGATCACCAGTTAGGAGTGATGAGGATGACCAGTGGACCCCGCTGTCCAGGGAGATTATGGAGACCCCCATACTTATGGGGATGGAAAAGCCCCCACCCTTGGGGACATACGACGACACCGCCGACCCCGACGACCATGTCGAGAGCTTCGAGGCTATGCTCGACTATAGGAATGTCCGAGGAGCAATTAAGTGCAGGCTCTTCCAGACTACCCTCAGGAAAGGTGCCATGACTTGGTACAAAAGCCTTGCACCAGAATCCATCACGTCTTGGAAGCAACTGAAGAGGCAGTTCTCCAGACATTTTACTGCATCTCGCCGCCATCCAAAGATGGTGCATCTTTGGAAGGCATCCTCCAAGGGAGGAACGAATCTCTCTGAGACTACATCGAGAGATTCAACCAGGAAGCCGTCGAGGTACCCACTACCGATGACAGGAAAAAGTTCCTGATCGAGACGGGACCGAGTTCGCTAAATCTGTGGGCATCCATAAACCCCGCAACTTGGAAGACCTCCTCCACCGAGCCCAGTCATACATCCAGTTCGAAGACTCAGAGGCCGCCCACGTTGCCCGAGACTCACGACACCAAGAGGGCTCTCGCAGCTCCAAGGATGAAGATTCTACTGCCCCCCGACGCGGGGGAAAGAGAAGACTCGAAGGCCGTCCCAGGGACTCTCGCGAGCCGAGAGGTCCATCTGGCCGGTTCACGGAGTACACTCCGCTCAACGCTCCTCGCGAACGAATTCTCTCCGAGTGCACCAACTCGAAATTTCATAAAGTGAGTGTCTATTTTCCAAAGTCGACACCCCCTAAATCAAACACTGACAGGTCCAAATACTGCAGGTTCCATAGGAGCCACAGACATGTCACCGAAGATTGCATCCACCTCAAGGATGCAATTGAGATCCTAATCAAGGAGGGTCATCTCAAGAATTATACCAAGAGGAATGACGTTCCTCGTCCAGATGCCCGGGACACACAAAGCGTCGAGGAGACGACACCTTCCTCTATGGAAAACAGACTACAAGTCGGCCTGAGCGTCACTCATCCAGAGGACTTCTACGTCCTCAAAGGAATCGAGGACCCCGAGGCAGTTCACAGCATGTGGGCGAGCTTCCCCCCTGAAGACCCTGTCACAGCCCGCAACTAGGGGCGTTCATTGGTTCGGGCAAATCCGAACTAAACTGGAATTCAAACCAAACCATTGTGTTTGGTTCGGACATTTTTTTAGTTTGGGTAAAAATCGAACCAAACCAATGAAACCCAATGGTAATTGGTTCGGGAAACGGATTTCCAAAATTCTACCCGCGAGCCCGTCTACCCGAACCAATCATAATTAATTAGTATAATATATATCATTATTATCATGGAAACTAGAATGCGGTATTCAACTTCAAGAAGAAAAATATGAAACGTCATTTGTGATATGCACAACCAATATGGAGAAACAATAAAATTAAGAATTGTATATTATTTTGGAAAATTAGTTGATATAAGTTAATATTTTTTAAAAATATTTTTGCACATTTGTTTCTAATGTACCCGATCAATCCAACCCAAACCAACCCGTTGTTTATTGGTTTGGTTCGGTTTGGATTTTATCACAAAATTGTGTAAATCTAATCCAAACCAATCCATATATTTTTTATCAGTTTGGGTATCAGATTCTCCCAAAACCGAACCAAACCGGCTCGCGAACAACCCTACCCGCAGCACATGGGAAAGCTTCCCCACGGCGATGGTTATATCCGTCATAGGCTTCAACAAGGTCTCTGTTGGGTCGATCAAGCGGAAGCTCGACGAGCTGGAATCCGCGACCTCGGCGAAGACTACCACTTTTGAGAAGGTGCAAGGGAAGTCAAACCCCATCACCTTCTACCTCGAAGAGTTATCGGGGAGTGCGCCCAACTCCACCATCCCCCTCCTGATCTAGGCACAGATGACAAATTTTGACGTCTGCATAATCCTGGTCGACCAGGGGAGCTCGGTGGACATTATGTACGCCCACCTCTTCGAGACCCTCCAGCTCGACGAAACTCATCTGACCCCTTACGTGGGCTCGAATCTCCAAGGGTTCAACGACTCCACCACCAAACTGTGGGGCTATGTTGAACTGATGGTCACCTTCAGGAGCGAGGGCACTGCCCAATAAGTCAACACCCACTTCCTAGTGGTAGAATGTCCTTCCCTCTTCCAATGCATCCTGGGGAGAACCACTCTGGCCGAACTCACGGCGGTACCATCTACAGTCCATCTGAAGATGAAGTACTATACGGCCAGAAGTCGGGTCGTCACCATGCACGGGGACATCGAAGCTGCTAGGAGATGCTTCGAAGTGGCAACCAAGGGCCTGGGCTCGATCAACGTCAATCCCAGACGCAGTGCCGAAGCCACTCTCGCGCGTCAACGCGGTCGACCTCGACAGCCGTTTCCCCGACGAGCAGGAAGAATGCGGAGTGGCATACAGCAACCTCCCAGCTGAAGGCAACAGGAAGCCTCTCCACCCAACGCGCCCCATCCCAGACGGAGACTTCGAGCTCCTCTCCCTCGGCGATGATCCAGATAGGAGCGTGAAGATAGGCACCGGGCTCCCCGACCTGGCGAAGAAGCAGCTGAAGGCATGCCTCCGGGAGAACGCTAATCTGATCGCGTGGAGTGCATCAGAGATGCCTGGCCTCGACCCAGAGGTGGCCTATCACCAGCTCACTGTAGATCCAGCCGCTAGGGCTATAGTACAACGTAGGGGTAGGCAGTCTCCCGAGAAAGCAGAGGCTGCTGAAAAAGCTGTAAAAGACCTCTTAGAGGCAAATTTTATTTCAGAAGCCCGGTACATAACCTGGCTGTCCAACGTTGTACTTGTCAAAAAAAATAATGGAAAATGGAGGATGTGCGTTGACTATACCGACCTTAATCGGGCATGCCCGAAAGATTCTTATCCGTTGCCTAACATCCACCAGCTGGTCGACAATTCTGCAGGTTTCAAACTATTGTCCTTCATAGACGCCTACTCGGGGTACAATCAAATCCCCATGGCCAAGGCCGACAAGCAGCACACCACCTTCATGACCGAGTCGGGCAATTACTACTACAACGTAATACCCTTCGACCTAAAGAGCGTCGGCATGACCTACCAGCGGATGATGAACAAAGTCTTCCAGGGAGAGATCAGCAATAAGCTTGAGGTCTACATGGACGACATGATCGTCAAATCCGCGGAAGAAGTTAATCATGCTGCCCATCTCACAAAGGTCTTCGACACAGCAAGGAAATGCAGGATGAGGTTCAACCCTGACAAATGCACCTTCGGTGTCTGGACGGGCAAGTTCCTCGGTTTCTACCTCACAGACCAAGGAATCGAGGCAAACCCCGACAAGTGCATGGCATTCTCCGAGATCCCGACCCCGAACTTGAAGAAGTCGATACAACTGCTGAACGGGATGCTTACCTTGCTCTCCCGCTTCGTGGCCATGTCCGCACAATACGCACTCCCATTTTTTAAGCTTCTACGCCAGAAAGCCACGTTCGAATGGACTGAGGAATGCGAGCAAGCGCTCCTCTACCTCAAACAAGTCCTTTCGCAACCCCCAGTTCTCTCACGACCAGAGTGCAGGGAGACGTTATTCCTATACCTCGCCATCACGGGTGAAGCGATCAGCACAGTCCTAATCCGGGAAACCACCGACGGGAAGAAGCCAATATACTTCGCTAGCAAAGCCCTCCAAGGTCCGGAGCTTAGGTACCAGCAAATTGAGAAGGTCGCCCTGGCTCTCGTCACCGCGACCAGAAGGGTGCGACATTACTTCTTGGCACACACGATCGTGGTGAGGACCGAGCAACCCATACGAAAGCTTCTCAATCGGCCAGACATGGCGGGGAGAATGCTCATATGGTCGCTCGAACTTGCTGAATTCGACATCCAATACGAAGGCAGAAAGGCCCTGAAAGCTCAAGTACTGGCCGACTTCGTAGCGAAAATGACCCTCCCAGAGCCTTCGACCAATGGATCCCAAAGGTGGACGATCTATGTCGATGAGGCATCCAGCTCGAAAGGCAGCGGAGCAGGCATCATCCTTGAGAACAAGGAAGGCATCCTGATCGAAGTCTCCCTCACATTGTCCTTCCCGATGTCGAACAATCAAGCAGAGTACGAGGCTTTCCTCGCCGGGTTACGCTTAGCTAAAGACCTCGGGGCCAAAGAGGTCGAAATATTCATTGACTCCCAGCTCGTGGCCTCCCATGTACGGGGAGAATACCAGGCCAAGAACGACAACCTTATCGAATACTTGACTCTAGTGAAGGAAACAATGAAAAAGTTCTCCTCGGCGGAAGTAAAGCACATCTTGCGCGGACACAATACTCGAGCAGACGTTCTGTTGAAACTCGCGAGCACAAAAAAGAAAGGTGGGAACAAATCCGTCATTCAAGAGGTGCTCTCTCATCCGAGCATCGAGAATGTCGTCCCCAAGGTTTGAAATTCTGGTACATGTGCAGAATTCAGATGTCCTATAACATGTCATTCGACATCTGGTCTGACATGAACACACATGGCAAGGTATATAACAATACGCACGGTACTGAAGAGATAAAAACAAAGCACACATAATTGTTAACCCAGTTCGGTCTAACACACCTACTCTGGGGGCTACCAAGCCAGGGATGAAGTCCACTATCAGCAGTATTAATTCAAAGCTAAACTCCCTGTTTACAGCTTATCACTTAATCACTACCCAATGACCCTTCTACCTAGATCCTCTCTAGATATGAGAAACCCTTCTCACTCCCAATCATCGCAATGATGTCTAGCAGTCAACACTCCGCCACTGCATCAACGGCTCTTTACCTATACAACAATTCAACAAGGAAGACACACTTCCAAGACACAACTTAGAGTTACTTAAAAGCTTCCTCCAAGAACAATACTCCTCTTACTTAACAGCTTCGAGGATCACACTAACAAACTGTCCAACTCACATGTCGAGTGGTATAGGAACCAACCCTAATAATAGAACTTTTACATCTTTGGTTGAGTTACAGTTCTAGGTTACAATGCATCTATATATAACCTATTCCCAACTGGATTTGGGCCTTCAAAATCCCAGCTTAAAGCTGTTACAAATCTGCAACAGATCTTGCATACAAATAGGTCTTCAATCTTTAATTTCCTAAAATATCTCCATATTTAGAAAGTGTATATTTTTCAATATTCTTCTCAATTTCAAATTTGAATCTTCAGACCTTTTAAATCAGCGCCACATAGAATTTGCATAGTATTCCCTGAATATTCTGCATCTGTTAAGACATAACAGAATCTTTAATTCACTTCAGTTCTGGCGCGATGTCGAATGGACCTTCATGGGACATCTTAATACGACATGTTGTTCCAGATGTTGAAACCACTTCAACTCAACATGTTCCATTGCACAATAGGACTTCTTGCTCAACCTGTTCTTCTTTAGCAAGATAAAATATCCTATCTAACATATTGCTGCTATTATTTGTTTTACAAAATTAATGCCAACCCTAAAAATTAAAGAACTAACATTCTCCCCCTTTGGCAAATTTTGGCTAAAACACATATATAAACATTACAACTCAGATTACAGCAGCAATTACAACCCTATACTACTGTCAGTAGTCATCAGCAACTACTGAACCTAACAATAACCATCAGTAGCTACTGTGTACAGCAACCATGGAGAATCATCTTCTTGGGAAATCTTGAATGATGTTAGGGCATCATGTTTGACAACTCTTTCCAGCATACTCTATGAGCTCCATAACATCACCTCCGAACACCACAGCACAACAACTTCAGGCAGCACATTAGGACCTAAGAAGTAGAAAGTCCTGAAGTCATTTGGTGCACATGAGGAAGAAGATATCTGACACTCCCCCTCAATACAACACATTTCTTTTTCCTTCCAGGACAGACCCAAAACAAATGTAGAAGACTCCTCCAGAAAAGACACGTCTGTCTTGACATAAAAGACCAATGGTGGCATAAGAGATTTTTGCACACCTTATTTGATCAGACGCCCCTAGTCGACCTATGGCATAAGATGAAACTTAAGAAGTGCCAATCTGCCACCCTAGGTAACTTAGAACACAAGTCACAACTGTGTTCATAACTCAGGACACAAGTCACAAAGACTCAACACCAACTTAAGGATAGGACATCCTCTTCGAGATCTCTGAAACACATCTGGAACTGCAGACTCCAGACATAGCATCTGCGCAAACCATTTAGCAAACCCTTTATCCCCCCTTTTTAGCCAAAAATTGGCAAAGAAAGCCCTCACGGACCAGACCCAAGTAGTGCTCACCCAAAAATGAACAAAAGCCATAAGACTTATGAAATAGGAACACTCACTGGCTGAAGGAGGAAAAAATAACCCCTATAAATAGCTGACCAGTTACTTTGGAATTAATGAGCTTTGAATATGTCAAAGTTCTTGGTCAAAGAAACGCTATTTTAGGTACTAAAAACTCCATCCAAATTCAATGTCTACCGTCCAAAACAGTCTTGACCGCCTTTATTGCTTCTTAACTGATTCTTACCATAAATTGTGCCAATAAAGTTCCATGCATAGTCAAATACACGTGTTTCACCTTATCCTTACACCACCGTCCAGAATAATTCCTTGTTTGGCTCAAGAAAAACATGTCTTGTACCATGTTTTGACATCTTATCAGACAATGTCTGCTTACTCACAACATTATCAACCCAAGACTCCACAGAAAATTATACATTCCAAAACACAAGCACATTTTCTTTTCTGTTGGATTCTGAGACGACTTCTATCGATCAGCACAACTCACAATCCCTTCTAGATTCCTTCACAACAGCAGAGAAAAATAAATTCTCCCAGATACAACAATTCTGCTCTTCAGACTCCTCCTGCATAAGCACTAGCTTCACGCAGCTAGGATAGCACACCAGCCTTAGGAACACCCAACCATACTCAGCAATACACGTCCCATCATGTTGTTTGACATCACTCTGCACAAACTTGGACAACACGCAAGCTTCACAAAAATCTGTACCCTTGCAGTAATAGACCACAGACAACAGTCTTAACTCCCCCTGACATGAACAACCAATGCTCCTTATGAAGATGAACACTTGACACCAGATGATAGCACAATGATATTGCCACATTCTCAACATTAAAAACTGCCACTTCTTGTATTTGTTAAGCATAATCTCACCATGTTTATTTCATATACATAGTCTGCCAAGTCCAATATAAAAGCCCACTTGATTTGGAATTTCTCACATATTCCATAATAAATGTCTTTAGATTACTTGCAACACAAGATAAGGACTGCCACCACCTTTTACTTGTATTAGAAGAAACCTCCTTATCTTCAGCCATTCTGATCAGATCACTCCACTGACAACAACCTTCTGTCCTTACATTCACAAGCACCTAATGAAGTCTTCATCATGAAAGTAGTCATGTATTTCCAGAACAAACTACTTAACATCAAGATCAGAATCTGCCCATTCTAATCCACATTATGTCAGAACTGCCACTTCAGACAATAATGCTGCTTCTTCCAACTCCACAAGCACAGTCCCAGACCTTCATCCAGGATACACAATAAACAATGATGTTGTAACATTATGTAGGACATCAGCATTAGATAAAAGATCACACCGTCTGCATTTTCTTCAAGTAATCACAACCACCTGATCACAACAGAGAGAAATAAACTCTCACACAATTCAGAGATCTGAATTGCATCGACACATCAGATAACTACCAAGTTCCCAACGAGGTCTTTACCATCAGTCACATACACATCTCCATCAGACTCATACATAGCTCCCGACAAGGTATTTGTTATCCAAGAAAGATTCACAAACAAACAGTAGATGATGCTCACACTTCTGATAGAGTCAGCTGATAAGGCTACCTCAGGTTGTCATCTTCAAATGTCAAGCTACTCAATCACAGCCACTCAGATAAAATAACTTCCTGAACCATAATATCCAGACTGCAGACTTGCATAATTCTCTAGACAAATACTTAGTCTCCCGTCAAAGTATTTGCCCTTATGCATAACATCAATAATAGACAAATACTAAGTCTCACGTCAAAGTATCTACTATTAGTCAGAATAAGATTACCTTCTCACACAAGGTATGACAATTTGTTTGACATCTTCTGCACACGTCTAACAACTTCTGATTCTTCTTTATGACAAATTGTCATGACATTTATTCACAAGTTACTTTAACTTGGATCAGTGGCTTGATCTTGGACTTCTTTCTGCACAAAACAACCTTGGATGAACAAGCAACAACCACCTGAATTGATGTTCCAACATCAATCTCAGTCACACATATTCACAGAGCTTTTCTGAAGATATCATCTATAGTAAAGCTCTAGCAGGGGAACACACGAGGATCAACCATCAGTAGCTGATCAAGCTTCCAGGTCATATCACAAACACATTCAGCAGCAGGAACATCTCAAGAGTCTTCTCCTTAAATCACAGCATCTTGTCTGACTTTGAGTTGTTGGATGTCATCAACATTCCACAACCAATCCGCCTCTTCTAATCCTTCAGCCAAACTCATCCCAGACAATTTGGATGATACTCCAAGCACATAGTCACCAATCAACCCCACCGGTTGATTCAACTCCGCAGTGCTTAACCCTTGAAAGTTCTCCACTACACTAGAACAAGAGTTCCATGCTCTCATAGACTTGATAAATGTCATCAAGTTTGAGTAAACAACCTCCATCCCGAATCAGAGAAACATCATCCAGACAGCTTGAGAAAATAAATTCTTAATACAATGATGTCAAGACATGTCTTCAAGGTCTTCCAAAACATCAGGTACTTTCCCTCAGAATCTGCCAAGAGCACTTCAGAGAATCATACATTCTCCCCTTTAATAGCAGCACAGACTGTGATTAGATCATATCAATCCTTAAGCACACACAGTCAATACTTATCTAGATTCACAAGATCATTTAGATAATGCTTCCAAATAACGGAGAAAAATCATGACTTTTTGATCTTTGACCTTCATGTCCAAGAAGTCTGCTAGAGATAATACTTCTTGAATCTCAGGTTCTCCACTCCTGCAGCAAGGACCAGAAATAAACTGACCTCAGGAGTAAATAACATGTTGATCACACCTTGACCAACTCACACATCTAAGATAAGTTCCAGGGCCAGAAACTTCTTAGACATACCACCCAGATGCCTCCTCTTCCAGATCAGGAGTAGGTTCTAAACCCATGTGATCAAACCACATTAGTTTAGCACCCAGAGCATCTGTTATGCCATTCCTTTAGACAACAGAATTCTGCACAATTCTGACGTGATGTTCTAACACAAGATAGGACATTATTCCAAGGAACACATCAAGAGATCAAAGACTGAAGATTAGCCTTTTTAGGAATAGAAGCAAAAGTAAATTACTTCTCACTATCTTCAGATCTCTTCCTTACAACTTCACTTATCAATGCCTTTATGAGTGGACTTGAACAATAATCTTCAAGTATCGTTGACAAAGTAAGTTGAAGCAGTCTTGCATATATCCCATCACTATAGGATATACATTCAGAGAAGAACAACCTTCTCAGTTACAACCTCAATAGTTTTCAGATAGATACGCAGCGGATCAAAACACAAACTCCTCAAAACCTTCAGGTGTCACATATCAGCCCTAGCATCATAATCTAGGTGACACCACAATACCACAGGTTTGAAAATAAATCAAACCTAACATAACCACAACACAACAGCTTTTCAACCAAAACTCCAAGCCTTCAGCACATGCCACTGCCTGTCACGAACAGTCCATCATCCACTTCTAGGGACCATTCTCACAACTATATGAACTTCTCCAAGTCCAAACAACTTTTCAGTAGAAAGCTTCTACCTTGACCATGAACCAGAAAGTATCTTCCCTCGGATCTCATCTAGATACAGAACAGAATGACCTGCTTTGATACCAATTGAAATTCTGGTACATGTGCAGAATTCAGATGTCCTATGTCATTTGACATCTGGTCTGACATGAACACGCATGGCAAGGTATATAACAATAAGCACGGTACTGAAAAGATAAAAAAAAAGCACACAGAATTGTTAACCCAGTTCGGTCTAACACACCTACTCTGGGGGCTACCAAGCCAGGGATGAAGTCCACTATCAACAATATCAATTCAAAGCTAAACTCCCCGTTTATAGCTTATCACTTAATCACTACACAATGACCCTTCTACCTAGATCCTCTCTAGATATGAGAAACCCTTCTCACTCCCAATCATCGCAATGATGTCTAGCAGTCAACACTCTGCCACTGCATCATTGGCTCTTTACCTATACAACAATTCAACAAGGAAGACACACTTCCAAGACACAACTTAGAGTTACTTCAAAGCTTCCTCCAAGAACAATACTCCTCTTACTTAACAGCTTCGAGGATCACACTAACAAACTGTCCAACTTACATGTCGAGTGGTACAGGAACCAACCCTAATAATAGAACTTTTACATCTTTGGTTGAGTTATAATTCTAGGTTACAATGCATCTATATATAACTTATTCCCAACTGGATTTGGGCCTTCAAAATCGCAGCTTAAAGCTGTTACAAATCTGCAACAGATCTTGCATACAAATAGGTCTTCAATCTTTAATTTCCTAAAATATCTCCATATTTAGAAAGTGTATATTTTTCAATATTCTTCTCAATTTCAAATTTGAATCTTCAGACCTTTTAAATCAGCGCCACATAGAATTTTCATAGTATTCCCTGAATATTCTGCATCTGTTAAGACATAACAGAATCTTTAATTCACTTCAGTTCTGGCGCGATGTCGAATGGACCTTCATGGGACATCTTAATACGACATGTTGTTCCAGATGTTGAAACCACTTCAACTCAACATGTTCCATTGCACAATAGGACTTCTTGCTCAACCTGTTCTTCTTTAGCAAGATAAAATATCCTATCTAACATATTGCTGCTATTATTTGTTTTACAAAATTAATGCCAACCCTAAAAATTAAAGAACTAACAAGGTTGACGTGAACGCCATTGGAGATAGTCATAGCTGGATGACCCCGGTATACGAGTACCTCAGCTCGGGCAAGCTACCAAATGACCCTAAAAACGCCGGAGTCGTTAGGTGACGCGCCTGCTCCTATACAATTGTCGAGCACAAGCTATATCAACGCGGCTTCTCGATCCCTCTTCTCAAGTGCGTCGAGGAGCTTAAGGTCATCGGCATACTCCAGGAGATCCACAAGGGGATCAATGCACAACACCTCGAGGGATGGTTACTAGCCCGCAAAGCATTACGAGCAGGGTACTACTGGCACACCATGCAGCAGGACGACAAGGAACACCTCAAGAAGTGCGACAGGTGCCAACACACGGGGACATGCACCTGGCTCCACCTAGTGAGCTCAAAACACTCTCGTCCCCGTGGCCGTTTGCATGGTGGGGGATGGATATCCTCGGGCCCTTCGTCGTGGGGTCGTACCAAAACAAGTACCTGATCGTCGGCGTGGATTACTTCACGAAGTGGATCGAGATGGAAGCCCTGGCCAAAATCACGGCCGACAACATACTACGTTTCTACAAGAGGAGCATACTCGCCCGATTCGGCGTGCCCCAAGCAATTGTCACCAACAACGGGACACAGTTCACCGACAAGAACTTTCAAGACTTCATCACTAAACTAGGCACGAACCAACACTTCACGTCAGTCGAGCATCCCCAAATGAACGAGCAAGCCGAAGCGACGAATAGAGTGATCCTGCGAGGACTGAAACGGCGACTAGGCGAAGCCAATAAAAGATGGGTCGAGGAGCTACACATCGTCCTCTGGGCCTACAGAACAACCCCGCACTCCATTACCGGGGAGACCCACTTCCGTTTGACCTACGAAAATGAGGCGGTGATCCCTATAGAAATAAGGAAACCCTCGAGAAGAACAGAGTCTCCCCTCGACGAGGAGACAAACGGTGAGGCCTGATCAGTCACCATTTTGCTATAGTAATTATCATTTTAACAGGTGAAAGTATGCGAATTATTTACATTTTTCATATAGTTTGAGTGGTTTATATGTCAGTTTCTTTAATTTCATATTTATCCATGTTTTAATCATTTATGGTATTTTTGATCTTTTTGGGAAGGTTAACGTGTTTTGTAGGTTGGAGGAAGTCAATGATATGGTCAGAAAAGGAACGCGGCGAATTTTCAGAAAGATTGGAAAAATCTATTTTCAGCATGTTTTTCATCATGACAGGTGTGCAGTATTTTGATCATAACTTCAGCATTGTAAATCGAAACGATGTGGGTCCAACAGCAAATGAAAGCTAAGATCAAGGGCTACAACTTTCATAAAGAAAGTTTTGGCAAATTCGACACTGTTCATACGTGTATTGCCTCATCTATTACGCATATGAAAGCTGAAATTTTTTGGTTTCTGCCTATACGCGTACGGAAGCCTACCATACGCCCCATACACGTATGGGCGCCCAGAATTGTGAAAAAAGCCCAAATTTGACATATATAAAGCCAGAACGTGATTTTTAAAGGGGAGAACAATTTTTGACGGCAAGAACACGTTTTGAAGGCCGGAGAACTCCGATTTTTTGCATGGAATCAATATTTTCATGAGCCTTTTGTGATTGAATACTTAATTTCATCTCTAGATCTGTAATGTCTACCCTTTGTATTTTGTTTTTCGTTTTTATTATGAGTAGCTAAACCTCTCATTGCTAGGGGGTGTCCCTGATTCTGTTATGTAATGAATTTGATATTATTTATGCAATAACAATTTTATTTTAGTATATTTGATTTGTTCTCTTTCCTGTTCTTATTGCTTTCTCTGTCGGACAAACGGAGTCGGATTTTATGTGAAACAATTAAGCTGGACCGCCATTGTTCATGATCTATTTGATAACATATTGTAATAGATATCACCTAGGACTAGGGATACCTTACAATAACCGGATTATTCTTGATATAATAATGCATGTTTTCAATCGTAATTACCTATGGACATAGTAATTAGGTTGATTGATCAAAGGTTTTCTCACTAAGGACTTAGGAGTGAATACCCTAAAGAACCGGCAATCAATTATTTTGAAATACGTTGTTGCACTGTTAGATCAGAATCATTTCATGATTGAATCATACACCTTCCCTAGCATGTTACTCATATTTGTTTTAACTGTTCCAGTACTTTCTTTATTTTATTCGTAATTGCTTTTATAATTTCACCAAACAATTCAAAAACCCCAAAGCTTTTGTTTAACTAAAATAAAACCATAACTCTATATCATCAAGCAGTCCTTAAGATCGACATTCGGGGAAATTCCCTTTTATTACTACATTGGCTGATTAGTACACTTGCTAATTTACCGATCAAGGCCCTCAGGGAGGAGCTCGACTTCGTCGAAGAGATAAGGTCGGGCGCGTCCCTCCATGAAGCCTCACTTAAGCAGAAGATAACTCTACGTTATAACAACAAAGTTATTAAACGTGATTTTCAAGTAGGCACCCTCGTCCT
Organism: Lathyrus tuberosus; assembly: GCA_022829125.1. Classification (NCBI taxonomy): domain Eukaryota; kingdom Viridiplantae; phylum Streptophyta; class Magnoliopsida; order Fabales; family Fabaceae; genus Lathyrus; species Lathyrus tuberosus. The sequence goes on from JALAZF010000194.1 coordinate 6,427,666, forward strand.
ACGAAGGAACCTGAAAGATTCGCGAGAAGGCAAACTCACTGCCAACTGGGAGGGCTTCTACCGCGTCCGCACGAAAACGTAGACAGGAGGAGCCTACTACCTCAAAAATCTACACGGGGAGGAACTTGCTCGACCATGGAATGCTGAGAAGGTTAAACAGTACTACAGTTAAACACTACCCGCGACCACGGGGGCGCACTAAGGTACAAGCGCGACTCCCCTTCATGAAACAAGAAGACAAGGGCCCGCGTTGTGTGTGCGCGAGGACCCTAGATCCGACGAGGATACCTCGACCAAGCTCCATCGTCGCCGTACCAATTAGGCAGAACACCCAGCTCGCAATGGGAAGTTCACGCCACGAAGCTTAGACCTCGACCAAGCTCTTAGCTTCGTCGAAGGTCGGAATACAGCTCCGGTCACTCGACCAGTTCCCTTTACTATCGAGGATCAACAAAGTCGAGAAAAACCTCCAAATTACTTGCCGAGCAAACAAAAATAACTAAACAACGATTTCTTCTCCGATCCGGGCACCAGTCTCCCCGTCACCGTCTTCGTCCTCCCCAGGAACGACCAATTTACCTTCGACCACGCGATGGAACGGGCTGACTCTGTCAAGTGCAAGCTGGACGTCTGGATTCTCTGCCTCGATCTACGCTACAACACTCTTAAAACCCACCTCGAGGCCCTCCAAACAGTCTTGCTCTAGTTCCTGAACGTTGGCGATTAGAGCACCCCAGCTAACGAGGCGCCTCTCGTCCTCGGTCTCATCTTCCGCAGGGGTGGCGGCAGCCACTAGCTCAGCAACCTTTTCTCAAAGACGGTCCCGTTCCTCCTGAGCTTTCTTCTGTTCCGCATTAGTTTCGCTCAACTCGTGGAGGACGTTCACGTAGTTCTCGCACGTCGTCTTGGCCTCCTGCAGGTCACTTTCAGCTTTGTCTTTCTCTCTCTCGAGGACATTGTATTCGTCCCTCAGCTTTTGCAGCTCGGAAGCAGGGTTGGTCTCATCATTCAGAACCAAGTAGGTCTCAAAGATTCACACCATGGCTGCCATATCTTCGGCAAGCGCCTCCCTCCTGGCCATTCTATCAATTCCCAGGATCACCTTCACTTCAGCCTCGGCGACAGCGGGGGGACTCCCTCCGAAGAAGTTCCGCTGATGGTGACAAGCAGGCAACATGAACTTTACCGTTGGGACAGGACCCTCAAGGTCCATGAGGACAGGTCCCTCGGGGCGTGGCCTCTTGGCAGAGGTCCTCTCCAGGGGGAGACTGGCTGCATTGTGGAGAGGAAGAACCACTTGCTCCTTCGACCGGCACCGCCGTCTGAATGACTTCTTGGACCCGGCCCTTACTCCTCTTGGCGCCCCGGGTGGTGGGCAACTTCAGGATACGCTTAGTGGCATTCTACATTTGACCTGCGACAGAAAACCAGAAACAAGTCAGCATAAGAAAACGAAATAAGGTGAGCGCCCGAGCAAAACAATGGGCTACTACCTAGGAACCTCTTGGCTTCATCTTTGGACTTGCACTCAAGGAGGGCCTTGGTGTTGATATAACGGGGTTCAGTCACGACTTGTCCCCGTGCGTCGAGGACGAAACTCCTGTCCATGGTTATACATTCGGCCCGATTAAAGCCAGCGACATACTGGACCATCTTCGCGAACGCCTCCTTGTCCTCGACACCCAATTGACTATGCTTCATGATATAGGCCTCCGTACCACTCTCGAAATGCGCTTCCTCCTACTCCAGGGGGCACTTGGACGCAAATCTTTCCTCCCCCATATCGCCGACCACGATGGTATAGAGTGACCCCACAGCTTCGTGCATGGTTGGCATGACATAATAAAACCTGTCCTTGAAACACCGGACAGAATCTGAGTACGCCTTGAACAGCTTCTTCGGCTGCTTGAAGGAAACCCAACTATGCCGCCCCTGGTCAGTTGCCCGTTGTAGATGGAAGGTACGGAAGAAGAGGGGGAGAGTGGTCCCGATGCCAAGATAGTCACACACGAGCTCGAACGCCCACATGAAGGCCAACGCGTTGGGGTGGAGCTGGAAGGGTGCCAGATGCAACCAGTCGAACACCCCCCGCTAGAAGTCGTTGAAGGGGAGGTGGATGCCGGCCTCCTTAAACGCGAACTCATACATAGGGAACCTTAACCCCCGGTAGCTCGAGCATATGCGGTGGTGCTCCCTAGGTTTGAAGATCGTCCAGTTCCCTCACTCGCCTACAACAACGTCCTCGACAATTGCAAAGGCATCCATGTCGTCCAGGGAAAACCGCGATCGAATTTGTAAAGGCTCTTCACCTGCCCAAACCGCAGGCGTACAAAGGGGCTCCTCCCCGGGTTGCTGGACGGGTTCGGACAGGTCGGGTTCAGTGTCTATCTGAATAATGCCCACGATCCTCACGACCATTTTACCTGAAAAGCGGAGGATGGTGAATTCGATAGCCTAGATCAAATCCACCCTTCCACTGCTGATCAAGTAAAAGGGCGAAGAAAGGACACGAGGAACTCCTCGGGGTAGCGCCCCACCGACCATTATGATCGGGGTCATGTGCAGATGTGTTCGATACCTTTAACCCGTTCACCCAACGTCCTCGGGACATTCATCGGACGTCCCCGAGACCATCATCAGGTCCCCGACACCTTTCTCCCATGTCCCTGGGGGTTCATCCTACATCCTCGGGACCTTCATCAGGTTCCCGGGATGCTCATCCCAACTCCCCGTTGTATTCATCGGAAACCTAACGAAGCTCCGCCGTTTTCGCCGGAAACTCTGTGGCCTCCCCGGGAACTTCATCAGTTCACTGGAGAAACCGCCGTAGGAAAGTAAAACAGAAGAGAAAAAGAGCCAGAAGCTTACTTGAGATGGTGGTTGAGTGTTTTCGGTGCGGCGGCGTACGGCGGAAGAACAGGGACGAAAGTTGGAGAGGGGGGAGAAAACTCGGAGCGAAAAAGGTGGAAACGTGCAAATGGCACGAACTCAAACCCTACTTATAGGACCCTTATGAGACTCGAGGCGTCCCTAGGCACTTGAGTGCCCTAGGCCTAGCCGCCATAGGCATTGATGACGAACGACACGTGGCACTTGGATTCCCACGCGCGTCTTTATGTTTCCCTCTTGTGCCCACGCGAAGCACGCGACCATCTCCTTTCGCCTCCCCGTATCGTCGACCATCATTAGTTCGCAGTCCTCGGGCCTCCTGCCCGATGAGCATCTCCTGCTCTTGATCACCTGCATTGTCCACCACCTCGGTCCTACGGGCACGCTATTCCGTTTAACATATGTCCTCCCCGGAGGACCTGACCCTTAAGTCATTACTCCGACACCTCAGAGCAACGACTTGGGGGGCTCCTGTTCTAGACTGGGTCGGCGCCTGCCCATCCGTCAGGCAGGCCCAACCCAATACTGCTATATGAAGCCCAATACGGCCCAATTCTCCTCATTGTCGGGCACAATCACTGGCCCTAGTGTCGAGCAGAGACTTCCCGCTATGAGGAGAGACCACGACTCTCCTCCTCGCTCTCTGCATGCTCCTCCTCACGAGGACACGTCATCATGTACCCTCCCACATCCGAAAGAGTCGGTATACCCACCTTCTGGAAATCTCGGGACTGTTACCCCAGGGCGAAGACCATGTGCTGGTCTTTCGTACGCCACGTAAGCCCTGTCAGTCACCTGTATTGGGCCTTGCAATCCAATCCAGTGCAGATGACCGTTGACCCTGCGCTAGGGGCAACCTATAAATACCCTCTCACTTGAGAGGGTCAGGTTACATTACATTCTAACTCACACTTTACTTTCTGTACTTGCCTACTCCTTTTCTTGACTTTGGCATCGGAGAACCTTGCAGGTACCCCCCCCCCCCCCCCCCCGGCGTTTCATCACCACCGGAGTTGCGGAGCTCGCGACGTTGCTGGCCACTAATCTCCTTTCTGATCAGGTATGATCAGTTGTGTTGTGGGGTAGTGTTGGGCTAAATGACTAATGAGAATCTAATTATATTTTAAATAATCTAGTTGGAAATTATTTAGAGATATATTGATAAACTAGTGCATAATTAATTATGTGGAATTTCATAATAATAATTAATTAGAATATTTCTAATGTTTAATTAAAGATAATAATGTGTAGAGATTTTAAGGGTAAGATGGTAATGTTGGGTGAAGTAAGTGAGGGTAAGATGGGAAAATTATAATAAGGGTCCTAAGGGCATGTTTGACAAAAGGAAAAGGGGGATTTGAGAAGTTCACTTTTGGAAGGATCGTGAAAAGTTGGAGAGAAATTGTGAAGGGAAAGCTAGGGCACAGAGAACCAAGAAGATCATCCGTAGAACGCATAGAAAGAAGTCAATTGCTAAGAATTCGAGGTACGGGGGCTGATCCGGGTTATTATATTTGATATGGGGTTTAAGGTAGATGTAGATTTTGTGTGTTATGTGTTGATTGATGAAAATATGATGAAATTGTCTGATTATGTTGATGTTGTAATTTGATGAATTGGGTGTTGGTAATTGCTTGGGATTGTACATATGAATGGTACTGAACTTGTAAAAATATGTTGTGTATATCTTGATGAAAATGGGGTCTTTGGAAAATGTTGGAAGGGGGTTTTCGTACCTAGAAAACGCAACAATAGGATTTACTATTTCACAGAAATCGTCGGGCGAGGGATCTGTTTCATTGGGAGAAACGTACTCGCTTGGAGGTCGCTGAGCGAACCAAGAAGTGAGCGAGGAGTGAAAAATAGGTGCTACTAGAATTTGTATGAGGGAGGGCTTTCGCCCCTAATTCGTCGAGCGAAACCCAGGCGAGCGAACTGCTTTGCGGGGCGAGCACCAGGCAAGCAGGAGCATATTTTTTTTATTTTTTTTTATCCTTCGTGTGGTCTTGTTTCTTTGTTGACCTTGTACAGTGGGGCAATTGAAGTGTTGTGTTTTAATGATTATAGCATGATGAATTGTGAAGTATTATGAGGAATTGTGACGTGTGTGTTTGATGTTATACTATGATGCTTTGATGAATTCTCATGAATGATGATGCAACCTTGACGATCCTATGATGGTGATTATTATGACGTTTTGCATCATGCATTCATAGCATAAATTAGGACTTCGGCCTAGTGACGATGTTAGGACTTCGGTCCAGTGACAATGTTAGGACTTCGGTCCAGTGGTGGCTTTAATCTCATTGTGTGGATTGAAGTGTTTATGACGTGCTCCGGTTCCAAGGGGGAATAGATCCTATGGTGGGGATCTTTGGAGGGCGATGGCCAAGTGTCCATCAAAAGAATTGGTACCACATGTATGGGTCTATGTTGTTGCATTTCATACTATGTGGCATTGCATACTTGTGAATAAACGATGTTATTGATGACGTGATTTTAAGTGATGTATGACGGTGATGACATAAATGATGATTATTTTGTTTTGAAGAATACTATGACGGTGTAAATGAACTGTTGATACTGTTGTACTCGTATATCTTTCTCTTTATATCTCGTATAATGATTCGTGATTACTCACCCTTCCTGTTTGAATGTTGCCTTCACTAGGGTAACGTGCAGGTGATCAGGATTAGCTCTCTTGGTGCGTGAATATTTAGCATTTGGAGTTATTTAGTTTTATTTCCGTTGAATTCATAAGGTGTCATGCTCTGATATGTAACATCAGGTCGGGACGTCCTTGAGTTGAACTTTTATGTTCTAGTGTTTATAGACATGATGTCACTATGATTGTTACTATTTTGACGTTTTGGACTTAATTACTTAAGATTATAATTTCTGATGTATAGTAGTTTTGATTGAATTTTTGTGGTGAAAGAACCCGTGTTACAGAGCAGGGTGTTATTTAGATGTTTTATGAAGACATGTGGCTCCCTTGTGGTGATTTACTCTGATTTATTTATCTTTAATTACTTAATTTATTCGCGAGTATTTTGTGGGGTAGAAGGGTGTTACACTCTCATGTTAACCAATTATGGAAATGGTTGGGTACAGGAAAAGGGAGTGGTAGTGAATATGATGATTGTAACAAAATGTGTGGTTTAGGTTAGTTTTACAAGGGCCCCATGATGCATGTCATTGTACTTGTCAAAAAGTATAGAAGTGTGTGGTATCCCTACGTGGGTAGGGGACACTACTACAAAATACATTGAACGTAACATAATATTACCTCAGCTATTAAGTCAACCAAAGTAATAGCTCTTATTAGGAGCTTGCATTTTTATTTCTTTTAATAAAAGATATTTCACTATGGTCCATATTAATAAACGTAGTGATATGTTAAAGCTTACAAGCTTCGAATCCCGACACCGGCAGTTTTCTTTTTTTTTTTTTGGTTATGAAATGGGCGTGTCACTTATAATCTTAATATTTATATTAAAATTAAAATACCTTTTGCCATAGTTTAAAATAACAATAGTTGTGAACAGTACCTACATTTTATCGCGATCATTTTTTTCAACCGTGGTGAAAAGTATAACTTATATTTAAGCGAAAGTTCGCTCTTTTAGGACAAAATAGTCCTCTCGTTCATAAAACAAAACCCTAACACTCTCTCACGCCTTATCCTTACTCCATGAACGGTTGCATACCACTTCTTCACAAAACTCCAAAACATCATCTTCAACTCTTATGGATAAAGGAAAAGTGTTACACAAAACTCATTTCTTTAACTTCCTCTTCACATTTCAGGTACGTAGATGTTTACACCATTCACTTCTTCTTCACATTATTGTTGATAAAAGTTGCATGTTGTTGAACTTTTTTTTGTTGATAAAAGTTGTATGTTCTTGAATTTTTTGTTTTTGTTGAACTATATTGTAAGTTGCTTAAGGTATGTTGTTGTTGATAAAAGCTTTATGTTGTTGATGATTTTGTTTTTGTTGATAAATGTTCTATGTTGTTTGGGGTATGTTGTTCGTGATAAAAGTTGTATGTTCTTGAAGTTTTTATTTTTATAGTTATGTTATATGTTGTTTAATGTATGTTGTTGTTGATAAAAGTTCTATGTTGTTGACGATTTTGTTTTTGTTGATAAAAGATCTACGTTGTTTAGGGTATTTTGTTTATGATAAAAGTTGTATGTTGTTGATGATTTTGTTTTTGTTAAGCTATGTTGTATGTTGTTTAAGGTATGTTGTTGTTGATAAAAGTTTTATGTTGTTGATGATTTTGTTTGTGTTGATAAAAGTTCCATGTTGTTTAGGGTATGTTGTTGATGATAAAAGTTCTATGTTGTTTAGGGTGTATTGTTGATGATAAAAGTTGTATATTGTTGATGATTTTGTTTTTGTTGAGTTGTGTTGTATATTGTTTAAGGTATGTTGTTGTTGATAAAAGTTATATGTTATTGATAATTTTGTTTTTGTTTATAAAACTTATGTGATGTTTAAGTATGTTGTTGATAATGAAAGTAATGAAAGTTGTATGTTGTTGATGATTTTGCCTTTTTTTGTACTATATTGTATGTTGTTTAAGGTATGTTGTTGTTGATAAAAGTTATATATTGTTGTACAGTGCAACTTTCATTACGTTCAGTCAATATGTCATAGAAGATGAATTTATTATATCATATGTGGTTTGATTGTTTTTCCAACCCCTTACTATATATATATATATATATATATATATATATATATATATATATATATATATATATATATATATATATATATATATATATATATAAGTTATTAAGTTATATTAGAAAAAACATACACTTATCAATGTTTTACGAACTTTTTGCAACCTATAATTCGTATCTTCCACTTTAATGGTTAGAACATGATTTAATGCTTCTAGTTTTTCAGCTATCACTTCCTTCACCTCTAATTTTGTCTACAAAGTAAATAATATTTTGCAAAATAAAATAGAGGTGGAGTGAGTGTTAGCAGAAGAATTAGAAGCATTGAAACAAATTTTAACCATTAAATAACAAAATGTAGATAATGAGTTGTAAAAAGCCCATACAACATTGATAAGTGTAACTTGTTCTTCTAATATAACTTAATTTATCATAGATTTTTAAATAAGATTGCAAGTTTATATGTTTAGTGAGCAGTTGGTGAAATAAGCATTCCACATAAGTTATAATAAACTCAAGTAAGCATATCACTACAATTGGAATCTATGGTTGTAGTGAAAAGTTGTGGGATAAGTCTTTCACCACGGTTGGGATATAGAGCCGTGGTGAAATGTATTGAAATTTGAAAAAATTCTGGCATTGGGTATCGAACCCCTAACCTAACTCTTTTACTATGGTTGTATAATACAACCATAGTAGTATATTACATGCTACTGTATTTTTACTGTGGCTTGTAGGTCGTGGTGGTAAATAGGGCACATATAACCATACTTTACTTTACTACAGACCACCATTTGTAGTGGAATCTTTCTCCCAACCCTGGTAAGATATGTAGTTCGTAGTAGTGGGATACTCAAAGGTCTAAGTAACTAAATGGTGCTTAGGTCTTGCTCACGGTGGTGAGAGACCTTGCTTGGTGATGTTTACTATGGAGAGAGAGAGGGTTAACTCATGTGAGGTGAGAGGCTTTGTGTGTTTCAGTGTTATACTGAAGGTATGATGATTTGTCCTTTCTCTCGTTAGGGGAGAGGTGTTTATATAGGGCCTAGGGTTTAGGAACCCTAAGAGATGATAATTGTTCCTTCCAAGACCGGAGGAGAATATTGACTGCCTACTATTTTGGGAGTTGTGAGCATGACTTTGTATATACTGTTATGGGCTAAGTAATCATCGTTATCCACGTTTCACCTTAGGGCGAGTCCCTCATGGCACAAAGGTCTCGTTTGGGCGATTCCTCATGGGGCGGGGACCCGCGGGTCACCCTTATATGGGGTTGTCACAAATATATCACCACATAAGGCAATCCAAATGTGGATATTATGGGACTAGAGGAAGACCAAGCTGAAAGCAGAATTTCAAAAATTAAGTAAGGTTGCGTATTTATTGCCTCTGTCCACAAGTACTTTGGTAAGCCTGACTGCACACATAAGCTTCCAGATCTCTCAATCAATGTTATGTTCATACGCTTTGCTACATTATTGGGTTGAGGTGTTCCTACATTGTTCTCTCCATTTTGATCATGTACTCATAGCAAAATTTCATGAATATGGTGTCTTCATATTCACCGCCGTTGTCGGTTTTCAACTTTTTTATCTTCAATCCTATCTTATTTTCCACCATAGCTTTACACCTCTTTAAAGCCTCAAATACTTCATACTTAAGTTTTGTAAAGTATATTCATACCTTAGTGAAGTGATCATCTATGAAAGTCATAAAGTAGTTCTTCCCCCCAATGGATAAGACAATTGTTGGACCTCAAACATCATAGCGAATAAGGCCGAGTCTCTCTTTCTTTGGGGTTCTTCTACTTATTTGAAAGTTGACTTTTTTTCTTTTCCAAATATAAATTCTTCACATATGTCAATTTCTATTGACTGAAAACTTGGTAGTTTTCATTTTCAGTGCTTAATCATTCTTCTTTTCTTAATCATATGGCCTAATATCTGGTGTCATAAATTGGGACTTTCATCTGTTGCAATTGTAATTAAATTAAATGTTATTGATGTTTTGTAAAGAGTACCACTCTTTCTTCCACAATCAATTGTCATTGCACCCTTTGAAATCTTCCAATCATTTTCAGGAAAGACTGTTGGGTAACCGTCATTGGCCAACTAACCTATAGAGAATAAGTTTTATTAGGTCGGGAATATGTTTAGCATTTTTCAATTCTCGTACACACACATTTAACTTAATATTTATTCTCCTTTTCCCATAATCTCACAAGATTGTTCTTTACCATGATAAGTTTTATTGAGATTTTTAGAGACACAATTCTTAAATAATTCTTTTCAGAAAGTAACGTGGGAGGATGTTCTAGAGTCTAACACCCAAGACTCTTCCTTACTCTCCAAAGAACATATCAAGGCATCACCTCCTTTTGAGGTGGAAGCAACATTTTCTTCGTCGTTTGCCTCTTGATTCTTTGGTGGGAGCCTACGCTGATTTCTATAGTGCCCAATATTTCCACAATTCCAATATTTGATAGTATTCGAATTGTGGGAACTATGATGATTTCTAGATTTGGAATGTTTGTCCTTTGATTTACCACATCCATTCCATCTAGTTGAATTTATTCCTCTTGACTATGTATGTAATACTGAAGAGGATGAAGATTCACCTAACTCTCTCCGTCAAATATCTTTACTGAGACCAAATCATGAACATTATCAAATTCCATCTTTGTACTTCTCAAAAAGCTACTCACAATCGTGATAGTAGCACTCCAACTATCTGCTAGGAAAGAAAAAAGTATTAATGCTCATATCACTTCGTCAAATTCAATTCAAATTAAACTTAATTGGGTTGTGACAAATATTGAATTTATTAACATGTTGCATAATTTATGGACCTTCTGTCATCCAAAGTGTAGACAACCACCTTAATAAATTAACTTTATTTGACCTAATTAACTTTATTTGAGGTCAATGACTTTTTCATACATGTTAAAAAGATTCAGCATAAGTGTCGCGGTGAGAATCGGATATCAAGCTATTAATTAACTTGAATCACAAAACATGAAGTTCACCACCGTGCTTTGATTTATCCAAAGGAAATGGTAAATATAAAAAAAAACCCTAAGTGCGATATGTAGGAATACATCTAGAGATCTAAGGTTCTGGGATTGGTTATACTTAGGGAAGGTGTTAGCATCCTAAGTATCTGTAGTACTCTACATGAACCTCTTGTTAGTATTTGTGTTATGCTAAAGTTTGCTTGCTAAGGAAAATGTGCTAAGGCAAAGACCTAGAGGTATATACACTAAGTATGCTCACCAAGACATCGCATTTCGTGCCTACGTATCCTGACGGGAATGGAATCAGAGCATTCGTAGTTCCCCACAATACGGGGTAAAAGGGTGAGAAATAGAAAGGTGGAAAAAAGAAAAGGTGGCTCGCTAGGATCTCGCAATCCTATGCCTACGTATTCTCAAGATGAACTTGAGAAATCAGAGCGTCCGTAGTTCCCATCACTAAGGGTGAGGAACTCTTGACTGTAGTCAAGGTTCCAAGGGAAAGTAAGTGTCTATGGCAAGACACCTACATGGAGTGCGGCGACTCCAAACCTAAGGCTAGGTAAGACAGGGAAGTAAACATCCATGGCAAGACATTCACATAGAGTACAGAGACTCTAATCCTAAGGCTAGGATAAAGGGAAGGAAGTGTCCGTGATAGAACGTAAGTGTTCTGGACTGGACCAATGGCTAAGCATGGCCCAATCCACTTCTGCTCCCAGAACGGCCCAATTGCCTAAGCCCAATCCATGAAGGGCAGAATTTACCTTTCTGCCCTCCAACCGGGCAACCTTGGACGAATGAACCTCAAGGGCATTCGCTCATCCTTGGTACTTCTGCCCATCACGCACGACTTCATTTATCCCAGGACAGTCATGGGCATGTGCCTGGAATTACGCCTTTGCCCAACATAACGGCTAGTTTTGGGCACCCTGCCCGACATAACGACTAGTTTTGGGCAGTTACCTATTCTTCGGGAAACGGTTATTTCACCCCAAAAATAGGAACCGTTAGCCACGCGCTGGGGGCATTATATAAACTCTCTCACTTGAGAGGGTCAGGTATCCAATATTCATCCTAAGAACATACTTTGTACTTGTCCCTTTTTCTCTGACCCTTTCTTACTTGAGCGTCGGAGTACCTTGCAGGTACACCCCCTCCTTTCCAACAAGCACCAGCATCTTCCCTACACGAAGGCCACAATGATCCAGTCTTATCACCTCCGATCAGTGGCGCCTTCTGTGGGAAACTAGCTTTCCCGTCTTTCGATTCAAGATACCTTTTTTTTTTCACTTCGAAGACTAAAGCTCTCTTCAAACCTCTTTCGATCATCATGGCCTCCACCAAGAATAATGTTGTTCGTCAAGAATCTGTTGTCGCCGTTATAGCTGATAACGCCGACCACATCCTCGCCGGATCTATTTTTCCATAAACTGAACAACAGGACTGGAAGACTGCGTCCCCGACCCCTGATGAAGTGAAACCTCAGGCATAGGCTGCTGAACGCGTTTTCGAGCCTATTCCGGTTCCACAAAATGCTGACTCCAACACAGCTTCTCTCATTGCCTCCCTCAATAGATCAAACCTCTTGATCTTCCACCAAGGTGAAAAGATCAACCCCCTCGAGCATGTCCTCCAAGAGCCCCTGTCCTCGGAGAAGCCTCGCAGACCGTCTCCACGTCCTCGGTCTCCCCCTCAGAAACGGAGGGGTGACAGGTCCAAACGCATCTCCCCGAAGAGAAGACGATCAAGATCAGAAGATCCCGCGTCCGATCTTGCACGAATACGACGCCGGTCTCCTCTTTGGAAGTCAAGACGCTCCCCCGTGTCAAAGAAGTTTAGGCCCTCAGAGAAGTACGAGCATCGCCGTTCGCGCAGGCATTCTCCATGACGAAGCAGGAGCTGTGGTCGTAGCTATTCTGTCTCCCGTTCTCCTAGCACAAGTAGTGACGACGATGTCCACGACCCCCTCTCGCAGGAGATCATGGACACAAGAATTCCTCGCGGGTTGGAAAAGCCCCCCGCTTTAGCGACCTATGACGGGACCTCTGACCCCGGCGAGCACATAGAAAACATAGAGGCAATGCTCCACTACCACAACGTGAGTGGGGCCATAAAATGCAGACTGTTCCCAATCACCCTCAGGAAGGGGGCTATGGCGTGGTTCAAGCGCATTCCCCGAGGGTCGGTCACATCTTGGAGAGATTTGAAGAGCCGGTTCGCCCAACATTTTACAGCTTCTCGACGACATCCCAAGTCGGAGGCCACCTTAGAAGCTATCATACAGGGCAGGGACGAGTCCCTGCGGGCATATATTGAACGGTTTAACAAAGAAGCCATGGAGTTTTTTACTATGGACCATATGAAAAAGTATCTTCTCGAGAAAGGCTTGAGACCAAAAAGCGAGTTTCGCAAAGCCGTCGGAATCGAGGCTACTCGAACATTAACGAATTTTTTCCAAAAAGCTGAAGCATACATACAGTACGAAGAGAAGGAAGCCGCATATCATGCTCGGGACAAAAGAGATCACGAAAATACCCGGGCACCAAAAAAAGATGAGACGGAGACATCCCGACAAGGAAAAGAGAGGCGACGAGACGATCGCCCCCGAGAAGGTAAAGGGCCTGCTGGCCGATTCACGGAGTATACCCTGCTCACCGCTCCTCGCGAACGCATTCTCTCCGAATGCATTAATACGAAGTTCAAGCAGGGAGGCGTCAGGTTCCCCAAACCGACGACGTCCAAAGACAACGTGGATAAACATAAATATTTTCGTTTCCACCGCAGCCATGGCCACACGACCGAGGACTGCGTGCACCTTAAAGATGCTATTGAGATCCTTATCAAGGAGGGTCATTTGAAGAAGTATGTCAAGAAAGGTGAGTCTTCACGGCGAGAGGCTTCAGACTCAAAGAAGGAAGCAAAATCATCTCCACCCAGTCCTCCCCCGCAAGTCGCTATGTCCATCACGTGACCAGAGGACTTTGTCGTCCCTGATTATTTCGAGGAGCTATCCCATATGTTCGCACTCAGCACTTGGGAAGCATTCCCTGCAGCCATGGTTATCTCATGCGGGGGGTACAACGAGCTGACAGTGGGATCTGTCTAGAGAAAGTTTGAGCAGCTTATTGATTGTAGTCCTGACTGGCTATCCATACTTGAGAAGATCAAGGGGCGCTCCCAGCCGATCACCTTCTACCGCAAAGAGCTGCCTGAAGGCTCTCCCAACTCACACATCCCCTTGCTCGTCAGGGCAAGATTGGCAAGCAAAGACGTCAGAAGAATCCTGGTCGACCAGGGTAGTTTGGTGGACATAATGTACACCGGTTTGTTTTGTACCCTCAAGCTGGACCAGAAGAACCTCTCACCATACGTGGGATCCGATTTGCAGGGGTTCAACGGAGCCACGGCCAGACCCTGGGGGTATGTGGAGCTCCTAGTCACATTTGGGGAAGAAGATGCGTCTAGGTCAATCAAGACCCAATTCCTGGTGATTGATTGTACGTCTTTGTACCAATGTATCTTGGGGAGACCAACCCTCGTGGAGCTAATTGCTGTCCCTTCAACCATCCACCTGAAGTTGAAGTATTATACGGAGAAGGGTCACGTTGCGACATTGCACGGGGACATAGAGGCTGCCCGCAGATGTTTCGAAGCAGCGACCCAGGGACAAAACCAGATCGGTGCAACACCCAAAGCAGCTAAGCGGGCAAGGGAGGAGGATCATCCATCCGAGGACGGCCAACCGGACAAGAAACCTGCACTCCCTGTACATACTATCGACCTTGACAGCCAGGTCTCAGATGAAGGCGAGGAAGATAGCACTGAAGGTGCGTCAACAGGGACAGCCTGCTCCTCCACATTAGCCCTCATGCGACCAGTTCCAGACAGGGAGTTTGAAGTCATCGCCTTCAGCAATAACCCCAACAGAGGGGTAAAGATTGGTGCTGGACTGCCCGACGAGGTCAACCAATAGTTGAAGAAATGCCTGGATGACAACGCTGATCTGTTTGCTTGGAGTGCCGCAGACATGCCCGACTTGGACCCAGAGACTACATGCCACCATTTGACCATCGACCCAGCTGCCCGTGCCATCGCGCAGTGCAGGCGAAAACAATCTGACGAAAAGGCACATGCTGCCGAAAAACTTGTACAAGACCTCTTAGAGGCAAAATTCATCTTGGAGGCCAAGTATACAACCTGGCTGTCTAATATTGTACTTGTTAAAAAACATAGTGGAAAATGGCGCATGTGCATTGACTATACTGATCTCAACCGAGATTGCCTGAAAGATACTTATCCCTTACCGAGCATAGATAAGCTCGTAGATAACTCTGCAGGTTTCAAACTTTTGTCCTTCATGGATGCCTATTTGGGGTACAATCAAATCCCTATGGCCGAAGAGGACAAGAGGTACACCGCATTCATGACCTCCTCGGGGAACTATTACTACAATGTAATGCCCTTCGGTCTGAAAAATGTTGGGGCCACGTACCAACGCATGATGAACAAGGTCTTCAGATCAGAAATCGGAGACATGCTCGAAGTTTACATGGACGATATGATCGTGAAATTCCAAGAGGAATCCGACCATACGACCCACTTGCAAAAGGTCTTCGACCAGGCCAGGAAGTGGAAAATGCGTTTAACCCAGAAAAATGCACCTTCGGCGTACGGGCATGGAAGTTCCTCAGATTCTACCACACCGAGAGGGGAATAGAGGCAAATCCAGACAAGTGTCGAGCATTCGTGGAATTCCCTACGCCCAGGTCGAAGAAGTCTATACAATCCCTCAATGGGATGCTCACTTCATTTTCTCGTTTCGTGGCCAAGCCTGCTCAGCACGCCTTGTCCTTCTTTAAACTCCTCAGAAAGGAGGCCAATTTCGAATGGACAGAGGAGTACGAGCAAGCTCTGACCCACCTTAAGCGATCCCTGTCCGAACCTCTTGTGCTTTCTCTACCAAAATGCGGGGAGATCTTGTACCTATATCTCTCTGTTGCCAGCGAAGCCATTAGCGCCGCACTCATCCGCAAAAGAATGGACGGGCAAAAGCCCATCTATTTCACCAGCAAGGCCCTTCAAGGGCCAGAAATCAGGTATGCGCAGATAGAGAAAATCGCCCTTGCCCTCGTTACCGCCGCGAGAAGACTCAGGCACTACTTCCTAGCCCACACCATAATAGTACGCACGGACCAACCCATCAGGCAGTTGCTCTGCCGACCGGACATGGCCGGTAGAATGCTCAAATGGTCCCTAGAGTTATCAGAATTCGACATTCATTATGAGGGTAGGAAGGCCCTTAAGGCACAAGTCCTGGCCGACTTCGTGGCAAAGATGACGCCTCAATCGTCCCCGTCAAGCGGAACGTAGAAATGGACCATCTACGTGGACGGGGCATCCAACCCCTCAGGTAGCGGCGCAGGTATCATCCTTGAAAACGAGGAAGGAATACTAATCGAAGTATCTCTAGTCTTGTCCTTCCCTGCATCCAACAACCAAGCCGAATACGAGGCCTTCCTCGCAGGACTACGGCTGGCAAAGGACGTGGGCGCCAAGGAGGTAAAAATCTACACCAATTCCTAACTCGTAGCATCTCAGGTACGGGGAGAGTTTCAAGCAAAGAATCACCAGCTAGTCAAATATTTGACGCTGGTGATGGAAAGAATTACCAAGTTTGATGCATGGGAAGTCCAACACATCCCTCGCGAACGAAACACGCGGGTAGACGTCTTGTCCAAAATGGCTAGCACCAGAAGGAAGGGCGGCAATAAATCCGTCGTACAAGAGATACTCGCCCGACCCAGCATCGAGAAACCATCAGAGCTGCCCGATGTCAATGCCATCGGGGACAGTCTCTGCAGGATGACCCCTGTGTATAATTACCTTACCAAAGGGGAATTGCCCGAGGATAGCAAGGAGGCTAGCGTGACTAAACGACGAGCTTGCTCATACGTGCTGATTGAGGATAAACTCTACCTCGAGGATTCTCCATCCCCCTCCTGAAATGTGTCCAGGAGGACAAGGTCCCCAAAATCCTCCAAGAGATTCACGAGGGCATCAACGCACAACATTTGGGAGGGATATCGTTGGTACAAAAAGCCCTGCGAGCAGGATACTACTGGTCGACCATGCAACACGACGCCAAAGAGCACGTCCAAAAATGTGACCGATGCCAGCGCCACGGGGACATACACTTGGCATCCCCCAACGAGTTGAAGACTCTATCTTCGCCTTGGCCCTTCGCCTGGTGGGGGATGGACATACTCGGCCCCTTCACAATGGGGCCTTATCAAAATAAATTTCTGATTGTGGCCGTCGACTACTTTACAAAGTGGATCGAAGCCGAAGCCCTCGCCAAGATCACAGCTTTCAACATACTTCGCTTCTGCAAAAGTAATGTCCTCGAACGATTTGGGGTGCCCCAGGCCCTTGTGACCGACAATGGGACCCATTTCACTGATAGGAAGTTCCAAGATTTCGTCTCCAAATTAGGCACGAAGCAGCACTTCACCTCTGTCGAGCGTCCCCAGACTAACGGGCAAGCGGAGACCACGAACAGGGTAATCCTTCGTGGCCTAAAGCGAAGGCTGGGCGAAGCCAAAAAGAGATGGGTCGAGGAGCTACATAGCATACTCTGGGCCTACATAACAACACCACACTCCACCACCGGGGAAACCCCTTTCCGACTAGCTTACGGAACTGAGGTGGTGATACCGGTGGAGATCAGGGAACTTTCCAGATGAATGGAAGATTCCCTCGACGAGGAGATGAACAACGAAGCCTTAAGAGAAGAGCTCGATCTGGTCGAAGAGATACAATCAGGGGAAGCTCTCTGCGAAGCTTCGCTGAAACAACAAATAACCTTGCGCCACGACGGTAGAGTCATAAAGCGCGACTTCTTCATTGGCAGCTTAGTCCTACGCAGAAACCATAAGGATTCACGCAAAGGAAAGCTGTCTGTGAACTGGGAAGACCCTACAGGGTTAAGTCCAAAATGGGCACCAGAGCCTATTACTTAGAAACTCTGGACGGGGAACCATTTGCTCGACCATGGAACGCTGAAAAGCTCAAACAATACTGCAGTTAGAACCAACTACGAGGTCGGACTTGTCATACCCCAAATTTTGACCACCAAGATTTCCCATCATTGTGAAAATTATCACCATAATATGGATGTACTTTTATGCCTCATCAGTCTCCTCAAAGATGATTGAGCATTCACTACAATCAAGAAGCAGGGTTTTGAGCCCTCTCAGAGCATTTAGACAAAGGATCAATCAAGAAATGACATGATCTTCAACTTGTCTAGCCTATCAAACATCCATGAAGGGTCAAGACGTCTCCCACATCAAGAATTAAGCACAAGGTTGCAATATACCAAGTGGATCAAGCCTCAAGATCGCCAGTATCACCAAATTAGGGTTTTGGTCGACTGAGGCCCCCAGATGAAAATTTCCATCTGGGCATGAGCCAATGTCTCAATGTATGGTCTAACAAACTCAAAAGGATCTCAAGAGCCCATCCACAATGGCAAAATCACCTTGAAGGTCCATCTATCAAAAAATCAGGAATTAGGGTTTTGACCTAATTCAACCCTTGAGTTAACTTGTGAAGTGAGGCATGGCTTGAGGCTCCAAAATGAACTTCAAAGACCTCAAATACACATACTGGCATGTTTACAAGATTTGATTAACTCAAAGAGCTCAAGTCATAAGCCACAAGAACTCAAAACCATCTGATCACAAATTAGGGTTTTTGATGAAAAAAGTCAACCCTACCCTTGACTGTAGACCTACCCTTGATCTCAAACCTTGGGGAGGGGTCCAAGACATTCCTAAATGCCCTTGGAGGCCATCCATGAAGTTTAATTGAGCCCAAGGATTGATTTCACAAAGGGATCACAAAGTCAAAATTTCATCTGATGAAAAAGTCAACTGTACAAAAATCCAAGTTTGACTTTTTGGATTTTTGGTCAAACAAGGTTCCTTAACCCTAAAACAATGTTAATATGTGATTTGAATCATCATTCATCAATAAAAATCAAAGAAAGTGAGTTAACTTGTAAAAGGGGTAACCATAAAAAACTTAGAATTTTTCTAAGTTATGGAACAAAGTGGCTAGGGTACCAACTTTGCAAGGTCATATCTCCAAAACCCAAAGGCCTTTTTCTCCCATTCAAAGGCCATATTGAAGTTCATGTTACATACTTCAAATATGTCAACTAGACCTCATTCCAATTCATCATGGATTTTGAGTTATTGTTTGAGCAAAATCACAAAAAACATGAAAATGACATTTTTCCAACACTTAGTGAAATTTTCACTAAGTCAGAATCTGCCTTACTTTTTCCAAAATGTAGGGATATTTTTCACCTTGATCCAAGTCAAACCAGGTCTAGGGGTGAACATCAAAGTTAAAGTATGCCATAAGGGCTTTCCAACAAGTACCTGATCATCTCCAAATTCAATTTGAGCAGGGAGATACAGCCCTTGAAACATGGCATCATGGACTGGTTTTACAAGGCATAATTGTGCACATGTGCTCGATTTGTCCAAATATGATAACTCCAAACCTTGTCATCAATTTAGACACATCAGAGGATCAAATCCAAGGGGGGTGATCTGATCTCCAAGCCTCCCAAGTCCAAGAATCTACATTAGGCTTGTCATCCCTAAAAAGGCTACAAAGATGCCAAGACTCCAATTTTGTCTCCAAGCCTTTAATGAATGCATCAAGGTGGCTTGAATTGAGCCTATTCCAACTGAATTCAGTCAAGACTTATCTCTGAACCAAAGCTACAAAGCCTGTGCCCTAACCTCAAGTCAATGGCTAGAGGAGACTTGAGATTCCATTTGATCACAATTGGCCACAGACCTGTACCAGTTGTCATTCACTATTGATGCCAAAACAAACTTGTTGCACTATAAATAGACATCAATTGTGATCAGTTTGAGTACACCAAAGCACCCAAACTGATGTTTTCCTCAAAATCACCACTTTCACTCCAATTTTGCCTTCTAACTCAAGTCACCATCGGGTTTTGAGTTTGAGAGAAATTCCAACCAAACCAAGGGTTCACACACCTCACATATAACATATAGAAGTGATCCAAACTCTTACATAATATTTGGAACATCAATTTCACAAAATCACCAGCCAACTGCTCAAGTTCTTGACAGATTTGCAGTTGAGGTACCATCTCCAGTTCCAGATCATTTCCATCCATTCCAAGCATTCAAACACACTCCATGGTACCTAAGGAAGCTATCCAGATCATTGGAACCTAGCTGTAACACCTCCAACTCAGAACTCGACCACCAGCTGCAAGAGGTAAGCATGAACTCTTCAAACTCCATGATGCATGCATATTTTACTGCACAATAATTTTGCCACATGTTCATAATCATGTATGGAGTGATAACCCTCAATCAATTGCCATTAATTAATCGTGTATAGAATTTCATGGTGTTCATGCTGAAATTAGGGTTCTTGAGGTTTTCTTCTGATTTCTCATTCAATACTCAAAATAAATGCAATTAATCTATATGGTTGTGATCCTTGTTCAAAAACGAACAAGATTGGTACTTGAATCGTGCAAAACCATTGATGAATCATGGAGAAAAGTGAGAAAACACAAATATGAAAAAAAAAACAGAGGGTGCGGGCAAGAACCAAGTGTTCTTGGCGCCATAATTCAAATTTTTGAATTTTAGTTATTTTTGTTAATTGATTCAAAAATTAATTTCTCTCTGAATATTTATGTTTTGGAAATGATTCTTTTTCTCAAAATTCACTAAAATGTTTAAATATTTTATTTTACAAAAAAATCCAATTTATATTATTTATTTAATATAGTTAGAATTTTTGTAATTAATTTCATTTTATTTGTTTTTTAACATTTTTAAATGGAATTCCCACTTTGATCTTTCAAAACCAGTTGAATTTCAAACTCTCATGTAATTAAACATGATTTTTCAAAATGTTGTTCAAGGTGTACAACTTATTTTTGAATATATTTGGTATTTTATATCATTTTTTCATTTAATTTCATTTGAAAAATAACACTTTTATTTAAAATTAGGGTTTCCTCTAGATTTTAAATTTTTAAACACTTTTGGGCCTCTAATAGAGTGTAAGACCCAACCCCCTTTGGACATAAATAATTTTTGGTCCTCAGACATTGTATAAGTCCCAACACATTTTCAAAAACTTCGGCGTGATCGCCAGTTCAAAATCAAATCATCCGGGCCTCCCCTCGTGTTGTAAGTCCCATTCTCTTTTCTTTAAAAACACCTTGGGCCTCTAATAGAGTGTAAGACCCAACCCTTTTTTTTTGTAAAATAATCTGGGCCTCAGTCATTTGTATAAGTCCTAATACGATTTTTAAAACAACGGTGCGATCACTGTTAAAACTTTGGGCCTCCCCTCGTGTTTTAAGTCCCCTCTTTCTTTTTCAAAACATCTTTGGGCCTCTTGAAAGAGTGTAAGACCCAATTCTTTTGTGAAAAAACCTTTTTGGGCCTCAGTCTTTGTATAAGTCCTGATACGATCTTCAAAACAACGGTGTGATCACTGTTAAACCTTAGGCCTCTCTTTGAGTATAAGCCCCAACAATCTTTTCAAAAACAACTTCTCTTTTGATTTAGATTCAAATATACATTTGTTATCAAAACTTTCTTTAATTTCTTTGAACAACTAACAATACAGCATGGAAGCTTGCTCACCTGTAAGTTTTGATCCACTTTCATTTACATGCTTTAATATATATAACTATATTGTGGGAAGATGCTCCTCTGTAAGTCCTTCTTTCATATCCTTTTAAATACTTGTCATATATTAACTGTATATATACTAGTATATTTATTTAGAGTTTTCCCTGACAACTAGGTCTAGACCTAGGTAAAGCCAGTTGGTCACTCTTTAATACAGTCAAAACTAGATCCCAATAGGATTTCCAGATACAGTCTTGCCTTCTCTTGGGCTTAAACAATATGGAACAAAGAGAAAGGCAATATTCTCGGTGAACCTTTTCTCAGACTGTCACTATTAGAACTTGTCAAAGAAATTCAGTTTCCCCAGAGAGGATTAATTCCCGGTGAAACTTCTCTTGAATTTCTTCAAACCCTAAAACTGTTCACTAAACAAAAGATTATTCCCGGTGAAACTTTTCTTGAACTCTTCTTAAGTTTGGGACCCACAGGCTTCCTAAAAGCATCCCCGCCTCCTCTTGGG
The DNA here is from genome assembly GCA_022829125.1 of Lathyrus tuberosus. Taxonomy (NCBI): domain Eukaryota; kingdom Viridiplantae; phylum Streptophyta; class Magnoliopsida; order Fabales; family Fabaceae; genus Lathyrus; species Lathyrus tuberosus. Next base: position 6,449,502 of record JALAZF010000194.1, read on the forward strand.
CTTTGTACAAGGACCCTTCGGCTTCTTAGAAGTTCTCATGCCTTCTCTTGGGCTTACTACAAGGACCCAAAGACCTCTTAAAGGTATAATATAGAACTTAACATCATTTGCTAGAGCAGTCTTTCCAGTGTCAAATCTCAGACCAATTTAGGGTTGATTCTCATCCCTTAAAACACTTGTCTCCTCTTGGGCATCATACAAAGATAAAATCTTTCATACTGTTAGACTTGGACAGTCTAAATTTCCTCTTAAGTCTCAAAGACATTCTCAAGTTCCCTACAAACATAGGAGAAACTCCGGTCATTCTGGATCAATTTCCAACAGAGTTAAAACCCATGGGTTCTAAAACCCAGTCTTTCTCCTAAAAATCCCTAGCCAGGGTTAGCTTATCATCAGTATAACACTATCCCAAATCAGAACCTCAAGGTATCTGATATCTCAACTCTTTTGTAACCCTTAGCAAGAGTTGATTCCCTATTTGGACCTGCCTCGGGATCTCAATAATCCTCAGCAAAGATAGCCTCCTCTTAGGCTTTGTATAATGATTTTTCCTCAGCATAACCATCCTCCTCTTGGGCTTTGTATAATGATTCTCCCCAGTGGAGCTAACCTTTTCAGACTCTCTTGTTGAGTCACTCACCTTTTCAGACTCTCTTGTTGAGTCAATCATCTTTCAGTACTCTCTTGTTGAGTCAACCCTTTTAGCCTCAATCTTAGGTTTTGTACAAGACAGACAAAACACTCTCTTGTTGAGTCGATTCTTTTCCAGCCTCTTCTTAGGTTTGGTATAAAGATTTCCCCTAGCGGAAGCCAGCCTCCTCTTAGGCTTTGTATAATGATTTCTCCAGCTTATTCAGCCACAATCCTGGGCTTCGTACAAGACAGATAAAAGCACTCTCTTGTTGAGTCAAACCCTGTTAGTCTCAATCTTGAGCTTTGTACAAGACATAAATCTTCACAACCTTCTCTTAAGCTTGGGACAAATATCTTCCCCAGCGGAATCAATTCCTCTCAGCCTACTTTTAGGCTTTGAGAGATAATTTCCTAAGCAGAGCCAAACATATCTCCGCCTCAATCTTGGGCTTTGTAAAAGACAGATCATACTCTCCAGCAGAGTCAAACTCATTTCAGCCTCAATCTTGGGCTTTGTACAAGGCACCTATAATACCCTCAGCTAAGTCAGTCGAGTCATTTTAGCCTCAATCTTGGGCTTTGTACAAGACAGATAAATATTTCTTTCCCACCGAGTCAGTCTTCTTTTCAGCCTCAATCTTGGGCTTTGTACAAGACACTTACAAACCCTCCCCCAACGGAGTCAAACTCCACTTTTAGCCTCAATCTTGGGCTTTGTACAAGACAGATGGAACATTTTCCCCGAAAAAGTCAAACTTTTAGCCTCCTCTTAGGCTTTGTATAATGATATCTCCAAAAGAGTCAGTCTCTTTTTAGTCTCAATCTTAGGCTTTGTACAAGACATATATAAACACTCTCTTGTTGAGTCTGCCTTTTCTAGCCTCCTCTTAGGCTTTGTATAAGGACTTCCCTAGTGGAGTCAATCAACCTTTTAGCTTCAGCCTTGGGCTTTGATAAAGGCACACAAAAATCAACATCCCCTCAGAGAAAATCAAATTATCTCCGTAGGAAGTCACTTCTCTGTTTATCACTTATCAAAACAGAACATTCAAAACAAACCCTAACCTCAGATAACTGCTATAAGTGGCACACTTGTTGATACAAATATCCAAGTTGTCGTCCATCTCTTATCCTGGTAAATCCTTTCTTTCATCTAATTTCTATAAGCGGCAAGCCTCTGGATTATTTACATCCACGTTACTGTCCCTCTCTTAGCATGAGAAATTCCTAAGGAAAAATGGCATTGCTCCACACTGAGTTAAAGTTTTCTCCTTCAGGATAACACCCTTATAAAGGAAATTATGGCATTGCTGGATTCATATATCCCAGTTAAAGTAATCCTTCTTTATAAACAGTCACCCAACAGTTGTGATAAATAGACGAGATGTCTACCTTTAGAGATGAAAAATTCTCTCTCAGTCAAACCTTTTAGCCTCAATCTTGGGCTTTGAACAAGACATAAATACTCAACCTTTTAGCTTCAATCTTGGGCTTTGAACAAGACACCAAAATATCATTTTTCCTCCCTTAGAATAGGAGGAACTATGATTGCTCTGATTTCGCTATTTCGTTTAAACGGGAATACGTAGGCATAAGATTGCGAAATCTTAGCGAGCATACCAAACAAAAACTCTAGGTCCCGTACCTTTATACCAATCAAAACTTAGGTCCAGTACCTTACCAAAAACACCGGAAAAACCTGAACATCAACCAAAACTCACTCACTCTCTCATATTTCCCAAGAAACTTTCCCAACCCATTAACGGATAAACACCATCAAGTACAAAGTGAAGCCTAAAGCTAACAACATGTGGATAACCACATATAGGATGAGTAATTAACAACTGCCCATTATATAACCTGACCCCGAACTCCCCGAATCTCTTTAAGCATTTGTTCAGTTAAATATTCGCGTTCAAGGTTAGTTTTAGATAGCTTCCCTTTCCCTTCCAGCTTCATGGGATAAATAAGAAATCAGAAAGTAACACCCCCCTTCTCTTCATTGAGGAGAAAACCCAATTCCGCGATAAGGTGGTCGCGTCACCGACAAAAATTGCACGCTACAGGACTAACTGCCGATGAGATCTCCCCTAATAGGAAGAAGGCTCAGCTACAGGACCGTGCCCCGGTGTAAGCACGATCCATTTTACAACTCCGACCAGTTTTTGCTTATGGGACGAGCAGACTCTGCGCACAACGAGGATACCTCAATCGAGCTCTGTCGTTGCCACACCAATTAGGCAGGACACCAAGCTCGCTATGGGAACTGTCCAAGCCTATGGGATTAGTACCTCAACCGAGATCCTAGTCTCATCACGGGCGAAACCACTTCCCCAACCGTTTGACCAGTCCCCCTCACTGTCGAACCCATCTACGTCGAGCAATTCTCTAAATCTTAAAATAAATTAGTGAACCCCTGTGCGGGCATAAAATATTGTCAAGCAATAGTGAAACACTTAGAAAAATGAACAATAAAAGCCATACATACAAAACCGGCCATACTGACCGGACACATACATAATTAAGTTAAAGTGACCACAAGGGCCACAAGTTGTGCATGTTACAAAACAAGGGGGGCCATGCCACCAAACATAATAAAAATACATCAAAAACACAGCACGCAGGCTGGATAAATTACAAAAAGATAAAAATCCAATCATTCCTGCATCTGCTCAGGCTGCTCGGTGTTAAGCTCCGACCCCTGGTTCTCCTCGTTCAGAATTTGGGCATGCTCATCGCTAATGTTGAAGGATTCTGGATTGACTATCCTGCCATCCTCGACGTGAGCCAAATAGCTTGTACCCTCTGTGGAGATCTGAACCCCAGGATTGACCAACTGAAGTTGGGCCACGACATTCTTGAACGACTCTTCTCCGATGGCAATGACATCGTCCTCAGCCTTCAGCATACGGGCGACAAGCTCGGCCCTAGCCTTGATCACCTTCACATCCTCGGGCTCATCCTCAGCCGGAGCACTCACTGCCCTCAACTGCCCAATCAGCTCCTCGGAGGCCTTCTTCTCCGCCACCAGCGTAGAGTTCTCCCCCCTCTCTCCTTTTATACTATTGAGGAGCACGTGCAGAGGCACGCTCGTATAAGTCATAATGACCTAGACTAGCCATCATTGCCTAGTTACTGTAGCACAGGGCTCGAGGCACACGTGGCACCCCATTGTTTCAGTTCCTCCTAACCGTTGGTCTCCACGTACGCCGGGCAAACCAAACGCCGTTATGAGCCTCACGAACACTAGGGCCCACGGGCCCCATGAGACAACTCCCTCCGTCGCCAAACGATGACTTCGTTACGGTTCCCCAGAACGACGGGCTATCCTTAAGTCATTACTCCCATGCTCGGGAGCAACGACTTGGGGGGCTTCTGTTCTGGACTGGACCAATGGCTAGGCATGGCCCAATCCACTTCTCCTCCCAGAACGGCCCAGTTGCCTAAGCCAAATCCATGAAGGGCAGAATTTACCTTTCTGCCCTTCAACCGGGCAACCTTGGACGAATGACCCTCAAGGGCATTCGCTCTTCCCCGGTACTTCTGCCTGTCACACACGACTTCATTTATCCTAGAACAGTCATGGGCATGTGCCCGGAACTACGCCTTTTCCCGACATAACAACTAGTTTTGGGCACCCTGCCCCGACATAACGGCTAGTTTTGGGCGGTTACCTATTCTTCGGGAAACGGTTCTTTCGCCCCGAAAATAGGGACCGTTAGCCACGCGCTGGGGGCATTATATAAACCCTGTGAGAGGGTCAGGTATCCAATATTTATCCTAAGAATATACTTTGTATTTGTCCCTTTTTCTCTGGCCCTTTCTTACTTGAGCGTCGGAGTACCTTGCAGGTACACCCCCTCCTCTCCTACAAGCACCAGCATCTGCCCTACATGAAGGCCACGACGATCTAGTCTGATCACCTCCGATCAACAAGCAAAGAGTGCAGCGACTCTGAACCTAAGGTTAGGTTAAAAGGGAAGGTAAGTCTGGATCGCACGGCGGCGTGAGATAAGGGAGTGAGGGACAAGGCTACCCTAAATGACATGGCAGTCAACGGGAATGACCCTTTCCTTTAGAATGAGGTAAACTGATAAATCATAAAAGTTTCGAAAGCCACAAGAGAGTAAACATCAGGAATCAGGGATTAATCACAGCCAAATACATCAAGAAATAAATAAAAAAAAGGCATCAAGAATTAATTTAAATGAAAATGAGGATTGTAAAGATATAATTAAGAATTAAATTAAAACTAATTGAACTGAATTTTAATTAAATCTAAACAACTAAATAAATTCTAAAAAACTATTTAATCCTAAATAAACCAAATAAACTATTCTAATCTAAAAAACTAAACTCTAGACTAAATAAAAAACTAAATAATTAAGAAAAAAACTAAATTAATTAAAGGACTAATTAACTAAATTAATTAATTCTAACTAATAATTAATTATTAATTTCTAAACTAATCCTAATTCTAAATAAAAAGTTAACTAAACTAAACTAATTTTAAGTTAACTAAACCAATTAACTAAAATCTAAAAACTAATTGTAAAAAATAAAATCTAAATAAAGGGCTTGTGTACAGAAAAATTGAGTGGGTTGTGAGCCCAATCAAACCAAACACAAGGGGTTGGGGGAAGTGAGTCACGGTGACCCGTTTCATCAACATTAAGAAAAAAAAAGAACAAAATCTAACTAGACAAAAAGCAAAACAGCTGTGTGCAATGCTGATACAAACAATTAAAACCAAAGCCAAAGAAAGTAAACGCAGCAAATCGCAAGAGAGGTTATCAACAACAAAACCTCTAAGTATCGATCTTGGTTTTCCTCAACGCTTTCTCTGCTCGCATTTCTCTCTTTCAATCGCAATCGCTCACTCATCTGTGTTATACCCCAAATTTTCCCCCCTTAGATGTTATAACATCTTGCACTTGCATTTAGGTTTTAATCATCCATGCATTGTTATCTAACTACCATATCTTGCTAGTTTGTTCTTTTATGTGAAAGCCAGGGTTTGCACAGGAAAAAGAACAAAGTCAATAAGCCAAGCACTCATATACTTCAAGGTCTCCTAAGACACTCTTTAGCTCCATACAATTATCACAAGTGTTCACTAGTTGTTTAAAGTGGTGTGTGAATATCATTTGTTCAAGAAAGACAACTGAGGCTCCCAAGTGCAACCATTTGGCCTTGGAGGCCAATTATGAAGTTCTCCAGTCGTATGACATGATCTCATGAGATTAGGTTGAGAGAAATCAAGAAGAAACTATCAGGTCAAGACTTACAAGAATTAGGGTTTTAACCTGAAGAATCATTAAAGAACCTTGTTGTAATAAGTCAATGCCTTGATGAATTCACCAACCATTTGAGCTCACATACATCCTTAGAGGCCATCTAAGGGCCTTGGAAGAGATTGAAGAAGCAAGATCATCAGAGATCCTCCAGTTGAATTCCTGAGGAAAATTAGGGTTTTGACTGAGCCCTTTGACTTTTTGAGATTTTGATCCAAGATGAAGCATTAAAGCCATAATCCATCAAGACATGTCTAATTGTTGAGTTAGAGCATGAGAAGTGGACATTTGAGAGATTTCTGGCAAAGAGGGCAAGGTTTGGTCCTTAAAATTTTCTAAGTGTGAAAAGTTCACTCCTTGTGCAAAATTGGGAAGACCATAACTTTCAAACCACACATCCAATTTGAGTGACTCAAAGCTCAAATGGAGGCTCTTTCCATGAACTTCAAAGTGTATTAGAGGACCTTTCTTCAAAAAATGCATGATTTTTAAGTTATGAGACTTGGAAGATAAGACACCTTTATGACTTAGTGAAACTTTGGTTGTTTTGCCTTAGTTTTCACACTAACTTCATGGCTATTTTTCACATAGTTCCAAGCTTCAAATAAAAAATTTGTGGACATGAAAGTTGTTCCTTTTTCTTCAAGCTTTCCAAGCATATGTAAAACTCCCCATTTAGATGATCCAATCTCAAGTTATGGTGTTCTAAAGTTAGGTGTTTCAAATTGTGAAAACTCCATAACTTAGAAATTTTTCTAAGTTTCTTTGGACAGCTTGGAGTGCATAGGTTCATGGCATCTTTTCTCAATGTTACAAACCTCATTTCAAGTGTCTCTCCACATGAATATTGCTCTATCAAATGCCTACTCTTCATGGAACCAAAGATCTCAAAAATTAATGAAATGGTTATTAAGATATGGTGCACTAAAGTTGGCATGTTGAAATGTTGTACACACTTAGGAAAATTGAAATTTTTCAACTCTTTGATACATCAATCTTTTCCACGATTTTTCACATATTTGTGGGCTAAATTTCAAACTCTTCCCAACACCAAAGTTACTCCATTATCTTCCAACTTCCAAGAGGAAAAGGAACCATCCCATTTGGTTCATTGGATAAGTAAATAGCATGCACTAAAGTGGAGTTCATGGTTTGGTTTCTTTGCCCTAAATTATGTTTCCAATTGAACAACAACTTGAACCAAAATCTGACCACAAACTCAAAGTACATTGTACTTATTTCTTTCATCAATTTCCAATGTTCTCTTTTCCCACAAACCCGTGCAAGAAAAGTTATCCAAGTACAACCTCTTGTACTTTGCAAGTAAACACACAAAAGCCAAATGCCTAAACCATTGTGTAAGGCTATAGGTTCTTTGGTATTTGCATCTTTTCTGCTCTTGCAATGGTCCGATTCTTTGGAATTTCTTCCAGTCCAGAAAATGGAGCTCGATCAGTGATATGTAGATCAGTCAGATGAGAATACTCCTTCAGCATTGGTGCGAGCTGGTAATCCAGGAATGTGAAACAGTGATAAACCGGATCGTAAAACTGAATGAGCGCATCTATGATTCCCTCAATCACATGGACTCTTAACAGTGGTAACAGACCTCCGTGCTTGGCTCTGAAAGCCTCTCGGTTAGTGATCATCTCTGCTAACCTTCTCAAATCCTCTAGCTTTGGAACCTTGAAGGTGTACGTATGAGTTCTCCTTCTACCGAAATCCATTAGCGTAATCCTCTTCTCTGATATTTGCAATCACAGTCTTAGTTTAATTTGAAAAACAGAGAGACTAGAAGAGAAGTTTTTTGAATGTTTTAATGTTTTTTTTTTAAATGAATGCATGAATGCAGCACACAAAAACATAGAAAACACATGGGGTCAAAGGGTCGTTGTCATGAAGTCAAGGCTCTACCCATCCCCAAAGGTTTATACTAGGGTGATTTTTGTACCTATACTCATTATCATCAGCTCCTCCCAGGAAAGCAAAACAACAAGCGGATCGCCAGCGAGTTGTAGAGCAATCTTAGAGTAAGTGCCATTCACCGAGAATAGATCACCAGCCTCAAATGAGGGTAGTATCGGCTTCTCAGACTTAACAATCGCCCCATTGTCTAGGTGAGAGAACGGGTTGCATTGGTCAGCCTCCACTGAGGTTGATGGTCGACCCCGTCGCCATCACTTATCTTAAGTGTATACTCGATCTTTCCACATACGACATCACCCGCATTCCCATTAGCAGAAAAATAAACACGTATAGCAATTAGGAAAAGTAGTATATATATTTGTCCTAAACATCCTAGACCTTTAAAGCTATGAATCCTATGTTCCTGACAGAAAATGGGTTCCCCGGCGGAAGCCCCAATCTGTGGTTTCCACACAAGAGGTGAAAAGGTAGTCCGTGCCTAGATCAAAATTTGAATGGGCCCCACGGTGGGCGCCATTTTTTCTGTAGCGAGCGATTTTGGACGCGGTTCTTAAGCGCTGGTCGCTCTTTGCGGTTGAGCTTAAACTACAGGTCGATTCATTTTTTATCCTATTAAAGCTGATGAAGGAAGGGAAATAGATGTCTCCAATTAACCCTGCTTTGCATACTGAGTTTAAACAGCAGTCTATTAGGTTAGGAATGCTATTAATGTGGGGGCATTTGTACTGGTTATTTGTATTTTTGCCAATACTGGTTTTTATCTAGACAGAAGGTTTATGGCGGGGAACAAGGATTAGGATGTTGGGACTGATGCTTTTTGATGTGAGAGTATGGGATTTTGGGTTTTTGTTGATTGTGCTCGCTAAGATTTTTCTTTCAATCTTATGCCTACGTATTCCCGTTTACCGAAACAGGGAAATCAGAGCGTTCGTAGTTCCTCCTATTCTATGGGAGGAAATGGTTATTTTGGTGTCTTGTTCAAAGCCCAAGACGTGAAGCGAAAGGTGGTTTGTATCTTGATCAAAGCCCAAGATGTGAAGCTAAAAGGCGTTGTCTTTAGAGAGAATTTTTCATCTCTAAAGAAGGGTTTGTCTGTCACAACTGTTGGGTGACTGGTTATAAAGGAGAATTACTTTAACCGGGATGTGTGAATCCGACAATGCCATGATTTCCTTTATAGGGGAGTTCCAACCTGAAGGAGAAGACTTTAACTCAGTGTAGAGCAATGCTATCTTTCCTTAGGAATTTCTCATGCTAAAAGAGGGACAGTGGCATGGATGTAGATGATCCAGAGGCTTTCCGCTTACAGCGATTAAATGAAGGGGAAGGAGTTGTTGATGTTTGGGTACTGTGAACGAGGCACAACTTTGATGCTAAAAGGTTGACTGGATCAACCAATGGTTTTCTTATACAAAGCCTAAGAGGAGGCTAATATGTGTCTCGTACAAAGCCCGAGAGAGAGGCTAAAAGGTTTTGACTTGACGAGGGAGTCTTTTGGTATCTCGTATAAAGCCCGAGATGGAGGCTATTTGACTCAACAAGAGAGCTTTTTTTTGTATCTCATACGAAGCCCGATATGGAGGCAAAATGGGTGATTGACTCAACGAGGTAGTCTCTTTATGTGTCTCATACAAAGCCCGAGAGAGAGGCTAAACGTTGTTTGACTCCGCTGGGGAGAATCATTGTACAAAGCCCAATAGGAGGCTAGGGTGACTGTTCAGTTAAGTGACAGGTCCAGTATGCTGATTTTAAAGAGAAAATCAGCTCTTATATGAGCAACACTGTACTCAAGGATTTGATTTAGGGGTCCGGGTTATTCTTGTTCTTTGAGGAAATGGGAAATCCTAAGGGTATTGAGACTGTCCGAGTCTGCGGGTTTCCTTCCTATTTAACGAAGGGGTCGCTTGAGAATGTCTTTGAGACTCAAGGAAGTTAGACTGTCCAAGTCTAGGGTGTCATCTTTTGTACTATGCTTTGAGAAACAGTAGTAGACTCTTTGAAAGGACTGTTTTATGCAGATGACTAAGTTCTGTTCCTATACCTCTAGGAGGTCGTCGGGATAATTTGTACGAAGCCCAAGAGGAGGCTGGAAGCTTTTAAGAAGTCGAGAGATCCTTGTACGAAGCCCAAGAGGAGGCTATCATTCCCGGAGGAAGAAATAATTATACGAAGCCTAAGAGGAGGCTATGAATACTTCTAAGAAGTCGTAGGGTCCTTGTACTAAGCCCAAGAGGAGGCTAGGTTGCTGGTAGGAAGCCTGTGGGTCCTTGTACGATGCCCATAGGAGGTCGATGCTTTTAAGAAGCCCGTGGGTCCCCAAACCCCGAGAAATTCAAGGCAAACTATTCGCAAGGAATAAATCAAGTCAGGAAAGTTCGAGAATTTGGAAGAAACTCAAAGATACCATTCACGGAGAATACATTCATCTTGGGGAGTAGAGCTTCTTGACAATTCCTAATGAGGACAGCCGAAGAGAAGACTGTGTCTGGTGATCCTATTGGTGGATCTAGTTGTCTATTTCTACGAATAAACGAAACGGCGTCACCTAGTTCTAGACGTAGTTGCCGGGGAAACTCTAAATATCTATACTATTATTACACAGTTGATATGAGTTTATGAAAGAAGACTTACAGTGAAACAGCCCCACAATACAGTTATATGTATATGAAAGCGGTAAATGAAAGCGTGTAAACACTTACTCGGTTGTAGAGCTTCCATGCTGTTTGGTTAGTTGTTCAACAAAGAAAGATTGAAAACAATAGTACATTTCAAAATCAAAGGAGAAAGTACTTTGAAAAAGAAAGATTTGGGGCTTACAGCTCAAGGAGAGGCCCAGGGTTTTATCAGTGAGCGCACTGTTTGAATTTGTACAGAGGGACTTATATAAGTGACTGAGGCCCAAAATGGTTTTCTGTACAAAGGGATGGGTCTTACACTCTCTCAAGAGGCCCAAAAAGTTTAAAGAAAAAGAGTGGGGCTTATAACACGAGGGTAGGCCCAGATGATTTTTCGTTTTAAAATGGCGATCGCGCCGAGGTTTTTCTTTTAACGCGAAGGGACTTATACAATAAGTGAGGCCCAAAATGATTTTGGTTAAAAGGGGGTTGGGTCTTACACTCTAATAGAGGCCCAAGAGTTTTGAATGGGTCTTATAACTCAAGGAGAGGCCCAGGGTTATTTTGAAAAGGCGACGATCGCGCCGTTTGTTTTTTACGGTATCAGAACTTATACAATACACTGAGGCCCAAAGTGATTTGGTCAAAAAAAGATTGGGTCTTACACTCTATTAGAGGCCCAAAGTGTTTTGAAAATGATTTATGAGGGTTGAATTAATCCAAAACCCTAATTTGTTTTCAAAAATGTATTTAATTGAATAAAAATTCAATTAAAATGATCAAAATTGTTTAACATATGAAAAACAAATTGTGATCTTGGATTAATGCTTCAAAAATTAAGTATTGACCTACAAAATAATTAAAAAGCATTAAAAGTTGCAAAATCAAGGTGGAAAAAATATTTTAAATGTTAAAAACAATTAAAACATTAATTCTTTGCAAAAATATCAATTATACAAAATAAATAATATTTTTGGGATTTTTTGGGAAAATAAAATATTTTAACATTTTTGTGAATTATTAAAAAAAGAATCAACTCAAAATCATTAAAACTCAGAGAGAAATTAATTTTTGAATCAATTAAATAAAACCACAAAATTCAAATATTCAGATTTGGAAAAATGGCGCCAAGAACAAGCTGAAGAACACGCGCGTGTTCTGGGTTTGGCTGATTTGCATTTTCTATCCAATCTCCCTGAATACTTGATTATAACATGCAATCCACATATCATTATGCTCGTCTCAAACTCACGATCATGTCTATGTCCATTAATTTCATTTAAATTAAACATATAACAAGAAATCATGAAAAATCCTCAAGAACCCTAATTTCTGCATGAAGACTAGGATTTTTGATACACGATTCAAACAATGCAATTAATTGAGGGAAAACATTCCATGCATGATTATGAACATATGGCCAAATTATTGTGCAGCAAAAATTGCGTGGATCATAGAGTTAGAAGAGCTCATGCTTACCACTTGCAGCTGGTGATCTTGATTTGTGTTGGAGGTGTTACAGCTAGGTTCCAATGATCTGGATAGCTTCCCTAGGTGCTATGGAGTGTGTATGAATACTTGGAATGGATTGAAATGGTTTGGAGTTGAAGATGGCACCTCAACTGCAAAACTGTCAAGAACTTGAGCAATTGGCTGGTGATTTTGTGAAATCAGTGTTCCAGATGTTATGTGAGTGTTTGGATCACTTCTATATGATGTATGTGAGGTGTGTGAGTGATTGGTTTGATTGGAAAAGCTCTCAAACTCAAAACCTGATAGCTACCTTGCTAAGAAAGGCATTTTTGCCAAGAGAAAGAGATTTTGAGGAAAGCATCTGTTAGATGGCTTTGGTGTACTCAAACTGATCACAATTGAGCTCTATTTATAGTAGAGCAAGTTTATTTTGCAAGGAATAGTGAATGGCAGCTGCTAAGTAGGTTTGGCCAATGTTGGCAAATGAAAATCCAAGTCTCCTCTAGCCATTGACTAGAGGTTAGGGCACAGAGCTTTGGTCCCCTTGGTCTTGGATAAGTCTTGACTGATTTCAGATAAGAATGGCTCAGTCCATGCCACCTTTATGCTTCCATCCAAATTTGGAGTCTTGTCCCTATTTTGGCCATTCTAGGTTCAACATGCTATTTCTTGTTCCATGGACTTTGGAGGCTTGGCTCAGTGATTGTCCCCTTTAGATTCAACCCTCTGAGGCGTCCAAGTGGATAGGAGCATTTGAATTTGGCTGATTTTGGCAAATCGAGCAAAATTGCAAATTCTGCCATGCCTTTGACAGATTTCAGCAAGGCAACTTGCCAATGTCATATCTCATGACTCAAATGGAATTTGGCAATGTTCTTGGCCATTTTGGAAAGCCCTTACATGATACAACAACTGTTTGAACATGTTTGGTTTTGATATCTTTTTAATCCAAGTGAAAAATCCCCCTACATTTGGCAAAAAGTGAGGCAAAATCTGACTTAGTGAAATTTCCACTAAGTGTTGGAACAAAGTGTTTTCTCTTGATTTTGATCACTCCATAACTCAAAATCCTTAATGAATTGGACTTAGGTCTAGTTGAAGTTTTTGTAGAGGGTAATGAGGGCTACAAATCCATATTTGGATGAGAAAAAATGGCCTTGTGGTTTAGGAGTTATGATCCTCCAAAGTTGGTACCCTTGTCACTTTATTTTTAACTTAGAAAATTTTCTAAGTTTTTATGGTTACCCCTTTTACAAGTTATCAAACTTTTCTTGATTTTTCTTGATGAATGATGATTCAAATCATACATTAACATCATTTTAGGGTTAAAAATCCATTTTGGTGAAAAATCTCAAAAAGTCAAAGTTGACTTTTGTGTACAGTTGACTTTTTATCAGATGAATTCCAAACTGTGCAATTCCTTAGGAAATCATGTCCTTGACCTAAATAAAACTTGATGGACATGTTTCATGGATGTCATAGGGTGTATTGAGGTATGTCCTAGAGTTTGGGAGCATGTCTTGGTCAAAAGTCAAAGTTACAGTTGACTTTCCTCGCGAAACCCTAATTGTGGTGCAGATGAAATTGAGACTTGTTGCTCAAGCTTCTTGGATTAATCCATTATTCCAAATGGATCAATATGGTATATTAGAGACCCTCAAACCCTCTCTTGAGGTCTTGGCTCATGATTTGTCCCAAAAGTCAACTTAGGGGTGAATTAGGTCAAGAAACCCTAATTCCTGATTTTTTATGTATGCATCCCCTGTGATCAAATTGACTTGATGAATGGGTCCATGAGGTTCCATGGAGAACATTAGGTTGTGTTTTGGATCATTGGCTTGTGCCCAGATGAAAAATTTCCATTTGGAGGCCCTGGTCGACCAAAACCCTAATTTTGTGACATTGTCGATCTTGAGACTTGATCCACCTAGAAGGGAGCAGCCTTGTGCTTAATCCTTGAAGTGGGAGTCCTTTTGATCCATTTTGGATGTTTGAGAGGTTAGACAAGTTGAAGATCATGTCATTCCTTGATTGATCCTTTGTCTAAGCACTCAAAGAGGGCTTGAAACCCTAATTTTGATTGTAGTGGATGCTCACCCATCTTTGGGGAGACTGATGAAGTATGATGGTTCCTCCATATTGTGATGATGATTTGCACAATGATGGGAAATCTTAGTGGTCAAAATTTGGGGTATGACAGATGCCCCTATTTAATCTTCTTGGGCACGAAGGCGTGAATGACGAAAGTGTTCGAGCATTCGGGGTGCAAGAGGATTAAATATCGGAATACCCGAAATTTTGATGGTGGTTATGAATGGTAGCTTACGCATTCATCTTCTTTTGCTAAGCAATGATACTTAGAAAAGGTAAACTTCCCCTCGATCCTGGTCTTCAGCCAAGGAACTGGTCTTAGTTTCCGATTTAAACTTCCCCTCGATCCTGGTTTCCTAGCAAGGAACTGGTCTTAGTTTCCGATTTAAACTTCCCCTCGATCCTGGTTTCCTACCAAGGAATTGGTCTTAGTTTCCGATTTAAACTTCCCCTCTATCCTGGTTTCCTACCAAGGAACTGGTCTTAGTTTCTGATTTAAACTTCCCCTCGATCCTGGTTTCCTACCAAGGAACTGGTCTTAGTTTTTGATTTAAACTTCCCCTAGATCCTGGTTTCCTACCAAGGAACTGGTCTCAGTTTCTTTTGTCAATAAACTTTATCGACAAGGGACGCTATTAGTAGCGGTTTTCCTCAAACTCCTCACCGAATTTTCCTGGGGAGATGCCATTTGACGGAAAAAGTTTTAGGTTTCGAAGTCAGACTTGCTGGGGAACCCAGTCGTCTGAGTTGTGTACAAACTTTTCTGTTGGATATGCCATTTGTTGACTCTATCCGGGGAAAGCGAGTCTCTTGAGAGGCTGCTTTTGCTTGGGATCTTACATCATACTTTTCTCGGGATCTTCCCGGAGAAATGCCATACGATGGGGTCCAATTTTGAGGTGCCGATGACCTTTTCATCAGTGGGTTTTTAGGAACGAAACTGGCATGCTGCCGAATCTCTGATTACGAGGCTTTCTTTGTAGATTTTCCTTAATCCGGGAAAGCAAAGATATCATCTTCAATGGCGAAGAGTGATGCCGACTGACGGTTCCTCTGGTTTTTCAGAGGTTCAAGTTATCAAAGTGGTCAAGGACCCAACTTCATTCCAGAAATAAACTGGCGGCGAGGTTGTTCAAACGCAGCGTTTCCTGACGAGGCAAGAACTGAAAACTCGATTGAGAGAACTTCTATCACTAGGGGACAAGACCAACTAGAGTGATAGTGAGGCAATATGAAATGTGAATGCAAATCAATAATGCACGATGCATGTATGTTTATGCTGACAAAACTGACGCGAAATACAAACTGACAGGTGAACACGACTGGATACTCGGCCATCGCGGGGCGTGTAGAAATATCGCTGGTTCAAGATAGAAATTCCGCCTTGCTTAAGAGAGATAGTCCCTGCGGGGAATACCGTTGATCGGGCTTAGGAGATAAGAACTCGGCCGAAGCGTGTCAGACGAAACAAGGTCTCTGACACAGTTGATCCCTTCATTCAGGCGTATTGGGTTAGAAGGAGTACTTTGATTCTGCACTTTGAAGTTTGCTTACTTCTGGAGAAGCGATTGATGTTCTTTTGATGTTTAATAGTCAAAAGAAATTGTCATCTTTATTTTAAAAGCAGAAAAAATTTTACCAAGTAAATTCATTTTTGTTTTATTTCAAGATTCATTAGTCATGTTAACAACGTCGTTCTGTAAAGCTAAAACAAATAAGAATTACAAACAAAAGCACAAGGGCTCAAATTTTATTGATGAGACGGAGATCAGCCAAACGCGTGATTCCAAGGAGTATATACAAAGTTTTAAAATGGTAATTTACAGGGAAAAGGGTTGCGTTGAAACATAACGACCACTATACTTCTACCAACTTTGAATTCGGGACATCCTGAGCTTTTGTCAAAGATGACCTTGACTGGAGTTTTCCTCTGATAGATGTAACTGCTGCTGAGGGACCTGCCTCTGTTGAACATAGTTACTTGCCACTATCCCTAATTTTTTCCTGGATTGTACTATGATGTTTCCAATCCACCGGGATGATGATTTCTTTTCATGTCTCTAACTTTTGCCTGGACCGCCCTTTCGGGTTTTCAATCCTCCGAGACGTTTTTTTTAGGCGAAGTATTTCTTGACTACATCAACATTCGTGGGGTAGGCAAATTCTTCTCTGTCCATGGTTGCAAATCTCAAGGCGCCGCCTGAGAAAGCTTTCGTGACCACATAAGGGCCATCATAATTCGGAGTCCACTTGCCCTGAGAGTCAGTGAGAAATGATTGAATCTTCTTGAGCACGAGGTCTCCTTTTCTGAAGACACGAGGTCGGACCTTTTTGTCAAACGCCCTCTTCATTCTCTGTTGATACAACTGACCGTGGCATAGAGCCGTGATTCTCTTTTCTTCTATCAGATTCAGTTCATCGTGTCGGCTTTGACACCATTCAGCTTTGGTGAGCTTAGCTTCCATCAATACTCGAATTGACGGGATCTCTACTTCTATGGGGAGCACTGCTTCCATGCTATACACTAGAGAGAAAGTGGTTGCCCCTGTTGAAGTGCGGACAGATGTTCGATAACCGTAAAGAGCAAAGGGTAGCATGTTGTGCCAGTCTTTGTAGGTTACAACCATCTTTTGAACATTCTTCTTGATGTTCTTGTTAGCCGCTTCTACTGCTCCGTTCATCTTGGGTCGGTAGGGAGATGAGTTATGATGTTCAATCTTGAACTCAGTGCACAATTCTTTCATCATCTTATTGTTCAAGTTGGATCCATTATCAGTAATGATCTCGTTCGGAACACCATAACGGCAGATGATATTGTTTTTTATAAATCGAACCACGACCTGTCGGGTTACATTAGCGAATGACGCTGCTTCGACCCACTTGGTGAAGTAGTCGATGGCTACTAGGATGAACCGATGTCCGTTTGAAGCCTTGGGCTCAATCATGCCAATCATGTCGATTCCCCATATGGAAAATGGCCATGGGAAGAAAGAACTTTGAGATGTGGTGGCGGTACATGAATTTTGTCAGAGTATATCTGACACTTGTGACACCTCCTCATGTACTTGTAGCAGTCGGATTCCATGGTCAACCAGTAATACCCTGCTCTTAGAATTTTTCTCGCCATTGTGTGTCCGTTGGCATGAGTGCCAAAGGATCCTTCATGAATTTCTTTCATAAGCATGTTTGCTTCTGGTCTGTCGACGCATCGGAGCAAGACCATGTCAAAATTTCTCTTATAGAGAGTGTCACCGCTCAGGAAGAAGTTTCCAGCCAATCTTCTGAGGGTTTTTCTATCTTTTCTGAGTGCCCCAGATGGGTACTCTTGTCTCTGAAGGAAGCATTTGATATCGTGATACCAAGGTTTGTCGTCTATGACTGCTTCAATCGTGAAGATGTAAGCGGGCCGTTTAAGGCGCATTATGTCAATCTTAGGTATGTCATTCCATTGACCTACACTAATCATGGAAGAGAGAGTGGCTAAAGCATCAGCCATGTGATTCTCCTCACGAGGGATATGATGAAACTCGATTCTGTTGAAGAAGGGTAACAACCTTCTTGCATAATCCTTGTAAGGAATCAATCCTGATTGGTATATGTTCCAATCTCCTTTTATCTGATTGATAACCAAGGCTGAGTCGCCGTATACGTCCAAGTTTTTTATCCTTAAATCAATTGCTTCTTCGAGACCCATGATACAAGCTTCGTATTCGGCCTCGTTGTTCGTACACTTGAACGTAAGTCGAGCGGTGAAAGGAATGTGGGTACCCTGAGGGGTAACAATGATTGCCCCAATTCCGTTTCCATAATGATTAACTGCTCCGTCAAAGATAAGTCCCCATTGGGAACCTGGTTCTGGCCCTTCACTGGGTAGCGGTTCATCGCAGTCTTTCATCTTTAGATACATGACATCTTCGTCTGGGAAGTCAAACCCGATTGGTTCTTGATCGTCAATCGGTTGATGAGCTAAATGATCGGCTAAAACACTTCCCTTAACGGCTTTCTGAGCATGGTACTCTATGTCATATTCTGATAACAGCATCTGCCAACGGGCAATTCTTCCCGTGAGAGCAGGTTTTTCGAAAACGTACTTGATTGGATCCATTTCGGAGACCAACCAAGTAGTGTGACGAATCATGTATTGGCGAAGACGCTTGGCTACCCAAGCCAAAGCGCAATAAGTTTTCTCGAGCATCGTGTACCGAGTTTCACAGTCGGTGAATTTCTTGCTCAAATAGTAAATGGCAGACTCTTTTCTTTTGGTTTCGTCTTGTTGGCCAAGTACACACCCCATTTAGTCCTCTAGAACTGTGAGGTAAATGATCAGTGGTCTTCCTTCCACTGGAGGTGATAGAATCGAAGGATTCAACAGATATTCCTTGATACTGTTGAAGGTGGTTTGGCAGTCTTCTGACCAAACGCAATCCTGGTTCTTTTTGAGTAATTTGAAGATCGGCGCGCATGTCGCGGTCATAAGGAATATGAATCTGGAGATGTTGTTCAAACGTCCCAAGAATCCTCTGACTTGTTTTTCAGTTTTCGGAGAAGGCATTTCTTGAATGGCCTTGACCTTGTCAGGATCAACCTCACTTCCTTTCTGGCTGACGATGAACCCTAGTAGTTTCCCTGAACGGACACCGAAGGTGCACTTGTTGGGATTCAAGCGGAGCTTGAATTTTCTTAAACGTTCGAACAATTTTGACAGATGTTCAACGCGCTCACTCTTTGTTTTTGATTTTGTAATCATATCATCGACATATACCTCGATTTCTTTGTGTATCATGTCATGAAACAGAGTAGTCATGGCCCTTTGATAGGTCGCCCCGGCGTTCTTCAAACCGCATGGCATTACCTTGTAATAAAAGGTACCCCATGGGGTAATGAACGAAGTTTTCTCCATGTCTTTCGGCACCATTTTAATCTGATTATAGCCCGAGAATCCATCCATGAAGGAGAAAACTTTGAACTTTGCTGTACTATCAACCAGCATGTCAATGTGTGGTAAAGGAAAGTCGTCCTTTGGACTTGCCTTGTTCAGATCCCTGTAGTCGACACACATTCTGACCTTTCCGTCCTTTTTGGGAACGGGTATGATATTGGTTAACCATTGAGGATATTCTGATGTGGCGAGGAAACTCGCGTCAATCTGTTTCTGTACCTCCTCTTTGATTTTAATGGCCATGTCCGGGTGAGTGCGTCTCAACCTTTGCTTTACGGGCGGACATTCCAATCTTAACGGTAAGTGATGTTCCACGATGCTGGTATCCAACCCTGGCATATCCTGATAGGACCAAGCGAATACATCGGGGAATTCTTTGAGAAGCTTTATCAAACCCTCTCTGGCAGTTGGACTGAGCAGTGCCCCAATCCTGATTTCTTTTCTCTCTTGCTCTGAACCCAAGTTTACCGTTTCCAACGGTTCTTTGTGAGGTTCAATGGACCTTTCCTCTTGTCTGAGTAGTCGGGAGATCTCTTCTGGAATTTCGTTGTCATTTTCTTCTTCAGCCTCGAATACCGGGAACTCAAAGTTGGGAGAAGGCATCGGATCGTATGTTTCAACTGGGTTTAAAACAAGCAATCTGCATGACGTGATGATTCGTGTTTAGAAGAGAGAGAGAGAGAGAAAATGAAAGTGTGTGCAGTGCATTTATTTTATTACTGCTTGTTTTTATTTTTACATGTTTTTTTTAGGATTACCATTTTCTGAAAAAGCAAAAAGAGAAAACAGCAATTAATGCGGAAATTACAGAACAACGTTATTTTATTAATGAACAAGTCAAATCTTGAAACTACAACCCTATAAAACAAAACTTTGTCGCTTTGGGCTAAGCGAAGAGGGATATTTACAGAAAGCGAGCCCTATCAAAACATCTGTTTCACCTGGGCAGGGTGAAAGGTTAAAGATGGCAATTACTTTGACTGATGAACGATCTTCGGAACCTCGACGGCAACCCATTGGCGGCGAACTCCTCGGTGAATAACAAAATCTGGCACCTTCCTTGATTTGTCTTCAAAAATGACGCTGATTTCTGGTGGAGCAGGATCATTGGAATCTGTCTCCCAGGCAGAATTGTCGTAGAAGGATTCCTCTGTTATATTATGCAGAGTAGTTGTGCTCTCAGCTGTATCTCCCCATCCAGTAGGCTGGATGTCTTCGAGCCTGACACGAGAGCTTTCGGGAGCAGTGTACTTGACCATGAAGTCGTATTTTCCACTTGGTTCTCCCAAGGTGTCCCAAACTTCTTTGGAACTGGAGGAGTCATTTCTCTCGATGACGTTGACCTCGGGAAAAGCATAGTTGATGAATTCAAGTCCTGCAAACGTTGCGAATTCATCTTCGTGTTGAGTAGTTTCCGAATGACCTGAGTGTTAATCCCATGACATGGTGGGGACACAGGTATTCTGTTTAATGACGGTCAACTGATTTTCATTACTCGGATGACTTTCTTGCCCCAAGTTTCCTGGATAAGGTTGCCACATTGGCAGACCATCCATTTGGCCATAGTAGTTGTAGTCAAAATTATCTTTCATCAGAGTGTCTTCCTCTAATGAATTTGGCGGAGCACGTCATCCTTCCGGATCACAATCCCCGTATATCATTTCGACATCTAACCTTGGTATAAATCTCGGACTCTGTGCAGGAAAGAAAAATGGTGTAGGCACCTCTTCCTGAGACATATAACCGTCCTTGTTAAGGTAGGACTTCCATTCTTCATCCGTGTCAGAGGGATCTTCCTCATTGATAGCATGTACTGCCTGAGACACTGGGTGAAGGAAACCTCCACTGTGGAAGAAGTTTTGAAGGGGATGAAGACTTTCATCGTTGGCAGCTGTCTGGGTATAGGTTGCAGAAAAACCAAGACCCTTCTTTGTTTTATTGTCAATAGGAATGACAAGCTGTCCCCATCCGGTCGTATCGGTACTCTCGACCGCTTTGATAGCATCTTTGTATGAGGAAATCGACGTTCCTCCTTGGGATTGATTGTCCTTGCTCACCGACAGTGCTTGGAACTGCGTTCCAACAACCTCCTCGGGTTCTATACCAGTAGATGATGACAAGTTGCTTACAAGCAAGGCTTGTTCCCCATAAACTGTGACAAGTTGATCGTTCTTGACGAACTTTAGCTTTTGGTGGAGGGTCGAAGTGACCGCTTCAGCCTGATGTATCCAAGGTCTTCCTAATAAACAACTGTACGTTGCCCGGATGTCCATGACCTGGAAAGTGACTTGGAAAGTGTGAGGACCGATAGTTATGGGAAGATCAACTTTGCCAATAACTGTTTTTCTGGATCCGTCGAATGCTTTGACGACATTCAGGGCTGACCCTGTGTCTACCAGTACGCTGGCTAAAGCATCGTCCTGGCAGTTAACTGTGATATTGAGCGCCATGTTATGACGGCGACCCTCTTCAGGTAATTCCTCATCACTAAATCCCAAATTATTGCAGGAAGTGATGTTAGAGACAATACTATCGAACTGTCTGATTGTTACATCCTGTTCCACAAAGGCTTGCTCCAAGACTTTCTGTAGAGCCTCCCTGTGGGCTTCTGAACTGAGTAACAGTGATAATACTGAGATCTTTGAAGGAGTCAGTAACAGTTGATCAACAATGTTATATTCACTCCTTTGGATGAGCTTCAGCATCTCATCATTATTTTTTGAAAGGTCGAGACTACTGGATTGACCGACTGGTGGATCAGGAGTTTCCGTCTGAAGTTCCTTTTCTTTGTTAGGTTCTCCAACTCCTCGGTTGAAGATTCTACCACTCCGTGTTACACGACGGATGTCTGTAATATTCACGACGGAGGGTAATGGAGTTTCCTTTCCATTTTTGATTATCGTTGCACCGTATTTGTAAGGGATAGCCTTAGTTGATTCATACGGTAATGGTCCCGGCAGATAGATCACTATGGGAACTTTCTGATTTTTCTGACCATCATAAGTAATCTCGATCCGTTTCCGGTTGGGAACTTTAGATTCGTCAAGTAGAGGGATGATGGAAAAAACATCCCTGGTCCTGTGATGACCAGAGATTGTGACAACATCCTCGACTTGATCGGCAAGGTAGTTCGGCGTCCAGTTGATGGGTCCAGAACCCGAATATGGGTGAATCTCTCCACGATCTACCTGACCCTGAAGAGCTGCTCTCACAAGGTAATACCCTTGGTTACTTTCCGAACAGACGCTACAACTGTCATAGTTGTGTGGTGGCACCTGGCCGCGCCCACTTTGAATACAATGTAACCTCACTAGGTTAGCTTCCACAGATCGGACATCTTGACTCTGACGCTGAGTGGGGTTTCTATTACTGATACTAATCTGCTGAGTATCTTCATCCATATAAATTGGCATCCACCAGTGATTTAACAAGTGCTGAAGTGCCTCCTGGACAAGGGTACAACCTCGATCGGTTTCGTAACCTGCTTTACAGCTTTGATAGTCATGTGATATTAAGAATCCGAGTCAAACCTGCTCAGCATGTAACTCTACCAAGTTAGTATTCATCACACATATATCAAAGACCTGAACCATGTTGATCTGATAGGGGTTCCTATCATGGTAGTCTTGGATCCATCCAAGATCCATCTGATGCTGGAGGGCCTCCCGTATGAAAAAGCATCCCTCTTTGTTTACCGAGCAAGTCAGACAGGAATTGTAATCGTGCCACGGTAGATCATGATACTGGCTTTGCCTTGAGTGCATTGCCACCAAGTTGACATTCATCGCATGGATGTCGTGGTTCTGAATGACGTTAGCATTCGTATAGACCATGTTAACTCCACGAACTTGGTGCTCTTGGATCCATCCGAGATCCATTTGTTCCTGTAGAGCTGCTTGCACCACAGAACATCCCTGGTTGTCTTTAGAGCAGATATCACATTGGTGATAATTATGAGGTGGCACATGGCCATATCCACTCTGTCTACAATGCATCTTGACTAGATTGGTTTTCAACAAGAGTACATCGTGAATTTGATAGACATCGTTAGTCTCTCCTTCTATCAAATTGACTGCAGCCTTCTCATGTTGAGGCAGCGGGTTCGTGAGAACATTAGGATTTGTATCCTTGAAGGATAAGACCCCGCTCCTAACAAGTTTTTGCATGTCGGACTTGAAATTGAGACAAGTCTCAATGTTATGCCCTGAACCTCCTTGATGATAAGGGCATGTCTGATCCACCTTAAACCAAAAAAGGCGGATTTTCCGGTACTGTAAGAGGAGACTTAGTCTGGATGTGCCCCTTAGCCAGTAGTAACGGAAATAATTCTGCGTACAACATGGGTATAGGATCAAATCCTGGTGGCCGTGTTGTACGATTGTTGTTGTATGGAGGATGAGCCTGCTGAAGAGGCTGTTGTGTCCTTTGCTGGTCAGGTTGGCTCTGCGCAACCTGAGGTTGATACGTAGGAATAGACGCAGGGTTGATAGCAGGAGTCATAGCTGCTACCGGTTGATAACATCGTCTTTTCTTTCTGAGAGAGATATTCCCAATATCTTGCTCTTTTTTCTTAGGGAGAGCACTACCGTATTTTTTAGTACCGCTCGCCGATCTAGTGTCTTTTACCAAACGTCCTTCTCGGACGGCTTCCTCAAGATGTACGCCCATGCCCACCATCTCGGTGAAATCGCTGGGTGCACTGGCAAACATTCGGTCATAGTAAAATGAGCTTAAGGTCTTTAAGAAGATCTTTGTCATCTCTTTTTCCTCAAGAGGTGGACAAATTTGAGCGGCAATTTCACGCCACCTTTGAGCATACTCCTTAAAGGTTTCCTTGTCCTTTTGCGACATCGATCTGAGTTGATCTCTGTCGGGTGCCATGTCCAAATTGTATTTGTATTGTTGGACGAAGGCAGTACCAAGATCTCTGAATGTATTGATCGTAACACGGTTTAAACCCATATACTATTTGAGTGCGGCACCGGTTAAACTATCCTAGAAGTAGTGAATCAGTAGGTCCTGATTCTCCCCAAGGACGATCTTTCGGTATCTGATACCTAGGATCATACCTCTCCACTATGGGCGTTGAGGTGATCTCTGAGATCACAGTTCTTTGTAGCTGAGCTTCTACCATGGCTTGAATGTCGTTACGAAGCTTTCTCATATCTTCTCTCAGAGCGTCGATCTCTTCTTTCAACTCTCTGTTTTCTTCCTCAAGATTATCCATCTTTTTCTGACGATTGGCCCAAGTATTATACGAATGAGACAGTTTGACTCTAGAATTGAGACACAAACGTGAGATTCGTAGGGAAGAAGAATACGCGATGTGAGAATGATGAATGCAATGATTATATTAATTGTTTAAGGTATAAGCAAAATAAACTTCGACAATTAGATTGTAAATATCAAACGGTGGGGAAACCCCTTTTTATTGAAATTTAAAGGATTACAGAAATGGAAATACAGTAGATTACAAGGTGCAGAAACAGAAACCTAAACTAATGGGTCCCGAGTCCTCTCTGAAGAGAAATCAGGTGCTGATTCTGGTATCTTCCTTTTCTTTGACCGGGGCTCTTGGGACGTTGTCGGGCTGTCATTCCTTTGCCAAGTGAAAGGAGCGAACAAATTCCTTTGGTCATCCTGATTATCCACAGCATGTTGCTCTAAAATCTCAATCAGAGCGTCTTTTTCCTTCAGTAATTGCTGTATTTTGATGCACTCTACGTCGAGGGTGCGGTACTTGTTCTTCCAAGACCTCCTCTCCCGTTGAACTTTGTTGAGAGTAACCTGAAACTTTTCAGTTTCCGTCATGAAGTACATGACAGATTCCCTCGGCGGAAGAATTCCGTAACGAGGATAAGGCATTTTTAGCTTGAGAGCTCTAGTTTGTACCCAATGGAGGTAAGGCTCCACCGAGACACAGTCCGGTTTTCCTAGAGACTCTCGTCCTTTCTTATGAACCTGTTTCTAAGCGTGCACTATTTCCATCTTTAGTGCTCTGTCACTTTCTCCTTCCTTGAAGAAAAGACCTTCCAGATGAACACCTCATGGGATGTGCCTCATCGGGTATCCAAATTGACGGTGAACCAATACCGGATGGTAGTTGACTCCTCCTTTAGTTCCTATGAGGGGTACGTTGGGGAAGTTTCCACAACGGTCGATGATTCTGATTCCCTCATAAATCCTATTGCACCAATCTATATCAGAGTTGGTAAGAGACATGATCTTCTGCGACCAACGTAAGGCACTCTTGCAATCCCAAAAAGTAGCAGACTTGGGCAAGTGAGAGATAAACCATTTGTAAAGCAGAGGTACACAGCATGTGATCTCCCCTCCGTTGTACAAATTTCCCAAGTGTACAGAATGATACGCATCTGCGAGCAAAGTCAGCACAGGGTTTCCAATGAGAAAAACCTTAATGGAGTTGATATCTACGAAGTTATTGATGTTGGGAAACAAAAATAACCCGTAGGTGAGCAAGACAAAGATGCTTTCAAAAGCAGTCACGTTCCCTATACTGGCAAAATACAGGGCTTTCTTCGTCAAGAACTGGGCTGGCAAACCTTGGATGCCACCCTTAGCGGTCATGTGAGTCCTGACCTCAGACTCGTCCAAATAAATTGCTCTTGCAATGGTCTGATTCTTTGGAATTTCTTCCAGTCCAGAAAATGGAGCTCGATCAGTGATATGTAGATCAGTTAGATGAGAATACTCCTCCAGCGTTGGTGCGAGCTGGTAATCCGGGAATGTGAAACAGTGATAAACCGGATCGTAAAACTGAATGAGCGCATCTATGATTCCCTCAATCACATGGACTCTTAACAGTAGTAACAGACCTCCGTGCTTGGCTCTGAAAGCCTCTCGGTTAGTGATCATCCCTGCTAACCTTCTCAAATCCTCTAGCTTTGGAACCTTGAAGGTGTACGTATGAGTTCTCCTTCTACCGAAATCCATTAGCGTAATCCTCTTCTCTGATATTTGCAATCACGGTCTTAGTTTAATTTGAAAAACAGAGATACTAGAAGAGAAGTTTTTTGAATGTTTTAATGTTTTTTTTTAAATGAATGCATGAATGCAGCACACAAAAACATAGAAAAAACATGGGGTCAAAGGGTCGTTGTCATGAAGTCAAGGCTCTACCCATCCCCAAAGGTTTATACTAGGGTGATTTTTGTACCTGTACTCATTATCATCAGCTCCTCCCAGGAAAGCAAAACAACAAGCGGATCGCCAGCGAGTTGTAGAGCAATCTTAGAGTAAGTGCCATTCACCGAGAATAGATCACCAGCCTCAAATGAGGGTAGTATCGCGTAACAACTATTTCCGATAGTTTTCGCACTACGAAAGAGTTTGGCTCCTCAGCTTCTCAGACTTAACAATCGCCCTATTGTCTAGGTGAGAGAATGGGTTGCATTGGTCAGCCTCCACTGAGGTTGATGGTCGACCCCGTCGCCATCACTTATCTTAAGTGTATACTCGATCTTTCCACATACGGCATCACCCGCATTCCCATTAGCAGAAAAATAAACACGTATAGCAATTAGGAAAAGCAGTATATATATTTGTCCTAAACATCCTAGACCTTTAAAGCTATGAATCCTATGTTCCTGACAGAAAATGGGTTCCCCGGCGGAAGCCCCAATCTGTGGTTTCCACACAAGAGGTGAAAAGGTAGTCCGTGCCTAGATCTAAATTTGAATGGGCCCCACGGTGGGCGCCATTTTTTCTGTAGCGAGCGATTTTGGACGCGGTTCTTAAGCGCTGGTCGCTCTCTGCGGTTGAGCTTAAACTACAGGTCGATTCATTTTTTATCCTATTAAAGCTGATGAAGGAAGGGAAATAGATGTCTCCAATTAACCCTGCTTTGCATACTGAGTTTAAACAGCGGTCTGTTAGGTTACGAATGTTATTAATGTGGGGGCCTTTGTACTGGTTATTTGTATTTTCGCCAATACTGGTTTTTATCTAGACAGAAGGTTTCTGGCGGGGAACAAGGATTAGGATGTTAGGACTGATTCTTTTTGATGTGAGAGTATGGGATTTTGGGTTTTTGTTGATTGTGCTCGCTAAGATTTTTCTTTCAATCTTATGCCTACGTATTCCCGTTTACCGAAACAGGGAAATCAGAGCATTCGTAGTTCCTCCTATTCTATGGGAGGAAATGGTTGTTTTGGTGTCTTGTTCAAAGCCCAAGACGTGAAGCGAAATGTGGTTTGTATCTTGATCAAAGCCCAAGATGTGAAGCTAAAAGGCGTTGTCTTTAGAGAGAATTTGTCATCTCTAAAGAAGGGTTTGTCTGTCACAACTGTTGGGTGGCTGGTTATAAAGGAGAATTACTTTAACCGGGATGTGTGAATCCGGCAATGCCATGATTTCCTTTATATGGGAGTTCCAACCTGAAGGAGAAGACTTTAACTCAGTGTAGAGCAATGCTATCTTTCCTTAGGAATTTCTCATGCTAAAAGAAGGACAGTGGCATGGATGTAGATGATCCAGAGGCTTGCCGCTTACAGCGATTAGATGAAGGGGAAGGAGTTGTTGATGTTTGGGTACTGTGAACGAGGCACAACTTTGATGCTAAAAGGTTGATTAGATCAACCAATGGTTTTCTTATACAATGCCTAAGAGGAGGCTAATATGTGTCTCGTACAAAGCCCGAGAGAGAGGCTAAAAGGTTTTGACTTGACGAGGGAGTCTTTTGGTATCTCGTATAAAGCCCGAGATGGAGGCGAAAGGGGTGATTGACTCAACGAGGTAGTCTCTTTATGTGTCTCGTACAAAGCCCGAGAGAGAGGCTAAACATTGTTTGACTCCACTGGGGAGAATCATTGTACAAAGCCCAAGAGAAGGCTAGGGTGACTGTTCAGTTAAGTGACAGGTCCAGTATGTTGATTTTAAAGAGAAAATCAGTTCTTATATGAGCAACACTGTACTCAAGGATTTGATTCAGGAGTCCGGGTTATTCCTGTTCTTTGAGGAAACAAAAAATCCGAAGGGTATTGAGACTGTCCGAGTCTGGGGGTTTCCTTCCTATTTAACGAAGGGGTCGCTTGAGAATGTCTTTGAAACTCAAGGAAGTTAGACTGTCCAAGTCTAGAGTGTCATCTTTTGTACTATGCTTTGAGAAACAGTAGTAGACTCTTTGAAAGGAATGTTCTATGCAGATGACTAAGTTCTGTTCCTATACCTCTAGGAGGTCGTCGGGATAATTTGTACGAAGCCCAAGAGGAGGCTGGAAGCTTTTAAGAAGCCGAGAGGTCCTTGTACGAAGCCCAAGAGGAGGCTATCATTCCCGGAGAAAGAAATCATTATACGAAGCCTAAGAGAAGGCTGTGAAAACTTCTAAGAAGCCGTAGGGTCCTTGTACTAAGCCCAAGAAGAGGCTAGGTTGCTGGTAGGAAGCCTGTGGATCCTTGTATGATGCCCAAGAGGAGGCCGATGCTTTTAAGAAACCCGTGGGTCCCCAAACCCCGAGAAATTCAAGGCAAGCTATTCACAAGTAATAAATCAAGTCAGGAAAGTTCGAGAATTTGGAAGAAACTCAAAGATGTCATTCACGGAGAATACATTCATCTTGGGGAGTAGAGCTTCTTAACAATTCCTAATGAGGACAGCTGAAGAGAAGACTGTGTCTGGTGATCCTATTGGTGGATCTAGTTGTCTATTTCTACGAATAAACGAAACGGCGTCACCTAGTTCTAGACGTAGTTGCCGGGGAAACTCTAAATATCTATAATATTATTACACAGTCGATATGAGTTTATGAAAGAAGACTTACAGTGAAACAGCTCCACAATACAGTTATATGTATATGAAAGCGGTAAATGAAAGCGTGTAAACACTTACTCGGTTGTAGAGCTTCCATGTTGTTTAGTTAGTTGTTCAACAAAGAAAGATTGAAAACAACAGTACATTTCAAAATCAAAGGAGAAAGTACTTTGAAAAAGAAAGATTTGGGGCTTACAGCTCAAGGAGAGGCCTAGGGTTTTATCAGTGAGCACACTGTTTGAATTTGTACAGAGGGACTTATACAAGTGACTGAGGCCCAAAATGGTTTTCTGTACAAAGGGATGGGTCTTACACTCTCTCAAGAGGCCCAAAAAGTTTAAAGAAAAAGAGTGGGGCTTATAACACGAGGGTAGGCCCAGATGATTTTTCGTTTTAAAATGGCGATCGCGTCGAGGTTTTCTTTTAACGCGAAGGGACTTATACAATAAGTGAGGCCCAAAATGATTTTGGTTAAAAGGGGTTTGGGTCTTACACTCTAATAGAGGCCCAAGAGTTTTGAATGGGTCGTATAACTCAAGGAGAGGCCCAGGGTTATTTTGAAAAGGCGACGATCGCGCCGTTTGTTTTTTACGGTATCGGGACTTATACAATACACTGAGGCCCAAAGTGATTTGGTCAAAAAAAGATTGGGTCTTACACTCTATTAGAGGCCCAAAGTGTTTTGAAAATGATTTATGAGGGTTGAATTAATCCAAAACCCTAATTTGTTTTCAAAAATGTATTTAATTGAATAAAAATTCAATTAAAATGATCAAAATTGTTTAACATATGAAAAACAAATTGTGATCTTGGATTAATGCTTCAAAAATTAAGTATTGACCTACAAAATAATTAGAAAGCATTAAAAGTTGCAAAATCAAGGTGGAAAAAATATTTTAAATGTTAAAAACAATTAAAACATTAATTCTTTGCAAAAATATCAATTATACAAAATAAATAATATTTTTGGGATTTTTTGGGAAAATAAAATATTTTAACATTTTTGTGAATTATTAAAAAAATAATCAACTCAAAATCATTAAAACTCAGAGAGAAATTAATTTTTGAATCAATTAAATAAAACCACAAAATTCAAATATTCAAATTTGGAAAAATGGCGTCAAGAACAAGCTGAAGAACACGCGCGTGTTCTGGGTTTGGCTGATTTGCATTTTCTATCCAATCTCCTTGAATACTTGATTATAACATGCAATCCACATATCATTATGTTCGTCTCAACCTCACGATCATGTCTATGTCCATTAATTTCATTTAAATTAAACATATAACAAGAAATCATGAAAAATCCTCAAGAACCCTAATTTCTGCATGAAGGCTAGGATTTTTGATACACGATTCAAACAATGCAATTAATTAAGGGAAAATATTCCATGCATGATTATGAACATATGGCCAAATTATTGTGCAGCAAAAATTGCGTGGATCATAGAGTTAGAAGAGCTCATGCTTACCACTTGCAGCTGGTGATCGTGATTTGTGTTGGAGGTGTTACAGCTAGGTTCCAATGATCTGGATAGCTTCCCTAGGTGCTATGGAGTGTGTATGAATACTTGGAATGGATTGAAATGGTTTGGAGTTGAAGATGGCACCTCAACTGCAAAACTGTCAAGAACTTAAGCAATTGGCTTGTGATTTTGTGAAATCGGTGTTCCAGATGTTATGTGAGTGTTTGGATCACTTCTATATGATGTATGTGAGGTGTGTGAGTGATTGGTTTGATTGGAAAAGCTCTCAAACTCAAAACCCGATAGCTACCTTGCTAAGAAAGGCATTTTTGTCAAGAGAAAGAGATTTTGAGGAAAGCATCTATTAGATGGCTTTGGTGTACTCAAACTGATCACAATTGAGCTCTATTTATAGTAGAGCAAGTTTGTTTTGCAAGGAATAGTGAATGGCAGCTGCTAAGTAGGTTTGGCCAATGTTGGCAAATGAAAATCCAAGTCTCCTCTAGCCATTGACTAGAGGTTAGGGCACAGAGCTTTGGTCCCCTTGGTCTTGGATAAGTCTTGACTGATTTTAGATAAGAATGGCTCAGTCCATGCCACCTTGATGCTTCCATTGAATGCTTCCATCCAAATTTGGAGTCTTGTCCCTATTTTGGCCATTCTAGGTTCAACATGCTATTTCTTGTTCCATGGACTTTGGAGGTTTAGCTCAGTGATTGTCCTCTTTAGATTCAATCCTCTGAGGTGTCTAAGTGGATAGGAGCATTTTAATTTGGCTGATTTTGGCAAATCGAGCAAAATTGCAAATTCTGCCTTGCCTTTGACAGATTTCAGCAAGGCAACTTGCCAATGTCATATCTCATGACTCAAATGGAATTTGGCAATGTTCTTGGCCATTTTAGAAAGCCCTTACATGATACAACAACTGTTTGAACATGTTTGGTTTTGATCTCTTTTGAATCCAAGTGAAAAATCCCCCTACATTTGGCAAAAAGTAAGGCAAAATCTGACTTAGTGAAATTTCCACTAAGTGTTGGAACAAAGTGTTTTCTCTTGATTTTGATCACTCCATAACTCAAAATCCTTAATGAATTGGACTTAGGTCTAGTTGAAGTTTTTGTAGAGGGTAATGAGGGCTACAAATCCATCTTTGGATGAGAAAAAATGGCCATGTGGTTTAGGAGTTATGATCCTCCAAAGTTGGTACCCTTATCACTTTATTTTTAACTTAGAAAATTTTCTAAGTTTTTATGGTTACCCCTTTTACAAGTTATCCAACTTTTCTTGATTTTTCTTGATGAATGATGATTCAAATCATACATTAACATCATTTTAGGGTTAAAAATCCATTTTGGTGAAAAATCTCAAAAAGTCAAAGTTGACTTTTGTGTACAGTTGAGTTTTTATCAGATGAATTCCAAACTGTGCAATTCCTTAGGAAATCATGTCCTTGACCTAAATTAAACTTGATGGACATGTTTCATGGATGTCATAGGGTGTATTGAGGCATGTCCTAGGGTTTGGGAGCATGTCCTGG
Source organism: Lathyrus tuberosus (assembly GCA_022829125.1). Taxonomy (NCBI): domain Eukaryota; kingdom Viridiplantae; phylum Streptophyta; class Magnoliopsida; order Fabales; family Fabaceae; genus Lathyrus; species Lathyrus tuberosus. The sequence continues at coordinate 6,481,244 of JALAZF010000194.1, forward strand.
TCAAAAGTCAAAGTTATAGTTGACTTTCCTCGCGAAACCCTAATTGTGGTGCAGATGAAATTGAGACTTGTTGCTCAAGCTTCTTGGATTAATCCATTGTTCCAAATGGATCAATATGGTATATTAGAGACCCTCAAACCCTCTCTTGAGTTCTTGGCTCATGATTTGTCCCAAAAGTCAACTTAGGGGTGAATTAGGTCAAGAAACCCTAATTCCTGATTTTTGATGTATGCATCCCCTGAGATCAAATTGACTTGATGAATGGGTCCATGAGGTTCCATGGAGTACATTAGGTTGTGTTTTGGATCATTGGCTTGTGCCCAGATGAAAAATTTCCATTTGGAGGCCCTGGTCGGCCAAAACCCTAATTTGGTGACATTGTCGATCTTGAGACTTGATCCACCTAGAAGGGAGCAGCCTTGTGCTTAATCCTTGAAGTGGGAGTCCTTTTGATCCATTTTGGATGTTTTAGAGGTTAGACAAGTTGAAGATCATGTCATTCCTTGATTGATCCTTTGTCTAAGCACTCAAAGAGGGCTTGAAACCCTAATTTTGATTGTAGTGGATGCTCACCCATCTTTGGGGAGACTGATGAAGTATGATGGTTCCTCCATATTGTGATGATGATTTGTACAATTATGGGAAATCTTAGTGGTCAAAATTTAGGGTATGACAATAACCTCTGAATCTTCAAGGTTACTAACCAGCTCTTCAACTATAAAAGGAGACTCCATCCTCCTTTGTATCATCATCAATATCAGAACAAGAACACAACACTCAAAGCACTAACTCTCCACTTCTACACATCACAATTTACCACAAGGGAAAGAGAACTCCTAAGTAGTCAAAAGTAAAGGGAAGTTGCACTTTCTGTTCAAGGACCTTGATCAACCATCAGCCAAAGGGAGAGGTGCATCCAGTTGAATTCCAAAGCTCCTAAGATTGAAGAAGTAGTGGACTTGACTCCACTTGGTAAGTTCTTTCCATAGCCTTCATGTTTTCATGCTCACACTGTCTTTAAAATGATACTACGCGTTTGTACTATGCATCCATGGTAGTTTTGAAGGATTACATGTTTAGAACCTTTGAGTTTGCATTAGCTTTGTCTTATCAAGATCATGTCTGTTGCGCATGCATGTTTTCATGTCTATTTTTCTCCAAGCTCTAGTGTTTATTTTGTGTTGTTTAGGGTTTAATGATATTCTACTATGTGAGCCCTATGGATTGATATCTTACTTCATGAATTTTGATGGAAAAATGATCATGAAAGTACTTGAACAAGTTGAAGTTGTGCCATGGTGTCTTTTGGTTGTTTCACAACAGTTTAATGTTTAATTTGCATGGGCATGAAGGAGAAAGAGTCGTGGTAGCATGTGATTAGCAAAGACTTTGTTTTGTCCTTTTGTTACTTAAAAATCCAGTGACCTATTGATTCAAATGTTACATAACATTTCGTACGCACCACATGTTATTTCCCTTGGCTGAGTTTTTTGTGTGTCATGTTGGATCATGGGCTTTGCCCGTTCGCTACACACACCCCCTGCCAGAGGTCCAAACGATGAAACAATACACCTTTGTTCATATCAAATTCACCAGTGCACCCCCTGTTTCGTTTCAAGTAATGTTCATTTTATTTTTCTTTTTCATTCCAATTTCACTTATTAAAAATTGTTTTTGCCAAAAAAAAATTTCCAAAAATTCAAAAATAACATTTTAATGTTTAGTTTAATTTTATAAAATTTTTATTTTTATTTTCACATTATTGTAATATTTATTTTAATTTTGTGAAGTTAAGGGCATATTTTTGTGCTTAATTTTGGAACTCTTTTGAAAAAAGACTTTTTCTCACTACTCTTTGAGTTGGTTCTCTAGAATGTTTTAGGACACTTTGAGAGATTGTTTTGAGTTTGAATTTTGACCTTGAATGCGGTCTTTTGATTAGGGTTTTAATGCTTTGTCTTACCCTCGTTTCAAAGGCTCGATGCCTTTGATCCTTCACTTTGAAATTTGATTTTGAGAGGGCTATGTTGCCAATCATTGTTTAACACCTCACTCCTAACTTCATGATTCAAGAGTACTTTGCCTTGCTATTTGTTCACTTATCCATGTGTTGTGAATTATTGCATTATACCTTGCCATGCTCATACATGGAAGTTTATCTCATATGTTGATTAATATTTACCATGTTTTGAATTCTTGAACTCATATTGTTCATTTAATTTCAATCCCACTTCAACTCTTGTTTACAAGAGGTTGTCTCCCCGTCTTTCCAAAGGAAAGTCTCTCTATTGACCTCAAAGTCATAGATAGCTCATTACCATCTTGTCCTCCTTAGAGCCATCTCCTCTTGATCTCATAGTCACAGGTAACCATCTTTTCCTTGACCTCATAGTCATAGGATTTCATCTTGGTCTTATAGCCATTCACCTATCACAACTTAGACTTAGAGATTTTCCTAAACTCTATATGAGCTCATACTCATTCCCCCTGGAACTTTGGCCATAGTCAATGGTTCCTCACCCTTAGTGAGGTGAACTACGGTTGCTCTGATTCTTTAGTCAGGATACGTAGGCAAAAGATGTGACGTCTTGGCGAGCATACTTAGTGTATATACCGTTAGGTCTTTACCTTTAGCATTTAGGTCTTTACCTTTACCCTTAGCAAGCAAACATAACATAACATAAACACTTAACAAGAGGTTCCTGTAGAGTACTACATATATTTAGGGTGTTAATACCTTCTCTTAGTATAACCAACCCCCGAACCTAGATCCTCTTAGGGTTTTCTTTGATCTTTACCCTTTCATTTGGATAAATCAAAGCTCGGTGGTGAATTTCAAATATGAGTGATTCAAGTTAATTAATAGCTTGATATCCGATTCTCACCGCAACAATCTACCATTGCTTCTTGATTTTGAATCTCTCATTCGGCTTTCAACGGCGATGCGGTTGTTTATCTGTGGTGGTGGCTATCGTTGTAAGCGGAGGAGGTTGTCGTACAAGTTTACGCAGTGTGGATCAGAATGAAAACGGAGTACAGGGACCTGCGGTGGTTGTGGAACTCGTGCTTCTGCAGTAGTTGTGTGTGTGCGAAGGCAGTTACGAGTCGAAGAGGAAGGTTTGAGTTACAATGGTTGGAACAATTTGCAAAGAAGATTAGGGGCAGTATGAAAGTCAGGTTGAGAATTGAAGGTTGATGGTTTCGTGATTTGCAGAAACAAAAGAAGGTTGGTGTTTGTCTTGCAAAGGGTGATGAGGTTCTGTATCGGTTTTCTTTCTTGGATCCCCCCCTCTCCTTTGCTTGTTTTCTCTATATCTCTTTTTATTTCCAAAACCAACAAACTTTTCTTCCTTAGTTTTTTTCAATACCGTTTGTTGTTGTTCGATGAGTCTTTTTCAATTGATAATTCTCTTTCAATTTGTAGGCTGCAGGACTATTGTGCAGAGGTAGCAGAATTGTTTTGGAGTGTAGAGATCAGGTTTTGCAGTAGCTGTTGTGCAGGCTCAAAGTGGTGTACAATCCAAGTTTTGGTACTTTAGGGATATTAGTCAATGTTTATGTGAGCAGGGCAAAGCGCGGGAGGTTGCTTTGGATGAGCAGAGTTGTTTGTTTTTGATTTGTAGCATAGCAGTAGGATTTTATGTCTAGTTGTTGTTGCTTAAAAAAAACGGTCAAAGTTGTTGCTCACAAGGTTGAAGCACAGGGATCTGTGATACTCAGAGTTTTGGCAGCTAGTTGAAGCTCTTTTGGATTTTTGTGATTTTATAAAATTAAAACCTAATCTAAAATTAAAAAAAAAAAAAACTTAAATTAAATCAAAATTAGTAGAAAAATTATTTTAACTTAAAAAAATAGAAATAGAAAACAAAAGAAGTAATTAAGTTGGAATTAGAACATAAATTAAATTAGAATATAAACTAATTTAAATAAACAAACTAAATTGAAATTAGAATTAATTTAATTAAAATTAAACCAAATTAAAACTAAAGCTAAACTAAAATCAAAATTAAACTAAATAAAAAAAATAAAAACTATAATTGAAAACAAGCTAAATTAAATATAAACTAAATTAAAAATATAATCTAAGATAAAAATATAAGCTAAAATAATTATAAACTAAAATAATTATCTAAATGGCATGGAATGATAAAATCGACTAAAAATGCATGATTAATGAGATGTTTAACTGAAAATGCGAGAAGGCTGACTAAAGATGATATGACAATGATCAATGAATTGGAGGGTAAAATTTAGGATATGCCAATAAGACTATCAATTGTCTTCTCCTTTGCAATGTTAAAAGCAACATTTTGAGATACCGACAATCATATAACACCAAATGTTTGTCTATCGAGAAAGTTTTACTCATTTTCCTTCATCGAATCTAATTTCTTCTCTATGAGAAGTTGGTGTAGCTTTTTCTAATACAAATAATCTTCAATCTGCATCTTTTAAAAATTAAAGTCTGCACCATCAAACTTTTTAATTTTTCTTATGCAAACAATTTTCACAACAAAATTAATGAATAAAAAACAGTTGCACCCTTAAAAAAAAATTTCACAACCCAATTACATACAAATAAATATTTTTAAAATTTTAATATAATAATTATAAATGAAAAACACAACGTTTATTAATAATAAAAACAAAAATAAATGGTTATAAATGTAAGGAGAGTTTATCTCCTTCCCTTTTCATGGAATCGGATCCTCTCCTACGATTTTTCTACTGTTACATCTCCTGGGCAAATTTCAACCAATAGATTAATCTTACGACTTAGATATCAAACGAGAAAAAAAGACAATTATAGGAGAGAGAAACTCATATATGTCATCTTCTTCAATCTTCTTGAAATTTATTCACTATTTTTTTTTAAGATTTCATTATAATCCACGAGTTTAGAAGTTAATAGATGAAGAAAAAAAGAGAAGCTAATAAAATAGATTCATTTCTCTTCTCTTGCACTGCACCACCATTTCTCTAGTAACCAAATATTAATTACTTTTAATATTTCTTAAAACAACGCAACACTACTGTATGAAATAAAATCAACAAAATTATATATATATATATATATATATATATATATATATATATATATATATATATATATCCGATGAGAATAACATTTTTATGTAAGAACATGAGAATGATTCTGAATTATTAGATTTTAAAATAAATGGTGGAAATTATGTGTGATTTTTATTTTTCTCTCTCCTCCATTATTAAAATAAATGATGGAGGAGGGAGCAAAAAAAAACTAACACATAATCTCCACCATTTATTTAAAAATCTAATGGTTCAGATTCATTCTCAGATTCTCACATAAAAATAGCATTCTCATATGATACGTTTCCTCTCTCTCTCTCTATATATATATATAGGGAATGCTATAACACGCCCATTCATTTTTATGAAGGTGTGTTTTAGCAACATGCACCTTAAGGTTATTTAATGAATTTTTAGTTATTAATTGCTAATAAACTCCTTCTAAAAAACTAATAGGTGTATTATAGTTAATGCCTAAAGGAGATACTAACTTACACTCACTTACTTTTTAGAATGAGTGTTTTAGTAACATGCACCTTAGGGTGCATTTATCCATTTTTTAGTTAAAGCTTGCAAAAACACACTTTCATAAAAATAAGTGGGTGTGTTGTAGCATTCTTATATATATATATATTTAAAAGGCAATAAACAAGATTATATATTAGGATTGACTATTAAATTAAAAATAAAAATAAATCAAAAATAATATTTTTTATAGGATTTTTTTTAATCAGAATATTTTTATTCTTATATAAGCAGCCATATTGAACTTGTTAACATTGTCCTTAAAAATTTAGTTTTTGAACTACAACTCTACAGGTCTTTTTTTTTTTTTAGAAAAGAGAATATATAACGTATGAAATTAGAGATAAATAATTTGTGAAATTTAAAACAAATTAGAAGATCATTTTCTAAAACCTAAAATGAAACCTAAAGGTTTTATTTGTGAAATACTACTATAATATTAGTAAATATTTCATATTTAAAGCGTTAAATCTAAATTAATTAAAATAAATTCTAAAAATAATATAAAAGTTATATGTTACAAATTTTTAAAAAGCATTATTTTTATAAAAGGTAGTTTAAAACAAATTAGAAGATATATTTTTATATGAGGTAGATTTTCTTAAAAGATATTTAGAAGATTCTTTTTAAATTAAAAGAAATTTAGAAGATATATTTGATTTTCTTAAAGTTAAAGAAATTTAAAAAATATTTTTTAAATTAGAAAATATATGTTGATTCTATTTTTATAATTATTCTTAAAAATATTTTTAAATTGGATCAACATATATTTCCAATTTATTTCATACAGTAGTGTTGCGCCGTTTTAAAAAATGTTAAAAATAATTAATTTTTGGTTACTAGAGAAATGGTGGTGCAGTGTAAGAGAAGAGAAATGAATTTATTTTATAAACTTTTCTTTTTTATCTTCACCTATTAGCTTCTAAACTGTTGGATTATAATGAAATTTAAAAAAAAAAAAAGATGGTGAATAAATTTCAACAAGATTGAAGATGATATACATGAATTTCTCTCTCTTATTTTTTTCTCTTTTATTTCTCCTTATTTCTCGCTTCTATTTCTTTTTTTCTTATTGTTGAAGAACACATAACTCTAACTTATATTTTTTCTACAAATATTTTTATTTGGAGTTAACTTGAGAGATAATTTTGTAGTCATATTTACACATAAGTTATAAAGCATCACTAAATTTAATTTCATTCGCTTCCTCAAGTTTATACAAATTACAAATTAGATGCAAAGCAAATATGTAACTGGTAGAAATTTGTCTCAATTTTGTGTTCTGATCTACCACCAGATTGTCACTATTTATTCATACCACTCGGTAAAAGAAAATGATAATATTGTCCCAGACAATCGACAATTCTCTCATGTACATCGATAAACACGCAAAGTAGTTATATATCTTCAACACACTCTAGGATAATAATTTCATGAAAGAAGAAGCCAAAGAAATTATCATGGCATGTGGATAACACAACGAAGACACTTTCCTTCTTTCATGAGATTGAAAGCTTTGTTAATGTCATCAAAATCCAAATTGTGTGTTATGTAGTCATCAATCTGAATTTCCTGCATATTTATGTATCATACATGACATTAGCACATACTTTTATCATAATATTTATTCAAACTTGTTTTACCTTGTTCATATATTTTTCTACTAGTGAAGGAAGATCGGTTTTAGGTTTCCATCCTCCAAATAGAGATCCTTTTAATGTTCTTCCTGTCAAGAATAGTCCATAATGAGCCGACATCTCGGGTTTCACCTTTGGCACGCCAAGGGTTACAGTCAAACCCGATCCCTATAACAAACATCGAAAGATAGAATCAAATTCAAGTTAGGCTAGTTGTTTAGATAAATAACTTAATTAAGCGCTTATATCTGTTTCTATGTGAGTTGAAGGGTATAGAGTATTATTACATCACAACATGATTGCAATGCGGTTGTTATCATATCAGTGTCACCGACACATTCGAAACAGAAATCTGCTCCGCCGTCAGTAATGCGCTTAATAACCTGAAATTTTCAACACAAAATTGGTTGCAATGGTCATTTATAAGATTTTTTGAAAAGGTTTTAAATTTTAGAATTTTTGTAATGAGATGAAGAATCCACCTGCACGATAGGTTCTTTGTACGAATTCGGATCAACAACTTCTGTAACCCCAAAAGATTTAGCTGTGGCGACAATCAACAAAAAATCAGATAGTAAACCAAGAGGTTATGATTTATGACAGGTTTTACGGTTTAAAAATAATTTAAGAGTAATCCAGAAAACTAATTATGTTACCGTTTTCACACTTATGTGGATTGTTGTCAACACCGATTATTCTAGATGCGCCTCTTAGTTTGGCACCTTGAGCAACCTATTGAACATGAAAGTTATGATTTGCAAAATATCATATCATTTGTCAAGAAGATTATATGACCTCGAGCACGAAGAGAATTCGTAAATAGTTGTTGAACTTACAGAAAGGCCAACAGTTCCGAGACCGAATATAACAACTGTTGATCCTTTTGTCACATCGGCAACATTCCATGCTGCACCCAGACCTAATGCAAATTTATCAAATAATCAATAACACAACAAAAAACTCATTAATGGCAGTAGAGTTTCAATGCTCTCCACAAACTTTACCTGCAGCGACGCCACAGCTTAGAAGGCATATTTTGTCGAGAGGTACATGAGGACTAACTTTCACAGCACATCCAGAATGGACAACTGTGTATTCGGTAAAACTTGAAACACCGCAATAATGATAAACAGGCTTCCCTTTTATTGAGAATCTTGTCTTTTGATCACTATGCATTAAGCCCTTTCTTTCTAATCCCAAAACTTGACAAATATTACTTTTTCCTGATTTGCACGGCTTGCATGACATACATTCTCCGATGAAAACCGTTAGCACATGGTCCCCTTCTTGGAATTCAGTCACTCCTAGCCCTACACTCTCAACAACCCTGCAAAACCATTACACTGTGTCCATGATGCTACAGTCATGGTTGGTTCTAAACTTTGATATTTCAAAAAATAAAATACGGACAAATCCAGACGACGTGGTTGCAATTGTGATTGTGGACCACAATTTAGGATAACTATGACTAATGAGTCATTGTTAAATTAATCCAAAAAAAGAACATTAAGTGTAGATTACCCGGACGCTTCATGGCCAAATATGCGAGGAAAGATAGCCTGCATAAAAAAAACACCTTATGTCAGATGTTAATGATTTAGTTTCATATTCATTAGCTTTTACAAACAACACAAGCAGAAGTGTTAGCGCTACATAGACATAGTTAATCATTAATCGGATCAAACAAAATGTTGATTGGTATACAAATTGTCTCACAGATGAAAAAAAAAGTTGTTCAATTACATTTAACAAGGACAGAACCGTGTCTACAGAAAGAACTAATTAGAAATTGATGATATTAAAAATAATAAAATAAAAAGATCCACTTACATGAGATTCCCAAGCAGAAAGATCACTACGACACAGAGAGGTGGAGACAACCTTAATCCTAATCTCGAATGGTTGGGGAGGGCTGACTTCCACTTCCTCCATTACCAATGCCTCACCAGCTCCCCATGCCACCGCAGCTATTGGATTCATGAGAAATGGACATATATAGGTCATACATACATATCATAACAGAAAGGAAATGGTAAAAGCGAACTCAAACTCACCTTTGCAGGTTATGACTTGAGGGGTTGATGATGCCATTTTGGTTGTTGATGTCTAAAGAAGAAGAAGAAGAAGAAAACTAAAAAGCAGTTAAAAGTCGAGAGAACTTCAATTGTTCATGTTGTTGTTGGTGGTGGTAGGTGGAGCCGTGGAGGAATATGCACATATTAGATCTAAGTTTCATGGTCTAAAATATTAAATCTCAATTAATTTACATTTTATTTTTAAAACTTTCTTTTATTTTTATTACACACATTAATAAAGTATATTTTGATTAAACTAAGATAATTAAATAAGAGGATTAACTAATATTTTTAATTAAATAGAAATTGTTCGCTGCAATTAAAAAAAATAACTACCAGTTTTACGAAACTGCAACTATATTGGCTTATTTTACCACTGAGTGAAGCTGGTTGGTAGTTGGTTATTAGTTAGAAACTGTCTTAAATTTAATAAAATAATTATGGGTCATATTTAATTATGATTTAAGTGTTATAAATTTGATATAATGCTCTACTTAGTTTCAATTTAACGAGGAAAACTTTGAAATTTTGTTTTGTTGACATCAGACTTTGTACATCCTGAAAGACATCGAGTAGAATTCTTTCACGTAGAATTTTAACCTTTTGAAACCTTGTTTAGACCACCTTATATATCCTCAAAATGACTCTGTTAGATTATTGGAGAAAAATAACAAAACCATCAGGAAACTCAGATTTGGATTCTCTATCGGAAAATGTTTGCATAGTTAATCTGGACAAAGAAAAAATTAAATAATTGTTTAGTTATGTATTTTAAGGCATCAATTTTGCACAATCGGTCTAAATTTGCTGGAATGCAGGAATGTTTGAAAATTTGAATGCAGAAAATCCAAATCCAAGGTAACCAAGTTAAGATCTAAATCATTCAAATTATTTTTAATTGATTTTAACTGAACTACCCAGATCTCACCATAAAGAAATGTCACTGCAGAGGATTTGTTTCCCAAAAGGTTTGAATTTTTCTGCTGTAAAATTTTAACTGAAAGTAGTACAATTAATATATTTATCATTCAAATCAATTTTGATTGACTTTGACTGAGTATAAAACAATGAACAACTGAGATCTAAGTGCAGAAAAATGTCACTGCAGAGGATCTCTCTCCCAGAAAAGTTGGGATTTTCTCCCATAAAATTTTAACAAACTTTTGTATGGTATTCATCAAACCAAACTCATTAAATAGATTTTTTTTTTAAATAGCTTTTCTATGGTATTACTAGCATTACACAAAATTACTCTTAATCATTTCTTGACTAGAACATAAAGAACAACGCGATTGCTGCGATAATCAGGATGCCATAGAGTTTGATCCACACGGCCAATCGTGAAATCATTCATTGCAGCTTCTAAGAAGTACTCAAGAATTGCGTCTGAAATCAGAAAACAATATTTTTCACAACTACAGTGAAGGATTGAAGTCCATATATGAAGAGAAGAGAATGATCTTCTTACCATTTCTAAGTTCCCCGGCTAAAAATATTGTCGTGTTAGGTCCAGAGAGCTGAGCAAGTGTCTCTAGCAGATCCACGACAGCGCCTTCACTGTACACCACGTCAGATCCTAGTACTGAAAGCAACAAATCAAGTGAGCTACATGTACAAATCTTTGAAAACGGCCAACAGATAGTAAACAAGGTGCGCTTTTGTAATAAAATGTGAAAACAGAAAACGAGAGTAGGAAACATTTTCGGATACTGGTACAAAGTGTTGTTAGATAGCTACTATAGCATTGTAGTGCAGTTAAATTTGAACAAACCGCTATTTTATGCAATCTGCAACTGAAAACACTTATTAAGACAATCATATCATAACAATACAAATGTCGGCAACATGTCACAGTTCATTACTAGTTAAAAAGGGTTGAGGGAGTGTTATTACTGTAATCAGGTGTGGGGACAGTGAGTTCTGGATCAGGATCATCTCCCCATGTGAGTTCAGTTGCTGTTATAGAACCGCGCAGAGAGATATGTTTCATATTGGTTTCAATGTTCTTTCTGAGTAGCCTCAGTCTATCAGGCAAATCAGTAAGAATGACTTCACCACCCAAAAGAGCTGCAATGCAACTAAGGAAGAAAAATAAATAAGAATAGAGCATGATAGAGTAGGTGAAAAAAAAGCTAATAAAATAAGTATTTAATTTATATACAATGTGACTGTCAAAAAAAATTAACACTAACAGTTAATCATAATCGTCGTATCATTAAAAACATTCAACTTCAATCATAAGTATAACTAATTCTTAAGTCTTATATATGATTAGTTGTGATATGCTGGCAGGGTAACACATTTTACATTGGCAAAATATCGAAATTAATTCTAAATCTTTCTTAATGTTTGGCCTATATTATTCCCATTCCCTAGTGTGTCGATCACGGTAAATAGCAGTTTGTTCGATTCGGCTACACTACAGTGTTATATTGCCGCTATAGCCTCTATTTGACCACATATTGTGCTAAATAGCATACATATTGTGGAACAATAGCAATTTGATAAAAATCCAATACACTATAGTGCTGCTATAATCACTTCTTGAAACAAATGATTATTCATTGGTCCCTTTCTACCTTCAACTATTGGATTATCTTCCATATAAGGCTTCTATAAATCATCTCCACACATGCTCCAAATTCCGTAAGACTATCTTATTCATAATTCTAGCTAGTCAAACTTTCTTTGTAATGATTTCATTCCCAATCCTATCTTGTCTTGTTAAAAAGCTAAAAGCAAATAAAGAAAAACTAGGCAAAAAAATTTAGTCTTTTAGTATAACAAAGTAATCAAAAATAACAATGGAATTTGATTGTAATTACCCAACCAATCCGCAACCAGATCCCAGTTCAACAATCTTCTTGCCTTGAAGAGCAAGCAATCCTGAGTCAAAAGAATGTTCTAGAAACTTGCCCAGCATAACTCCACTGTCCCACATCACCGATCCAGTTACTCCAGGTGTGCCCTTGAATCAAAAATCCAAAAGGCCATAACTGTGAAGTTTGAACTGAATTCAACAATGGTATGTATGTATGTATGATGTCAATTTAACCATTAAAATTCAAAACTACTAATTAAGCACTAATGCAAATTATCCACATGTCGGAAGCTTTAAAATACAACCACACACACAGAAAACGCAATCACACTCTAACCTTCAATCATCATCACAAACACACAAACACAATCACAAACATAAAAAACTGATACAGACACTGAACACTTCGACACCAAACAAACTTTCAATATGAAGTTCCAGCGCTGCATACACAATCACATACATACTATAATCCCGAATCATTACACAAACACACTCTAAATCATGAATGATCATTACAAACACAACCGGTAGAACACAAACAGCAAATCAATGGTCACTGAAAGCTTCTAACTTTAAGTAGCAACAATCAGTGGGATAGTATTTCATGAATTAGGTCATTGTGATTGTGCTAAAAAAACAAATGGGTCATCAAATTAGAACCCATACCATCATCAAAATCAAATATTTTTACCAATAACCTTTAATTAAAGAATAAGAGAGAGATACCAAGGAAGAAGGTGATTGAAGAATGGAGAGAGAGTGACCACAAGAGTCGAGGCAGAGCTGCAAGGAAGATTGAGCAACAAAAGCATTAGGTTTGGAAAGAGTAGGCTGAAGAATACCCCAAAGAAGCATGGTCTCTTCCGCAGCTGATTCCTCCCCGGGAACAACCAACATGACCGAACCACCGTATGAACCCAACTTCACCATTGCCGCCGGTGCACTCTCTTCTTCTTCCTCCATTCTCTACTCACTCCAAGGTTTGTTGTTCACACCTCTCTTCCGAATCCGAAAAGTCATTAAGCTCCCACCTCCGAAAGATGTAGAAATACTAAATTACCCTTTCAATTAATAAGTTAAAACTTTTGAAAAATAAAATTTTACAATATTATTTATATATTCATTTTCTTTTCTTTTTTTAATTTATGGTGTGTGATAAATTTTAAAAAAATATTAAAATGGTGAAAGGCCTAGGAAATGAAGTTACCGTAGTGAAAGTAAGAAGGTATCACATGAAAAGTACGGAGACTCATTTCTCTCATGTCACAAAGTATTTATCACAAGGTCATGTCAATTGTAACGCCCCATTTTGTCTTATTTATTTAATCGGGTCAATTTAATTATTTTTTGTTTTTATAATATTTTATTCTTGACTTTTATTTGGCAATATATTATTTTTCATCGTTATTGTGTTTTATCGCGTTTTGAGAACGTTTGCGAGATATTTGAGAGTAGGGGTATTTTGGTCTTTTTGCTGGGTTATTTTTCATAAAATAGAAAGTGGAGAGAAAAAGAGAGAAAATAGAAAGAAGGAAAAAGAGAAGAGAGAAAGGAAGAGAAGGGAAAAGGAGAGGAAAACTTGGGATAGAAGGAATTGTCCGTTCAAGCACGATTAATCGGGTAAGGGTGAGAAGTTTCAATTATATCTTGTTTGTGTATGTATATGTGTTGTTTGTGTAATTGTCTTGGTTGTTTTCACAACTTTTTCTCATTGATAAATTGATGAATAATTGATAGAAATCGATGTTTTCGCGGTCGAAACTCAATATAAACTGCGAATAATACTTGTTGATTATGTTGGGATATGTTTGGGTTGATATATTGTGATTTGGAAGTGTTTAGATGAGATTTGGAGAGGATTATGGGTAGAATTCGTAACAGTAATTATGCAGGAAAAATTATGAGTTTCGCTGCCCATACGCGTATCAGGCTTGGCATTACGCGTATTGGGTTGGGCAATACGCGTATGGCAAGGGCAAAATGAGGGCAATACGCGTATGGAAGCTCATTTACACGGCCTTCTGTTGATTTGCGTAATGGTACGCGTACTTGGCAAGGCATTACGCGTAACAAGTGAGGCATTACGCGTATGGAGTGTTAGTGGAATTTTGGGGAAAATTCAGTCTCTGCCCATACGCGTATCACTTTGGGCAATACGCGTATGGAATGGACGAGCGAGCTGGGCATTACGCGTATGGCTCAGGGCAATACGCGTATGACCAGAGAGGGTGCAGAATTTTGCCATTTCGCGGTTTCACTTCTTTTTAATTCCATAACTTGTGTTCCGATTATCCGTTTTGAATATTCTTGGTACCGTTGGAAAGCTATTGAAATGTTCTTTCTTATAAAAATGGTTTTGAGATTGTTGGCCGATTTAATTATGTCGGGAATTTGGAAATGTGTCGTTTTGTCGACTTTTACCGTTTTAATTGCGTGTAATTGACGTGTTATCATGCAATGTGCTTTTGATATGTATCGTATGACTTGTGTGATGTTATATGATGTGAATGCATGTGATTAAATGTTGTGATGATGGTTTGTGGCCTAAGGGCAAGAAAATGCATTGTGTTGTGTTTGATTGTATATGCATGATTATGGATGTGTATATGTATGCATTTGAATGTCATGAGTCATTGTATGCCAAGCATCATGACATGCATTCTTGTGATGTCGTGTGCCCTAGTGGGTGTGAGAGACGAAATGGTTCCAGAGGGAATCCGCTATAACATCGTGAGCCTTATACCGAGAGGACCTAAAGCGATCCATAAACGTCGTGAGCCTTATACCAAGAGGACCTAAAGCGACGGGGAACATCGTTTCCCCGACGGGGAGTTACACTAAGTAACAAACGATGATTCCAATAGTTCCTGAGTGAATTAGTGATGAGATTGATGGATGGACGGTACCGCATTGCATTTGCATAGAGTCGTTGTGTCGGTCTCTTTGCATTTGCATAAATCATGAATGGATTGATTATGTGTGGAAAAACATGAATGGATTGATTATGTGTGGAAAATCATGAATGGATTGATTATGTGTGGAAGATTGTGAATTGATTGATTATGTGTTGAGTTTGTGATTGGATTGGTGAATTGATGTGCATATGTGATAAATGCATTGGTTATGGATGATATGTTTTATGTATAGACATGTGATGTGGTGGTGTGTTTCCATATGTTATAACTTTGGTGTGCCTTATGTGTGAATATGTGATTATGTTGGTATAATTGATATATGCTATGTGTATTAGTATGTGATGCTTGTGGTGAGAATAACTATGCATGTGAATTTATATGTGTTGCATATTATTATGCAATATTGATTTAGTTGTTATTTCTCACCCTTCTGCTGTGGTTTGTTGCTCTATGAGGCAATTGCAGATTAGTAGTCTTGGAGGCTTTTGTGAAGATTAGTTCTCCATCCTGTTGTCGGTCTGTCTGCTCTGATACGTAACACGGGAGTCGGGAAACGCTTTTGTTGTATATATATACATTTGTTGAATATTTTGACGTTATAAAACAATTTCTTTTGTAAAACGAGTCAATTATGGATCTTTCCGCTTTATTCCATAATTGAACTTTCCTTTTATATGGAAAAAGTTTCCCTTTGAGGTTATTCCATTATGTGTTATGTATCAAAAATTTATGAGCAGGGATTGTGTTTTCTTTCCTTACTTGTGGCATCCTTGTTTCTGTTGGAAAAATAAATTTTTATTTACTCTGATTTAATTATGTATTATTTATTCTCAATGGGAATTAGGGTGTTACATCAATCTCCCATAATCAATCTAAATGTTAGTTGCATTTCACACACACATGCGGTTCTCAAACATCTCCCTTATTTAAAGAGTAAAATATGTCACCCTTCATGTATTCAAATCTTTTACCTTCAATTCTCATTGTTCACTTTCTTACCATCTTGAGTGTTAGAGTGTTAATCTTGTAGGTCATCCCCTCTCCACCACATCGAAAACCTTAAACCACCACAAATTCATTTTTTCGATCATCATATAGTTCCAGAGCAGAACATTAGTGTCGTCCATGGGAATCCACTTTTGATTCCTACGCTACGATATATCGTTTCTTAATTCTACTGAATCAAATTCATATCTTTTTCAATCGAAGTGCAATATCTATCTCCAGATCGATTCCATTAAGTTCAAAGTTAAACTATTTCCATCATATCCATCAGATGATGGCAGCTTCCAAAATCATTCATCTTCTGTTCAATGATAAGTAGTTGCAGCTGCTGAAGCAATGAGGAATCCTCCGCCTCTTCCTTGAAGGGAAGACAATCAAGTCTTTATAACTAATCTTTTCATTCTTCCAACATTGAACTTTGACCAACCTAGAGCAAATCAAGGAACTTCTCAACTTCATGCATTTGTCAGATACGCTCCACAATTCCACTTAAGAAAACATTCCTTCAGACCTATGTTATGGCCTATTGAACCAGACGTGAAACACTTCTCAGTTTCTAGCTCTTGCAGGATAATATTGGTCTACAAGGAACTAATGAATTGTTAAATAGTATGTACTGTTGGACATATGACTCCACACACAAAAGGCGGGGTGAATTATGTTGGATTTGAGACTTTACACATAATAGGGGGTGAACTATGTGGTTTGAAAAAACGTGATTTTTAATAACTTTGTGAAATAAAATCAGAGTTTTTAACTATTTAAAAACTAAGCAGCTGGAATTAAAATTCGGAAAATAAATTGTGGAAATAAAAGGTGTTAAGGGAAAAGAGAAACACCAAGAGTTATAGAGGTTCGGTAAAAAAAATGAACTTACCCATATCCCCAGAATTGATCTTGAGAGTTTCCATTAAACATTGAGAGCTTTTAGTATGAAAGAATCACGAACCCCTTATATAAGGAAATGGTGATTGATTTTCAATCACAATATACAAGACGATGGATGTGTGCATTTGCATTTTTTCTTCATAGTCAGCTTAAAAGTGATAGGGTCAATCTTCCTTCCCAAACGGTGGATTGAAGTGGTTAGTCTTCTTTCCACAAACACAGACCTTAGAGCAGTTAGTCTTCAAGTTTCATAACATTTGAGCTCAATACCTTAGTTTTATACAGGCTAACTAAAAACCTATGAAATTTTAGCACCAGGCTGATATCGAACCTATGAAACTTTTAGATATTGGCCTAAGCTTCAACTTATCTTGGTTTTAATACTATGCTGACCAAGAACCTATGAGATTTTATTACAGGCAAATCTTCAACCTAAACTAGGACTGACATACCAAATCCCTAACAAAAGCTTTTTACGTGCTTAGATTTAACTCAAACAAAACTCTAATTGGACAGTATTCAACTAAGGTATACACAAAAGATTCCCTTGGTGAATTTCACAATTCTACCCATTCCAGAATTACAAGATGATATCACTCACAAAATGACTTTTCTCACAAAAGCACTTAGGCTAAAAAAATAGTGAAAGAAAGCTAAAGAAATGTTGAGAGAGGGAGAGAGAGAGAGGGGGGGGGGGGGGGGAGAGAGAGGGAGGGGGAGAGAGAGAGAGAGAGAAATGAATGTGTCAAAACACAATTCTCGATGATTTGAAGTGAGAAATGAAACCTCTATTTATAGGCCTAATGTTGGCTCAGAAAGGAAATTTCATTTAACGTATTTTGTAACAATCTAATCGATTAGCACGTATCTCAAATCGATTAGAAGATGAAAATAATCGTTTGTAAGTTCCATAAAAGGAAGTAAAATATATCTAGTCGTTGTACATCATTAAGGGGTTGGGCATAATTTTGAACGAATCTAATCGATTAGAAAAAGAACCTAATTGATTAGATAAGCTAAATTTTCCCTCTGGCTATTTCAAAAAGCTCTTAAGTCATCTGTCACAACTTCAAGACATTTTTGAAGATCTTTTCTTTGATAAAATAGTTTGAAATTTTGTGTGTGTGTGTGTGTGTGTGTGCACTTTTAGCCATATACTTTTACGATAAAGTCCTTTTGCCTTACAATCGTTCACTTATTACTAAATTCAGAGATTGTAACACCCCAAAATAATTATAATATTTATTTAATTGGTTTATTATAATTATTCGTGATTTTTGGAGAATTTTGATGAAATATTATGACGCATGGTGTGTTTGTATGGTGTGTTGTAGGATATTGATGAGCGAAGGGAATAATGAGAGTATTTAGGAAATAAGTGATTAATTGGAATTACTTTAGTGTTAATAATAATAGAATAATGTGAATAATATTATTTAGATTATTATTATTATTAATTAAAATAAAAGAGAGTAAAACACTAAGGGCAATGTGGTCTTTTGTAAGGGGATAAGTGAGGATAAGGTGGGAAAATCATAATAATGGTCCTAAGGGCATGTTTGGCAAAAGGAAAATAGGGATTTAAGAAGTTCACTTTTTGAACGATCGTGTTTTGGAGAGCACTATGAGGAAAGAAGGAGGAAGAGACTAGGGCTCAGAGAAACTCTAAAGAACTCAAGAGGAAGATCAGAACTGAGAATTTTAAGGTACGGGGAGTATCGCTTACCATTGTATTTGATATAGAGTTATAGGTATGTAGGTAGTTGGGGTTTTAGGGGATTTTGGGGAATATGATGATAATATGACGAATTATGATGAAATTGGTGATTTGGGGATGTGTAAACTGATAGGAAATGATGTATATGTTGTCTACTATGATGTGTTGTTGTTGCAGTATGATTGTCTTGCGATCGATGTGCATTTTCGGACTGTATGGTATTGAAATCGCAAGGAATTTAGGGTCTGAATTATGCAGAAAATGCAACAGTAGGATTGCTGTTTTCGCAGAAATCGTCGGGCGAAGGATCTGTTTCGCCGGGCAAAGCGTACTCGCTTGGAGTTCGCTGACCAAACCAAGAGGCAAGCGAGGAGTGAAAAATAGGTGCTACTGGAATTTGTATGAGGGAGGGTTTTTGCCCCTGCTTCGCCGGGCGAAACCCAGGCGAGCGAATTGCTTCGCCGGGCTAGCACCAGGCGAGCAGGAGCAGATGTTTTGTTTATTTTATTTTGTTTTTCGCATTGTCTTGTCCCTTTGTTGACCTTGTTGTCACACCCTAATTTTTAACCCTAAGATCCCACTTACTTGTCTATCATCTTGCATAACATCTTTAGGTCATAGGGTCTTGTGCGCGTGTTTATCATAACTAACCAGTTTGTGCAGGTACAATAGTCTCAAGCGTAGATTCTCTCAGTCAAGTACTTTAAGACGTAACCGTTGGATTCTGATTCAAAGAGTCCTAGGATTTTCTACTGGTAATTTTCCTCAGGGTTTCTCAAAAGTTTCAGTGTATACTCCCGAAGAATTTTCTATCCATGGATGTGAAACATAGTCATTTGAGGACTGGTTATGGTTTTCATTGCAAGTCACATTACAAGTGGTATTTCCAGGGATTCCTCAAGACATGGTGCTTGTGTTTATCTAAAGGATTGTTTGAATTTTGTCAACGTGTTTCATGTTGATCATGGACTGAGATCGTATGTGATTGGTTTATGATTTAATTGAAGATTAAGGCTAACAGTCATGGATTCGATAATGTTTCAAGTGGCATCAGGTTCTTAAGGCAAAGATAGAATGTTCGTGTGGTTTTCTCTTGGGATTTAAGTAACAAAGTCCATCGACCATTATCCCCATTTCATATCCATATCCATAAACCAAATCCATTTCCATAATTATTTCCAAATCCATTTCCATAGCTACTTTTCCATAATCATTGTTATCCAAATATCCAATTTAAAACCCATTTCTTAAACCCATGTACATCCTTAACCAAAAGCCTAAACTCATAAATTATAAACCACTTGTTGCAAAAGATCCAATTTCATGCCATATTCAAGATTCAAAGCCTTACAATTCAAGCCCATTATCTCAAGATCCAAGAAAGTTCTAATTGTGAAGAATTTCAAGATTGAACTCCAAAAAATTCAAAGTACAAAGTTCATGTCATCCATCACCATTCAAAATTCAAGGGTGATTTTTTTTAAGGAAGATGAATTCCATCCAATTTCAAAGGATTCAAAGTGTAACCAAGTGAAAGAATTGGAAAGTCTACATTTATTTCAAAGTTCAAAAGTTGTTGAAGATACAAAAAATTATTCAAATTCCACCATGAGAAAATTCATCATTCAAGTTTTAAAGTCAACCTAAAACGGCGATTTTCTTTAAATGAGGTCAAATTTCAACAAAGTCAAAGAATTCACATCACTTCGAAAATTCAAAGTGTACAAGAGATGATACAAGATTTAATCATTCTTTAGTGTGTAAAGTACAAAGGATAAAGTTGTTACACCTAAAGGATCACAAGTCTTGAAGGAGATTTACATGAAGAATTCTACAATGCCTAAAGGATTAAAATTGTGAAATCTCTTCTTCATTCATGCCAAGCCAAATGAAATAACACGCCCAAGCATTCTTGTAACATCATCAAGAACTCCAAATCCCTTATTCTCATGACAAGCCTTGATGCTCCTCCAAGATAACCTTGCTCTCACCACATACATGAAAAGAAGAAAAGAAATGATGTCAAGAAAATCTCTACAAGCAAGGAAATGCATAGCAAACCAAAAGTTACAAAATTCATTCAAAACACTTGAGCAATAGCAAGTTTTACAAAAAAGGGTGTAGTCACATAAAGTGAAAAGATCAAAAAATTTTGGCAAGACTTAAAAGCAAGTCATCAACTTCCAAAACACAATCAGATAAGATAATTCATAATTGGCAAGTTTCAGGGCAATCAACACCTTATCAGACGTGTTGGAATTAAGAAGGAAATAATATCATCATCATTAAGCAGTTCCTAAAGCAGTCAAAAACATCTACAAACATGTCTACCTAAAGATGGGAATTTGTCATAAAACCAGCACACAAAGAATCAACAACAATGTTTCGCATTAATTTCGAAATCAAGGATTGGTGAGCCTATAAATTGGAAAGGGAAAGGAAATCACAAGGGGAGAGTTCCCACGATTTGAGAAGCACACATACATCATAGAAAATATATTCACACAAAAAATCAGAACATCATCAACATACACACATATCATTACCTTGAATTGAAAAACAAAAAGCCATTAGCATACACATACACAATAAGCAGCACCTATACAAATTGAAGCATACGCAATATCACATTACACACCCATAGTAGTTGGTAAGCAGAAATGTAACACCCCGATTTATTTTATTATTTTCGTAATTAGAATTACATGATGTTGTGTATTTGTGTGTGATTATGCGTGTTTTGGTCGCGTTTTGGGTTGCCCTTGGTATGGGGTAGTGACCTTAGAATTATAGAGATTAAGGTGTAGGAATGAGTGGTGTGGTTAGTGATTAGTTAATTAATATGGGGAATATTGATTAATAATATTAACGCAAATTATTAAGAAATATTGTTATTATTATTTAATTAGTAAAATAATAATAATAATAATAATAATAATAATAATAATAATAATAATAATAATAATAATGGGATAATAATAATATATTGGAAAAACAAGAATTAGGGAGGGCAGAGTGGTCCATTCCTGGTAGTTAGTGAGGATAGAGAAGGAAAAGCATAATAAGGGTCTAAGGGATATAGTAGGAAAAAGGAGAAAAATTGGAAAAGAGGAGAATCAGTTGGAAACGATCGTATTCTGGGAGAAAAGAGGAACGGAAGAGAGGAGCAGAGCTAGGGCTTAGAGAACCTTCGAAGAATCGTGACTAAGGTAAGGGTGGGGTTCTTTAATCTCTAAGGGTTGTATAATATTTGTATGAGGGTAGATAAACCTTTAGGATCATCCCTTATGTGTGGTTTTGTTGAGTTGGGAATTGGGGATTTGTATGTCAGAGGTTTTGATAAGAGAAAAAATGCATAAATTTATCGGTTGAAATGTGGCTTCTATATTTTCTACTTGTTTGTATGTTAATATGTGATTGTATGTGTGTTTTTGGACCGATTGTGAGTGGAATCAGAGAAGGATTGGGGTCTGAGTCGTGCAGAATCACAATCACAGGATTGCTGATTCGCGTAGATTCTCCAGGCAAAAAGAGAATTCGCCAGGCAAAAGTGACTTCACTTGGAAGTCGCCAGGCGAACCGAAAGGTGAGTGAGGGGTGAAAATAGGGGTCTCTAGAATTTGTATGGGGGAAGGAAATTCGCCTCTGCTCCGCTAGGCGAGCATGTGGCGAAAGGGGAATTTGCCAGGCGAAGGGAGATTTTGCCAGGCAAAAATGGATTCGCTGGTGTCTCGCTGGGCGAACATCAGGCGAGCAGAGCTGAGACGAACCATACTTTCTAAAACTTTAAAAATCCATATCTTTTGATCCATATGTCCGTTTCAGTCGCCGTTCGAAGCGTTGGAAAGATGGTTCCGCATAACTTTTATAAAAATCAGTTTCAACACCAGAGTTTCAACCCTTTGATGCGTTAATTGGCTTTTTGTGTATGTTGTTATGTGGCATGAGTTGAAATGATGAATTCGGTTGCGTGTATTCGTGTTGTGGTTGTGGATTGCTGTCGTTGTATGTGTTGGCAAACTTATGCTACATGTTGGATATTTGTAGTATGATGTATTGACGCATTGTTAGTCATATGCCTTTCGTCGTCGTCGTATGTTGTCGTTGTATGCATGCCATGTTGCATTAGTTGTGCGATAAGTCGTATGCCCATGTGAGGTGTGAGTGTCTTATCGGGATTCTTTGATAAAGAATCGTGTTGTTATTGTTGTTGAGGTGATCGTGTGCCCATGTGGGGTGTGAGCAATCACGGATGTCGTGTGCCCATGTGGGGTGTGAGCGACTATTATGGAAATTTCGACGGGAATTATGATCATGAAACAGGGGTCAAATTGATACCACATGCATTGAGTCGAGTCGTTTGTCTCATTGCATTGCATCATATTGTATTACATTGTGAATCGTAGGATTATCTGTTGTATGTGTGAAATGGTAGTTTCGTTGATGTTGTGATGATAGGGTGAGCTATCTATGGATTATGTTCTTTCATACTTATCTTATGCATTTCTTATATTGATTTGAGAATATCACCCCTTCTGTTTGAATGTTACCTCCACGTGGTAACGTGCAGATAAGCAGGATTAGTGTGAAGTTGAAGTTAGTGAAGACGGAGTTTTCCTTTTTATCCCGTTGAGTCGGCGTCTGCTCTGATTGTAACACTGGGTTTTGGAACGTTTGTCGTTGTTCATTTTGTTATTTATCGTTGTTTTGCTTACTTGCTAATGATTTTGTGGCATTACACACGTCATGTTTTAGTTGAATTCTGCTGCTTTATGAGGAGATTAATTAAGTATTGTTTTTATTGACAATATCTATGTGTTACATATCGTATGCATGAGCAGGTGTTTGTTGAATGTAGCATCCTAACTGATAGTATGTTTTAATTTACTCTGATATTTAGTTATTAATTGTCGCGGGGGTTTAGGGTGTTACATAGTGGTATCAGAGCAGGTCGGTCCGTCCGGCCAAGTTGTCAAGTCATTGTCGTGTGACAGTTGATTACTGTCGATGTCGGTTCCTTAACCATTATGTTTTCTTGTTAGTGCGTAAGAAATTTAGAATGGATGGAAGGAACGATATTGTGATTGTTGCTGCTTTGCAAGCTGTTGCTCAGGCGGTACAGAACCCGCCTCATGCTAGTGAGAATGACGAGTTTCGGAAGAACAGACCGCCTACTTTCAAGGGAAGACATGATCCAGATGGAGCGCAGGCTTGGCTCAAGAATATTGAGAGAATCTTCCAGGTTATGGAATGTCCTGAAGCACAGAAGGTGTGGTTAGGTACTCACATGCTGGGCGAAGAAGCTGATGATTGATGGGTTTGCACTCGTCAACTGTTGGGAGCAACAGGAGAGACAATCACTTGGGCTGTGTTCAGTAGGGAGTTCTTGAGGAAATATCTTCCTGAAGATGTCCGAGGAAAGAAAGAGATCGAGTTTTTGGAACTAAAGCAGGGTAACATGACAGTTACGGAGTATGCTGCCAAGTTTTCAGATCTGACTAAGTTTTACCCTCACTACAGTGCGGCAACTACTGAATTCTCAAAGTGTATCAAGTTTGAGAATGGATTGAGGCTTGAGATCAAACAGGAAATTGGTTATCAGCGGATCAGAAGATTTCCAGATTTAGTGGATTGTTGTAGGATCTTTGAAGAGGATAACAAGGCTCGATGGGCTCACTATAAAGGGTTGGCCGAGAGGAGGGGAAAACAACCAATGAACCGTGGGATGCCTTATGCAGCTCCAGCTGAGAAAGGTAAACAGAAACACGCTAATGGAAAGAAGTCGAGAGAGGGAGGTGCCCCTGCTCCTCTTAAGTGTTACAGGTGTGGTGAACTAAGTCATCGTGTCAGTGAGTGCATGAGTGATGTGAACAAATGCTTCAAGTGTGGATAGGCAGAACATTTGATTGCTGACTGCAAAGTTAATATGGTAACTTGTTACAACTGTGGAGAACAGGGCCATATTAGTACGCGTTACCAGAAACTAAAGTAAGCTTCAACTGGAGGAAAGGTGTTCACTTTGGTAGGGACTCAGATTTCCAGTGATGACAGACTGATTAGAGGTACATGTTATATTAATAATACGCCTTTGATTGCTATTATTGATACTGTTGCTACTCACTCTTTTATTGTTGCTGATTGTGTGAGAAGGCTATGCCTTGTTGTTTCTCCTATGAAGGGAAAGATGGTTGTCAAAACTCCTGTGAAGGGATCAGTGACCACTTCTTTAGTCTGCTTGAATTGTCCACTATCGATATTTGATAAGGACTTTGGTGTGGATCTTATTTGCCTACCGTTGGGAGGTCTCGATGTGATCTTGGGTATGAACTGGTTGGAGTTTAATCATGTTCATATTAACTGTTTTAACAAGTCAGTGCGATTTCTTGCTCCTGAAGAAGGGGAAGAAAATGGTTTTCTATCTGCTAGAGAGTGGAAAGAGCTCTGTTGAAAAGTATTTGGGGGTGTTTTATCGTATCCACAAGGATTGAATGTATATTGCCGCCGTTCTATAGTCGAAAGCGTTTCAAACTTTAAAGTAACAAAGAGTTTGGTTTTTCGTATCGAATCATTTGCATAAAATTTAGTAATCAACGGTAAAGAAATTTGGTTTTAAAGATTTGTAAAAACATGCCAAGATTAGGGTCCGATAATCCGTTTCATACGTATTTACTCGATAAAGCGTGTGAACTCGTTAACAATAAATATAACCACATATCCTCTCAACAAGTTTATCTCTAACACTTGTTGTGAGATTTATCATATTGATCCTTTGATGATCTCTCACTCAAACTACCAATATGATAACATTCAAGTTCAATATTTATGAACATCAACTTTCAAAACTATCTCTAGGCTTATGATTATTGATGGATTGAAACTTAGGTCAAGTTTTAGAGCATATCTCTCGATCATGAATTAAAACAAAATATAAACCATGTAAACAAAGTTTTTCTTCTATATTTATCATAAACAAAGTTCACAAACTTACAATCAAGATCAATACATACAAAATGATGGATTACCTACCACTAATCTTGACACAAGAGTTGCTTAGCTACCCATTGTCATGGTAGCTTGATCAACAAGTAATGGACAAAGCTTTTGTTGCATCAATCTTCAAAGATTCAAGAATTGAAGCACAAAAGCTTTAGATCCTAAGAAAAAGAATAAAATATGAAGTTTTTAATCTCCAAAGAGGTTTTCTAGGTTACAAAGATCTTTCCAAAAGTGTTATATCCAAAAATATCTACCAAACACCCTAAATATCACTTTCTTCCTAGACAAATTCGCCAGGCGAGCTACAAAATTCTCCTGGCGAAACCTTTAACATCAGCCACGTGATAGAATAGTGCAGAGAAAGCTGGAAAAATATCTTGAACTCGCCAAGAGAATTTCAGCCTCGCCAGGCGAATCTCTTTCGCCGCATCTTCGCCTGGAGAATCTTCCAGTGAAGCACTTCCAGTAGCTACTGGAATTGAACTTCTCACTCGCCAGTTGGCTCGCCAGGCTTTTGCCTGGCGAATCTCTCCTCTCTCTACCCCTTCGCCTGGTGAAGGTACTGTAGGTTGCAGACACGCAACTTTGCTCGTTTCATCGTGTTTTCTTTCGATTTTTGCTGCGTCCTTTTTACAAAAAATGTTGCAAAACTAACAAAAACATCAAAGAGACCAAAAATAGTCACTGATTCAAAAATCACTTAAAAATAAGCTGCTTCGCATTCAGGCATTTGGAAAAGAGCTTAAAGTTGCAGAAAATTGATCTAAAATTCATTTAAAACCAGACACCTATCAAACTCTCCCCAACTTGCCTCGTTGTTTGCCCTCAAACAAAAGTAAGTTTCAACAACCACAAGCAAGATTTCCAAGCACTAAATCAACCGAAAACATCAATGGTTCAAACTCGACAAAATACACGCACAAAGTATTTTCACAAAGTTGCATAGAATCAAAACATGATTATGAATTAAGTTCTAAACACTACATCATACAATGCAAAATCAAGTACCTACAAGTTCAAGTTGAATCACATAAATTCACTTATTATCAAACACACTATGTACATAATTTCACACAGGATAAAACACTCTCACAAGCAATCATGCCACATCCGGAATCATTCATGAGTTCATCTCACAAAGTTATCAAAAATAAGTAGAAACAAAGATCACTAAGGACTTTTATGGTTGTAATGTGGCTTGGGTTAAAAACAAAAGTCATATCTACACTGCCATTGAACAAAAATGGGTAATAACTATGAAGATCATTTCTTTTTCAAATTTTTCATTCTTGTTCACCCTTTATTCCTTCCTTTCACAATGCATTCTCTTCTTTTGATTTTCTTTTCTTTTTGTGCTTTTTGTTCTTTTTCTTTCTTTTTGTTTTTGATTTCTTTTTCTTAGAATGCATTGTATCACCAACTCCTTTTTCTCCTTTCAAAGTAAACCATTCTCCCCAACTTCAACAATGCTACAAGCTTAGCTTAAATGCTCTTCAAAACGGGTTAAAATTTGGGTTCATAATTCACAATAAAAAAATTTCCTTTTTAGGATCAAAAGGAGTTTCAAATACGCGCATACTCACAAGGTTACTTGAAGTGTTTTTGGAATGGTGGTTTTCCTCATAGTACTCAAAAATTTGCCTTGATCATTTCTAAGTTTCCAAAATTTATAACAAACTCACAAGATTTAACATGAACAAAACGAGTAAAACAACGATTACTTGACTCTATTTTTGGTGAACAATGGAAAGCATCTCACTTTTGTGGTTTTGTCCTAATTGATTCACACATGAACAAGTATTTACAACACAATGCATTACCATAATTTTGCTCGTTTCATTGTGTTTTCTTCCGATTTTTGCCGCGTTCTTTTTACGAAAAATGCTGCAAAACTAACAAAAACATCAAAGAGACCAAAAATAGTTATTGATTCAAAAATCACTTAAAAATAAGTTGTTTCCCATTCAGGCATTTGGAAAAGAGCTTAAAGTTGCAGAAAGTTGATCTAAAATTCATTTAAAACCAGACACCTATCAAGCTCTTGGAAGAAGAAGCTCAGGTGCTTGCATTGTTTGCATCCTTGTCAGTGGAAAGTGAGTCGGTGATTAATGAATTGCAAGTGGTGCGTGAATTTCCAGAAGTGTTCCCGGATGATATTGCTGATGTACCGCCGGAGAGAGAAGTAGAGTTTACTATTGATCTTGTCCCTGGTACCAGACCTATTTCTATGGCACCATACAGGATGTCGACATCAGAATTAGCAGAGCTGAAGAAGCAACTGGAAGAGTTGTTAGAAAAGAAATTTGTGAGACCAAGTGTATCTCCTTGGGGAGCTCCGGTGTTGTTGGTGAAGAAAATGGATGGCAGTATGAGGTTATGTATTGACTACAGACAGCTGAATAAAGTGACAATTAAGAACAAGTATCCACTTCCAAGAATAGATGACTTGATGGATCAGTTAGTCGGTGCCTGTGTGTTTTGCAAGATTGACTTGAGGTCGGGTTATCATCAGACACGGGTAAAGGATGAAGATGTTTAGAAGACGGCCTTCAGAATCCGATATGGACATTATGAGTATGTGGTGATGTCGTTCGGAGTTATTAATGCACCTGGTGTATTCATGGAATATATAAATCGTATTTTTCATGCTTACTTGGATCAATTTGTGGTTGTCTTTATTGACGATATTCTAATCTATTATAAGTCAGAAGAGGAACACGTTGAACATTTGCGGAACGTGCTGCAAGTGTTGAAAGAGAAGAAGCTCTATGGTAAGTTGTCTAAGTGTGAATTCTGGTTGAGAGAGGTAAGTTTTCTTGGTCATGTTATTTCAGGTGATGGTATTGTTGTGGATCCGTCCAAAGTAGATGCAGTTCTATAATGGGAGGCTCCAAATCAGTAACTGAGATTAGAAGCTTTTTGGTCTTGGCTGGTTATTATCGAAGGTTTATTGAAGGCTTTACAAAGTTGGAACTTTCGTTGACTCAATTGACATGCAAGGGTAAAGCGTTTGTGTGGGATGTTCATTGTGAGAAGAGTTTCATTAAGCTTAAGAAAAGTTTGACTACAGCTTAACCGTTTGTGGTGTATTGTGGTGCTTCTTTGATAGGTTTAGGAGGTGTGTTAATGCAGGATGCTAAGGTTGTGGCTTATGTTTCACGACAGTTAAGGGTCCATGAGAGGAGTTATCCAACTCATGATTTGGAATTAGCTGCAGTGGTATTCATATTGAAGATTTGGAGGCACTATCTTTATGGTTCCAAATTTGAAGTGTATAGTGATCATAAGAGCTTGAGGTATCTGTTTGATCAGAAGGAGTTGAATATGAGGCAAAGAAGGTGGTTAGAGTTCTTAAAGGATTATAATTTTGGCTTGAACTATCATCCAGGTAAAGCTAATGTCGTGGCTGATGCTCTAAGTCGAAAGTCTTTGCATATGTCAGCTATGATGGTTAAAGAGTTAGAATTGATTGAACGATTCAGAGATATGAGTTTGGTTTGCGAATAGACACCACATAGTGTGATGCTGGGTATGCTGAAGATCAACAATGAATTTCTTAATAGTATCAGAGAAGGTCAGAAGTTGGATGTGAAACTGGTGGATTTGATGATTGGAAATGAACAGGCGGAAGGTAATGAATTCAAAGTAGATGAACAAGGTGTGTTGAGGTTCAGTGATAGGATTTGTTTTCCCGATGATCTTGAATTGAAAAGAATGATTCTAGAAGAAAGTCATAGGAGTAGTTTGAGTATCCATCCAGGAGCTACGAAGATGTATCAAGACTTTAAAAGGATATTTTGGTGGCCTGGATTCTAACGTGATGTGGATAAATTTGTGTATGCTTGTTTGACTTGTTAGAAGTCGTAGGTAGAACATCAGAAACCTGCTGGTTTGATGCAACCATTAGATATTCCAGAGTGGAAGTGGGACAACATTTTTATGGACTTTGTGACTGGGTTGCCTAATACTCCAAGAGGGCATGATTTCATTTGGGTAGTGGTGGATAGACTGACGAAATCGGCACATTTTATTCTGATTAATATCAGTTTTCCTTTGCAGAAACTGACAGAGATCTATATTTAGGTGATTGTGAAGTTGCATGGAGTTCCGTTGAGTATTGTGTCGGACCGAGATCCAAGGTTCACTTCTAGATTTTGGGAAAGTTTACAAGAAGCTTTAGGGTCGAAACTAAGATTGAGTTCGGCTTATCACCCGCAGACGGATGAACAGACAGAGATGACTATACAATCTTTGGAGGATTTATTGATGGCTTGTGTGCTTGAACAAGGAGGTGCTTGGGATAACCATTTTCCGCTAATTGAGTTCACTTATAATAACAGTTATCATTCTAGTATTGGAATGGCGCCTTTCAAAGCATTGTATGGTCGGAGGTGTCGGACCCTTTGTGTTGGCATGAATCTGGTGAGAGTGTAGTACTGGGACCGGAGATTGTTCAATAGATTACCGAAAAGGTGAAGCTGATTTAGGAGAAGATGAAAACTTCGCAGAGTAGGCAGAAGAGCTACCATGATAAGAGGAGGAAAGATCTTGAGTTTTAATAAGGAGGCCATGTGTTTTTGAGAGTCACTCCGGTGACCGGTGTTGGGCGTGCGTTGAAGTCGATGAAGCTTACTCCTCGGTTTATTGGTCCATATCAGATTTTTGCAAGAGTTGAACCTGTTGCCTATAGAGTGGCGTTGCCACCGAATTTGTCGAATTTGCATGATGTGTTCCATGTGTCACAACTTCGGAAGTATGTTCCGGGTCCGTTGCATGTGAGTCTGATGGATAATGTGGAAGTAAGGGATAAACTTACGGTTGAGGCCTTACCAATACGAATTGAAGACTGCGAGATAAAGCAATTGAGAGGTAAAGAGGTCACTCTTATGAAGGTAGTGTGGGGAGGCACTGCTGGTGGAAATATGACTTGGGAGTTAGAGAGCAGTATGCGAGTCGTATCCGGAGTTATTCGTATGAGGTAAATTTTCGAGGACGAAAATATTCTAAGTGGGGGAGAGTTGTAACACCCCAAATTATTTTATTATTTTCATAATTAGAATTACTTGATGTTGTGTGTTTGTGTGTGATTCTGCGTGTTTTGGTCGTGGTTTGGGTTACCCTTGGTATGGGGTAGTGACCTTAGAATTATAGAGATTAAGGTGTAGGAAGGAGTGGTATGGTTAGTAATTAGTTAATTAATATGGGGAATATTGATTAATAATATTAACGCAAATTATTAAGAAATATTGTTATTATTATTTAATTAGTAAGATAATAATAATAATAATGGGATAATAATAATATATTGGAAAAACAAGAAGTATGGAGGGCAGAGTGGTCCATTTCTGGTGGTTAGTGAGGATAGAGAAGGAAAGGCATAATAAGGGTCTAAGGGATATAGTAGGAAAAAGGAGAAAAATTGGAAAAGAGGAGAATCAGTTGGAAATGATCGTATTCTGGGAGAAAAGAGGAATGGAAGAGAGGAGCAGAGCTAGAGCTTAGAGAACCTTCAAAGAATCGTCACTAAGGTAAGGGTGAAGTTCTTTAATCTCCAAGGGTTGCGTAATATTTGTATGAGGGTAGATAAACCTTTAGGATCATCCGTTATGTGTGGTTTTGTTGAGTTTGGAATTGGGGATTTGTATGTCGGAGGTTTTGATAAGAGGAAAAATGCATAAATTTATCGGTTGAAATATGGCTTCTGTATTTTCTACTTGTTTGTATGTTAATATGTGATTGTATGTGTGTTTTTGGACTGATTGTGAGTGGAATCGGAGAAGGATTGGGATTTGAGTTGTGCAGAATCGCAATCACAGGATTGGTGATTCACGCAGATTCGCCAGGCGAAAGGAGAATTCGCCAGGCGAAAGTGACTTTGCTTGGAAGTCGCTAGGCGAACCGAGAGGCGAGTGAGGGGTGAAAATAGGGGTCTCTGGAATTTGTATGGGGGAAGGAAATTCGCCTCTGCTCCGCCAGGTGAGCATGTGGCGAAAGGGGAATTCTCCAGGCGAAGGGAGATTTCTCCAGGCGAAAATGGATTCGCTGGTGTCTCGCTGGGCGAACATCAGGCGAGCAGAGCTAAGACGAACCCAACTTTCTGAAACTTTATAAATCCGTATCTTTTGATCCGTAGGTCCGTTTCATTCGCCGTTTGAAAGATTGGAAAGCTGTTTGAATGTTACCTCCACGCGGGTAACGTGCAGATAAGCAGGATTAATGCGGATTTGAAGTTAGTGAAGACGGAGTCTTCCTTTTTATCTCGTTGAGTCGGCATCTGCTCTGATTGTAACACTGGGTTTTGGAACACTTGTCGTTGTTTATTTTGTTATTTGTCATTGTTTTGCTTACTTACTGTTGATTATGTGGCATTACACACGTCATGCTTTTGTTGAATTCCGCTGCTTTACGAGGAGATTAATTAAGTATTGTTTTTATTGACAATATCTATGTGTTACATATCGTATGCATGAGCAGGTGTTTGTTGAATGTAGCATCCTAACTGATAGTATGTTTTAATTTACTCTGATATTTAATTATTAATTGTCACGGGGGTTTAGGGTGTTACAAGAAACACATATCAGAGGCAAGAATCAAAAAAGCAGAAGCATCATCTGGTGTTTCAGTCTTGTCCCCATCATCTTCATTCCAAAACTCTTCGACGAGCCTCCTTCCGACAGGTAAGCACTCGATACCCATTCTCCTTGCTCGAAATTTAATGATGTAATGTAGGAATACTATAGTTTGATCTTCGATCAATACTCCAACACCACATAATCTTGATTTTTGTTTCTTAAGGTTGTACCCTTTTGGTTTCGATTCAGAATAGTGTTTAGGGGGTTGAAGGAAATTAGCTTGGGATTATGATAGAGGGGACCAATATGAGTGTTTTGATGTAGGTTTGGAAGCTTCCGCGAGAGAGACGAAGAAGAACAAAGAAAGAGAGGATTGCGAGAGAGAGAGAGAGGGAGAGAGAGGTCACGAATGGAGCGGAAATAGGGTGGGGGAGCAAGAATATTGATGCTTCTTTTCTTCTTTTCCTACCATGTTGTTGGTTCGCTGGGCCTTAGACCATTGAGCCCAATGTTTTTTTCTATACACTCACCCTTAAATTTCGTTTACACCCCCTAGGCTCTTATTTAGGCCTATTGTTTTTTTAGACTCCATTTTTTTCTATTATTATTTTCTTTTACCTTTCTTCTTTTATATTTTTTTTGTGATTAGCTTAACAAAAAAGTGCGTGATTATGTTCTAATTATAATTTGTGATTAAGTTTTAATATAAATTTATGACCAAATTTTGATTAATTTGGTTTGTGATTAATTTAGTTTGTGATTAATTTGTGGCTAGTTTTTTTATTAGTTAATTTATAATCAAATTGTGATTAATTTCTGATTATAATCAGTGATTAGTTTCTAATTAAAATTTGTAATCAATTCTTAGTTCAAGTTTAAGGTTATGAGGATGCGATCAGTTTCTTATAGATTTCAAGACATGGACTTGTTGATGATTGCCTATACCCGATTCCAAAGGAAAGGATTCCCCTTATTGACTGCCTTTTTATATCTAGGATAGCCTTATCCACCTTTCCCTTGAGACCTTGTTAGAGTCTTACCCTTTATCCTAGCCTTAGGATTGGAGTCGCCGCACTCCACGTAAGTGTCATGGTTATGGACACTTACCTTTCCCCCTTGGAACCTTGACCATAGTCAAGAGTTCCTCACCCCTAGTGAGGGGAACTACGAATGCCCTGATTCTATTCCCGTCAGGATACGTAGGCATGAGATGCGATGTCTTGACGAGCATACTTAGAAATAACACCTTAGGTCTCCCTTTTACCTTTTCACCCTTTAGCAGACGAATAACAAATAACACAAATAAAACAAGAGGTTTCTGTAGAGTACTACATATACTTAGGATGCTAGCACCTTCCCTAGGTATAACCAACCCCTGAACCTTAGATTCTCTTTTGCTTTGCGTTGCATTGCATACTTTGGGTTATTCGTTCTTTTTCCCTTCCCTCGGATAAATTAAAGATCGATGGTGAATTAAGATTTGTGATTCAAGTTAATTCAATAGCTTGATATCCAATTCTCACCGTGACACTTATGCCGTGGGGCAATTGAAGTGTTGTGTTTTAATGATTATAACATGATGAATTATGAAGTATTATGATGAATTGTGACGTGTGTGTTTGATGTTATACTATGATGTTTTGATGAATTCTCATGAATGATGATGCAACTTTGACGATCCTATGATGATGATTATTATGAGGTTTTGTATCATGCATTCATAGCATAATTTAGGACTTCGGTCTAGTGATGATGTTAGGACTTTGGTCTAGTGGTGGCTTCAATCCCATTGTGTAGATTGAAGTGTTTTTGACGTGCACCAGTTCCAAGGGGGAATCGATCCTATGGTGGGGATCTTTGGAGGGTGATGGCCCAGTATCCATCAAATGAATTGGTACCACATGAATTAGTCTATGTTGTTGCATTTCATACTATATGGCATGACATATTTGTGAATAAACGGTGTTATTGATGACTTGACTTTAAGTGATGTATGGCGATGATGACTTAATGATGATTATTTTGTTTAACGATACTATGACGGTGTAAATGAACTGTTGATATTGATGTACTTGTATATCTTTTTCTTTATATCTCGTATAATGATTCGTGATTACTCACCCTGCCTGTTTGAATGTTGCCTCCACGTGGGTAACATGTAGGTGATCGGGATTATATTTCTTGGTGCGTGAAGATTTAGCACTTGGAGTTATTTAGTTTTATTTTCGATGAATTTAGAAGGTGTCTTACTCTGATATGTAACGTCGGGGTCAAGAATGTTTGAGTGGAACGATATGTTCTTTATTTTTTTTATGAAGTCTTCTTTTAAGTAATTTAAATAAAGATGTTTGATGACTAAGATTTCCGCTGCGATGGTTGAAAAATGCTCATTGAGTGCATTGATGAAATAATTGTTATAAATGATTTAAAACCCGTGTTACGGTGCAGGATGCTATTTAGATATTTTATGACGAAATGTGGCACCCTTGTGGTGATTTACTCTGATTTATCTATTTTTGATTAGTTATTTTATTCGTGAGTATTTTGTGGGGTACAAGGGTGTTACATTAGTGGTATCAGAGTAGGTCGGTCTGTCCGGCCAGGTTTTATATGATGTCAGTCCCCCGTTAGTCGACGAGTGTATGTACACTGTCAATAGTTTGATTCATCTAACTGTTCCCCTTGAAATTCAGTAAACAACCTCTGGTCTTCTAATTTGTGAAATTAGTTTACTAACAGGACCGACCACACAAATCCTAGGACACAGTGTGTTAGAAATGTTGACAATCTGAGTGAAACTCTAACCTTTTCATCATTGTTTTATTATTATTCTCACAGTTGGTAGTTTTCGACTAACTAAGATAAATGGAATTTGGAATTGGTAAATAATTGGTGAAATGAAAATAACAAGACAAAAATAAAAGTTTACAGAATCTTAAAGAGTATTGTAAACAAATTGAAATTTCATAAAGAACTGCAAGTAATAAACTGGTGTTTTTCTCAAACGTACATTTTTTCCATAATGACTCGTTTCTCTCACACGGTTACTTTGAGTAATTTGAAATAACTTGTACAATTTTGAAATGCACACCCCTTTTCCCTACTAGGACTACCGATTTATATACAAATAAAATAAATGTCGATAACATTCATTTCCCCTAAATGTGACAAATGGCGTCTTGCATGCTTCCTTGCCTCTGATATGCTTCACGCGTCT
This sequence comes from Lathyrus tuberosus, assembly GCA_022829125.1. Classification (NCBI taxonomy): domain Eukaryota; kingdom Viridiplantae; phylum Streptophyta; class Magnoliopsida; order Fabales; family Fabaceae; genus Lathyrus; species Lathyrus tuberosus. The sequence goes on from JALAZF010000194.1 coordinate 6,516,664, forward strand.
GCTCTTTTAAACTGCATCTCCCTCTCAATTTTAAATTTCAAATTATCTGTCGAAATATTCCTTCAAGCCAAACTGTCGAAAAATGAACTTCTTTATTACTTAGAAAAATTCAAACAACTTGTTCTTGTTTCCACACCATCTTCGACTGGCTTTTCAGTTTAGCACCAAATCCTGAGTCAAAACATTTCGACCAGCTCCCACTATTCTTGTTTTCTGATCAATCTATTGTGCGTCGACAATAGCAGTCTACAAATTACCCCCCAATAAATGCGTTTTCAATTGACAATGAGAAAAGTATTTTTTGCCAATATAATTCGACGCCTTCATTAATTCGTCAAATTGACTGTTCATGTGATTGGACACCTATGACGTTAGGATCATCATTACCCTTTTTTGAAACGTCTCTTCAGCCCACGTTCTAACCATTTTCATCATCACTACTCTAATCCCTAGTAGTTCGTGGGTGACAAACTCAACTGCCGTCGTTTCAATCCATCCACTCACAACTGCCACGTGCCCCATGATCTCTTCTTTTAATGACAAGATTTTTGAATCTCAACCGCTTCAGTCACCTCTCCTTATTATCTATAAATAAGTCCAAAACTCTTCTTTCCACTTTTTTTTTACACTTCTTCTTCTTGAGTAAAACCCTTTCCATATTTCTTCTTCTTCACTGATTTTCTCTGTAACTTCTCTAATCATGGCGTCTTCCACCGCTCCAACAACTTCCAACAAAGCTCCAAAACACTCTAAAGCTTTATCACCTGTCCACAAAATCCTTGGCCCAAAGGTGGTGGAAAACCAGCAATATGTGCCTGAACCTCCTAATGAAGAAGAAAAAAGGCGCATTTTCCAATCCCAGGTACTTATCCCTATTCTAATTTCTGGTACATCATATGCAATGCTAGGGCCTTTTCCTGATTTAAAATTAGATCCAGTGAAGGTAAAAGAATTTTTTCCAGCCTATCACCGTTATAAACCCATAGCTAATGGGGTTAAACCTAGAACTGATAAAGAAAAGGCCATAGATGAGAAATCCACTGTTGATGGCCAAGGCTTACCCTCTAAAGAACCCATAAGCTTAGAATATCTGAACCATGCTAAAATTTTCAGATCTTTCCCCTTGTTGAAAGACCCCTCGGACTATTTAGCTTGGCTGGCGAAGATTGAAAAAGTTAAGGCTGACTTTTGGAAAGACATAGGTATTTTTGACTTGATTCAACTGTCGAAAGTAGGGCCAGGTTACTGCCCAAATATGCTATTGTCTTCCCTCTACTTCTGAGATAATACTTATAACACTTTCCATCTTCCTTGTGGGATGATTACCCCTACCCTATTCGACGTAGCTGCCATCATTGGCCTTAGCCCATTAGGAGTAGACTATAACCCCAACGTTTTGTCTGATGATTCTATAGGATTCGACACGAACAAGGCCACCTTCACAACTTACATTGCCAATTATCATCATGAAGATACTAAGGAAGTCTCTGATCAGGAACATGTAGCTTTTCTGGCCCTCTGGCTGTCGAGATGTGTCTTTTGCTCTCCAAGTAACTCCAAGTAGCCAAACGTTATATTACTATGGCAAATCAACTTCATGCTGGGCGTCGATTATGTCCGAGTGAAATGATTTTAGCAAACCTTTACGAATCTCTGGGCGAAGGTGTTACTTTCCTCAAGACCATCAAGGATAAAGGCAACCTTCTTTTGTCAGGACCATTTTGGCTTCTGCAATTATGGCTTAATGCCACTTTTGAAGCCTCTCTTTCTATCAAAAATCCTGTGAATGAAGACGCCTTGAGGGACAGGAGGGTCGAAGGGACTAGATTGGTGCAACTGACACCCACTGACGAAGGACTGAGCCTCCAACAAGCTTTTACTAGTTACGTCATGATGTTCGCCAAATGCTACAACTTTACCCCCAGTATGGCCCCTTTTGCCAACAAGGTGATTGGACCAAAATGGTTCACTAGAAAACTGCCTGTGGAGTCGAAGAATGAAGAAGATGATTTCCTCAATGTCTGGGAATCCTTCCTGACACCTAGACTTCTAGCTTCCAGAATTAGCCCTGGAAAGTCAAAGATCTCTTTGGTTGCTTACCAGCCCAACTTTGTTTCTCGACAGTTTGGGTTAATTCAAATACAACCTAAACCCCTCTTTTCCAGAAAAGGTTCTCTCATTCACTACAACATGTTCCACAACGAAGATAAGTGCTCAGAATTATTGGAGAAGTATTCTAACCTGGTCGAGATTCAACCAGTGGTCTTTTGACCGTCCTTCCTTTGTACTGAGGAATTCGACGAATGGTGGAAAGATTACTACACCATCCAGTTTTTCGACGTGCCTTCCTTCAATATCCATCTAACTAAAGCTTTTACACTTGTGCTGGACAAGACCAAGAAAGGTATCTCGAGACACGTCAAGGAAATCCAAGCATTCCAAAAATACTTTGAAACTTTCTATAGGCCCAATGAACTTAGTCGAACTATAAGCGAAGCAGCAGTTACTTTGAAACAAAAATTTATGAGCAAACTGGATGATTTTAAACTACCTCCATACATTCGACCAGATCAACGTTATGAGTTGGCTTTCAATATTCATCCACCAAAGTTTCCTCCTCTACCTTCTGCTGAATTTGGTGTGGCTTTTAGCCCTCAGTTTCCATATTGGTTCACTTGCGAGGATTCGATGAAAATTCTTCGCCAAAATTACCAAAAATGTGCTCAGCGAGTGGTTCCGACTAAGTACACCTTGGACAATTTCAAAAGTCACCTTCATATTGTCATAGAACACGTTCGCGTGGAAACTCCAATACTTGAAGGTGTGGAATGGGGAGGCCTTTGGCATCTTTTACTTACTATTCAAGCATATCTTTTCAAACTTTATCTCTAATTTCTTCCTTTTTCCTTTTGCTTTGAAAATAACTGCCAAGAAACCAGTTGTTGAAGGTTCAACTGCAGGAGTTGAGGAAGGCCCTCAAAGCACAACCAAAAAACCTCTGGCGAGAGTATAACTCTATTTCTTATTTCTCCATTATTATTATTATTTTGTTTTAAATGCTAATTAAACTTTGTTGCCATTTTCAGGGAAGCCAAAAACCCTCTCCGACGCCAAAGAAAAGGAAAGAGCCAGAAACTGAAACTCCTGTTGTTGAATTTGGTGACGAATCTCCTGACCAGGTACAACCTTCAAAGAAAAAGAAAAAGGTATCGAAACCTCCCCCACAAAAGTCCTCCACTATCAGACATTGGAAAAAACTCCCCAAACAAGTCCAGTTGTGCAAGTTCTCACCATTCCTGAAGAAAGTGAAAATTCCAGCTTTAAAACTGTTATCCCTCAGGTACGTTCTGATATTTGATAGCTAAACTCTTTCCTTATGGTCATACTTATTTGCCTTAACTTGATTTATCTTTTCAGGTCCAAGTTGATACCCATGGACACCCTTTTGTACAAGTACTTCCAAAGACCAGCAGTGACCCCACCTATCACCCTACCAGTCCTTCAAAACAGTCTCCAAAGGGTTCGACGAAGGAATCTGCGACAGAGGTCAACCAACCAGTTGCTACTCTCCAACAACAACATCCTGCTCAAGACAAGGTAGGAGAAGAAACTAGCCCCAAGAATGACATCTTAGTCAAAACTGGTGGGGAAACTGAAATGGCCAATGAAACCTTGATCAGAGAAGACCAACCTGATGATAATTCACCCATTCATTCGAAGCAGGATGATGAAGATAAGGATGAGGAGCCTGGCTCTGATGTCAAAAAAGAAGAAGAAATCGAAGATGATAAAGAACCCGCACCAGGAATTGCTTCTAACGAGGAAAAAACGTGACACGCAGAACTCCCCCAAACGTGCTAAGACTGGCTCACCACCTACTACTTCGACCAACTTCTCTCATGAAGAACTTGAGAACATGAAGATGCAACGGGCCTTATAATATTTGAAAGTTTTGCTCAGCACACGCCACACCTTCTATGATTCTTCCCACAGCAGATCGACCACCTCATGGGTTGTTTCTGGTGCCAAATCTATGGATGCTATACTAGCCCAAATTCGAGAATAAATCCTTGACGTGGACCTGTTTCAGCTTTTGGAGAATGATTCGTCTGCTCAGTTCAACCTTAAGAAAATCCTGAAGCAAGTCAATGTTTTGGAAGCTCCTGCTGAAATAACTGACATTGTGGTGGACTTAACCACATTAATTGACCTGGTAGTAACAGACTTCAACCGACTGCGAGATTATCCGAAAAGATAGAAAACAAGTCGGAAACTCAACTTACAGAATGGGATGTCGTTGCAGTCTCCACTAATAGGGTGACTGAACTGGGAGAACTTTCTGAACTGGGAGAAACAAATAGCTGCGCTCCAAAAGAAAATTTTCCAGGAGAAACAACGCAAAGAGGCACTGCAACAGGTCAAGCAAAACGAAATTGATAAAGAACTGGAAGTGGGAGTACACCATGCTGACAGAGCTCAAACATTAGGCAAAGAAATCGAAGAGCTTTCGACCAGCAAAGCTCTTTGTGAATGTCAAATTCAGATCCAACGGTCGAAGCTCACCAAGCTGAAGATTTTTTTTTCTAATTTAAAGTTGTAATGTTACTTTGCCCTTTGAGGCCTATTGTTTTATCTGTAATGACAATTAAGCCATTTGCTTGGCAAATTTCACCAACTTGTATTATTTCTTTTCGTACCATTATTCCATCGTTATTTTAATTTCCTGCAACATGGGTCTATATTTTTTCAAATATTTTTCATTTATTTTCAGTACTCTTTTATCCTTTTCTAGTTCCTCAACTTCATATGCGCCATTCGAAAATACTTTAACAATCTGAAAAGTTTTTTCCCACTTAGGGGACCATTTCCCCATTAATCTATCTTTTCGATCCATGGCAAGAATAACTTTCCAGACGAGATCACCAATTGAAAAACTTTATTTTTTACCTTTTTATTGTAAGATTTTTCTACTCTTTCCTTTTGACTTTTCAATAAATCTAACGCTTTTAATCTTTCTTCATCCAAATTGACTAACTCATCCATCATCATGTTCCAATATGAATCTGATGGAATCTCATGATGTCTTTGAATTCGGGTCGATTGCAAATATATCTCAACTGGTAAGACTGCGTCATGGCCATACGTTAGTCAAAAAGGGGTTGTATTTGTAGCTTCGTTAGGGGATGTTCGACAAGCCCATAGAATTTGATCCAAAGTTTTGTGCCAATTTCTAGGCTTCCTTCCTACATGCTTCTTTATCAAACTGATTATGACTTTATTTGCTGCTTCGACCTGTCTATTGGCCTGAGCGTAATAAGGCGTTGATGTAAGAAGCTTGAACCCTGTTTCCTTCGCAAATGCTTGCATATTCCTACCAGTGAACACAGATCCCTGATCTGTTGTTATTGTTTCTGGGATCCCAAACCTATAAATGATATGTTTCTGAATAAATTCAATTACTGCTTCCTGATCCACATTCACCAAAGGTATGGCTTCAATCCACTTTGTAAAATAATCGACCCCAACCAAAATATATCTCTGGCTTTTTGAAGAGGCCGGTCGAATTTCTCCAATTAAGTCCAAAGCCCAACCTCTAAATGGCTAAGGCTTTATTATAGAATGTAATTCGCTTGCAGGAACATGAGGTATCCCTGCGTGTACCTGACATTCTTGGCAACCTTTGGCAAATTCGACGCCATCTTTTGACATAGTTGGCCAATATACTCCTTGTCGGAATAATAGCCATTTCATCTTATGTCCAGCTTGATGTGCGCCACATGCCCCACTATGCACATTCGACAAGGCTATGTACGCTTCAGCTTCGCTTAAACACTGTAGCAATATCCCCTCTGGATTTTTCTTGAATAATTCGTTTCCAAAAAGTACATAACTTAAAGCTCGACACTTGATTTTTTGTTCAACCGATCTATTTGGGTTTTGTAAGTATTCCCTGATAGGTTTCCTCCAATCTTCAACCCTTGAATCATCCATGTTAAAAATTTCAAAGTTTTCTTCGTCAGCGTATCCTAGCTTTATTGTCTCTAGATCTGATGGGGATAACCTAGTTGACACGACTCTTCCTCTTACTTCGATGGCTTTATGCAATTTCTCTTTAGACACTTTGTATCCGGAGGCTATTTGTGCTAAATCGTTTGCCTCCTGGTTTTCTATTCGAGGAATATGTCGAACTGTAACCATATCGAACTTCTTCAAAAGTCGATTAGCTATTACGAAGTACATGATCAAATTCTCTTTGACACACTTGTACTCCTTGGTTATTTGATTTACTACCAACTTAGAGTCTCCCATTATTTCGACTCTAGTTGCCCCCAATTCCAATAAAATTTCAAGTCCTGCTATTAAAGCTTCGTATTCAGCTTCGTTATTTGAACACAATCCTTCGACTTTATACTTGAATTTTGTTGGAATTCTTTTAGGAGAAATAATCAAAACTCCTACACCATTTTGTCGTACCTCGAAAAATACGATCCTCGCGATGGACGCGGAATAAACTATTCGAAACAGAGTCGCCACCGAACTTTATTTATCCCAAAAGAGGGAAAGGAAAATATCGATAAAACCTTTAAAGGGAGATAAGAACATGGTCATCGCAACCAAATTCGGGTTCGGGAGTCGATTACGCAAGAGGGAAGGTGTTAGCACCCTCTACGTCCGTTGTACTCAACGGGAACCTCTTGATTCGATTCGAGAGAAATGTTAGCTGGGTTTGTTTTTTTTCTTCTAAGGTAGATATTATTTTCTAAGGGGAAAATGAGTGGTTTTTTATTAGTGTGCTCGACAAGGATTGAGAACCCTTGGGCCTATGTATTCCCTCGTGCAATGGGAAAGTCAGAGCATTCGTAGTTCGTGGGACTACGGTTTGTTGGTTTGTGTTTTTTAGGCGAACGAGAGTTTAATTCGCATTCTAACTGCTAAACGTTGGCTTGTCTGCTCGTCATAGGAGGCTGAAGCACTAGTTCATATGCGCGGAAGAATGGATTAAACAATGTTCTTTTTTGAGAAAAATTGTTTGAATATGGATTAAGTGTGTTAAAGATTTGATTATAAAAGAGTTTGATTTGCGTATGTTTTAGGGTTTTGGTTGCATAAGAAGTGTTTGGTTTGTTAAGTATTTTAGAGGAAGAATGACGATTATTCGATAAACGAGACGTCGGCCTTGCAACCAATTAATCGGGGCATTACTGAGATGCTAGATCTCAACAACACCTTTTTCATTCTATTAATTACGAAATCATATTTGTTGGACAATTGGCTTACTTGTCCATATAATTAAGGCGAATGTTTTGAGGGAGAAAGTTCGGAATGGACACAACCCAAAGCGTGCGCCTCAAGAGCATTCATTCAAGGGCCCAAGAAGTGCTAGACTTCAAGAGTCCACTACTTTCGTAGTTTGATTAAGAAAAAGATTTAAATTTGATGTATTTTAGACGCGTTAATTTGGATTAGGGTTTGAATAAGCTAATGATTAAGTGTTTTAATTGGGTTGAAAGTTTTTAGGTTTTGAAATGAAAGATCGGAACGATCACAACCCAAGGCGTGCGCCCTAAGAGCGGTCGTTCAAGACCCAAAGAGTGCTAGACTCTAGAAGCCCATTACTTCCAATAATTAATTAAGAAGCTTGAATATTTTACGAGAATATTTTAAGTATTAGAACGTTGGTTATGATTTTAAGAAATCGTTTAGTTAAAGGATTGAATGACATGTCTTAAGTATGAGGGTTTAAACGAATTAAATGTTTTAGAATGAAAGACGGGACGATCAAAACCCAAGGCGTGCGCCCCAAGAGCGATCGTTCAAGGACCCAAAGAGTGCGAGACTCCAAAAGCCCACTACTTCCACAATTAGTTAGGAAAAGGTTTAGAAAGATTAATTAAATGTTTTATATAAGAAAATAATTTAAGTATGTCAAAGTTGATTATGATTTTAAGTTAAAATAAATTTTATAAAAAGATTAGGTAATTGTTTTAAAATTTGAATTAAGATTTAAAAGTCAAAAAAGTTTTATTAACGTCGAATGTTTTAGTTAGATTAAAATATTTTAAGTATTTAAAAATGGAAGACGGAACGATCGCAACCCAAGGCGTGCGCCCTAAGAGTGATCGTTCAAGGACCCAAGGAGTGCTAGACTCCAAAAACCCACTTTTTCCATTATTGATTAGAAACCAATTTAGATATCTTAAGAAATGTTTTATGATTTGATTTAAGAAAATATTTAGAGATTAAATAAAGTGAGTTATAACTTAATTTGATTTGAGAAAATTATTAGGAATTTAATTGGATTAGGAATTTTAATTTGAGAAAAAAGATTGTATTTTTAAGTGTTTTAAAATGGTTAAGATGTAAATGGATTATGGTTTTTTATTAGAGAAAATTGAATTAATATAATTAATTGAAAAAAAAAATACTTAGTAAAACTAATTATAAAATTAATTAGATAATATTAAATAAATAATTATAATAAGATTAGTAAAAAAATGTTTCTTTTATCTTTTAAATGAATAAGTAATATAAAGAACTAAAACAAAATAAATAAAATAAAAAAAGAAACTGGGCCAGAATGCAGTAGAAAGGAGGGTGTGTTTAGCAGAAAACCGGGCCCAGCAAGGAAATGGCCCACGCAGCCAGGGGTCTATGGAAGACCTTAGTCAACCATATTGATTACCAGGGGAAATCAGGGGCGTTGGATCTTTAGGGAGTCAAACCATTGACTCTCATCCTGTGGCCAACAGTTTGTGTAGACGGTAAGGATGATGGGGATGTTTCACACGAGATTAGGGGAGGAGACCAGACCGGTGACACTTGTCACCGGCACACGCAGCCACCAACAAACAGCAATAAACGCGTGGCAGAGGAGATAAGACGGATTAAATCAAAGACTTTTCACATTTAGAACCTATTCTTCATTACCCTATCCCTCTCTCTCACGCTCTCACTCGTTCTTCTCTCATCCAAATAACCTCGTCGGAGACCTAATTTTGGCCGGAGAAGCGGCGGCGCGCGGTGGCCGCCACCGTCTTCTCCGGCGAAGCCACTACCAAATCTAAAAAAAATCTAAACCAACCCCACTTACTTTTCTCTCCTCTACTCGAATCCGCCCTCAAATGTTTCTGAAATCTACTCAAACCCTCAAATCGGTTTCGTTCCCAAAAATAAACCCTAACCCATAAGGCTAAGCAAAAATAAGTAAATCGGAGCGAATGAAGACAAATACACAGCAAACAACAACAAGGATTCAGGAGGAAATATCAGATTTGGAGTGAAAGAAGGATTAAAGGGACTACCTCTTGAAGAACTCCTCCGAGAATTCTCAGAACGCAATCAGGTATCTGATTCCAAACTTCCCCTTTTCTATTCGCTATCTTCCTCCTTCTTCTACTTTGATTTCTCCGTATTTGTTGCTGTTGTTAGGAATAGGATAGGAGGCTTAGCTCTTCTGCTTCAAATTTCAATAAGAAATTTGAAGTAGAATTAGGTTTTAGAGCTTTAGTGTGTAGGTTAAAGAACGAGCTTTGTTGTAGAGAAATTGCTTAGGGTTTTTCGCCGTTTTCAAAAAAACTCCCCCGTTGAACTTATTATGCACCTGAATTTATAGTAAAAAAAATTAGGGTTTAGTGGTGTTTGAATCTGCTGAGCATCTTCAATTTTGGTATGTCTCCACTGTTCTTTCGAGGATGCTAAAAATTGCCTTTGCCAAACTATGAAATTCTCCCTGCTGTACTTTTCTGCTCTATTTTTTTTGTCTCTTGTAATTTGAAATTTTGTGGTCCCCTTGACTTTTTCACTGCGTGTAAACGTGATTTTTACTGCTGCTGATTTTTGGTGATATGGCTTTTATTCGACTCAAGAATTACTTTGATTTATTTGAATGCATTCCTTATATTGTTTATTGACCATTGCAGGGTATGAAGCCAAAATATTTGGATGGAACTTGGATGGGCCTTCACTTGTCTCTGAGATATCATGGTTAGGGAAAAGATGATGTATTGCTCACTTTTTGACTCACATAAGCACGACATGTTCAACTTCTTCTATTCTTTTATATTGACATAAGTCTTTATGAGTGAAATTGGCCGATGTACGTTGAACTTCTGTAGGTTTTGTAGTTTGAAGAGTTATGAGATATTGAAGGAATTGGCAAGGGGATTGCTTGATGAGTGAAAAGTGCATGAAGTGCCCTGAAGTCTTGACATAGGAAGATCAAGGGCTACTCTTAAACATGACGTTTGAGGACTCAATCTCTTGTGCATTTGTCTCTAATCTTCTTGTGAGTTTACGTAGATAGTAATTGAAACATAGTGACGAACTTGAAATTGCTGCCTCACTCTTGCTTCACTCTTTCTTTGTGTATGTGCATTCATCTTGCTCACATTTTGCTGTTGTATTTTTACCAATTGTGAGTTTTTTAGGATGGTAAAACTTTGAAGTGAAGGCCAAAGATTTAGTATATGATGCCTGATCTGACAAAGAGCTTGTCATAAAAGGAAGCTTGGGCGTGGGGACATCTTGCTAGTTTCAGGGTTGTATTTATTTCAACCAATGAATTGTAAAGACTTGCTTTTCATGTAGCTTGCTTAAACACCATTGTATTGACTTTTGAAAATTGAATTGTATTTCTTGATTTTGATTTTTCGCATCTTGTAATACGACCTGGGAACTCTGTGATGACTTTGATTGTAAATCTGAAATTTGGCATGGTATTTCATCATGGACTTAGAATGATCTGCCTTTTGGAATGTGGTCTATGTGATCCTTGTCATAGGAACAAATCTGAATATTTGACAATAATTAAATTCTTAGTGCCAACGACTTATTCTTTGTGGTTCATAATTTTGATTTCCTAATAATTTGAACTGGTAGTAGTACTTTGTGTGAATTTGAAATTTGTGAACTATAGTGTGAAGTGCAACAAGTTGCTTTGGCTACCAAATGTGAATACGACTTTGTTAATATGTAGCAATGTTATCAATCAAACCTTATACTCACTGTTCAATCAATAAATAGGTTACGTATTGTAAACTGTATCCCTTGTTTTGTAATACAACTTACCAGCTCTATGTCCTGCACCAATAATCTGCATTATGATTTGGGACCTTTTTTTTATACAGCTTGGGAAATCCTATCGTGCCTTGAAACAAATTGTGACTTGCAAAACCATTCCACATGACTTGACTCCATTCCTTCATGGTTTGAAACATCACGACACTTGAAACATGACTTGCAATATGACCACAAATCTTCTTGAAATATATCTTAGAATTATCTTGAAACCATGAGTGGTTCTTGAAACAACACATGACTTGAAAATAAACTAAGTATGCCTTGAGTCGCTTTTCATCATAATTTAATTATGTATCGGCCATGTCAATCTTACTATGCTCATGGTCTAAAAATTATCCACCAATTCTAAAATTAACTCAGTCTCAGATTAACAGCAAATATGAATGACCAATTTTTAGTTTGTCTTAACCATACAGCCTCAGTGTCACACTTGGAATATGGTTAAAAATGTTCTTGAGCATAGCTTAGAACTTTAAGCAATTTTAAGCCTTGGTCTTAGAGAGTGATAGCCAAAGGCCAAGTAATCATGCAGTAGGTAGGACAAATTTAGGGTATGACACATTTCCATTCTTATGACTAGAACCATCAAAATATAACTTCTAAGGCTCTATTTCGACATAGTTCATAGACTCTTCGTTTATGGCATGGTCGACCATGAAATCAGCCACCACTTGTCCTTTGACAGCTTTTAATGGTAAGTATGTCAAGGAATATTCAGTTAATACTAAAGCCCATTTTCCAATTCGACTATGCAAAATAGGTTTAGATAACATATATTTTATTACGTCGAAATAGGAAGAAACATAAACATCAACTGGTTTTATATAGTGCTTTAACTTCATACATGAAAAGTATACACATAAACACAACTTTTCGATCACACTATATCTAGTTTCTGCATCATTTAAGACTCTACTGAGGTAATAAATGGCTCTTTCGACACCATTTTCATCCTCTTGGGCTAACATACTCCCTATTGTCTTATCTGACGCGGCTATGTACAACCTTATACTTCTACTTCTACAAGGTGACATCAAAATAGGGGTACGCGTCAAGTACTCCTTGATTTTATCGAAAGCATCTTGTTGCTCTTGCCCTCGTGCAAAGCTTTCCTTTTTTAGTCGAAGTAGAGGAGATAAGGCTTGCGTCTTCCCACTAAGGTTGGAGATGAACCTTCTGAGAAAATTAATCTTCCCAAGTAGAGACTGCAATTCCTTCTTCGTTGATGGTGCTTTCACCTCCATTATTGTTTTGGCCTTGTTTTGGTTTATTTTGATCCCCTTCTTGTGGACCACAAAGCCTAGGAAGTCTCCCGCCTGCACACCAAACGCACATTTGAGAGGATTCATTTTTAGACCATACTTCCTCATCCTTTCAAAGGACTGTCGAAGGTGGTCAATGTGACTTTCTCCTGAAACAGACTTAATAACAATGTCATCAATATAAATCTGCATAAAAGTCTCAATGAAATCGTGAAAAATTGAATTCATTGCTCGCTGATAAGTTGCTCCAGCATTTTTCAAGCCAAAAGGCATTACCACCCATTCGTAGGTGCCTAAGGATCCGGGGCATCGAAACGCCGTTTTTGGAACATCTTCCTCAGCAATAAAAATTTGGTTATAGCCAGAGTACCCATCAAGCATACTGAGGTACTCATGGCCTGCGGCTGGATGAATTTAGAAGCCTAAGGCTCCGGATGAATTTACATTTGAGAAGCCTTTCGACTTCCTCTTTGATCTTCGACAGGATCTCTGGGGGCGAAACGCCTTGGGGTTTGCTTTACGGGCTTCCTCCCAGGCATTATGGGCAGTTGCAATTCGACCAAACTCCTGTCCAGGCCAGGCATCTCGTCATAGTCCCACGCAAAACAATCTTTAAACTCTTTCAGCAGCTGGACTATTTCGACTTTGAACTAGGGATCAACTTTTGCACTTATGTAGGTTGGCCTTTTTTCTGCCCCCACTCCCAAGTCGATTTCTTTAAGCGGATCCTGCGCTACCATCTTCATATCTGTTGACAATGGATCTTTCTCGAAGCCCAAAGGTTCTTCGTCGTAAATGGCATCAAGTATTTGATTCTGCCATTCACCCAATTCTCCATCGAGCGGACTTTCATTAAAATCCTTGTAAGGACCTTGTTGGTCTTTTTCGACCTGATTGGCTTCGACAACCATGTACTTCACTTCGGCCTATAGAGCCGCTTTGAGTTTGTTCTCGGCTACATAAGCCGCAATCTTTTCGAGCGCTAGTGACTCACTCATTGTCACTGAACTCGCTACCCCAGCCAGTTGGATGTATGTGTGCAGTTCCGAAGATGTAATTCGCCTCACCAACCACCTCCCTATCCCATTGGAACCCATGTGTGGGATGGAGGTATAACGAACAGAAAGCGTTATCAGTTGTCGTCAGGTCGAATGTGACTGGACTGCAAGGAGCAATGTGGGCCAAGTTTCTGTTGAAACTTCGGCGATCAACGTGGTTTACATCAGCCAGAAAATAGCTCTGATCAGCCTTTATGTTCTCCACTATTCCATCAGCGCGCCAGATTATTATCCTCTGATGCATCGACGAAGGAACGACACCTATGTCGTGTATCCATTCTCTCACCAAGAGGAGATTGAAATTTGCCTTTGAAGCTATCACCATAAACATCGTCGGCATAGTAATTATTCTGACTGTCAAATCTACCTGTATTACACCCATTGTTGTCCCTACTTTTCCTTCATAGTTCGACAAAACCATGTTGTGGGGCTTGGTGTCTGAATCGTCTTTGCCAAGCTTTTTCAGCATGTAGTGCGGCATCAGATTTACCACCGCTCCTCCATCGACTAGGATTTTGTTTACCCCCACATTTCCCACCTTTCCTTTTATGAATAGAGGTTTAAGGTGGCTTCGCATGGAGTCGTCTGGCCTTTTGAAAAACACATTTTACTCCTTAACACATCCGTTATTCATTATATAGTAGCACACTGGTCTGTGCCTTGTGGTTTCACTTTCCATGACTTCCTCTTCCTCTTCGACCTCCATCACCTGATCGTACTCCCTAGGGAGCACTGAGACTACGTTGCACATAACATCGAAGGACGCCTCTGATTCTGATTCGAAGTCATCAGTCATTTCGTCATCTTTGTTTATATCTTTTTTCGACAACACTTGTTCAGGTACACTGCGTTGTTCATTGTCTATGGACTCCTCTCTCTGACTCACAGTTTAGATGTTGCTGCTAGTTTCTGCCTTGCTTTTCTCTGAAGCCTCTCTCTCCGCCTTCTTTTGCCTCTGAAACCTCCTCTATTGAGATTTTGACATTGGGTTCTTACGCTTATAATTCTCTGAAGGGTAAGGCATTCTCCTGGGCTTCTCACTTTCTTTCTTCCCTGTCAACGAGGAGCCCCTTTGCACCTCAAAGTTCTTCCATTTCTTCTGGCCCTGAGCCTGGCGAATTGGTTGAACCCGCTTATCATCTGGGACTTTGTTTGTGGGTTTGAAGGTGTTTGGATACCTTCCTCCCAGCCTTTGCTTATTCTGATCTCCCCTTCTAGGGCCGAATCTCTTCTTTCTTGAAGATGGTACTTCCCCCCATTTCCTCTCCTTTTAGCCCTCTCGATTCCTTCCAGGTTTTCTGCTACCTTTTTGTCGAAGACAGCGCTGCAGCGAGGGCATAACATCACCTTAGATCTTTTCTTCTGGCATCTTTGAATAAACTCTACCAAATTCTCTTCTTCTTTTGGGTATTCCACCTTCTGATACTCTTCTCGTCGACGCTCCTCGTCGATTTGCACTGGGACTTTCTAGGATACTTCCACCATGTTCACATTGGCGGTTGGCTCGTCGCAATGTTTAATTTGTTCATTCTCATGTTGAGGCCTTCGTCAACCTCATGTTTCTTCTTAGCTAGGTTGAAATCTTCATGATCACCTTCTGTGTGAATCTTCACAGGTAAGCCTTTAACATCATGTTGGCAGCAAAACTAGACCGCTTTCTCCTTAGGGTCTTCCATTATCTGTCGAAGAATCCCTACAGCAACTGGTTTGCAGGAACCTTCAGTAGTCCCTCTGTTGGTTTAGGTGAAGCCATCAGCAGCTTTATGTTTAACTTTGTCGAAAACATCAGTAATTTCCGTATTGATGTTGTTGAGGCCCTCAGTGGCCTTGTTGTTGATGTCACTGAAGCCCTTAGTAGCTTCATTGTTGATGCAATTTTCTATAATTTCTTCATCAAGGTGTTCGGTAACCTTGATCATCACTGGCTGGTATATGAAGTCATTGGAGACCTCTTCGACATCAATTTCATCAGAGGGAATCTCAGTGATCTCCACCATATTTACATTGTTGTCGAAGCCTTCAGTAGCCTCGATCATCTCAAAGCTGTAGTCGAAACCTTCTTCAGCCTCCACCATATTCACTGTGAATGGTTCAGCATAATGGGCTTCTGCCACCTGCATTGGATTAGAATTAATTTTCATCTGCGACTTTGATTTGTCGTCAAATTTGAGCCTTCCATCGCGAATTGCATTCTGCACCAAATCCCTGAAAAGGAAACATTGAGACGTTTTATGACCCAAAAAATTATGGTACTTACAAAAACCTCTCTTTTTTTGTTGTTCTAGAGGAGGCACTTTAGTACCAGGTGGCACTATTAGTTGGCCATCCTTAACTAATAAATCGAATATTTCATCACACTTGGTAACGTCGAACGTATAAGTCCTTTTGGGGAACTCATCATTCTTTTCAGACTCGACTGGGTCCTTCCCGTTCGACGGAGCCAAAACTTTACAAGCATATGGCGGACCCTGTTTTAGTTTTGCCAAATCAATTTCCTGCTCGTCGAAATTTGGTGATTCATTTTCGTCCTCATCTTGACACACTCCGACATAAGCCACTCTTTCTTTTTTATTCTTGTTGGCTCTAGCTTTTTCAGCCTTTAGTCTTTCGACATGTCTAACTCTATCAGCCAATTGGGCCATGTCTCTCAAATATTGTGTGTCTAATTTCTTTCTGATCGAATAATCAAGGCGACCTGCGGCCATTTCGACCAACTCATGTTCAGGCACTTGTGTGAAACATCTTGCCTTAAGCAACCTAAACCTATTCAAGTAATCATCAATTGGCTCAGAGAATTTTCTCTTGACGCTAGCCAATTCCTTCAAACCTATCTTTGTTTGTCCCATATAAAACTGTTCATGGAACAATCTCTCCAACTGGGTCCACGTATGGACCGAACCTGCAGGCAAAGATGTAAACCAAGTGAAAGCATTTTTCGTCAGAGAACTCAGAAAATATTTTATCTTCAAGTTCTCATTGTGTGCTATTTCGCCTGCTTCGATCAAGTAACGGGCCACGTGTTCGACTTTCAATTCACTCGTGTCTCCTGAAAACTTAGTGAACTTAGGGACTTTCCATCTTGGGGGTAAATCCTCCTGCAATATATATTCAGATAATGGTGATGTGTAACTAGGCCTCTGTAGTCCTACATTTACCCCATTTCGAGCCATTATTCTTTCGACCATGGCTGCTAAATTGTTTTCTGCTGGCATGTTATTACAACGTATTCGTTGCACAACATCATCAGCATTTTGATCCCTATGTACTAACACCCTCACAGGTTCTTGCTGAACAGGAATTTTGACCTGGGGTGGTTCGACCAGTACTTCTTGGTCTCTAGGGTTCGCTTGAGGAACATTTATTTGTCTTTGGTTTATAGTAGGTTCCTCTTCGACGACTATCCTTGGGTTCTGGACTACCTGCTCTCTTTGAGTGAGTTGGGGAACGCCGAAAAAATTGGCAATATGCGCCATTTGCGCTGCCAAATGTTGGTTCATTTGAGTGGTATTTTGAATTAATGGGTTAAATACAACCCCCATTTGTTGAGTCAACATCTGGACTATGTCATGGTTACTCTCATCTATTTGTTGCCTAATCACTTGCGCAGAATTATTAGTGATACTTGGCATATAGGTTTGATATCCTGTTGTCAAAGGCTGACTCATTCTCCCCATCTGGTTTGCGCCAGATCCTGATCCTTGCAAAGGCGAAGTTACATTAATCATGGGCTCTGTATATATTGGTGGTGCATTATGTAAACTTGCCATCACCGTAGTTGGCATTCCATATGGTTGATCTTGGTTAAATGGAGGCATCGTAAAACCAGACAAAAAAGGCATGTACGTGCTTCCTGGAGGAGGGGGTGTCATTTGTTGCATTTGAGACCCCATAGTAGAAAAACTTGGCGCATTTTGGGGGATCGAATGCGCAGGTGTCGAACCCGTTGTTGATTGCATAGCCTCTGATACTGATATTGAGGCCGTATTGCCCCCAGTCGAAGGATTAGGGGGTGGTAATTCAGTATTAGTAGAATTCTGGTTGTTCGGCGGATTTGGATTCGCCATTTTGCGTATTCGTCTCCTTCTGGGTCTTTCTTCGTTATTTTCGGCAATCTTACCGCTCCTTAATTTCATACAACGAAACGAAGACGACTGCAAAGGAAAATAAAAATTAAAACTAAAGGTTCAAAAAACTGTCAAAACGTACAAGGTCCCACTGGGCGTGCCAATTTGTTCGCCTTGAAATTCAGAAAATAACCTCTGGTCTTCTAATTTGTGAAATTAGTTTACTAACAGGACCGACCATACAAATCCTATGACACAGTGCGTTAGAAATGTTGACAATCTGAGTGAAACTCTAACCTTTTCATCATTGTTTTATTATTATTCTCACAGTTGGTAGTTTTCGACTAACTAAGATAAATGAAATTTGGAATTGGTAAATAACTGGTGAAATGAAAATAACAAGACAAAAATAAAAGTTTTCAGAATCTTAGAGTATTGTAAACAAACTGAAATTTCATAAAGAATTGCAAGTAATAAACTAGTGTTTTTCTCAAACGTACATTTTTTCCATAATGACTCGTTTCTCTCACACGGTTACTTTGAGTAATTTGTAATAACTTGTACAATTTTGAAATGCACACCCCTTTTCCCTACTAGGACTACCTATTTATATACAAATAAAATAACTGTCTATAACAGTCATTTCCCCTAAATGTGACAAATGGCGTCTTGCATGCTTCCTTGCCTTTGATATGCTCCACGCTTCTGCTCTTTTAAACTGCATCTCCCTCTCAATTTTAAATTTCAAATTATCTATCGAAATATTCCTTCAAGCCAAATTGTCGAAAAATGAACTTCTTTATTACTTAGAAAAATTCAAACAACTTGTTCTTGTTTCCACACCATCTTCGACTGGTTTTTCAGTTTAGCACCAAATCCTGAGTCGAAACATTTCGACCAGCTCCCACTATTCTTATTTTCTGATCAATCTATTGTGCGTCGACAATACCAGTTTACACTAACATTGCTGATGGTGTACAAAATGACTGGGAGAAACACCCGTGTTATTGCTGACGCGTTGGAGCTCTTGATGAGTTTCGTGCTTTGGGAAAGTTTTAGAGAAATAATCCGCCAACTTTCATGGGCACTCATGATCCATAGGGTGCACAGAAGTGGCTCAAAGTGATTGAGAAGATCTTTCAAGTGATGGCATGCACTGACGCTCAATAGGTACAGTTTGGTACTTACATGCTGTCAGAAGAAGCTGAAGATTGGTGGGATAATGCACGCCAGAGATTGGAGGATGTTGGTACTGAGATAACTTGGGTTGTATTCAAGAAGGAATTTTTGGAGAAGTATTTCCTGGAGGATGTTCATGGTAAGACGGAGATAGAGTTCCTTGAATTAAAGCAAGGAAACATGACTATGGCAGAGTATGCGGAAAAATTTGAGGCGCTGGTGAAGTTTTGTCCGCATTACAACTGTGCTGATGCTGAGGTTTCTAAATGTCTCAAGTTTGTGAATAGGCTGAGGCCAGAGATCAAACAGGGTATTGGATACCAACAGATTCGTAGGTATGTTGAACTGGTGGATAAGAGTGGGATTTATGATGAAGATAGCAGAGCTCGATCTGCTCACTACAAGCATCTTAGTGAGAAGAAAAAGAAAGGGTAGTTTCGAGGAAAACCTTATGTGACTCCAGCGGACAAAGGGGAGCAGAAGGCTTCAAAGGGGAAGAAAACAAGTGGGGGAGCAGCTCTCGCTTCTGTTAAGTGTTACAGGTGTGACGAGCAAGGTCACTGTGCTGAAAGTTGAAACAATAGTGTGTTGAGGTGTTACATATGTGGTAAGAGAGGCCATAGAGCTACCGATTGCAAGGATGAAGGTATGACTTGTTTCAATTGTGGTGAACAGGGTCACATCAGTACCCAGTGTCAGAAGCCGAAGAAGACTGTGAGATTTCCCGAGTTTGGTGATAATGGAGAACTGATGTTTTTGTCTTCTAAGCAAGTGGATGGACTTGTGGAAGATGAAGCCTTGATGTTTGCACTGTTTGCATCGTTACAAGTTGATCGTGAAACTGCGAGTGTCGAATTACCCGTTGTCCATGAATTTCCAGATGTATTTCTGGACGAGATAAGTGATTCACCTCCAGAACATGAAATAGAGTTTGCAGTGGACTTGATACCAGGTACGAGTTCGGTGTCCATGGCTCCTTACCGAATGTCAGCTTCTGATTTAAGTGAATTAAAGAAACAATTGGAAGAATTGCTTGAGAAGAAGTTTGTTCGACCGAGTGTTTCTCCATGGGGTGCTCTGGCGTTGTTAGTTAAGAAGAAAGACGCTAGTATGAGGTTGTGTGTTGATTACAGGCAGTTGAATAAAGTGACTATCAAGAATAAGTATCCACTTCTGAGAATAGACAATTTGATGGATCAACTAGTGGGCGCTTATGTGTTTAGCAAGATTGATTTAAGGTCTGGTTATCATCAAATTCGTGTTAAGCCAGATGATATTCCAAAGACAGTTTTTAGGACGAGGTATGGTCACTATGAATACACTGTGATGTCGTTTGGTGTATCCAATGCACCAGGTGTGTTCATGGAGTATATGAATAGGATTTTTCATGAGTATTTGGATAAGTTTGTTGTGGTTTTCATTGATGATATTCTGATATACTCGAAAGCTAAAGAAGAGCATGCAGAGCATTTGTGTACGGTGTTACGAGTGTTGAGGGAGAAGAAGTTATATGCAAAACTGTCGAAATGCAAGTTCTGGTTGAAGGAAGTGAGTTTCCTTGGCCATGTGATATCGAGTGGTAGAGTTGTTGTGGTTCCTTCTAAGATTGATGTTGTGTTACAGTGGGAGATGTAACGACCCAAAAATCTAAATTATTTATTTATTTATTTATGGCAAAATATCTAAATTGGTCCCTTAAGTTTACCTCGGGGTCCATTTTGGTCCCTTATCTTTAAAAAGTTTCAAAGTGGTCCTTTAATTGTTCAAAAAAGTCCACGTTAGTCCTTTCCGTCCATTTTTCCCAAACGGAGTCAACTTTTGCTTAGGTGGCATTTGACGTGGCACATGTCGTACGCGTGGCAAGTGACTTGGCACACATTCATCTTCAAAGTCATTAAAATTTTGAAAAAACATTCCAAAATTATTGATTTAGCCTGGATTTGAACCCAGGACAACTTGCTTGCAAACAATAACAACTTACCACTACACCACTACACAATTGATGTTTATTATTTCAAATCAGTTTTACTTCTCCAACGAATCAACTCTGCAAAGTTTTATAAGCATATTAAATGTAAAATTAAATGGTTATGTTCATGAATTAGACGAAATTGATATGGGGGAAATGTTCAGTATGCTCAGAGCTACATAATGGTATCAAGAAATTATACAAGAGGCGAGAGACCGCTTGGATTTGAAACTGAATTTGGGGCTTTAGGGTTCATGATGTTGAAACCCAGATTGAAGAATCCAGGTTGAGGAACGAGTATATCATATATGTTTGTAGGAACATGCCGAATAACCCAACATTTTTTCACCATTCACAATCTGCTTTTGGAGTTGTCAACATTTTTCCAACGTTTTAGATTTGGAATCTTACAATCAGCCATATTATGATGCAACCATTGCTGAACTCCGTGAACAACCAGTAGTGTCCTATTTTCGTTGTTTGTTTCAAGCATCTAAGGATGAGGAAGATACAACCCATTGGCCTCTGAGTTATTCTCTTCCAAGTACAAAACAATTACCTAAACATGAAGTGGAGAACACGTCCAATACAAAACAATTGCCTAAACATGAATATTAGAGGGGTATACTACAGAGGAAAGCTTGGTACTAATTGAAGAAACTCAGGTTGAGGAACTTTGAAGAAACCCAGGAAAATGAGATAATTAATATATATTTAATTAGTAAACTTAATCACAAAAGGAAAAATGGCTCAGTGGTAAACTAACTTCTAAATGACTAGCCTATACGTGGTTCAAATCCAGGTCTAAGGCAAATTTTTTGAGTTTTTGTTGAATTTTTAATTAATACAGTGATAATCATATGTCACATCAAATTCCACGTGTAAAAACATATGTCACACGTCAGATGCCAACATGCAAAAGTTGACGTCATTTGGGAAAAATGGACGGAAAGGACTAACGTGGACTTTTTTGAACAATTAAAGGACCACTTTGAAACTTTTTAAAGATAAGGGACCAAAATGGACCCCGAGGTAAACTTAAGGGACCAATTTAGATATTTTTCCTTTATTTATTTATTTAATTTGGAAGGAATTAAGAGGTTTTTGGCAATTTTTGGAGAATTTTGGATTAAAGGAGTATTTTTAATAATTTTAATATAATGAATAACCATTTATTTAGATTATTATTATTATTAAAAAGAATAAGGAAAAAAGGGCAAGGTGGTCTTTAAGGAAAAGGAGTAAGGGTAAGTTGGGAAATCCATAAACTGGAATACATGACTAAAGGGAAAAGAAAGCAATCATTCTAGCGGATCGTGTTTTTGAGAAGGGAATTGAAGCAGAGAGGAGAAAGAGGAAACCTAAGGGGATGAGGATTTTTTAGAAGAATCTTGGAGAAAGAGGAGAATTACGGTGATTACTCTAAGGTATGGGGAGAATTCCTAATTCCTTGTAGTTTATGAGGTTGGAGATGAATAGATTAGGTTTGTGTGAATTTTTGTTCGATTTTGATGATTTTGATGTGTAATATATGATGTGATAAGGATATGATGAATTTGTTTGGCATGTGTTGATATATATGTGATTTGTGAATAAGTTTTGACGTAATTTCATGTAGAACACTGATTTTGGGGGTAATGGGGATCAAAAATGAAAAAAAATCAGAATTTTGGAAAAAGGGGTTTTTGTTGTATCCTGACATGGGCCGTGTCGCAGGACACGGGCACCCGTGTCAGCTTTCTGGTTGAGAAAATGAAGTTTTTGTATAACAGGTTGCTTGACACGGGCCGTGTCACAGGACACGGGCGGCCGTGTCAGACTACTGTCATTTATGCTTTTTGCTATTTTTTTGAAAGTTTGTTCATTGATGCTGACACGGGCCGTGTCACAGGACACGAGTGACCGTGTCAGGCTTCTGTTTTTGCCATTTTGTTGACTCTTTATGAAGTTTTTGATGTTGTCTTGTGGACTCATTTGTTGTATAGTTATGGGGAATATGATATGATGATAAACATGATTATGTGACAAATTCTTGTTGAATATGATATGATGATAACCATGATTATGTGACGAATTCTTGTTGAATATGATATGATGTTAAACATGATTATATGGAGATTTCCTTGTTGATTATATGGTGATTCCTGGTGGGATGTGAAATGCATGATGCACATTTCGATTTTGATGATTTTTGAGGAGTTTGGCATCATTGCATTTCATAGCATTTTTATGTTGGGGCTTTGGCCTATTGGTAGCTTCAATCCCATTGTGTGGATTGGAGTGGTATGTTGATTATGTGGTGCTCCCTTGTGGGGGGTTGATGGCCAGTGTCCATCACATGGAGAAAAGTCGGTACCGCATTGCATACGTTGCATTTTCATTGAAGTTGACATTGCATTTTCTTATGAGGTAATTGTGATGAGTTGTGTTATGAATTCTAAGTTGATGATGATGTGAATGAATGTGGATGATGATCTGTTGTTGTTGCTGCTTAATTTATTTAATTTCCATGTCTTGTATTACTATATCGAATTATGTTTTTCTCACCCTGCCTGCTTGGAAATGTTGCCTCTTATGTGGGTAACTTGCAGATGACCCAGAGTAGCTTCAAGGTGATGAAGGAGGTAGCTTTGAAGTGTCTCGTTTATGTCGTTTAAGTTTAGAGGTGTCGTGCTCTGTGTCATGTAACATCGGGTTGGGATGGATTGCGAACTTTGTGTTCTTTTGATTTATGTTGGAAATTTTATACCGATGATGTTGTTTTAGATTGGATAAGTTTCTTATGAAGTTTTTAATTGAATTTAAAATGACAAGTTGATTCCGCTGTGAGATTATGATTTCTTTTGATGATGTTTGAGCAACCCGTGTTACGGGACAAGACTATGAGATTAATATGATGTTTTTGAATATGTACACCCTTGGTTGTGGATTTTACTCTGATAATATGATTTATTTCTTTAAAAACTGATTATGGGGTAGAAGGGTGTTACATTAGCGGTATCAGAGCAGGTCGGTCTGTCCGGCCAAGTTGTCTATGTTGTTTACTCCTTAGTACGTGACATGTGTGCGAACACTGTCGGTACTTATTTGTTTTCTAATTGTTGGCTTCCGGTGTTGGTTTGAATCAAGTAGGGGATAAGCTATTGCTTCTCTGGAATGTTTGGTGGTGAAGTGTTGGCTCAGTGTGTCTAGGATTGCAAGAGTGAAAATGTTGTTAGGACGGTGTTGTTTCCGATCCCAGAGGGAATGCGGAGATAAGCTTGAGTCAACAAAGGAATTGTGCATGAGGTAACTATGTGCACAAGATGCAAGGAACGCTATTGGAGTTGGTAGGCATGGTTTATGCCCATCATGATTGTCGGCTATCTATTAACAAATTGAGGAACTGATCACCCTTAATCTCTTGTTAATAGTAGACGGAATCATGTTGGATGGAATAGATGTGTCTTGGCATCTTAGATGGTGTGTCCAGTGAAGTAAGATGGAGTTAAGTTGAGTGCTTACAAGGGGTTTTTATGAGCCGAATGCAGATTATTACATTTGAAGGTAAATAGAGTTCGAGTTTCTTGTTTGCCTGTCAAGTTTGAGATTCCTGGAGGGAGGACAAGCCGGTATGGTTAATGTTGTTTCTCGGAGGATAGAGGGTATTGTGATGAATGGTGATATGCAAGAGGAGTATAATTGCGATTTGCCTCTGGAGTATAGATTAGAGTTGGAGACAGTGAAGAAATAGTATTTTACTGGATAAACGAGGAAGATGACTATTAGTGAATGAAGTTTATATGAGTGTATGTGTATGATGACGATTTTATAAGATGCGAGGAGATTAATGATGGCGAGTTAAGGAGATGATTGAAAATAAGGATCTACTCTGAAAAAAAAAATTTGACGATTTGATAGATCAACTGATAGGCTAGTATGTCTTCAGTATAATTGGATTGATGTTGGATTATTTTCGGAATTGGATGAAAAGCAAGAATAGTAGGAAGATATTAGAAGCAAGAGAGAAGTAGAACTCATATTTATCGATTTCGGTTTCTATTTTCGCAGTTATGGAACAGCCATCAGAAAAAGGGACATAACTTTTCTCTCGTAAATCCGATGGAAGCGATTCTAGAAATTTTGGAAAGCTTGCGAAATTCCCTTCAGTTTGCATATAAATTTTGTCTTCAGCAGGTTTTTGAAGAGAGAGAAAAATGCGTTTGAACATTTGGGTCTGGTGCTGATTTTTGGTGGGAATTTGTATACGGGATTTCTTGACCAACCTCCATTGCTTGGACGATAACATTTTACTCGTAACTCGGATTTAAGCGATTATTGAAATTCTGGAATCTACATGAAATTTTCTTCATTTTGAAATATGATTTTATACCAGGGAGGTCTGTATTGAGGGAGATAATCATGTTTGAAGTTGAACGATTTTTACTAAAAATGAGTAAGATGAGAACAAGTGTAAGATGTTGTTAAGGACTGAAATGTTGGCATTAGAAAGAATGCGACGGTATCGGAGAAATGCAGTGAAATGTATACTTATGTTGAATGAGGATGATTAGAGTGGAGGTAAGGTTAAGAGGGAAACAAATTCAAGGGAGAAAATTGGTATCATGCTTGTAAAGAAACCAACTTGGGTCAGGGAGAATTAAAAAGGGTTTTTATGGCAACTAGATATGAAAATGATATTATTGAGATTTACAATCCGGAATAAGATTCAAATGTTAAAATATATGGATCCTTGATGTAGAGAGATTTGGACGAAAAACCAAATATTTATGGATGTCGTTAAAGTTTTCTATGTGGATAGAGACTTCAAATGGAATGGGATAATTTGTGATGTATTTGGTATTATAGCATGTCCTAAGTTGGAGATACCTAACAATTATGTGATGTCAAGCGAGTGTGAGAGAGATTTGTCTTGCTAGTTTGGCAGTGTGTGAAGTAAATAGGCGTCCTATCGGGAAGCTAGTCATCTCCCATTGATTTAAGAGAGTCAGAGGCTAAATGTGAAGCTTGCGAGGATGATGCACACCATTGGACATTCTAGAATGAAGGTGATATGGGAAAAGTTTCCATTTTGATAGAAGTGTTGAGTATATGTTCGTTTGAAGAATATCAATATTATGGAATTAATGTGGCATGACAGAACTATCGGTGTTATAAGTTATGTTGATGTTCTTATGACGGTGTTTATGGAAATGGTAACGACACGATTGTGTTCCGGCCTAAGAGTGAATGAGATTCTAAAGTGATGAGACAAGGAGTGAAATGAATTTGTACGTTCATAACTCAGGAGTATTACATCTTGTGGGTCATTATGGTTAACGATGTGGAAATTGGATTAGTGGAATGCGAGTGGTTGTTGAAGTGAGGGTTCTAATTGAAAGAAGTGAGTTTTCTTGGACTGTAAATTCTAGTGTTGAGATTGTTGTGAACTCTTCTAAGGATAGTGTGGTGTTGCGGTGAGGAATTCTGAAGTCCGTGATTGAGATTCGAAGTTTCGTGGTTTAGATGGTTACTATCAAAGAATCATTGTGGATTTTCCTAAGTGCGGTTACCATTAACTTGGTGAACGCGTAAAGGCCGAGCTTATGTGTGAGAGGTGGCATGTGGAGAGAATTCGGGTGATTAAAGAAGTTGAGTACTGCTTCGGTATTGATTTTGATTAATTAGAATGTGTTTTATCTGGTGCATTGTGATACGTTTAAGATGGGTCTTAAGAGTGTTATTACTTATGAGTCAAGACTAATGGAAAACCAAGGGAGAAAATAATCCTACGCATGATTAGGAACCAACAACTGTAATGTTAGTGATGAGATTTGGAGGTATTAATGGTTTGACTTGAGTTATTAAAGGCTATGACTTAGATTTGAATTGAGATTGATTGATCAAATGGCGTTGGTTAACCAAGGAGTTAGTAGTGAAATCTCGAGTTGAGGAGAAAGGCGCATGACATTCGGAAACAAAGCATGTGTTTCAGAACCTAAAAAGAATATTTTAGTAAGAGAGATATTGGATTTGGTTATGCTTGTTTGACTTAATGGAAATGGGATAGCATTTCCATGTATTTTGTGATTGGGTTACTGAAGATTGCAAGAGATAATGACTAGATTTGGGTGATTGTGGATAGGTTAGCTAAATCGGCGCATTTCTTGCCGATGAAGATTAATAGTTCTATGCAGAAGTTAGCTGAGTTGTATTTTGATGAGATTATGAAGTTGCATGGGATACCTTCGATTGTTGTGTCAGATAAAGACCCGCGGCTTACGTCGAGGTTTGGTAAGAGTTTACAAGATGCTTTGGGTACTAAGTTAAGGATGAGTTCTATTTATCATTCGCAGACGGAATGATCAGACGGAAAGAGCAACCTAATCTTTAGAAGATTCACTAAGGACTTGTGTGCTGGCCCAAATAGGATCTTGGGATAGTCACTTACAAACTTACACGATGAGTTTCATGTGACACAGTTGAGGAAAATATATTTCGGATCCGTCACATGTGATTCAAATGGATGATGTTTAGGTGAGGGATAACTTGACAAGTGGAAGCTTTTCCTGTGAGGATTGATAGCCAAGAATTGAAACGACTGTGAGGTAAAGAGATTGCTTTAGTAAAGGTGTTGAGGGGCGGACCAGCTGGTGAGAGTTGGACTTGGGGGTGTGAGGACCAGATGAAGGAGTCGTATCCGACTCTGCTTACTTCAGGTAATTTTCGAGGACGAAAATTCTTAAAGTAGGGGAGAGTTGTAACGACCCGAAAATCTAAATTATTTATTTATTTATTTAATTTGGAAGGAATTAAGAGGTTTTTGGCAATTTTTGGAGAATTTTGGATTAAAGGAGTATTTTTAATAATTTTAATATAATGAATAATCATTTATTTAGATTATTATTATTATTATTAAAAAGAATAAGGAAAAAAGGGCAAGGTGGTATTTAAGGAAAAAGAGTAAGGGTAATTTGGGAAATCCATAAACTGGAATACATGACTAAAGGGAAAAGAAAGCGATCATTCTAGCGGATCGTGTTTTTGTGAAGGGAATTGAAGCAGAGAGGAGAAAGAGGAAACCTAAGGGGATGAGGATTTTCGAGAAGAATCTTGGAGAAAGAGGAGAATTACGGTGATTACTCTAAGGTATGGGGAGAATTCCTAATTCCTTGTAGTTTATGAGGTTGGAGATGAATAGATTAGGTTTGTGTGAATTTTTGTTCAATTTTGATGATTTTGATGTGTAATATATGATGTGATAAGGATATGATGAATTTGTTTGGCATGTGTTGATATATATGTGATTTGTGAATAAGTTTTGATGTAATTTCATGTAGAACACTGATTTTGGGGGTAATGGGGATCAAAAATGAAAAAAAATCAGAATTTTGGAAAAAGGGGTTTTTGTCGTATCCTGACACGGGCCGTGTCGCAGGACACGGGCACCCGTGTCAGCTTTCTGGTTGAGAAAATGAAGTTTTTGTATAACAGGTTGCCTGACACGGGCCGTGTCATAGGACACGGGCAGCCGTGTCAGACTACTGTCATTTATGCGTTTTGCTGTTTTTTGAAAGTTTGTTCATTGATGCTGACACGGGCCGTGTCACAGGACACGGGTGACCGTGTCAGACTTCTGTTTTTGCCATTTTGTCGTCTCTTTATGAAGTTTTTGATGTTGTCTTGTGGACTCATTTGTTGTATAGTTGTGGGGAATATGATATGATGATAAACATGATTATGTGACAAATTCTTGTTGAATACGATATGATGATAAACATGATTATGTGACAAATTCTTGTTGAATACGATATGATGATAACCATGATTATGTGACGAATTCTTGTTGAATATGATATGATGTTAAACATGTTTATATGGAGATTTCCTTGTTGATTATATGGTGATTCCTGGTGGGATGTGAAATGCATGATGCACATTTTGATTTTGATGATTTTTGAGGAGTTTGGCATCATTGCATTTCATAGCATTTTTATGTTGGGGCTTTGGCCTATTGGTAGCTTCAATCCCATTGTGTGGATTGGAGTGATATGTTGATTATGTGGTGCTCCCTTGTGGAGGGTTGATGGCCAGTGTCCATCACATGGAGAAAAGTCGGTACCACATTGCATACGTTGCATTTTCATTGAAGTTGACATTGCATTTTCTTATGAGGTAATTGTGATGAGTTGTGTTATGAATTCTAAGTTGATGATGATGTGAATGAATGTGGATGATGATCTGTTGTTGTTGCTGCTTAATTTATTTAATTTCCATGTCTTGTATTACTATATCGAATTATGTTTTTCTCACCCTGCCTGCTTGGAAATGTTGCCTCTTATGTGGGTAACTTGCAGATGACCCAGAGTAGCTTCAAGGTGACGAAGGAGGTAGCTTTGAAGTGTCTTGTTTATGTCGTTTAAGTTTAGAGGTGTCCTGCTCTGTGTCATGTAACATCGGGTTGGGATGGATTGCGAACTTCGTGTTCTTTTGATTTATGTTGGAAATTTTATACTGATGATGTTGTTCTAGATTGGATAAGTTTCTTATGAAGTTTTTAATTGAATTTAAAATGACAAGTTGATTCCGCTGCGAGATTATGATTTCTTTTGACGATGTTTAAGCAACTCGTGTTACGGGACAGGACTATGAGATTAATACGATGTTTTTGAATATGTACACCCTTGGTTGTGGATTTTACTCTGATAATATGATTTATTTCTTTAAAAACTGATTGTGGGGTAGAAGGGTGTTACAGGAGACTCCGAAGTCTGCTACGGAAATACGAAGTTTTCTTGGGTTGGCAAGTTATTATCGCAAGTTTATTGAAGGTTTTTCTAAGTTGGCATTACCTTTGACTCAGTTGACTCGGAAGGGTCAAGCTTATGTGTGGGATGTTGCGTGCGAAGAGAGTTTAGTGGAATTGAAGAAGAGGTTGACGACCGCTCCGGTATTGATCTTACCTAATCCGAGTGAGTCTTCTGTGGTATATTGTGATGCGTCAAAGATGAGTCTTGGTGGAGTATTGATGCAGAATGGTCAGGTTGTTGTATATGCCTTCAGACAGTTGAGGGTTCATGAAAGGAATTATCCTACGCATGATTTAGAATTGGCAGCTGTAGTGTTCGTGTTAAAAATTTGGAGACATTATCTTTTTGGCTCTAAATTTGAAGTGCTCAGTGATCATAAGAGTTTGAAGTAATATGATTTTAATTTGAGTTACCATCCTGGTAAAGCGAATGTGGTGGCTGATGGGTTGAGCAGGAAGTCATTGCATATGTCATTGCTTATGGCGAGAGAATTGGAATTAATCGAGCAGTTCCGAGATCTGAGTTTAGTATGTGAAGAGACTCCTGACAGTGTGAAGTTGAGAATGTTGAAACTGACGAGTGGTATTCTCGAAGAAATTAGAGTGGTTTAGAAAATCTAATTTGAGACTGGTGGATCAATTGGCCTTGATTAACCAAGGTAACAGAGGTGAATTCCGGATTGATGGGAATGACGTGATGAGGTTCAGAGATAGAGTGTGTGTTTCAGATGTTCCAAAAATTAAGAAGAGTATTCTTGAAGAGGGACATCTAAGTAGGATGAGTATTTATCCCGGTGCTACGAAGATGTGTCAGGATTTGCAGAAGTTATTTTGGTCGCCAGGTATGAAGAGGGATATTGTTGAATTTGTTTATGCCTGTTTGACTTGTCAGAAGTCAAAGATTGAACATCAAAAACTTTTGGGTATGATACATCCGTTGAATATTCCGGAATGGAAATGGGATAGTATTTCATGGATTTGGTGTCGGGGTTACCGAAGACTGCGAAGGGGAATGATTCGATTTGGGTGATTGTGGATAAATTAACTAAATCGGCTCATTTTGTGCCGATGAAGATTAATCATTTGATGCAGAAGTTAGTTGAGTTGTACATTGAGGAAATTGTGAAGTTGCATGGGATAAATTCGAGTATTGTGTCGGATAGAGACCCGAGATTTACGCTGAGATTCTGGAAAAGTTTGCAAGATGCTTTGGGTACTAAGTTAAGGATGAGTTATGCATATCATTCGCAGACGGATGGTCAGACAGAGAGGACTATCCAATCCTTGGAGGATTTACTAAGGGCTTATGTGTTGGCCAAGGAGGATCTTGGGATAACCACTTGCCATTGATTGAGTTCACATACAGCAACAATTTTCATGCTAGTATTGGGATGGCCCCATATGAAGCGTTGTATGGAAGGAGGTGTAGAACTCCATTGTGTTGGTATGAGTCAGGCGAGAGTACTGTACCCGGACCTGAGATTGTGCAAGAGACGACTGAAAAGATTAAGATGATCCAAGAGAGAATGAGAGCTTCGCAGAGTCGTCAGAAGAGTTATCACGATAAGAGAAGGAAAGCACTTGAATTCCAAGAGGTAGATCATGTGTTTTTAAGAGTTATGCCGATGACTGGTGTGGGTCGAGCTTTGAAGTCTAGAAAGCTCACTCCGCGTTTTGTTGGTTCGTATCAGATTATGAAGAGGATAGGAGAAGTATCCTATTGAGTTGATTTACCATCGTTGCTTGCAAACCTTCATGATGTGTTTCATGTATCTCAGTTGAGGAAATACATTACGGATCCGTCGCATGTTATCCAAATGGATAATGTACAGGTGAGAGATAACCTGACTGTTGAAGCATTACCTGTGCGGATAGATGGACGAGAAATGAAACAGCTGCGGGGTAAAGAGATTGCCTTAGTGAAGGTATTGTGGGGTGGACCAGCTGGTGAGAGTTGAACTTAGGAGCGCGAAGATCAGATGAGGGAGTCGTATCTGACTCTATTTCCTTCAGGTAATTTTCGAGGATGAAAATTCTTTAAGTGGGGGAGAGTGTAACACCCCAAAATAATTATAATATTTATTTAATTGATTTATTATAATTATTCGTGATTTTTGGAGAATTTTGATGAAATATTATGACGCATGGTGTGTTTGTATGGTGTGTTGTAGGATATTGATGAACAAAGGGAATAATGAGAGTATTTATGAAATAAGTGATTAATTAAAATTACTTTAGTGTTAATAATAATAGAATAATGTGAATAATATTATTTAGATTATTATTATTATTATTAATTAAAATAAAAGAGAGTGGAACACTAAGGGCAAGGTGGTCTTTTGTAAGGGGGATAAGTGAGGATAAGGTGGGAAAACCATAATAAGGGTCCTAAGGGCATGTTTGACAAAAGGAAACGAGGGATTTGAGAAGTTCACTTATTGAATGATCGTGTTTTGGAGAACATTCTGAGGAAAGAAGGAAGAAGAGACTATGGCTCAGAGAAACTCTGAAGAACTCAAGAGGAAGATTAGAACTGAGAATTCTAAGGTATGGGGAGTATCGCTTACCATTGTATTTGATATAGAGTTAAAGGTATGTAGGTAGTTGGGGTTTTAGGGGATTTTGGGGGATATGATGATAATATGACAAATTATGATGAAATTGGTGATTTGGGAATGTGTAAACTGATAGGAAATGGTGTATATGTTGTCTACTATGATGTTCCATTGTTGCAGTATAATTGTCTTGCGATCGATGTGCATTTTTGGACTGTATGGTATTGAAATCGCAAGAAGTTTAGGGTCTGAATTATGCAGAAAATGCAACAGTAGGATTGCTATTTTCGTAGAAATCGTCGGGCGAAGGATCTATTTTGTCGGGCGAAGCGTACTCGCTTGGAGTTCGCCGAGTGAACCAAGAGGCCAGCGAGGAGTGAAAAATATGTGCTACTGGAATTTGTATGAGGGAGGGCTTTCGCCCCTGCTTTGCCAGGAGAAACCCAGGCAGGCGAGTAGGCGCAGATGTTTTGTTTATTTTATTTTGTTTTTCGCATTGTCTTGTCCCTTTGTTGACCTTGTGTTGTGGGGAAATTGAAGTGTTGTGTTTTAATGATTATAACATGATGAATTGTGAAGTATTATGATGAATTGTGACGCGTGTGTTTGATGTTATGCTATGATGTTTTGATGAATTCTCATGAATGATGATGCAACTTTGATGATTCTATGATGGTGATTATTATAACATTTTACATCATGCATTCATAGCATAATTTAGGACTTCGGTCCAGTGACGATGTTAGGACTTCGGTCCAGTGGTGACTTCAATCCCATTGTGTGGATTGAAGTGTTTTTGACGTGCTCCGATTCCAAGGGGGAATCAATCATATGGTGGGGATCTTTGGAGGGTGATGGCCCAGTATCCATCAAATGAATTGGTACCACATGCATTAGTCTATGTTGTTGTATTTCATACTATGTGGCATGACATATTTGTGAATAAACGGTGTTATTGATGACGTGACTTAAGTGATGTATGACGATGATGACTTAATGATGATTATTTTGTTTAACGATACTATGACGATGTAAATGAACTG
Organism: Lathyrus tuberosus; assembly: GCA_022829125.1. Classification (NCBI taxonomy): domain Eukaryota; kingdom Viridiplantae; phylum Streptophyta; class Magnoliopsida; order Fabales; family Fabaceae; genus Lathyrus; species Lathyrus tuberosus. The sequence goes on from JALAZF010000194.1 coordinate 6,549,661, forward strand.
TTGATACTGATGTACTTGTATATCTTTTTCTTTATATCTCGTATAATGATTCGTGATTACTCACCCTGCCTGTTTGAATGTTGCCTTATCGTGTGTAATGTGTAGGTGATCAGGATTAGCTTTCTTGGTGCGTGAAGATTTAGCACTTGTAGTTATTTAGTTTTATTTCAGTTGAATTTAGAAGGTGTCTTGCTCTTATATGTAACATCGGGGTCGGGAACGTTTGAGTGGAACGATATGTTCTTTATTATTATTATTATTATTATGAAGTCTTCTTTGAAGTAATTTAAATAAATATGTTTAATGACAAAGATTTCCGCTGCGATGGTTGAAAAATGCTCATTGAGTGCATTGATGAAATAATTGTTATAAATGATTTGAAACCCGTGTTACGGGGCAGGATGTTATATAGATGTTTTATGACGAAATGTGGCACCCTTATGTTGACTTACTTTGATTTATCTATCTTTGATTAGTTATTTTATTCGTGAGTATTTTTTGGGGTAGAAGGGTGTTACAGAGATCACCAATTCTAAGTTAGGAGATCACTAAATATTGCTTCAAATCTTTGTCGGATACTTCTCTTTATGTTGACACGTGCTTGAGTGACTTTAAGATGAGACTTTAGATTTATTATTTGTTTTTCATCATCGGATCGTCATGTTTATCAAACCCTAAAGATAGGTTTGCATCTTTATTCGTTTAATCATTCATGCTTGACTTATTGTAATACTTTAGTTGTCATCATCAAAAGTTAATGTCCTTGTTAATTAAAAGCGTATCACCTGCAAAACAAGGTTCCACATTATCCCCCTTTTTGATGATGATAACACATCTTTCAGGGGAGGTGGTAAAAGAAATAATATAGATATATTTAGCTCCCCCTAGGTTAAATAGAGAATATACCAGACTCCCCCTGATACTTATCCCCCTTTGTAAAAAAAAAAGCGGGTAAAGATGCATTGCTAAAAGTAAATATGCAAACAAGGGTAATTTAGGGAAAGGAAACAAACACTCATATAATTACTAAGGAATTTAAATTACAATAATGGGAATTGCAGAAAGAAAAATTATGAAATTTAAAGATACAATAAGGAAATTGCTAAATTGATTTTTTTTTAAAATAAACATCTACTAAATCTAAGCGAGATTATTCTGCATCAAGATCATTATACTGAAATAGTTGATGTGGTAGTTTGGTTTGGTCAGGAATGAAATGGTGTACTATGAAGTCTATTTTGTCATTGAGTACATCTATTTTTTCATTCAAGATTTTTAGAAGGTCTTTGGTTATAAGTATAATATGGGAGTTTTCTGAGCTCTCGATCTCTATGGGTATTTCCTGACTTTTGACTTTTCTCTTCTTTGATGGTAACTTTTCATTAATCTTTCCGTCTTTTAGTTTGAAATGCATTGATGATAGGACATAGCTTCCTATTAGGGTTGTTTTTTCTTTGAACTCTTCATCTTTAAAGTTGTATCATGTTTCTTTCAGTATTTTTGTGACTAGATTTCCATATGGAAGGCATGTCCCTTTTGTTTTACTTTCTAACATCTAGTCAATTATTTGTTGTTCCTAGTTTACCTTGGCTTTGTTTTCTATCAACCATATTGTTTCTACATCTATTTGGGTTAAGAGACCGAAGTTACCTTGTCTGGGAAAAATAATGTGATTCATTAAATAATGAGTCATCTGACTTTCAGGGTGGATGTATCCAGTAGTGAATGGGTAAGGTATTTATGATGATGGTTTTTTTTTAAAGGTGTTGATTTATAAACATCAACAACCTTGTTTGCAATTTTTGAAAGAAAATGCAAATAAATGCTGCTGCCAAGAGTTGAACCCTGGACAGACAGCTTGCAACCCCTTAACACAACTAGCAAGTGCCAATTGTGCTACCCCACCCACCCATGATGATGGTTGTTTAATAAGGGAATATGCAACAATGATGTAGTTGTATATGATGGCTTTGTCTCCAAGCTTAATGATTCCATCTTCAGGAGGAAGGTTTAGCAAAATTCCAATTTTTTTTCCTGAGAGATTTATCCTATGCTTTCTTACTTCACTTTGAAGTATTCCATCAGTGAGATAAAGGTTTGAAAATAACATCTTTGCAAGGGAGGTATAAATCCTTTTTTAAGGCATACAGAGAAAGGTGGAAAGTTTGAGTTCTTCAAAATTCTTGAAGAATTTGCATTCTTTGAAATCTTCTAGGGCTAGGGTATAAACTCTCATAATGGTTCGGTTGGCAAAGTGTTGAAAGAATATAATTTCTTCTTGTTTGGTTGTGAAATCATCTATGAGATGGCTGGAGGTGGAACTTAATCTTATGGGATTCATGATAAGAATAATCTCACTTAGTATGTTGAATAGATAGTGTGTGGCGCAAAAAGAGTGAGAATAAGATACCTTTTTATAGTGTGCTTTTTCGAGGGTTTGACTGTGTAGACTAAGCAAGCTTTAAATGCATGTTATGCTGCTCAAAAATAAAATTCAAATTCTCCTTTTTTGAGTCTCCTAATCGATTAGATTATTGCTCTAGTCGATTAGATTTTCCAATATCTCAGGGTTTTATGAGATTTTCATAAATGCTGAGATTTGGTTTTCTTGAGGCACACATTAAGCTTGGATCTGGTCTAAAATTAGTTGTTTTGAGCTTTTCTAGTTGATTGTGCTAATTGATTAGGCTTGCGTGTTTTTTCCTTCTTGTTGTAACTTGGACCTTGTGTTTATTTTTCTTGTTTTAGTACTACCTATTGTCATTGTTTGTACCCCTTATCTATAGAAACACTCAAGAGAACTCATTTTTATGGGTTAGAAGTATTAAAATTTAATGAGTAAAACATAAGAAATTTTATTTTAAGGTTTTAATCATATTTTCCTAATTATTTTTATCTTAAAATAATTTTACCTCTTTTATCAAGAAATATTGATAAAAATTCCCAAGAGAAAAAACACCAAATGGTGTATCCTCCTCTAAACATCGTTGGGTGTGAGAGTTGGTAAAGCCACAGAACAAATAAGTTTATTACATACATATTTATTCAAACTGTTCATTACATATCATATACTTTGAGATTTCTCTCAAAGTAAATGCTTTGATCACAAATGTTGGCATTTGCCATCATAGTCCGTCTTCGGGACTAGAGACTTTATTAAATGAATACTTTTAAGAGTATATTATTGCCTTACACTACTTTCAATAATAATTGTCAATAACTCCAAGCAGTAAAGCCTACTTGCAAAACACTAAGGTTTCACCTTTGGTGCCCACTAGGGGTGTTCGCGGTGCGGTTTGGACGGTTTTTACCATAAAAGTCATCCGAACCGCAAGAGAAAAAAACTTGCGGTTTGGTTTGGTTCGGTTGACTTTTAAAAATAAAACCAAACCAAACAAAAGCGGTTTGGGTTGGTTCGATTTTTTACAATATATATTTTTTTATAGTAAACAATAAATAAATACCAAGTCATTCATAAATTTAACATTACTAAATAATAATTCGTTCATACAACACCACCAAATGTTACACAATACTGCTTCAAGATATTTGGTGGAATTTTTCCTCTTATACATCTCATTATAAAACCATTCATTTAACAAACACTAAATAAGAAGTCTTTCATACAACATCAAATATGACAATACTGCTTCAAAGTAATTATATTCAATCAAATTAATAGACAAATTAAATCAAAGATTCATGTTTGTTCACAATATTGCTTCTTGTTTCTTCATAATAACATAATAATGCATGCTTCTTTTTTCCTCTAGCTTCCTTTTCTGTTTATTCAAAAAAAAAAAATAGAAAATTTAGTAGTAGTATATGCTTCATTTTTATAGCAGTAAAATGCATAATTTAGTAGTAGTATATGCTTCAGAAAAAAATGCAGAATTTAGTAGTAGTAGTAAATGCATAATTTTCTCTCTAGCTTCATGTTTCTTCATAAAAATAATTAAGATTAATATGATTCAGAATTGTAGTAAAATAAAAATGATTCAGCAAAATTTAAAATTATTAGTAAATGCATAATTTTTATTGTAGCAGAATACAAATTTACAAAATTGATAGTAAACTAGCAAAAGACCCGTGCGTTCGCACAGATCACGCTATGTTTAATTTTTTGTGAAGTTGTTAGTTTATTTGTTTTCTATATGGAATGGGTAATTTCGAAGCAAAAGGTATACATTTCTATTTTTCTATTATGAAAATTTTAATATTACTTAGATTACATGATTAGAGAAACATAAACATTAACCTCAGCATCATGTAGCACAATATTATATAAATTAGACAAAAAATGTTTAATTTAATAGAAATAAAGTATTTTATTTGATAAATAAAATATATAATTATTAAATGAGTGAATTTATTTCAATTTTAACCAATTTATAGAATTGTAATGGGATAATTGATAAAAAAATTCTAGTAAAATGTATTTATATACAATTATAAATTTGAAATAATTTATTTAGTTATAAAATAAATTATGAAAAATTATCAAATAAACTCAATGGTATTAAATAACCATAGGAACTCGTAAGATGCAGAAAAAAAAATATGTATTGTGCTGACAGTGACTCATGAGATAAAATATTTTTATTATTCTAAATTTTAATATTAATATATAATACTCAATTTTTTTTATTAAATATTTTATTATCATATTTATGTATAAATTCTTCCGTACCTATTATCCATCAACCATCTAAGAATTTACAAATAGAACAATGTTAAAATATCAATACAAAAAGACTGATAGGTACCTAAAAAATTAGGTTATTTTAATCAAATTTTAATGATAACGTTAATAATAGTTAATACAAAATTTTTAATAGGATAAATAAATGTGCAAAATTTTCTGATTTTAAAGATTATTATATTAAATAAAAGAGAAATAGTAGTTATAAATATTTATTATTAACCTTGATTGTTTTTTATTCACAATATTGATATTAATAATGTATCATTTTTATTGTCATATTTTTAACTCACAATATCAATATTAATAGCCTATTGTTATTATTATTATCCCTTTACTCAATTACCATATATATAAAAAAAAGTTGAATATAACTAATATTTTTTTTATAAAAATAAAGATTCATGTAAATAGAAAAAAATCAGATCCATTGGAGTACTTTTAACCAAGGTCTTTGATTTTCTATTGAAAATTTAAACAATTATTTTTGTTCATTATTTTTCACATATCATAGGACACGGGAGATGCAGAAAAAAATTATAAATTTGAAATAATTTAGACATAATTTATTTAGTTACAATTATTTAGATATAAATTTGAAATAATTTAGATATACTAGTAATTCATAGGACCCAATATTTAAATACAATTATAAATTTGAAATAATTTATTTAGTTATAAAATAAATTATGAACAATTATCAAATAAACTAAATTGTATTAAATAATCATAGGAACCGTGAGATGCAGAAAAAATAATTATTGTGCTAATAATGACCCGTAAGATAAAATATATTTATTATTCTAAATTTTAATATTAATATATAATACTCAACCTTCTAAGAGTTTATAAATAGAGTAATGTTAAAGATATTAGTAAAAAAATATTGAATATAAATAATATAAATAATATTTTTTTATAAAAATAAACATTCATGTAAATAGAAAAAAGTCAAATCCATTGGAGTACTTTTAACAAAGGTTTATGACTTTCTATTAAAAATTTAAATAATTATTTCTGTGCATTATTTTTTACATATCACATAGATAAAATTGTGATAATTACTCAATAATAATTATATAAATTTAAATGTATTAAATAAGAGATTAATTGGAATACACTGTCAGTGTAAAACTACTTTACACTGACATCCAATTAGAATGAATTATTTTAACACATGAGAAGAGAAAAACATGGAAAGAGTAGTTATTAAAATAGTTTAATTATAATTTATTTACTTTTATTTTTAATTTCTTAAGTATGTGTCAAAATGATTCATTCTAATTGGATGTCAGTGTAAAGTAGTTTTACACTGACAGTGTATTCCAATTAATCTCATTAAATAAAGAGATTAATTGGAATACACTGTCAGTGTAAAATTACTTTACACTATCATCCAATTAGAATGAATTATTTTGACACATGAGAAGAGAAAAACATGGAAGAAGTAGTTATTAAAATAGTTTAATTATAATTTGTTTATTTTTATTTTTAATTTCATAATTATGTGTTAAAATGATTCATTCTAATTGGATGTCAGTGTAAAGTAGTTTTACACTGACAGTGTATTTCAATTAATCTCTTAAATAAAATAGTATTGTGTTGATAATGACCGGTAAGATTGAGTATTTTATAATAACACTAAAATTAAAATAATATAGAATTTAATATTACATTTTAATGATAATGTTAATAATAGTTAATACAATTTTTGTATATGATAAATAAATATGCAGAATTTTCCGATTTTAAAAATTCTTAAATTAAATAATAAGAAATAATAGTTATAGCAATTTATTATTAACATTTATTGTTTTTTACTCACAATATTGATATTAATAATGTATCATTATTATTGTCACATTTTAAACTCACAATATAAATATTAATAACATATCGTTATTATTATCCCTTTACTCAATTACCATACCAATAAAAAAGTTGAATATAAATAATACTTTTTATAAAATAAATATTCATGTAAAAAGAAAAAAATTCAAATCCATTGGAGTACTTTTAACGAAGGTTTATGACTTTCTATTAAAAATTTAAACAATTATTTTCTTTCACTATTTTTCACATATCACACAGATAAAATCGTAATAATTACTCAATAATAATCATATAAATTTAAATGTATTAAATAAAATAGTATTGTGTTGATAATGACTAGGGATGGCAATTGTATCCATCTCTAGTGGGTATCTGTAAAATTTACTCATAACAGATAGGATAAAAACCTGTAAAATGGATATGGGTACGAGCACGTGCAATTACCCACTAAAATAAGTAGATATGAGTGCGGGTACGGGTATCTTAGTATCCAGCCTGCCCCATACCCGCACGATATATATTTATATATTTTCATTTTCATTATAATGTACATATGTTAATCTAAAAAATTTATTAAATAAATCCCTATTAAATTTCAACGCATTTTAATATAAATGTTCGTTTATTTCTTAACTCAATAATAACATCCTCAATTTTTTTAAATGTTAGTTATAAAATTAAAATGACATGATAAATTATAATTAATCGATTATTTTTATTAGAAATGCGGATAAACGGATATGAGTATGGGTACTTAGGTACCCATAGAATACGGGTACGAGCTCAAACATTAGTGTCCATGCGGGTATGAGCTCGGGTACGAAGATTTTTTTAAACTGCGGGTTTGGGACGTGTACTATAATATCCTGTCAAAACCCTTCCCATTGTCATCCCTAATAATAACCCGTTAGATTAAGTATTTTATAATAATGCTAAAATTAAAACAATATAGAATTTAATATTATATATTAATAATAATATAGTTAATTAATTTCTCAATTCCCAATGTTTAAAGTAATGAAAGAAGTGTAATGGACTGACAATATTTATTACTACCTCTGTCCCACAATAAGTGACCCAATTGACTTTTCACACAAATTAAGAAAAAGAGAATAAATGAAGGAGAGAGAATGATATTTTTACTAAAGTATCCTTGTAATGTATTGGGAATGATGAAAGTAATATTAATTAGAGGGTAGAATAGGAAAAGTTGCATTGGAAACTGAAATGGGTCATATATTTTGGGACACCATTTTATTCCAAATGGGTCACTCATTGTGGAACGGAGGGAGTAGTAAGAATGAAATGATTAGCAATGTAAAATGACAATTAAGGCGACCATATATTTGATGGTCAAGAAAATGTAATAGAATTATTTTATTAACCATATATTTGATGGTCAAGAAAATGTAATAGAATTATTTTATTAAAAAAAAAGTTTGTCTTACCAACATAACTTAAACCCCATTTGCACTTTTATTCGAGTGGACTGATTAATTTATTCATGTTTTTCATAAATATTTAATTTATAATAAAATATATTTAGAAAATTATGTAATGCAAATGAATAGTATACATTTAAAATAAAAATGATTTAATGTTGGATTAAATAAATTATTCATGCAATGCAAATGAATGGCATAAATTAAAATAATTTTTTTTATTTAATTTTACACTATTGTCGGCTTAAAATTCTATGTTACAAAATTAAAATAATCAAAAAATAAATTAAATAATAGAAAAATCAAGTAATTAACCTATGTTTTGGTTATAGTAAATTTAGACATGTCAATCAATTGAAATAATAGTAAAGGTAATTAACTATTATTCTTATCATTACAATTTTAACTAAAAAAATATAATTCATAATTATAAATAAAAAAAGCAATAACAAACGAAGAAATGTAGTTCTTATGTATCAATATCAACAATTGTTTTGAGCTCGCACCCCCTATAATCAACAATATACTTTTTTTTCGTTCATAAATTTTTTTAGTAACAGTAAAAAATTTCTAGTATATAAAAATATTTTTATTAGCGGTAAAATTTTCCTGTTTATAAAAATATTAGTATCAATAATACATTTTTTTTCTGTTTATAAAAATATTTATATCAACAAAACACTTTTTTCCATTTATAAAAATAACAATGTTTATTAAAAACTTTGGATTAATAATACATTGTTTTGTTATATAAATAATTTTGTTTTAGCTCCCGTTTATAAAAATATTTGTATAAAAAATATAATTTTTTTCTGTATATAAAATGAGATCATTTAGTTGAAAAAAATAGAGTTACTTAATAAGTAACAAAATCTGATTTAAAAAATTATGTGTGCAGGTTACAAAACCCATAAAAAATTGTTGTGCATACTATAAAACCCATTCTGAAAAATATTATGAATAGTAAAATAGAAACTAATAATGAATACTAATAAATTTTTGAAGAGTGAATAATTTAATTGTTTTTTATTACATACAATTAGAGTATATAATATTTAAAAATTAAACCTAATAATAAATACTAAATAATGGTTACAAATTTGATTCAAGAGTATAATTTTAAAACTTTCAATTTTTTTTTTTAAATTCAATAAAAAAAATTAATTGACACCAAATAACTTTGATTATCATAAATGTCTTTTATTCTATTTTTTTAAAATGCAAATCACCAATTATTATTGAATAAAGTAGTAAAAGTGATTAAAGTGGTTGTTTTATAAAGTATGAGTATTCATTGTGGGTTGTATTATCATATTTATTCAACCATCGATAAATAAGTTCATTTGATTATCCCTTTTTAGCTCAACAACTTTGTAATAACAAAATATTATATTTTTAATTAAATAAATTTTAATATTATTTTAATAAAAAAGAAAAGATTTAATATTAATTTAAAAAAAAATAGTAAAACTTATACATCTAGAAATAAAGGTGTTGACATCTTATAATTGATTAATAAAAAAAGAGTTTAAATGTAGTGCACTGTCAGTGTAAAGAAATATTACACAGACATCCAATCAGATTATTTTAAAGTACTAAATCATAACAGTATTTTAAAAATAAAAGCGTGATGTGACAGGATACATGTCTGTCATTAGTTGACAGTGTAAAAATATTTTATACTATCAGTGTATATTCTTTTTTCTCATAAAAAAATATTTACCCACAATACAATTTATATTAAAAATATCGAGGAATTTTATTTTCAATAATAATCACTACTAGAAAATTCGCTTTTAGTGACCGAATTAATGACTGAAAAATTTTGGCCACTCTAGTGACCGAATTAGCCACCAAAATAAATATTTTGTTAGTAAAATTTTAAAAGTCACTAAATCGGTCACTAAATAAATTTAGCCACCGAATTAGCGACCATAATTTTCAATCTCAAATAATCATTTTTATATAAATTAATTCATAAAAAATTCCAGTGACCGAAATTTCGGTCACTAATTTTTTTTTTGTTTTTTTTTTCATTATTAAGTTGTTTCCCTCCCAATTTTCTCATTTTATTTATTTATTTATTTTTTAAGTCAAAATTTTACATTTTTATTTTTTTTAAAAATACAATATATATTTATATAAATAATTAACTCATTTAAATTTATTAATTTAGATAAAATATAATTTTAATGAAAATTAGTGTAAAAATATTTTTAAATTATAATTGAATGGTCTATTTCATTAATAATATATACATTTCAAATGAAAATTATACAACAAAAACCAAATGGCTCAGTGGACATCCGAAAGGCTCACAAAGAAAAGTACATTGGTTTGATTCTTACTAGAGACAAAACTTTTGTTTTATTTTAAGTTTTTTAAACAAATGAAAATGGTCACTAAAATCAGTCACTAATTTCAATCGCTAAAATTGGTCATTAATTTCGGTCACTAAATTTGTCTCTAAAAATTAGCGACTAGCACTTTTCCAACCGAAATTTGGTAGTCGCGTTATTGGTCACTAAACGTTATAGTGACCGATTTTTTTTATTTTTCAGTCTCTAATTCGGTCACCAAACACAAATTTTTTAATAGTGAATAAAATTGCATCATCATTTATTTACAACTATATATGCACTTAATAAAATTGGATCATCAGAATAGTAATTAATGAATTGTAAATATATAAAGAATATTTATATTCCAAAAGAAAAACAAAATTGTGAGAAAAAAATAAAATATAATAGAATGTCAACAATAATTTAATCTGATTCATACTTAAAAAGAACCTCTGAATGATATATCTACATTTGATGCAATAAGAACCATACTTTTCAACTCCATCTTTTCTAAATTATAAATCACTTTGCCAAAAAAAAAAATTGTCCCAGATTATAAGTCATTTTGGCAAAAGAAATTGTCCCAGATTATAAGTCACTTTTAACACTTTTCCCAATATACCCTCAAATATTTATTACTATTTATTCATTCAACTTTTTTAATTTCTTTCACATGTGTAATTATTGTTGGTGAGATTTCCAAAATATATATTTGAGGAATAAAAATGATTAAATTCATTTGATGTAATTTATAGATTACAATTGATTGTAATGGTGTAATGGTTTAGACTTTGTATGAGTCCAGATCCACTCCAATTCCTGGTTACTTCAGTTTCCAGTTCATGCAACTGATGTCTGACACGTGGCATTAAAAAAATTGACGCTTCTGATTTAAAAGGTTGAGTATGCATATTTTTTATTTTCTGAAGCCACAATTCATCTCACTTCTAAATGTTTGGTGAAAAATTTATCCTCTCTTTTAACATTGCTTCCTCGCCGTCATTGTTGTTACTTTCCGGTGCTGACATCATCTCTGAATTAATCACTGTATCTTTCTCTCCGCCACCGTATCTTTCTCAGTCGCCGCCACCGTATATGTCTCATCTCACCGCCATCTACTGTACTTTAATCAGTGACGCCGCCATCCTACTGTACTTTAATCAGTGACGCCGCCACCGTATCTTTCTCACTCGCCGCCACCTTATCATATTTGAAGTTTGAATTGAAGATTATTGCTGAGGATTAGAGATGATTTGATTGTAATTACTCTTAAGATGTAATTTTAGTATTAAATTATAGGATTGTTGGAATCAATTTTAGAGATGAGATTGAAGATTGATGTAATTTTAGAATTGTTGTAATTTTAGGGTTTCATTCAATTTTAGGAATTTATAACTTCTGAACCATTGAAAATTATTTGGTTGTAATCAAATTGCAGATTAATACAAAACAAAAAATTAGTGGTTGTTGATTCAGTAAATTCTATATTTATGCTGGCTCTGTTTATATTTTCTGTCACTGCTGTAAACTAATGTAAAGCCCATATATAATATAATACATCAAAGCATTAATATCATACATGAATATACTTTTGGTACTGAAATATCATAAGTCCCTAGTTTACACATTATACATATAGATGCCCAAAATACTTAATACAAAAAAACTATGGCATTATATATATAAGATGTTCCAACACTAAGAACTAGATCAAGCAATGATCTCAAAAACTTCACAACGGAAGCAAAGCCATAAGATAAGTAAGGATAATCACACAGCCTTATCCTTACCCTTCGCGGAACCTGCAGTACCTGTGATGTAAACAACAACAGTGGGGTGAGATACATCAAATCTCAGTGAGTTCCCTATCTTAAAGTCCTCTCGGCTTTACAAGGTTCTAATAAGCCTAACTCAAGTCAAAGAGAAGGGAAGTGACTTTGAGTACTCACACACAATATATATATATATATATACAAGTTCGCGAGTCTCGTCGACTCACTATCCCTTTTCCCGTCCACTTCTACGTCTAGAAGACGACCCGAGTCATGGATCCTTGTAATTACTTGGCATACAAATGGATTCGGAATTAAGGGACGCATTATCACCTTAATTCGTCACTTCTCATGGCCTCTGATGCCATCACAAGTCTCTACCCGTAGGTTCCATCGTACTATAACATGGGGAATCAAACCTGCCAAGTAGTAATGGCTGCATTTAGAGGAGCTCGAGACTCATAAATGCCTCTCAAGGGCTATGGTTACGATTACGTGATCATATACACAGATGGGATTGTATTCGACAATCACCCGGCCATATTAGCCTTAAGACCTCTCTTGTCTTATCAATTCATGGCATAAACATATATTTTCCTTTACAATCATAAAGAGTATTTAAATAGCTTCCCAACGATACCAAGAATGTTCAAAACAGATAATCAGAACACAAGTTATGGATTTAGAAAGAAATGGCATCACGAAAAAACACAATTCTGCACTCTCACTGGCCATACGCGTATTGCCCTAAGCCATACGCGTATTGCCTTGCTCACTCGCCCATCCATACGCGTATTGCCCAAAGCGATACGCGTATGGGCAGAGACCAATTTCCCTTCAAAAACTTCACCAAAACTCCAATACGCGTATTGTCTTACCTCATACGCGTATTGCCAAAAACCTTACGCGTACCCTTACGCAAATGAGCAGATGGCCGAGAAAATGGAACTCCATACACGTATTGCCCACAATTCTTCATTGCCATACGCGTATTGCCTTAACCAATACGCGTATTACCTTGAGTGATACGCGTATGGGCAGTGGGAAACCAGAATTCTTTTCCTGCATAATTTTCTGCGAAATTGTTCCATTTTCCCCTCCAAATTTCTTCTAATCACCAGAAAATACCAATTAGACACCCAATAACACATATCTAACATGTACCAACAATAAGGAACACTAAAACATAATCTCAGACACAAATTGGATCAAATTCCATCATTTTTACACATTATGGTTTTTACTCTATATTCAAATTTTCAATTCAATCTCAACCAAAACATGTTATAAATTCAACAACAAGTATACTACACAGTTATTATCGAATTTCAGCAGTTATGTTCATGATTTTATTTCAAAATTTCTCATTTCTCAAGATATACAACTAACTCTAAAACTCATAAAAACTCTACACTAAAGTGTCTATCTAGAACCCACCTGGATTACGAGATGAGGATGATGAAGCTGAGATGAAAAAGATGGATATGGGTTGATGATTCAAGCTCTTGAGAAATTTCTCTTCTTTTCCTTCCTTTTTTCCTTCTCTTTCCTTTCTTTCTCCAATGTTACTAATTTCTTTCCAAATGAGGGAAAAGGAAAAGATAAAGAAAAACATTAATTTAGTAATACTACTAATTGTCCAAATTATCTCAAATGCACCAATTAATAAAAACTCCAAGTTAAATAATATTAATCTAATAAGTTCCGAGTTCTTCAGTTTACTCCAATTATTTTTATCCAATAATTACTCTGAGTACACCGGAACCCAGTTGATCATAATAATATTATCCAAAGCGTTCACAAAATTATGGGGGTATTACATCCTCTCCCCCTTAAATAGACATTTGTCCTCGAATTAAAAAGATTACCTGAACAAATGAGGATAGACCTCCCGCATCTCCGATTCTAATTCCCAAGTTGCATCGCCCGGATGCGTCTCATCCCACTGGACCTTAACAAGAGGAATCTCTTTATTCCTTAACACCTTAGTTTCTCTTCCTGTGATACGACTCGGTTGAGGCTCAAACGTTAAATCTGCTTCTATCTCAATTGTATCTGGTAAAATTGGTTGAAGAGGATCTGGGACAAATTTTCGAAGCTGAGACACATGAAATACGTCGTGCATCTCCGATAGAGAAGGCTGTAAGGCCAATCTGTAAGCTACTTCACCAGTTCTTTCCAAAATCTGATACGGTCCCATGTATCTCAGACTTAATTTCTGCGACCGAAACGGTCCTTTCAACCGCAATCTCCGAGTAACTTTCAAAAACACGTGATCACCTTCTTCAAATTCTAAAGGTCTTCTACGGTTATCTGCATAACTCTTCTGACGATCTTGTGCTTGTTTGACCTTATCACGGATCATCCTAATCTTCTCCGTAGTTTCGTGAATAATCTCGAGTCCCAACATCCTATCTTCACCAACTTCTGCCCAACACAAAGGTATCCTACACTTCCTTCCATATAATGCCTCATAAGGTGCCATACCAATACTTGCATGATAACTGTTATTATAAGAGAACTCGATCAACGGCAAAAGTTCTATCCAATTTCCTCAACTTTCAAGTACGCAAGCTCTCAACATATCCTCCATGGTTTGTATTGTCCGTTCTGTCTGACCATCCATTTGCGGATGATTCGACGTACTCAAACACAACTTCGTTCCCATAGCTTGTTGAAAAGCTCTCCAAAATCTGGAAGTAAACTTTGGATCTCTATCCGAAATGATACTAGTGGGAATACCATGCAATCTCACTATCTCTGAAATGAACAACTTCGCGAGATGACTCGCCTTGTAGGTAGTCTTCACAGCTAAGAAATGCGCGGATTTTATCAACCAATCCACAATTACCCAAATCGAATCATAACCACCCTGAGTACGGGGTAGTCCAATGGCGAAGTCCATAGAAATACTATTCCATTTCCATACCGGAATTTCTAAAGGTTGCAACAAGCCACCCGGTCTTTGGTGTTCAATCTTTACTTGTTGGCACACCGCACATTCCGACACATACACCGCAATATCCTTTTTCATCCCGGACCATCAATAGTCCCTCTTTAGATCTTGATACATCTTTGAAGACCCCGGATGTATAGTAAAAGCACCCTTATGCGCTTCTTCCAAAATCCTCCTTTTTAACTCCGTGTTATCCGGAACACAAATCCTTTGGTTAAACAAAATAATTTCGCCAGTCGTTTGCCTAAAACCCGGTTGTACCAACACTTCTTGTAACTTCTCATCCAACCCTTGTCCTTGTTGGATTTCTTCCCTAAGAGTAGAATTCACATTCAAATTCGCCATGATCACACCATTAGGAGTCCAAACAAATTGAAGATTTAGATCTCGAAATCTTTCCAATAAAGTATACTCTAGCATCATCAACTCGGCATTATGCAACACCTTCCTACTCAATGCATCCGCCACTTTATTTGCTTTACCTGGATGGTATTTTAACTCCAAATCATAATCCTTCAAATACTCCATCCACCTCCTCTGACGCATGTTCAACTCTTTTTGATCAAATAAGTACTTTAAGCTCTTGCGGTCGCTAAACATCTCAAAACGTACACCATACAAATAGTGATGCCACACTTTCAACGTAAATACAACTGCTACCAATTTTAAGTCATGCGTTGGATAATTCTCTTCATGGACTTTCAACTGTCGAGAAGCATAAGCCACTACATGTCCATTTTGCATTAACACACCTCCTAATCCCATCATCGATGCATCACAATATACCTCATACGGCTTGCTAGGATCAGGAATAACCAAAACAGGAGCGGTCGTCAATCTCTCCTTCAAGTTCATAAAACTTTGCTCACAAGCCGAATCCCATTCATACGAATAATCCTTCCGAGTAAGTCTCATCTTCGGTAAAGCCAGTTGGGAAAAGCCTTTAATAAACCTTCTATAATAACCTGCTAACCCCAAGAAGCTTCTAACTTCAGAGACATTCTTCGGTCTTTCCCAATTAATCACTGCTTCAACTTTTGATGGATCAACCGCTACACCTCCCTGAGATATGACATGTCCAAGAAAACTAACCTCCGACATCCAAAACTCACACTTACTTAGCTTGGCAAAAATTTGTCTCTCTTGTAAGATAGATAAAACGATTTTTAGGTGTTCTCCGTGCTCTTGAGGATCACGAGAATAGATAAGAATGTCACCAATGAAAATCACCACAAATTGGTCCAGATAAGGTTGAAATATCCGATTCATATAATCCATAAAAACTGCTGGAGCATTTGTCATACCGAAAGGCATCACTAAGAATTCATAATGGCCGTAACGGGTTTTAAACGCAGTCTTTGGTACATCTGAACTCTTCACACGAATCTGATGATAACCCGACCGTAAATCAATCTTCGAGAACACACAGGCTCCTTTCAATTGATCTAACAGATCGTCTATCCTTGGTAATGGGTACTTGTTCTTAATGGTAACTTTATTCAACTTACGGTAATCAATGCACAGACGCATTCCACCATCTTTCTTCTTTACCAATAACACCGGAGCTCCCCATGGTGAAACGCTAGGTCTAACAAAATGCTTAGCCATCAAGTCCTCCAATTGGTCCTTTAATTCTCTTAATTCGAGCGGTGGCATCCGATAAGGAGAAACAAATATAGGAGTCGTTCCCGGTATCAGGTCAATAGAGAATTCGACTTCCCTCTCCGGAGGAAGAGAAGTGACATCCTCGGGAAAAACTTCCGGAAACTCACAAACTACCGGAATAATCAAAACTTGAAGGTTGCTACTCTCCTCCTTAGTAAGAACCAAAAGAACGGACTTCTCCTTTTCAAACAAGAAATTAATCATTTCAATCGTACCTTCCAAAATAGTAGTTAACACATCCTTCGGAGTAGCCTCTGTAGATGGAATAATGATTAATTTTTCTTCACACCCGATAAATACCGAATTAGCTGAAAGCCAATCCATTCCCAGAACCACATCCACTTTCTTAAGCGGTAAGCAAATAAGGTCAATCTGGAAAACTCTATCATTCACAGACAAAACACAATTTTCACACATCAACGGTGTCTCAACCAGTTCATCCATAGCGGTAGTAACCACCATAGGAGGAGACAAATGAACAACTTGTAACCCAAGTTGCTTCACACATCTCGTCGACACAAAAGAATGCGTTGCACCACAATCAAATAAAACAAAACAAGGATTTCCATTCACAAAACACGTTCCAGCAATCAAGGAATTGTCACCCTTTGTCTTCCTTGCATCCAAGGTATACACTCGCCCGGTATTTTTCTCTTGCATTTGGTTTCTACTTTGTGGACAATCCCTCGCTAAATAACCCCTTCTATGACACTGGTGACACTCCACTCCTTCGAAATGACATCTACCCCCATGCCTCTTTCCACAAACATGACACACCGGAGGTGCACTAGTCCTAGAATTCTGAACCTGCTTTCCCTTAAAAGTTTGTTGCCTTTGCCTAAATTGTTGATTCAATCTTCCACGGTCACTTTGATTCACCCTACTCAACTCTCCTTTGGCTTGCACCTTCCTTAAGCTATGCTCCGCCACATAACACTGTCATAACAATTCAGCATAGCTAGTGAATTCCCTCTGAGACACGCTATGTGAAATTTCAGCCCTCAAGCCAAACAGAAATTGATCTATCTTCCATCTCTCGTCAGGAGCATACACGGATTGTCTAGAGTAAGCCGCCAGAATTTCGAACTTTTTCGCATAAGAAGCCACTGTCAA
The DNA here is from genome assembly GCA_022829125.1 of Lathyrus tuberosus. Taxonomy (NCBI): domain Eukaryota; kingdom Viridiplantae; phylum Streptophyta; class Magnoliopsida; order Fabales; family Fabaceae; genus Lathyrus; species Lathyrus tuberosus. The sequence goes on from JALAZF010000194.1 coordinate 6,567,486, forward strand.
GTTACCCTGTCTCAACTGTTGAAACTCGAATTCCTTCTGAGACCTTAAGGAACTTGGAAAATACTTCTCCATAAAATTTATCTTAAACTGATCCCATACCTTCGGTACCTCCTGAATTGTCATTAAGGCCGAAGCACTCTCCCACCACCTCATAGCATGACCCTTTAACAGGTGAGAAGCGAATACCACCTTATTTTCATCACTGCACTGAACTATTAAGAAAATCCGCTCCATACTGGATATCCATTCATGAGCCTTTACTGGGTCTAACCCTCCCTGAAACTCCAAAGGATTCATACGAATGAAATCCCTAAAGGTTCCCCCTGCAACATCAGGAACAACCACTGGAGGATGTAGACCACCTGCCATCTGCTGAACTATTTGTTGCACAAACTGATTTTGTTGTTGCTGCATCTGTTGCATAAATTGGTATAAAGGGGCATTCCCCTCGTCACCTGGCGGATTAGTACCTGCTGGAGTGGTTCTCAGTCTACCACAGTTGTTTCTGCGCCTGTCAACCATGTTCCTGAATTTCATACAGATAGGATTAAGTTGATCAGACTCAATACCATAAATATAACACGCAATACCAAAGGCGACACGCTGCATATGAAACGAAAGGAAAAATACTTATTCTATTTCATGGCTAGGTCGAGGATACGACCTGCTCTGATACCAACTGTAAAGCCCATATATAATATAATACATCAAAGCATTAATATCATACATGAATATACTTTTGGTACTGAAATATCATAAGTCCCTAGTTTACACATTATACATATAGATGCCCAAAATACTTAATACAAAAAAACTATGGCATTATATATATATAAGATGTTCCAACACTAAGAACTAGATCAAGCAATGATCTCAAAAATTCCACAACAGAAGCAAAGCCATCAGATAAGTAAGGATAATCCAACAGCCTTATCCTTACCCTTCGCGGAACTTGCAGTACCTGTGATGTAAACAACAACAGTGGGGTGAGATACATCAAATCTCAGTGAGTTCCGTATCTTAAAGTCCTCTCGGCTTTACAAGGTTCTAATAAGCCTAACTCAAGTCAAAGGGAAGGGAAGTGACGTTGAGTACTCACACACAATATATATATATATATATATATATATATATATATATATATATATATATATATATATATATATATATATATATATATATACAAGTTCGCGAGTCTCGTTAACTCACTATATCACTAATCGATAACCTTACCAAGGCATCCCCTTTTACCGCCCGCTTCTACGTCTAGAAGAAGACCCGAGTCATGGATCCTTGTAATTACTTGGCATACGAATGGATTCGGAATTAAGGGACACATTATCACCTTAATTCGTCACTTCTCATGGCCTATGATGCCATCACAAGTCTCTACCCGTAGGTTCCATCGTACTATAACATGGGGAATCAAACCTGCCAAGTAGTAATACCTGCATTCAGAGGAGCTCGAGACTCATAAATGCCTCTCAAGGGCTATGGTTACGATTACGTGATCATATACACAGATGGGATTGTATTCGATAATCACCCAACCATATTAGCCTTAAGACCTCTCTTGTCTTATCAATTCATGGCATAAACATATATTTTCCTTTACAATCATAAAGAGTATTTAAATAGCTTCCCAACGATACCAAGAATGTTCAAAACGGATAATCGGAACACAAGTTATGGATTTAGAAAGAAATGGCATCGCGAAAAAACCCAATTTTGCACTCTCACTGGCCATACGCGTATTGCCCTAAGCCATACGCGTATTGCCTTGCTCACTCGCCCATCCATACGCGTATTTCCCAAAGCGATACGCGTATGGGCAGAGACCAATTTCCCTTCAAAAACTTCACTAAAACTCCAATACGCGTATTGTCGTACCTCATACGCGTATTGCCCAAAACCTTACGCGTACCCTTACGCAAATGAGCAGATGGCCGAGAAAATGGAACTCCATACGCGTATTTCCTATAATTCTTCATTGCCATATGCCTATTGCCTTAACCAATACGCGTATTGCCTTGAGTGATACGCGTATGGGCAGTGGGAAACCATAATTCTTTTCCTGCATAATTTTCTGCGAAATTGTTCCATTTTCCCCTCCAAATCTCTTCTAATCACCAGAAAATACCAATTGGACACCCAATAACACATATCTAACATGTACCAACAATAAGGAACACTAAAACATAATCTCCGACACAAATTGGATCAAATTCCATCATTTTTACACACTATGGTTTTTACTCTATATTCAAATTTTCAATCCAATCTCAACCAAAACATGTTATAAATTCAACAACAAGTATACTACATAGTTATTATCGAATTTCAGTAGTTATGTTCATGATTTTATTTCAAAATTTCTCATTTCTCACGATATACAACTAACTCTAAAACTCATAAAAACTCTACACTAAAGTGTCTATCTAGAACCCACCTGGATTACGAGATGAGGATGATGAAGCTGAGATGAAAAAGATGGAGATGGGTTGATGATTCAAGCTCTTGAGAAATTTATCTTCTTTTCCTTCCTTTTTCCTTCTCTTTCCTTTCTTTCTCCAATGTTACTAATTTCTTTCCAAATGAGGGAAAAGGAAAAGATAAAGAAAAACATTAATTTAGTAATACTACCAATTGTCCAAATTATCTCAAATGCACCAATTAATAAAACTCCAAGTTAAATAATATTAATCTAATCAGTTCCAAGTTCGTCAGTTTACTCCAATTATTTTTATCCAATAATTGCTCAGAGTACACCGGAACCCAGTTGATCATAATAATATTATCCAAAGCGTTCACAAAATTATGGGGTATTACAACTAATATCAGACTACATTTAGGTGATATGGTTCATTACTATTGCAAACTCCAAACACATAAAATACATAATAACTAATCTAGTCAATCTGGAAAAGAGGTGTCACAACACTCTTCAACTTATTCAAACAATCTTGTAACACTTCTGTCTCCTTATGTTGGGCTGCATCAAGTATATCTTTAGCCTTTGAAATTTCTAAATTGATCATGAACTCATCTTGTCTACTAAGCTTAGAACTTCTATCAATATCCTTAAAATCATTGTTTATCTTGTAAAACTAATCATCCAATGCATTCATTGTATTAACTCTCTTATGGTACTTTTCATCTTCAACCTTGTATTTCTCAGCTTCTTGAATTAATTTCATAATTTTCTCAGTTGATAATCTTCATGTGCCACCACACTTTTCGTACATTTTTTTCTTCTTCACATGAATGGTAGTGTTCTTAGGAATCACTACACTCATTAGATCTCCATAACATACTGAGCTGTAATTTTCCATTGTAGTTATAATTTTCCATTGTAGCTATAAAAGATATTGTTACAATCTTTAAATTTCTATTGTAGCCATAACATAATTTTTCATTATAACATAAAGTCTGTAACATAATTTCTATTGTAGCGTATAACATAATTTTCCATTATAACATAAAGCTTGTAATTTTCCATTGTAGCTAATTACAGGTGATAAAAATAATCAAAACAGAAGTAGCATATCAGGTAACAAAAATTCATTTTCTTCTATTATAGCCATAACATAGTGAGCTGTAATTTTCCATTGTAGCTATAATTTTCCTTTGTAGCTATAAAAGATATTGTTACAATCTGTAAATTTCTATAGTAGCCATAATATAATTTTCCATTATAACATAAAGCCTGTAACATAATTTCTATTGTAGCTTATAACATAATTTTCCATTATAACATAAAGCCTGTAATTTTCAATTGTAGCTAATTAAAGGTGATAAAAATAACCAAAACAGAAGTAGCATATCAGGTAACAAAAATTCATGCAACACATATTTTCATATAGCAGGAAAAATAACAGAGAACAAAACATGTTTAATAACTTCAATGACATGTTTAAAAGAAATTGTGAAGCTCCAATGTGTTGACTTGACTTGAAGCTTGAGGTTGAAATCCCGCCATGTCAATTTGATTTGAAATTTGATGTTGAAGTCTCGGCGTATCAACTTGACTTGAAGCTTGATGTTGAAATCCCGTTATATCAACTTGGCCGTCAACTTGACTCGAAGCTTGATATTGAAATCCTGTTGTATGAACTTGATAGGAAGTCTCGATGTGTCAACTAGATCGGGAAATCTCGCTTTGCCAACTTGACTTGATTGCTGCATAATAAAAAAAAAAAATAAATAATATGTTTATTAAATTTTAAAAATTGATGATAAATTTACCTGTGACGATTGCACTAAATTTTCTTGCAATTTTCTCTTTTTTTGTGAATATCTCTTTGTCTTTCTAGCCAATTTCTCAACCCAAGATTTATCACGTTTTTTGTTGTTACGTGAACAATCTCACTTCTTTATGCCTTTTGCCCCGCAGTCGGTATCCGCCTTGTTGTCAATTTCATTATTTCCAATTGAAATAGATACATGAACCATTCCATTTGATTCTATATCCACATACTTTTTGGCCAAGATGTCATCAACTATTTTGTTGGATTCTTCATAAACTTTGGACAAAAATGTGTAAGTTTCGTGAGATTCGGAAGCTCTATTGTTATAATTTATAACAACATACATACCTTCTTTCAAATCCTTTATGCAAGTGTCTTGATATTCCTCTTGGAATTCCTCAAAAAAATTTGGAGTGTAAATATTTCCCGCTTGCACGAGCATACGAGCCTTCTTCATTTTCAACCTAGGTAGTTTATGTCTTGACTCATATTCTGCTTCGGCCTCATTGTTCCGTTTACCATTGACAACCCTTTTAAAGTGTGTAAAAAATTGTACCAAATTTAAATCCGACTTCAAATGGTTTTTCAAATCAGCATTAAAGCTTTCACTTAATTGAGTAGATCTCATACCTGCAGTGAATGTTTTACGAACATAAGTCCATGCCCATTTTTCCTTTAATTGAAAAATCATATGCAGCCACGATCCTTCTGAAACATTATGCTCAATAAGTAAAGAATCCCATGTTTTTAAAAATTCCCCTTCTTCTTCGTGTAAGTCTATGCATGCCTCAAAATCCAAAGAGAATTATGGACTTTTTTGATATAGATGGTTCACATGCCTTAGAGCATTTTGTCTTATATGCCAAGTGCACAGTCCATGAAATGTTTCCTGCATAACTAAAGAAATAGCCTTAGCCATTGCAGCATCTTGATCTGTTAGAATTGTTTTAGGCTTCTTTCCATCCATTGCCTTAAGAAAGGTTTCAAATAACCACTGAAAAGAAGGGATTGTTTCATCATATAATAAAGTTGCCCCAAAAATGACAGTTTGCTTATGATTATTAAGTCCAACAAAAACTCCTAACGGCCGATAATCCTTATTTGTCTTGTACGTGGTGTCAAAAGTGATAACGTCACCAAAGTACCCATAATCATTTATCATTTGTGCATCCGCCCAGAATATATTTGTTATTTGCTCTTCAACATTCATTTGAAATTCATAGAAAAATGATCGATTTTCACTTTCTTGTTTGAAATACATCATCAGTGCACCCACTTCACCATACTTTAGTGATTTCATTCTTTTGGTTCGAAGATAATTCTTAAGGTCTCGTCTTGTAAAACCAACCGTCTCTATTCCACCAGCTTGGTTTGATATATATTCAAGTAAATCTTTTGGTCTTAATCCAGATTCATCTCCCAATACAATTTGTGATGCTTGTGCTTCAGATATGCGCCAGTGAGAGCGAATCATGTGAACATACTCTAGCGGCTGAAGAGGGTGGTTATGTTGTGCCACAAAGTCAACAACTTTATATTTCTCTATCTTCCGATCAAGTGAAATAACCATACGCGCTTGACATCCCGTTCTAGTTTATGCTCTAGTGTGTTCCCCTGTCGTCTGATATCTCTTGTCAACACCACGTACACCTTCTTTGAAGCATGTGAATCTTCTTGAAGTCAAAACTCCATCTTTTTTGCTTTTATTTGCATATTCTCGACGAATACCAAATCCAATTCTTTTGATGTACTCATTATAAAAATCATAAGCCGCCGCCTTAGATTCAAACTTCATTTCCAAGTGTGGTTCAATATTGACAACACTCTCTTGCCCGTGTTGCACATGTTGTTCATGGATATTACTCATCAAATTTTCTACACAGTCGACTATCGAAATTGATGACGAACTCATCTTCTCTAAATTAATAACAAATACATTATTAGTATTGAAAACTGACTTTTCATTGAAAAACTCATAAAAAAAACTAAAGTAACAATATATATATATATATATATATATATATATATATATATATATATATATATATATATATATATATATATATATAACCAATGTAACAGTAGAATTCAAATGAAGAATAAAATTAGTGTAACAATATATATAACAGTATCTTTCACACATGGTCAGTGGCCAAAGAGAAATGAAAATCATTCATGAAATTATTATTAGAATATTGTTTCACCAAATCATATTCAACAATTGTAAAATCACATACCAATGTATATTATCACAGTAAGTAACAACTAGTAGCCATACTCAAGAAAAAGCAGATGCCACTTTCATAACAGGTTAGTGAAACTGAAATCAAAACACATAATGCTCTACTTTTCTAACCAACCCTTTCCCGTAAATATTATGGGCCATGCTTTTAGGTTTAAATACAAAAACATGTATTCATGAAGGTAATGTAACAATATGTATAAATGTATTCTTTGTTGACACAAAATATAATGTAACAATATGTATAAAATTAATCTAACAGTAAAGTTCAAATGGATTTTTTTTACTTATTCATATTCAAGAACAACGTATCCGATTAATAACAAAAGTTTTAATTTTGAAAACAATAATACCTCAACAAAAACAGTAGCGGAGAAATAGAGTAGGTTTGTGATGGCAAAATTATATGTGACAGCAGTAATGATACGGCGGCAAGCGACAAAATAAATGACAGCAGCAGTGATACGACGGTGAGCGACGATTGCCGAACAACATTGAGCAGCAGCGGATGGACGAGAGTGATCGACACTTGACTGTAGGAGATAGTAACAATTGTGAGCAAGAATTGTGAAGAAAGAGGGAAAGATGTGTATTGTAGAAGACAAAATGTTATATTTCAGAAGATAGAAATATGAAGTTACAACGTGTTTTTTTTAGTATCAATTAAGTTCTTATTTTTAATTTTTGATCTGAACCATTAATTTTTTTTACACATGTCATACATCTATACAATCAAAAGGATAAAATGGAGAATAACAAAATGGAGTGGATCTTAATTCACTTTGTATAAATGATTAAAAATGTCATAAGTTTGATACTTGGTTTGGTTGCATTTTGGAATTTATATGTTATTTTAAAATATAAATGACAAAAATAATGTGAAAAGATGGACCCGCTTAGACTTAAACCGCGGACGCATTGATTGGTAGATAAACACGTCTGCCACTAAAGCAACACTACCATTCATGAATTAATGTGCAATTATTGATATATACCTGTTCAGAAATGACACAAATGAAAACCATTTAGAAACATTGTTTCTCTTCACCAATTGGTACAAGTTTTCTATACATAGAGAGACTTGTTGGACATAAAAGGACACACCATAGTACATGTTTTCAAGGGAGAGAAAAAAATATATTTAAGTCATTCTTTTATTGTTTTAGTGCACGAGAATAAGTGAAAGAACTTTATTTTGTAAAATATCGTTGATCGATATGCTTAATGTGAATGTGCAATTCATGTTAAGGTTTCCAAAGTATCCTCAAGGGGATTTGCCGGTTAACCCTTTTGCATCCAATTTGCATAATTGGTGGGGGCGAATCGAACCTAAAGCTGAGTGTAAACACATACTTTGGAATTATTTTGTGCAATTTTCATCGTACCGTCTTTGTCATCTTCTTCTGGTTCATATTTTGCAACAGACCTCCAACACAAGATCTAACAATCTTTAGGTTTGATTTTCGATTTTGATCCATACTTTATTTATGATTAATATTAAAGTATGCAATTTTAAAGAAGATGATAACAACTTTCAATAATGATGAAAGGTACGCATTCAGTTTATATAATTTTTAAAATTATGGAATTTTGATCTATGGATCTTTTTGTTTGTGGTTAATTTGTGACTACAACTTTCATGGAGAAATGAACACTCATGCTTTCTTATTCGTCAAAATGATGAAAGGTACATAATTATATTAAATAAATATGTTATTTATATAATGTTTTAAATCTATGTAAAATATGTTGAAAATAATATTCATTTATGTTAAGTTTAACATGTGGAATACATTTATATATGCATGATTTATAAATTATTCAAGTATGTGAATTTGAATAATTAAGAATATGTTTGGTTTATGGTGTATACTTGAATATAAAATACATGTTAAATATTATTCTTGGTGCAAATAATTTGTTTTAATTAATAATGCATTAATCTTGGATAAAATGATTTGGTAGAAAATAAAATCATGAATTTGAATGTATGGTGCATGTATTGGTAACATGAAATGTTGGAAATATCAAGAACATGTAGAATTTATCATATTTAAAATGATGTATCCATATTATATGTGTGTCATAATATGCTAATATTATTTCTTTTTCATCTTGATATTAAAAGTAATTTTGGTGTATTTTAGATAATTGTAAGTTGACAAATACTTATGGAGAAAAATTATAGAAAATATTAACAATGTGAAATCATTGTTTATTTTGTATTGTGATTTTTATTTGGATATGTCTTAGAACATTGTTAAATATGAAACATGAATTTATCACATAGAATTTGTTATGCATATGTTAGTTATGCAAGAAAATTGTTTACTTTAAAAGAATACAAATGAATTCTATAGTATTGTATTTATATGGAGTTTATGAATTACATGTTTGAATTTACTTCATGAAATAAAAGTTAGTCATGACAAATTTGTTTGATCGTGGTTGTCAATTGCTATAAATGTTTAATGCGTTAAATATATTTTGGATATATTTAAGTGGAAGTAAAAATTCAAATTAAAAAAGGTTAGCAAATAAAGAATGACATAAAATTTGTGTATATAACAAAATGAATGACAAAAGTGTCATGATGATAGTTTATCGAAACTATCAAGAATATAGAACATATGTTGTATATAGAAATTGTACTAATATGACAAAAGTGTCATGGTTTGATGATAGTTGATAAATACTATCAAAAGTACATAAAGTAATCATATGCCTGATCAGTTGAAAAATTGAATATTCGAAAATTATAAAAGTTTGGAAAAATCTTGCAATTCTTTGACGAAAGGATTGACAAAGATATGATGTCTTTGGATATAATTGAATACAATGAAGACATCATTAGGGATGTGGAACAAGCCCATATCTAATACATCATCGATAGTGGAAACTCAACTCACACTTGATTAACATTAAGTCTTGAGTTCAATGACGAAAGTACACTATTAGAGTGATTGAAGTACTTAACGATAGATACATCCCAAGGGGTAAAAGTACTTGGACCATAAGAATAAATGTGATAGGATGAGGTTTTCCTCTTAATAAACATATAACATATGTTTGCTGGAATGCATAATTATGGGTGCATTTCCGATATAGTCTACCTATATGAGAATGAAGTGGTGCTGCTTCATAGAGTTCAAGGGCCTGACTCTTAAATTCTCATGAAAAGGATATGAGACACAAGGCCTTATTTAATGTGTCATATTGATAACTCTATCAATGGTACCGAGATTTCATGTGTGAGTTATGCACGCTTGTTCTAATGAATAACTGGTTCAAAGCTTGTCTACCAATCTATTCGGGGATGAGTGAAAACTTAACTTACTAAGTAATGGTTCAAATCGTAAGATACCTTTATCTGAAACCATGAAATTTCCTGAATAATGGATTTAGACATAGTTTGAAAATGGTGGGGGATTATTGGTGAGATTTCCAAAATATATATTTGAGGAATAAAAATGATTAAATTCATTTGATGTAATTTATAGATCACAATTGATTATAATGGTGTAATGGTTTAGACTTGGTATAAATGATTAAAGTGTCATGAGTTTGATACTTGGTTTGGTTGCATTTTGGAATTTATATGTTATTTTAAAATATAAATGACAAAAATAATGTGAAAAGATGCACCTGCTGAGACTTGAACCGCGGACGCATTGATTGGTAGATAAACACGTCTGTCACTAAAGCAACACTACCATTCATGAATTAATGTGCATTTATTGATATATACCTGTTCAGAAATGACACAAATGAAAACCATTTAAAAACATTGTTTCTCTTCACCAATTGGTACAAGTTTTCTATACATAGAGAGACTTGTTGGACATAAAAGGACACGCCAAAATACATGTTTTCAAGGGAGAGAAAAAATATATTTAAGTCATTCTTTTATTTTTCTAGTGCATGAGAATAAGTGAAAGAACTTTATTCTTTAAAATATCGTTGATCGATATGCTTAATGTAAATGTGCAATTCATGTTAAGGTTTCCAAAGTATCCTGAAGGGGATTCGCCGGTTAACCTTTTTGCATCCAATTTGCGTAATTGGTGGGGGCGAATTGAACCTAAAACTTAGTGTAAACACACACTTTAGAATTATTTTATGTAATTTTCATCGTATCATCTTCGTCATCTTCTTCTGATTCATATTTTGCAAAGACCCCCAGCACAAGATCTAACAATTATGAGGGGAATTACTGTAAAGTCATATCTAATTTGTCTTTGTCGTAAAGTAATAATTAAATTTCTTAATTAGTGTGAAATGCCCAAAACGTCTTATAATTTGGGACAGAAGGAGTATATAACAGCTCTAAAAAAACAAAATGTGTCAATAAATTATTAATCTAGCCTTGATGCACCAACAACAATAAACCCATTCTCATGAAAGCAACAGAGGGAAACATAAAGCCACAAAACCATGAAACCATCTAATAAAGCCATGAAATCGTTCTCATAGAACTGTCATTTTTATGAAATAATAAAGTCATAAACACATTAATTTACCTGTAACATAATGAAAAGTATTCTTATAACAACAATAACAATTCAAATTTGAAGCAATTCCAATTTCCTGTAACATCCATTTGAAGTAAATAAAGCAAATGTATTCTTATAACAATAACACCAATTTTATCCATAAAGATATAAAGCAACTATAATTATCCTGTAACAACATATATTCCCCCCTGACACATTATGTTCCATTTATCAAAATCAGATTGGCAAACTTCTAGCTTTGTTGGGGGGGGGGGGGGGGGGGGGGGGATAGTGTAAATAAAATAGGAGAAAGAATTAAATAAAATTGATTTGGTTATTTAAGATGAATTTTAGAGTGAAATAGAGAATCCGGAGTGTTTATGTAAATGAGTTTTCTGGGTTTGTTTAAGATATAGAGAATGCAAATAGTGTTTATGAAGATGGATTTCAGAGTGAAATAGAGAATATATAGTGTTTATAAAAATGTGTTTTCTGAGTTTGTTTAAGAAGATATAGAGAATAAATAGTGATTTAGATCTTTAGTTTAAAAAACCTTTGAAAATGACAAATATAGATCTTTGATTATAATTTGTTGAGTTGGAGAAGAATATCCATACAAACCTTGCAAACACAAAAAAAAAATCAAAATAAATAATGATTTGTTTCTTTACTGTGACAGAATTGAAACATAATTGCAAATTGAAGAATAGGGTGAAACCAAATTGAATGGGACTCAAAGTAGCCATAAGAACAGAATGAGACCTTAAATCAAATAGGAATGTTGTAATGTTACTTAAATTATATTTCTAAAAACCATATATCTTCTAAAAAGAAAGTGATTCATGTATGAACAAAATAATTAGAATTGAAAAGGAAGGGATTCATACCAAAACTAAACTGAAAGCAACACATTAAATCAAAATCCATTTGCAAATATATATACCATTTAGTTTTCGATTTTGTAAAAAATGATGAGATTGATAGATGAAGAAAATAAAAATCTTACCTTTCCTCCTTTGCAATTTGCAATTTGAAACCCTGACATACAAATGCATGAACAAATGAAAAGGAATGAAATCATATAATGCTAATCAACATAAACCGATATATACCATTCAATTTTTTATTTTGTAAAAAAATGATGATATTCCTAGATGAAGAAAATAAAAAACATACCTTTTCTCCTTTTCAGTTTGAAACTTTGCCACACCAATGCACGCACTGATGGATGAAAATGAAAATTGGTTATTATGGGAGAATCAAGGAGGTTTAGGGTTAATTAAAATAGTGAAAGACATTGGAAGCGTAAAAGAAACGGTAAAAAAATGTCTTGGAAATATGAAATTGTGTTTATTGGTATCTGTAATTGAAATGGATACATTGTGTATGCAAACAAATATGAAAGAGTTTATTGGTATATGGAATTGTGTCTGCACGCCTAATAAAGTTGGGTTCAGAACAATTAATATATTTTACTTTATAATAGAGATACAGTGTAAGTAATTATTAACATTGGATTAACAAATAATGACACCATTAGTTAACCGCGAGAATTGAAGTAGTAGTAAAAGTTATTGATATCAAGAAATTGGAGTTATTACAATAGACCATAATGAGATTATTAGGGCATGCAAATGACAATTAGGTCCATGAAAAATGACTTAAGAACTAATTTAAATTGGTTAGGAATGTAATTAAGTCGGCTATCAATTTTCTTATATTGATAGTAGTAAATTCAGAATTGTAGCAAAATAAAAATGATTCAACAAAGTATTCACAAACTGTATCAACAAACAACGTTGTATGATATACTATATGGACAAACAATTCATACAGCCCTACCTATATCTCTAAAAAAAATTCATTCTAATAGTATGCACATACTGAATGGACAAACAACATCATAATTTAATTCCTCAGAAAAGCAACACAAAGGATGAAACTAATTCATGCTAATATGTGTGAATCCCCTCTAACATGATCAAATAATTCTCAAACGAGAATATCTACTCAGAAAAGAAACAGATTGATTCATTGAATAAGGGATGAAGTACATGATAAAAAAGACTATGCCAATTAATCATAACTACCCTAACTAACTGCATGGATCAAAATAAAAAGTTATAAAATTCTGAATTCACAAAATAAAAAGTTACAGAATTTAGAATTCAGAATTTACAAAATTTACAAAATTCATAATTAAGAAAATAAAAATTTACATTACCTAATCTTGTGATGAAAGCTAGTTAGATTTAATATCGGAAAGCCCCTCATTGAGTTGTGGGATCAGAGCCATTTCTAAAAATATATCAAATATATTAACAGATATTAGACATTGCTAGAATTTACAACAATCGATTAAAATAGAATCATCAATCATGAACAAAATAAAGTTTACAACATATATATACCTTGTTCAAGTTTCTCCAAGTCTTCCAAATGCTCTTCAATATCCACTTTCAAAGGGGAGGATCTTAACCAATTTTGCACACATATTAAAGCTTCAACATTGTGTGGTGTAAGAGTGCTCCTATAACAACTAAGAACTCTACCTCCAGTACTAAAAGCAGGCTCCGAAGCAACAGTAGATATTGGCATAGCCAAGATATCTCTAGTTATTATACCAAGAGTTAGGTATTTGGTGGAATTTACCTTCCACCAATTCAAGATGTCAAAATCTGGACTTTTCTTCTCCCTCGTCTCCATGAGATACAAATCTACTTCGATTTTATTTAAATTCGGATCTTGATCCATGCCCTTCTCAAATTCATCATCCATATGATCATAAGATGTAACAAATTCTGATGGTTCTATTTCGTGTGCAACACTTTTGGCTTAGCCTTTACTTAAGAAATGACTATAACTTTCAAACATTTAGTTTAATGTTTGCCTCACCTTATCACACAAAGAATCAACACCTTCCTTCTCATAAAAATTATCCGATCCCCACCTAATAAATTGGAACTTACGACGAGGATAAAAAATTATAGCAATAAATACCAACTTATTCATCTTTATGACATCCCCCAATACTTACTATATTTTTCGTGCATAATGTCAGCCATACATGTAATTAATGAGTCATCTTTGTGACATTCCTTCCAAGTCTTTAACGCCCCTAATATTGTACAATGTTCCATGAAATACGTAGAAGATGATACATACGTTGAACCTGACACATTCTTAGTGATTTCAAAAATCAACTTCAGAAATTTCACAAAACACTTGGCATTATCCCAATCCTCATTATTTAGTACACCACTTTCCAACATCGCATACTCAACACATTTCTTGCCTAATCTCTTAAAGGCCTTTTGAAACTTCAATGCACTTTCAAGCATAAGGTAGGTGGAGTTCCACCTAGTGGGACAATTGTGAGGGGAAGTTGTCTCTATACTCGGTTTTAATGATGTCAAAACATTTATGTGTAGAATAGCATATCATGTATAGCATATATAGAATCCAAATGTAGAATATCATATACAATGCACATTATGTGGTTTTAAATGTGTTTGATCATGTTGGCAATGTTGTATGTGCATTAGGTGTGGTTAAGAACCTTTAGGAATGCCAAAATAGTGATTTTTGCATGTTTCAAGGGTTTGAGTCGACTCACAACCCTGTTCGGGTCGACCCATACAAGTTGCATTTCTTAGGGTCAGCAGCTGGAATGCTCGCGTCGACCCTCCAGTCAACTCATATAATCTGCATTTAAGATTGTCAAAAACTTGAAGGTATGCGTCGATGCATATCCTGTTCCGATCGATGCAAAGGTGGATTTTCTGCGTAGTTTAGTCGACTGCCTTGCTCAGGTCGACCCTCCCACCTGCATAGGTCGACCATTCGCTGTTTTGCACCAATTTTCTGCTATGTTGTTTAGTTCAAAATTCTGTTATTCCTGTTATTTTTCTTAGCATAGTATATATATTATTTTGGCTCATTTTTTACAGATAATCAATCGAAAACAAGAAACGTGAAATACGTGCTGATTTTTCTTTTCATCTTCATCTTCAACCTTGTGTCCTCTAACAACTACACATAATCATTTTTGTTAGTGTCGTGCATTGTGTGAAGTGATAACGTTCAGACTTAGGTGTGTTGTATCCTTTGTGTTGGGTTGAGAATCACTAGGTGTTTCTTGAATAAAACCTCAGGTTTTGTCCTCCAAGAATCCGGGTGATCTTGGGGGTTTTTGTACAAATCGATTTCTCTACAGGGATTCAGCAGTGTGAAGGTGATTGAAGAACAGAGTGTTCGGCCAGTCTAGTAGCAATAGTCGGAGGATCGTACGAGAAAGATTTGGGATCAAATTTTGGAAGATCGAAATCGACCGAGTGAAGGTGATTGAAGAGCTGTGGGTTCTTGCAATCTAGTAGCGTGAGACGGTGATTTGTTCAACCAAATTCATGGCACTTGATTCATCTTGAATCAAGGGGAGAGAAGACTTTGCATCAACATCAAAGACGTTTAAGGGTTTGATTGTTCAGTTTTCTCTTGTAAAAACAATTGCAACCGTAATATATACATATCTCAATTCCATGTTCGGAATTGGGGGCAGAGGTACTCTTAGCGAGGACGGTAGGGGAACTGCCTAATCAAATCGTGTTTGTTCTCTCTTTCCCTTCTTTTTTACGTTTTGATATTAATCAAACTTATGAAATATCAATTGATCAAAAATTTCTGATATAGTGTAATATAGAGCTGAGAAAGTAATTTGTAAAAATGATACAATCCCTTGGATTGCATTTGGAATTAGCTCTACATTCACATTACTTAGAAATTTACACTTGGTGTGCTGCACATGCCAAGTGTTTGATAAATTGATTAAGCGCAAGTTCTAAAGCACATTGTGATTAAAGTTTGTCATTTTATCTCGTTGGTGATTGAACAATTTCAAGTAAATAAAATTTGGTTGATTACATTGTGTTCCTGTTGATTCATCGTTTTTTTCTCTTCTGCCGCATATTCCTAGCGGCTTTTCGGTAGTGGTTCGTTGTAGACGAGTTGATTTAGTGGTTGCTTCCACAATAAATTTTTAAAACCAATTTCGGAACACCATTAGCGTGTAATAAATTGTAGGATCTATTCAACCCCCTTTCTAGATCCTAGCCATCGTCTAACAAGTGGTATCAAGAGCTCCGGTTTATCTGGTGCTTTGATATAATTTCTTAGAAAATGGCGAACGAACCTAAAGGGGCTCATAATAGAGCTCCAGTTTTTACAGGCAAGAATTATAGCTACTAGAAAGATTGTATGCACATACATATAAATTCCATTGATCGGAAGGTTTGGAATGTCATTTTAAACGGTCCTATGGAAATAACCATGACCAATGAAAATGGTGTAGTCATTCCCAAGCCCGAAGCACAATGGAATGAGGAGGACGAGAAAAAGTACAACTATGACTGAAAGGATCGAAATATTTTGATCTCCTCTTTAGGAGTTGATGAATATTATCAAGTCTCTCATTGTGAAACGGCCAAAGCCATGTGGGATGCTTTACAAGTAGCCCACGAAGGCACTAATGATGTGAAAATGGCCCGAATCAACATATTAACGCAAGAGTTCGATCTTTTTTACATGAAGCAAGGGGAAACCATTGCGGATATGCAAAAACGATTCACTCATATAATCAACAAATTGCACGTACTTGGTAAACCGGTTCTCAACGAGGTTGCTACTAATAAGATCTTGAGGTGTCTTAACAGGGAATGGCAGCCGAAGGTCACCGCGATCAAGGAGGCCAATAATCTAGCTACTCTAGACCTCACAACATTATTTGGCAAACTTGATGAACATGAGCAAGTGCTCATCAGCTTGGAAAAACATGAGAAGAGTGTAAAGAAGGAGAAAATAAAGGAAACGGAAAAAAGTCGATTGCTCTTAAGGCTTCTTGTTCAAAGTCTACATTTCAAGAGCAAAGTGACAATGAAACCAACAATGATGAAGATGATGACTCGGGTGATGACTCAGGGCTATTTATGAAGAGATACAATAGATACATTCGAAAGAATGAGATTCAACACTCGGATAAAAATCTCGTCAAATTTAGAAGGCAATATAGAAATGAAGGCAACAAGAGTGGCAAGTTGAAAGGATCTTGTTACAACTGTGGAAAATCCGGGCACTACAAGTCAGATTGTCCATCACTTAAGAAAGACAAAGGCAAGTATAAGGATAAGAGTCATCAACACAAGAAGTCAAATAAATCTAGACGAGCATACATCGCTTGGGAGAGCGATGGCGAGTCGGAAAAAGATGACAACTCAAGTGACGAAAGTGAATCCGTCAATATATGTCTTATGGCACATCAAAACAAGAAGAAAGAGGTAAAACACTCTAAATACGACCACTCCAATAATATGTCTCATTTAGAATTACAAAAAAGCTTTTGATATGTTGCACCATGAGGCTAAGGAAGCTTTTCAACGCTTAGCCTCAAACAAAAAGATTTTTTCATATTTGGAGAAAAAGGTTTCCGATTCCGAAGGGGAATTGAAAGCTCTTAAAAACTCCATGAAGGATACATCAAAAGCTAAGATTCATGAGGACAAGTCTCAATGGTTCAATTGGGGCTGTGATACTTGTCATATTTGGCAAAAAGAGGTGAGAACCCTTAAGGCCAAATTAGAAAAGGCTCTAAAGCCTAAAGTTACATTTGTTATTGATCGATCACACTATAGAGAAAGTATGAATAATCCGTATCAAAGGTATACGTATGTGATTCGAGATAGAGATAGCAAAGGTAAACCTCAAATGAACCGTAATTGCCTATACTGTTGCAAACTGGGTCATACTATTGCTAAATGTCGTTTTAGAAGATTTCTTGTTCCAAAAGGAATTTATCAATGGTTGCCCAAATGCAACCCTGGTTTCACTCACCATAAAGGACCCAATAAAAATTGGGTACCTACTTTCCCTTGATTGACTATGTAGGTACAAAGTCTTGAGACCACCGAAAGAAGATGGGTTCTGGATAGTGGCTGCTCAAGACATATGACAGTAGACATATCTCTTTTCATCGACTTTGTGGCGAAGAAAAAGGGGTTTGTTACCTACGGAGACAATAACAGGGGACAGATTCTCGGCAAAGGTAGTGTAGGTAACCCCTCATCTACTATTATATCTGATGTGCTTCTTGTGGAAGGCCTTAAACATAACCTTTTAAGCATTAGTCAACTATGTGACAAGAATTATAAAGTATCTTTTTCAAAGGATTGTTGCATAGTTGAAGGTAGTGACAAAAAGGATGTGTTTAAGGGCTTGAGGGTGAATAACGTCTATATGCTAGACTTAAATGAGGTATTGTTGAATGTCGACAAGTGTCTAGTCACTATGAATGAAGATTCATGGTTGTGGCATAGACGGTTGACACATATCAATTTTGATTTGCTTAATAAAATAGTCTCTAAAGACCTAGTCATCGGTTTTCCCAAAATCAAATTCACAAAGGATCACCTTTGTGATGCTTGTTAAATAGGGAAGCAAACAAGGATTTCATTCAAATCTAAAAACATTGTTTCAACTATGAGACCACTTGAGCTCCTCCATATGGACCTCTTTGGACCATCTAGGATCAAAAGCCTAGGTGGTAACTATTATGGTTTTGTAATAGTCGATGACTTTTCTCGGTTTTGCTGGACTCTCTTCTTAGCAAACAAGAGTGATACCTTTTTGGCCTTTGAAAGATTTGCTAAGTTATCTCAAAACAAGTTAAACACGAACATTGTGTCAATTAGAAGTGATCATGGGGGTGAGTTCGAAAATCATTTGTTTAAAGCATTTTGTGAATCCCATGGAATTGATCATAATTTTTCCGCACCACGTACCCCTCAACAAAACGGGGTTGTGGAACGTAAATATAGAATTTTGGAAGAATTAGGAAGGACTATGATCAATGAAAGTGGACTTCCAAAATACTTTTGGGCCGACGCCATAAGTACGGATTGTTACGTTTTGAATAGGGTGCTCATCCGGCCTATTCTAAACAAGACACCGTATGAGCTTTTAAAAGGACGAAAGCCTAATATCTCTCACCTTCACGTTTTTGGTTGCAGGTGTTTCGTGTTGAACAATGGTAAAGAGACACTTGGTAAGTTTGATGCCAAGGCCGACGAGGGTATTTTTCTTGGATACTCTCAGTCAAGTAAAGCATATAGGATTTATAATAAGAGGTTACGTATTGTTGAAGAGTCGGTACACATTGCTTTTGATGAGTCTTATCCGAAAAATGTCGGAGAAGGTAGTTCTTTTCATGGTGCAGGTGTATCTTCAGAAGACATACTCAAGGACACTGATAAAGGAATTGATTAGCCTGAAGCAGTGTGTATTGAGGAGGAAAAGGATCACCAACCTATGAAGAGTGAGGAGGAT
The DNA here is from genome assembly GCA_022829125.1 of Lathyrus tuberosus. Lineage (NCBI taxonomy): Eukaryota > Viridiplantae > Streptophyta > Magnoliopsida > Fabales > Fabaceae > Lathyrus > Lathyrus tuberosus. The sequence continues at coordinate 6,586,841 of JALAZF010000194.1, forward strand.
CATCCATCTAATAAAGATGACCTTCCTCCAGCTTGGAAGTCTTCCAAAGACCATCCCATCGACAACATCCTCGGTGACATCTCTAAGGGAGTAACCACCCGCTCTAAACTAAGTAACTTCTGTTATTACTCCGCTTTCGTTTCACAAGTTGAGCCTAAAAACACAAAGGAGGCATTACTCGATGAGCATTGTTTTTTATCAATGCAAGATGAACTAAATCAATTCAGGAGAAATGAGGTTTGGGACCTTGTCCCCCCTCCGCGAGGTCATCGAGTAATCGGCACCCGATGGGTGTTTAGGAACAAGCTCGGCGAAAATGGAGTTATAACTCGAAACAAAGTGCGGCTTGTAGCGCAAGGGTATAACCAAGAGGAAGGAATCGACTATGAGGAAACTTATGCACCGGTTGCCCGACTTGAGGCTATACGCATTTTACTTGCTTATGCTTGCACTAAAAATTTCAAATTCTTTCAGATGGATGTTAAAAGTGCTTTCCATAATGGATATATCAATGAAGAGGTTTATGTAGCCTAACCTCTGGGTTTTGAATCCCATGAATATCCCGATCATGTATACAAACTTAAACATGCTTTGTACGGACTTAAACAAGCCCCTAGGGCTTGGTATGAACGTCTAAGCAAATTTTTACTTGATCAAAGGTATTCAAGAGGCAAGGTTGACACAACCCTCTTTATTAAATGTCAAGGAAAACATTTAATTTTAGTACAGATTTATGTTGACGATATCATTTTCGGGTCTACTAACATGACCTTGATCAAGGAGTTTTCTAGTTTGATGCAGGGGGAGTTTGAAATGAGCATGATGGGGGAGCTCAACTATTTCCTCGGTTTCAAATCAAACAACTCGAAGAAGGCACATTTGTGAGTCAAACGAAATATTGTCTTGAGCTTCTCAAACGTTTTGACATGGTAAACTGCAAGGCAATTGATACTCCGATGCCTACTTGTGCTAATCTTGATCGTGAAGAAAATGGTAAGGATGTAGAGGTAAAGAGGTATAGAGGTATGATTGGATCTCTCCTTTATCTTACCGCATCACGACCCGACATTATGTTCAATGTATGCATGTGTGCGAGGTATCAAGCATGTCCCAAGGAATCTCACTTAAAAGCAGTTAAGTGCATACTTCGATACCTCTCCGGTACTCCAAAGTATGGGCTTTGGTATTCCAAGGATAGTGGTTGTTCCTTAGTTGGCTATTTCGATTCCGACTTTGCCGGGTGCAAATCGGATAGGAAAAGCACTAGTGGCACGTGTCATTTTTTCGCAAATTCCTTGGTGAGTTGGCATAGCAAGAAATAAGTTTCCGTTGCCTTGTCAATAGCCGAGGCAGAATACGTTGTCGCCGGCATTTGTTGTGCTCAAGTCCTATGGCTTAAGCAACAATTGCTTGATTTCAATTTAAAACTTGAGTGTATTCCTATTTTATGCGATAACACTAGTGTCATTAACCTAACTAAGAACCCCGTATTGCATTCACGCACCAAGCATATCGAAATATGTCATCACTTCCTTAGGGATCATGTAGAGAAAGGTGATGTGGTCTTTGAGCATGTTGATACTAAAAATCAACTTGCTGACATTTTTACAAAACCACTCGCTACAGAGCCTTTCTTTCACATCCGTAGGGAACTAGGCGTTCTCGACATCTCAGATCGTGCATGAGAATTCATCAATATACTGGCTCTCTCCACACACACACACACACACACACACACATATATATATATGCTTGTTTACGCTATTGACTAACAATACAAAGAATTATTGAGATTGGAAGTGGTAACAAAAGTGAAAGTGGAATTGAAATTGGTTACAGAAGAAGCTGCCGCATTTGTATCGTAAGTTCGTAACCTTAGTCCCTAATTGAAAAATGGTGAAGAAAGTGAAAGTGAAAATGTGTTTCTGATTTGGGCAGGCCGTGTATTTTTGATGACTTGGATTTGGTTGTTGAATATTGGGTATTTGAGTTAAATAAAGGGGTGTAATTTGTAAATATTGTCATAAAATGACCCAAATACATCCGAACAAAATGCGGATTTTGTGGTTTTCGATTTGGTTTGGCCCAGTTCACGGTTTTTTATTGAGTTGGTTTGGTTTTGAACACTCCAAGTGCCCACATCTTCTTGGGCTCGGGTGAATTAAACACAGAAGATCCAAGGTGGTTAACTTTAGATCTTTTTTTGATTTATTAAAATAGAAATATTCTAAATGACCTAATAATTGACAATGATTACATTTATATGAGATGCTTATTTATTTCTTAAAACCTATACCATTTTTATTTGAAGAGGAACTTTGCCTAGATAATTTTTTTTCACTAAGTGTCCAGTCATCTTAAATAATTGTGCATAGTAAGGTTTGATACCTAGAACAGTGTCTCAATCTTAAGATGCCTTTAATCATATTTCAACATCTTTGTCGAAAGATGATTCTTTTGTATTTCTCCCCGAGGTTTTTTCTTTCTACTCCTCTTCTTTGTTCAACATGTTGAAACAATTTCTTCATTTTCTTTTTGTATTTTTTTGAACAAGAGGATCCCTCATTTGATTTTAAATCTTTCGAAGATCGTTTAACTACTGAGTACATTCTTTCAAAGGATTGTGTAATTGCATGATAATAGTAAGATGAAGATAATGATTTTGGATTCCCTCATCTTTGAGTAGTTGAACTTGTTCGTTCATATCTATAGTTTCCTTCATTCTTGATTTTTCATGAAATTTATGAAGGTTCTCATCTATTGATTTAAGAGTTGGATTAAACTTCCAATTCTTAATTCTAAGATTTTTGTTAGTCACATAGTTTCCAGCAATCCATGATTATCTTTTTTGCCTCGTGTGTTCTTCTTCTCTTGTTTGATAGTTGGATGTTAGATGTCAATCATGATATATATTTGTATGAATTATTTGGCATTTTTCAATTCTTTTCATGTGGAATATGTTGATTTTAGTGTGGAATGATGTTGTTGTGCATTCATTGAAATATACTTGTGGTGCTTGTAATTTGTGTGCTAATGTGCAGGAATAGGCATAAAAAGATCAAGATTGTGTTACACAATGATTGGAAGCAAGTTGCCATTGAAGGAAGAAATCAACAACAGCATTCGCTAGGCGAGTGTTGGCGAAGCAGCCAGCGAAGTTTCGCCTAGCGAACGTTAGCGAGTCTGCCAGCGAAGGGTGGCAGAAAGTATGCAAAAACCTACAGTAGGAAAACTGGGTAAATTCGCTGGGCGAGGAAGCCAGCGAATGCTCGCTGATGTGTTCGCGGGGCGAAGGTGCCAGCGAAGGGTGGCAGAAACTTCCACTTTTGAAAACACCCAAACTTCGTTGGGGCGAGTGTGGTAGCGAAGGTTCGCTTCGCGAGTGAATTGGTTCGCCTAGCGAACCCGCGATAATCCTTGTGGGCGGTTTAAGTCTGAGGCACTTAAAGTGCCATGTTTTAGTTCATTCGCTAGGTGAATGAAACCTTCGCTAGGCGAAGGGTGCTGAGTTTTTATTTGTATAAATAGATTTTCAGTTGTTGTAAAAAGAATCTCTTGTTCATTTTCAATAGAAATCATACTTTTCAGTATTTTGATCATCAAAGAGTGGATTTTCACTTGGAGAAGCTGAAGTCGCATCCATTCTCGATTATTCATTGTGGATGCTCATTCATCTCCTCTCTTTACTTGTTATCCAAACTACCATGAGAAGTGGTAGCTAAACACTCAATGTTGAGGTTAGAGGTAGTTGATCCTAATTTTATGTATTGCTTTTGATCTATTGTATATGAACAAAGTCTTTGATCAATATAGATGATGTTGTTTTCTCTTAATGATCCATGTGTGATTTGTTTTGCTCTAGACATAGATTCTACAAATCATGACCTAACAATTTTATCTCTTAAAAACCAAACTCTAGACATAGATTTGGGATTTGTTATTCGCATTGTGTTGATCTTAATGACTGTTGTTTAGATTGTTAGCGTGAGACATCATCTAACGGTCTAAACAACGATACTCATGACTTCGCTTTAGACATAAATTAGTCGGGAGGATACACGGTTGTATTGGTCGGAAACCAAGTTCATATGCTTGATTAATCATTTATACGTGAAAATGATTAGCGAAACCTAACCTTGACATGCTTTTATCAAAACTTTTACAAACTTTCTCAAAAATTACTCTTTGCTACAAATTGATGTTAAACGAAATTGAGAACCAATTGAAACCTTTGAACTTAAAACGGTGAAACTATTGAACGGCACACATCAAATATCGAACAATCCCTGTGGAGACGATTAAAATCAACCCCCACTATTACTCTACTAACAAAATGGCGCCGTTGTCGGGGATTGTTTAGTGATATTGCAAGCATTACGATAGTTGAGCTATTTTAAGCTTGTTACTACTTTATCTTGAACTTGTTAATTTGTTTTGTTTAGTATGCAGACTTAGTTTATGCGAGGGAAACTACCGGCGGACCAACTTCTTTTCGATCCTGAGATTGAGAGAACCGCTCGTAGAATCAACAGCAAAACTAGACGAAGGAGGCAGCTAGCGAGACAGAAGCGAGAGCAAGAGGAAAGTACTTCTACACCACCACCACTTCCACAGATAATTCCAGTTATGGAGGCAGATCCATCACCACCACCACCACTTGCTTCTAGGCCATGCACAAATAGTCCGAGACACAATGCTCAGTTCGCTCGCCATGCACACAACGGTCGTCATGCTGAAATGAAGACCGGTATTCTCCAGCTGTTATATCAAAGTCCATTTACGGGTATGGATCATGAAGATCCTTTTACCCATCTGATGAAATTTTATGAAATAGCGGGAGCGACTGGTGCACCTGAAGCAGAAGAGGAGTCTCTGTTCAAGAGACTATTCCCGCATTCTCTCATTGGGAAGGCCAAGGAATGGTACCTTGATCAGTCAACGGCCATAATGACGGATTGGAATGCATTGGAAGAGAAATTTTTTGAGAGATTTTTCCCTCACACTCGGTTTATGGAAGCAAAGACCGCCATCCCGGTATTCACACAAGGAGCAAATGAATCTCTCAACGAAGCTTGGGAGAGGTTCAAATCAATGTTAAGAAAGTGCAAAGGCCATGGTTTTGATGAATTGTCACAAATTCATATATTTAGAAATGGACTTCAACTTGTACACAAAACCTTGTTGGATGCCACCGCTGGTGGATCCTTGTTAAGTAAAACCGTAGCAGAAGCCACATCTATCATTGATAAGATGGCCTTGAACGATCATCAAGGTAGTCACAACCGTGGACCTTCTCAACTAACTCTGGGAGTGTTGGAATTGGGAACAAACGATGCTATCCTTATGCAGAACAAATTATTATCACAACAGGTTGAGTTGTTGACTAAGCAAATGTCTAAGCTGCCACAACAATTCAAAGAAATGCATGAGTCTTCAAGTAAAAATGTGCAAATGTTAGTTTGTGAATTATGTAGAGGTGACCATCCAACCAGTTATTGTCCTCCCGTTGTGGAGGAAGCAAACTACGCAGGAAATCAAGGATATCAACCCTGACCTCCGTATCAACAAGGCAACCAAGGTTACCAATAAAGGGCTAACCAAGGTTATCAACAACAATGGAGACCGCAAGAAGCCGGACCATCAAACCGTCAACAATACCAAAATTGCACTCAACCTCCGCAAGCTCCCGTTGGAAATACGAAGATGGAGGACACTCTCACACAATTGATGCAAATGGCAATTTCCAACCAAAAGAACACCGATGCAGCCATAATGAATCTTGAAACACAAGTCGGGCAATTATCAAAACAATTGGCCGACCAACAAAAAGGGCACTTTACGGCAAATACGCTTCCGAATCCTAAAGATTGCAAAGCAATTCTCACAAGAAGTGGAAGAGAGATTGACATGGGTGTAGGTAAAAGAGTAGTGGAGGAGGAGGTTGTAGTTGAAAATGAAAAAGAAAAAGATAGTGATGAGATTGAAGTAGAAAAAAATGTTGAGGGTGTTTTAGTTGAAAATGAGAAGGAAAAAAGTGAGAATGAGAAAAAAAATAGAGAGTGAAGAAAGAGTGAAGAGAACTAGGAAGGGAAAAGAGCCGATGAACAATATTCCGATCCAACATTTACCATATCCTCATGCTCCTACAAAGAAAGATAGTGTGCGTCACTATTCTCGGTTTATGGATATTTTCAAACAATTACAAATAAATATTCCATTTTCCGAGGCTTTGGAGCAAATGCCTAAATATGCGAAATTTATGAAGGATATCCTCACGAAAAAGAAGAGGTATACGGATCAAGAGGCGATTATGGTAGATGCGAGCTGTAGTGCCATCATTCAACGTACTCTCCCAAGGAAAGAATGTGATCCGGGACGAGTTACATTGCCGGTTACGATAGGAAACATCTATGTGGGCAACAGATTGATTGATTTGGGCTCTAGTATCAACTTGTTACCTTTGTCAATTGTGAAACGGTTAGGACACATGGAATTGAGGTCCACTCAAATGACGTTGCAACTCGCCGATAAATCCACTACCCGTCCTCACGGTGTAGCGGAAGATGTGTTGGTCAAAGTGGACAAATTTTTGTTTCTGATAGACTTTGTTGTCATTGAAATGGAGGAGGATGAGGATGCACCTTTGATTCTTGGAAGGCCTTTCATGAAAACTGCCCGAATGGCAATTGACATGGACGATGGTCTCATGAAAATGAGAGTCCAAGATGAAGAGGTGTGTTTCAATCTTTATGATGCCATGAAGCACAAGAAAGATAAAGGTGATTGTTTCCGAATCGATGCAACGGAGGAAGTGAGTTTTGAAGTTACAAAGGAAATTCATGTCATTGATCCGTTACAAAGAGCTTTGGATGATTCCTTGGAAATATTCTCGGTTGAAGAAGAGCAAGCTCTTGAAGAGTGTTTGTTAGAGCTTGAAGCTTTGGAAGAATTGCAACCTTGGGAGTATGAAGAGGAAATTCTCAAAAATGTGGTTAATGATGAACAATCCAAACTTGAACTGAAAGTGTTACCTTCAACCTTGAAGTATGCTTTTCTCGGTGATGGTGGTAATAAACCGGTGATCATAAGTAGTATTTTGTCTGAAAATGAGGAGAGCCGCTTAATTCAAGTGTTGAGAAAAAATCAGGATGCAATGGGATGGACTTTGTCCGATCTCAAAGGCATAAGCCCTTCATATTGCATGCACCATATACTTATGGAGAAAGATTTTAAACCGGTTGCTCAACCTCAACGCCGGTTAAATCCAATCATGAAAGAAGTGGTGAGAAAAGAAGTGGTAAAAATGTTAGATGCCGGAATGATTTATCCCATTTCTGACAGCCCGTGGGTTAGTCCGGTGCATGTGGTACCGAAAAAAGGCGGATTAACGGTGGTCCGAAACGAGAAAAATGAGCTCATTCCAACAAAAACTGTTACCGGGTGGAGAATGTGTATCGACTACCGTAGGTTGAACAAAGCTACGAGAAAAGATCATTTCCCTCTACCTTTTATGGATCAAATGCTCGAAAGGCTTTCCGGTCAATAATTCTACTGTTTTTTGGATGGTTATTCGGGTTACAACCAAATTATTGTGAACCCGAAGGATCATGAAAAAACCGTTTTTACATGTCCTTTTGGAATCTTCGCTTATAGGAGGATGCCGTTTGGATTATGTAATGCACCGGTGACTTTTCAACGGTGTATGCAAGCTATATTCTCGAATTTGATCGAAAAGACAATTGAGGTCTTTATGGATGATTTCTCGGTTTTTGGACAATCATTTGATATTTGCTTGAAAAATTTGGATACGGTGTTGGAACGGTGTGTGGAAACCAATTTGGTGCTTAATTGGGAAAAATGCAACTTTATGGTGAACGAGGGAATTGTGCTCGGTCACAAAGTTTCTTCAAAGGGCCTTGAAGTTGATAAAGCCAAGGTGGAAGTTATTGAGAAATTACCACCACCGATGAATGTCAAAGGTATAAGGAGCTTTCTTGGACATGCCGGGTTTTACCGAAGGTTTATTAAGGACTTCGCAAAGGTCGCAAAGCCATTGAGCAACTTGCTCGTCCAAGGTAAGATTTTTGACTTTGACGAGTCTTGCCTTTTTGCATTTAATTTTTTGAAAAAGAGTTTAACTACCTCACCGATAATCATTGCACCTAACTGGAAATTGGATTTTGAATTAATGTGCGATGCAAGCAATTATGCGGTTGGGGCTGTTTTGGGTCAAAGGAAAACGAAATGCGAGCAAAGTTTTAAACGAGGCTCAAATTAACTATGCAACAACTGAGAAAGAGTTGCTTGCCATAGTGTATGCGTTGGAGAAATTTTGTTCCTATTTGATTGGTTCACGAGTCATCGTTTACACGGACCACACGGCTATAAGGTATCTGCTCACCAGACCTGATTCTAAGCAGAGGCTTATTCGGTGGATCCTTTTGTTACAGGAATTTGATCTTGAAATTCGTGACAAAAAAGGATCCGAGAATTTGGTGGCGGATCACTTATCCCGCCTGGTAAACATTGACGTGACCAAGAATGAATGTGAGGTCAAAGAGGAGTTCCCTAATGAAAAATTGTTTAGAGTGCAGTTAGACCGTGGTTCGCCGACATGGCTAACCACAAAGCCACCGGATTGATACCGGACGGTCTAACGCACCACCAAAAAAGAAAATTTTTGTCTGACGCCAAGTCCTACGTGTGGGATGAACCTTATTTATTTAAACTTGGTGTCGACAACCTCTTAAGAAGGTGTGTCTCATTGGAGGAAGCCACGAATATTCTCTGGCATTGTCATAACTCTCTGTATGGAGGACACTTTAATGGGTTAAGAACGACCACTAAAGTCCTTCAATTAGGCTTTTATTGGCCGTCCTTATTTAAAGATGTGCATGCACATGCCCTTAGTTATGACAGGTGCCAGAGAAGTGGAGGAATTTCACGGCGGCACGAGATGCCTTTATAGAATATGTTGGAAATTGAAGTTTTTTACTGTTGGGGGATCGACTTTGTCGGTCCATTCTCGTCTTCATTTTCCAATGAATATATTTTGGTCGCTGTTGATTATGTGTCTAAATGGGTGGAGGCGATAGCTTGTGCGAAAGCTGACGGAAAAACAATAGTGAAATTTTTGAAAAGGAACATTTTTGCGCGTTTTGGTACTCCTAGAGTGTTAATAAGTGATGGAGGGTCTCACTTCTGTAACACTCAGCTTGACAAAGCTTTGGAGCAGTATGGTGTGAAGCACAAGGTTGCCACACCATATCATCCTCAAGCTACTGGTCAAGCGGAGGTATCCAATCATGAGATAAAATGTATTTTAGAAAAAACTGTTTCGGCCTCGAGAAAAGATTGGGCCAACAAACTGGATGATGCGTTGTGGGCATATCAGACCGCTTTTAAGGCTCCGATCGGTCTCACACCATTTAAAATTGTATATGGTAAGAATTGCCACCTGCCGGTGGAGTTGGAGCACAAGGCGTTTTGGGCCTTAAATTTTTTAAATTTTGATCCAACTCTTAGCGGCGAAAAAAGAAAAGTGCAATTACAGGAATTGGATGAATTACGCCTTCAGGCGTACGATTCCAATAAACTGTACAAAGAGCGTGTAAAGTCTTACCATGACAAAAAAATAATCATCAAGAAATTTGAGGTGGGACAGCTGGTCCTGCTATTCAATTCTCGATTAAAATTGTTCCCGGGAAAGTTAAGGTCTAAATGGTCGGGTCCGTTCCGGATCCGAGAAATCAAGCCTTATGGAGCGATTATAATTGAAGACACAACAACCAAAGAGAATTGGACTGTGAACGGCCAAAGATTGAAAGTGTATCTTGGAAGTGATTTCCAACGGAATCTGCCATTGTTCCTTTCCGCGATCCGTGAGATTGCGGTGGACCGTCGAGCTTAGCCGACGTTAAACAAGCGCTTGTTAGAAGGCACCCCAACATTGTAAGTATTACTGCTTATTTCTGTTTTAATTGTGTTTGGTTAGCATTTTGAAGCCTTAAAAGATGTGGTAACTTTTGGCAATTTTTGAAAATTTTGGGCTTGTTCGCTGGCGTTCGCCTAGCGAGCTGGGGCGAGCATTCGCTGGCCTTCGCTTCGCGAACCCAGCGAGACATACCAACCCAAGTTTTGCCACATCAGAAGAAAAGGAATTGTGGGTGGGCCACCCAATTGGGCCCAAGACCCATTTTGAATCAGAATTAGAGGGGGAAACCCTAATTCATTTGCCACCTTTTCCATTTTTCCACCGTATTTGCAATTTCCTCTCCTTTCCTCTCAAGAACCAAGCAACTTTTCTCTTTTCATTTTCCATTCGCCCTAATCCACCAGTAACGTGCGAATTTCAGGTTTGCACACTCTTTCATTGTTATTTCATTATGTATAGTTTATGTTCTTGATAGATCAATTAGGGTTTTGAAAAAAAAATTTTGCAACCTCTGTCATTTTGCTTGATTGCATGTTAGAAAATACATTGGCATTATGAGTAGAGAGATATTTGGAAAAAAAGAGATTGTTGTTGGACTGGTTTTGATATTGTTTTTCTGCATTTTCGCGGGTTCGCTGCTTTGTTCGCTTCGCGAGCCTGCGCGAGCATTCGCCAGCATTCGCCTAGCGAATCTGGGGCGAATGTTCGCCAGACTTCGCCTAGCGAACCTGGCGCGAACATAAGCAAATTTTCAAATTTTTTTTATGAAATGCAAGTCTCTGGCTGGTTTGTTTTGAGTCACTAATGCGTTTGTTTGTCTTTGTTTGGTTTTATTATTTGTTATGTGCAGATGGCACCAAAAACGGAAATTCACGCGGCTAAGAAGCGAAAGGCTTCAACCTCCAGACAAGTACCCGTGCGTTTTGATGAAGACAGATTTAGGGGAGGTAAGCAAGCAGCCAGATACGAAACCCTTGAGAGAAAGCACATCTTGGCAGAGAAAATATTCCTACTTAGTGATCGTGGAAGCTACCAGACTATTGATGCTCTTTTTGTGGCAAAGAAATGGGATCGTTTAATGATGCCTCTAGATGGCTACAATGCTGAAATTGTTCGGGAGTTTTATGTGAATGCATTTCCGGATGATGGAGAGAGATTTAGTTGGACCTCATTAGTTAGAGGGACTGTTGTGAGATTTGATCGTAAGACGATCAACACTGTTTTGGGAGATCCTTTGTCGTTGGTTGGTACTGAGTTGGATGCATATCATCGCGACTTGCATCTCCACCGAGACATTGAAAAGATGACCCGGGATTTACTTCTTGAAGGTAAGGAAGTTGAACGGAATTCATCAGGGGTGCCAATTAGATTTAGAAGGGTGGACATACAGCCTTTGGTTCAGCTCATTTTGTTGTTTGTACTCACCAACATTTCTCCCAGGTCGCATCATAGTACAGTTCCTATTGCTCTGGCTCATCTTATTCACAGCATTCAGATGAATGTACAGATTGATGTGGCCCGCATCATTGCGGATGAAATCAAGGCTATTGTTTTGAGTGGTTTGGGAGGTACTGCGGCGCGCAAAAATGCCCCGCTTGCTTTTCCATGTCTTATTATGTCCTTGTGTGCTCACTCTGGTGTGGATATTCCAGCCCGCAGGCAGGTCACTATTCCATCTGCTATTGATGATCGGTATGTGGATAAATTCTGTAAAGCTAGAGGGGTTGTTGGAGAGTCTTCCAGGGCTGGTGCTGATGATGCAGCTGAGACTGGTGGAGGTTATGAACCGGCGTCGCCGACCTTTTATCCATATCAGTAGGAGATCTGCCAATATAATTGGGATTGGATGGCTGCCCAGCAGGGTGCCATGACTGATATTCATGATTCTTTGCAGGTTCTCTAATTGCAGATCCGTGACCCTTCTACTGAGCACATGATGATGACTAGGGAGCAGTTCCTAGTGCATGCTAGTTGGCCTGAGGCCAGGCCAATTTTAGGAGGGGGTGAGGACGATGCTGATGATGAGGAGGCTGGAGTGGAGACTGTTGGTGACGATGACGATGAGGAGGAGGCTACTTCTGCTGGCGGTGATGAGGATATTGAGGTGTCAGATGAGGATTGATGTTTTTTTTGTGGCTCTTAGACTTGTGTACTTCCTTTGGACTCCAAAGTCAAGTTTTCTAGTATTTGTTTTTTTTTCCAGCTTTTACTAGTCTATTGTATCCACATAGTGGAATATTTTGAATATTGGTGTACTTGTACCCTAGTGGTACCATTTTGGATATTGTAGGTGTTTTTACACCAAGCACTTTATTATTATTATTATGAGTAATGTTAAGCGTTTTGAGTAAATTATTTTTGTTTCGCTTTTACTAATAATTTGTTAGTTTTTAATTATTGTAGTAAGTGTTGAGTTCTTCTGTTTACAAATGCTCAACACTTAAATTGTGAATATGTTTTCATTTTAATGTTCCTTCTTTTATGATGGAATTTTGGAAGTTAGGTTGGAGACTCTTGATTTTAAAGAAAGATTCCTCCAAGATGTGAGGGCTATGATAATGCCTTAAGCATTGTGTTGCGACAAGGTACATCGTTACCTAGTTCGAGAATTTTGTATGTTTTAGAACTTTGTGTCTTGGGCGATTGAAAATGTTGTTTCATGTTACAACTTCTTTTGAATGCATATGTCATTTTAGGATCAAAAACCATTAAAGTGAGAAGCCTCCAAAGTGTTATTATATGAAGGAGTGATGATGAATGTTGTTTTTACTTTTAATTCATGCCTTATCTTGTGACCATGTGATTTTGTGGAAGTAGGAGAAGTGATCAAGGCACTTTTTGAAAGTGAGCACAACCATGTCCATATAGTAATTCACCCGTGAGGAGTGAGCATTTGGTAGCCCCTTTGAGCCTAAACAGTTTAGAACTCAGTTTAGTGATGAACTTGTTTTATGTACATAATTTGCAAGTTTGGTTCATCACTGAATTTGGTGAGTTTCTAACATTTTCTTCTTGAACCTTTGAAATTGTATACTTTTACTTCCTTGCCTTAAAAAGCAAGGAGCATTCACTTTAGGTTAAGTCGGAAATGAGTTGGGGAGAATAAAAAGAAGATGGGTGCATTACTCCAAATTTTGAAAAAAATTCAAGAAAGCATGTAAAGAAAAGAGTGTGAAAATGTTGTACAAATGAGAAAATGCTTGCTTGAATGAAAAAAAATAGAATCAATAATTGTGCACGGTAGTTTGTGAAGGTGGAATGAAAAATTGGTGAAATGAAGTGTGTTGTGTGAATATGTGTGTAGTGAATGTTCTTTTGCTTCGGCAATTTCGTTTCAATGGCCATTAGAAATGTCCCATTTTGTTTACCCGACCAAACTATAACCTTGAAGTCCTTAGTGATCTTTTACTTCCATGATTTCGTTTGTGTTCATTGAGATATGGTATGAATTGTTTAGTATTTACATCATTGGTCATTTGAGTGTAATTGTCCCGTGCTTGTATGCACGTTTGCCTTCAATCCTATTTCGAAGAGGAGTGTAGAATGACATGTGTATGATGAGTTAGTTGTCTCTTGAAACATTGTTAAAATTGTTTAAGAGTCAAGTTCTTTTACATTATAGGTTCTTGAATTGTGTAATTGTTGCATTGTTATGATCGTTGTTTAGTTGAGCCGTTTTTCGCGTCTTGGTTAAATTGAATCCTCGAGCAAATCCTCTTGAGAGGCATACTTTGCTTGAGGACAAGCAAAGAGTTAGTTGGGGAGAGTTTGTTAGATGTCAATCATGATATATATTTGTATGAATTATTTGGCATTTTTCAATTCTTTTCATGTGGAATATGTTGATTTTAGCGTGGAATGATGTTGTTGTGCATTCATTGAAATATACTTGTGGTGCTTGTAATTTGTGTGCTAATGTGCAGGAATAGGCATAAAAAGATCAAGATTGTGTTACACAATGATTGGAAGCAAGTTGCCATTGAAGGAAGAAATCAACAACAGCATTCGCTAGGCGAGTGTTGGCGAAGCAGCCAGCGAAGGTTCGCCTAGCGAACGTTAGCGAGTCTGCCAGCGAAGGGTGGCAGAAAGTATGCAAAAACCTACAGTAGGAAAATTGGGTAAATTCGTTGGGCGAGGAAGCCAGCGAATGCTCGCTGATGTGTTCGCGGGGAGAAGGTTCCAGCGAAGGGTGGCAGAAACTTCCACTTTTGAAAACACCCAAACTTCGCTGGGGCGAGTGTGGTAGCGAAGGTTTGCTTCGCGAGTGAATTGGTTCGCCTAGCGAACCCGCGATAATCCTTGTGGGCGGTTTAAGTCTGAGGCACTTAAAGTGCCATGTTTTAGTTCATTCGTTAGGCGAATGAAACCTTCGCTAGGCGAAGGGTGCTGAGTTTTTATTTGTATAAATAGATTTTCAGTTGTTGTAAAAAGGATCTCTTGTTCATTTTCAATAGAAATCATAGTTTTCAGTATTTTGATCATCAAAGAGTGGATTTTCACTTGGAGAAGCTGAAGTCGCATCCATTCTCGATTATTCGTCGTGGATGCTCATTCATCTCCTCTCTTTACTTGTTATCCAAACTACCATGAGAAGTGGTAGTTAAACACTCAATGTTGAGGTTAGAGGTAGTTGATCCTAATTTTATGTATTGCTTTTGATCTATTGTATATGAACAAAGTCTTTGATCAATATAGATGATGTTGTTTTCTCTTAATGATCCATGTGTGATTTGTTTTGCTTTAGACATAGATTCTACAAATCATGACCTAACAATTTTATCTCTTAAAAACCAAACTCTAGACATAGATTTGGGATTTGCTATTCGCATTGTGTTGATCTTAATGATTGTTGTTTAGATTGTTAGCGTGAGACATCATCTAACGGTCTAAACAACGATACTCACGACTTCGCTTTAGACATAAACTTAGTCGGGAGGATACGCGGTTGTATTGGTCGGAAACCAAGTTCATATGCTTGATTAATCGTTTATACGTGAAAAGGATTAGCGAAACCTAACCTTGACATGCTTTTATCAAAACTTTTACAAACTTTGTCAAAAATTACTCTTTGCTACAAATTAATGTTAAACGAAATTGAGAACCAATTGAAACCTTTTAACTTAAAACGGTGAAACTATTGAACGACACGCATCAAATATCGAACAATCCCTGTGGAGACGATTAAAAACAACCCCCACTATTACTCTACTAACATTGGAGAAGCTTCATATATCGTTTCAAGAGTATCGCACATTTCCTTGACAATTTTACAATGGTGAACCTATTGTGTTATTTAAAGATAATGTTATAAAACATCCATGTTTATCTTCTTTGCCTCGTGTGTTAAGAAGATACACTATTTGGTGTTTTTTTTAATCTTGGGAGTAAAGTATGATTAATTTTAATGTCTTTTATGTATTACTTTATTAGTAATATAATAATATTTAATTATTTTATTTAATTTAACATTTATAACTTTTTTTCAAATAACAAATTCATTCTTTATAAATGAACAAAATGACAATATAAAATCTTATCTAAAAAGAGTGTCCCTATAAAAAATATCTACTTTTGGAAATTTTTATTTTCATTAAATTTTATAATTTATAATTATTTTTTTAATAAAATATTTAATTATCACCTTAATAGCCTTATTTTAATATATATAAAAAATTAGTGCCGTCATTTTTTTTTACTTTATTCTCCTTTAAATTCTCACATTTTATAATCTCATTTTTCTTTAATTTTCACTTTTAATTTTTATTTAAATAGGTCAATTTTTTAACGTTTTCTAACATAAAACATATTACCAATTTTTTTTGGCTTTCCTCAATAAAAATAAGGAAAAATAGATATTATTGAAGGACATTAATCCGTGAGTTTTATTGATAATGACCAAGAGTATATATATATATATATATATATATATATATATATATATATATATATATATATATATATATATATATATAAAGTCAAATCTAGGAGAATAATTGTAAATAATTACAGATATAATTGAAAATAATTATAAAGAATCAAACTTAATTACAAGAAGAATATTTTTTTCTATCACATTCCTGTGGTCGAAGCGCGAGGTTCATATACGCTAGACTGGTTCGAAAATCATCAAAAGAACTCGAGGTAGACCTTTGGTGAAAATGTCAGCAATTTGGTGACGAGAAGAAACATGAAGGACATGTGTTTGGCCCCCGCATAACCTTTTCACGAACAAAGCGAATGTCCATCTCAATTTGTTTTGTATGTTGATGTTGCACGGGATTGCCATAAAGGTAGATGACATTAACATTATCACATTACACCAAAGTAGCATGAGAAAGGGGGTAGTGAAGCTCCAAGAGAAGGTTGTGAAGCTAACAAGATTCAGAAACCTCATTAGCAACACCCTTATACTTAACTTCTGCACTAGAGCGAGAAAGTGTGAGTTGTCGTTTGGAAGACCATGAAATGAGGTTGTAACCAAAAAACACACAATAGCTAGAGGTGTAACAGAGGGTGTCTGGACATCCATCCAAATTAGCATTAGTATAGGAGACAAGTTTCTCAATTGGGGACGAATAGAGATGCAAGCCATAGTTTAGGGTGCCTTAAACATACTGCAAGATGCATTTGAGGGCAAGCATGTGGTCAATGTAATGGGTGTGCATGTGAAGACACGCCTACTCAACATCATAAAAATTGTCAATAAGGGTGAAAATAAGGCATTGCAAGACTTCTGCAAGACTCTGATAAAGGCGGGATCATCATACAAAGTGCCGACGAAGGTACTAAGCTTCTCCTTAGTGTCACGAGTGTAACACCCTACTCTTCCCAATCATTTAATAAATAAAGATAATAAAATAGTTTGCGGAAAAATCAGAGTTACACATGTAGGATGTCAGATCAAAAATAAAATCTCATGAAGCGTTAAGTCACTTCATATCTTATTACTCATAAAAAATTAAATTAAGCAGCGGAATAATCAATTAGTTCGGCACTAAGGCCCCAATTACATCAAACCTCCACAAAATCTATGGTTCAACAACATTAAACAAATCAAGATACGTAACAAATAACAAATAACATAGAGAGAATAACGAAATCCTCATCCTTCCCGTGTTACATATCAGAACGACTCCTAAGACCCGATCAATAGCAACACATGCTCCAAGCACTACTCAGGTACCTGATTATCTATACTCCCCAAGGAGTACAGACACAACAACAGAAAAAGGGTGAGAATTACATTCAATAATTATACTGTGAAAATCACATGATAAGGAGTAGTAATTCACACAACTCACACCAAAGAAACACTTATAATGCACATACAAGTGCTGCATCAACACTCGACCTATTCAGCCCACATTCAATCATACACATATGCAATGTTATTCAACTGACATAACACAATGCATGTGGTACCATCACAATCCATATGGTTCACTCTTTGAACCTGATTCCCGTCGGAATCCAGATAAGTCATATGCGTTCCTCTGAACTACAACTTATCTCCACTCGACTCCCACATGGAGTCCGGACGAGACTAGGCACCCATCATGGATTCCCACCTAGGCTCATCTCCAAAAGACACAACATGAATGCACGACATACAATTATACATAATATAATTAACACCAATGCATAATACACCATCCACTATGATCACACATGAGCCACCTACTCACTGTAATTCTCTCTGGAATTACCACAGTTGCTTAAGACTGTCCACATAACAACAATCTTAGCAACACAAGCATCAACCACATACATCATGAAGAAAACCACACAAAATTACATATTGACCATATTTATTATTATTACCGGCCCCCCTGTGCCTAATTATGTCACATGAGTCTCACAGACTAAGAGAAATTCATCGCACGCGAAATCAGGAAAGAAATCGCGAAAACGGAAAAATCACCACACAGCCTTGCCCATACGTGTATGAACTTGTTTCCTCGCCCCAAGCCTGCGTATGCTACGCGTAGGGCCTCTGATGCCCTGGCCTTCATACGCGTATTGCCCCAGCCGTACGCGTATGACCAGAAGGTTATTTCCCTTCAAAATCCCCCCTAAGAACTCCCCATACGTGTAATGACTACCTCATATGCGTATGGCTCATTCCCCTTATGCGTTTTCTACACGTACGGTAGTAAGGTCATGCTGGCTTTAGGGACGGGGTGCGCATGCTACGAGTAATTCCCCTGGGTGAGTCCCCCATACGCATAATACCCTCTGGCATACACGTATAGTCAATCTGTTGTAGAAAAATACAGTTTTTTTTGCATCAGTGCAATTTTTCCCCCATTGGAGCACCTTTAAGCTCCTATTTCAGACCCAAAACAGTATCTATATCAGTTCAATCTTAATGGTTTCATTCTAATTCGATAACTATCCTTCTATCCAAGTTTTTCAAAATTTAAAACTACATTTTTGTCACCCCCCAAAACCTATAATTTCTATATCTGATTTCCATGATAAAGTACAACAACAACACATAATTTACATGAATATCTCATCAATATCAGTACACAAACACGAAAATCATAGCAACAATCACCAGACATGAAAATCAACCAAGAAGGAAGAAGAATTTTCATAAGAGGGAAAAGAGCCCTCACTATCCTCTCATGTTCAGAACACCATTAAAGAACCCTTTCTCCCCTTTACCTTAATTCAAAGCTTGCTTTCTCTAACAATGGTGGAATCCCTTGATCACTTCTTGCCCTAGCTCTCCTTCTTTCTTCTCTCCTTTCTCTTTTTACATGTAAATTATTTGTCTGTAACCTCCCTACTACTCTTTCCTAATTATTCTTAATTTCTTTATTTTTAATAATAGTAATAGTCATAATAATAATAATAATAATAATAATAATAATGGAATATCTCATCATTCATATCATTATTATTACAATATTGTCCTAAGATTTAATTCCATTTAATTCATTCCACTAAGCTCTCACACCCACCCTTACACACATACCCTTAACCAAGTCAATGCCAAAATAATCACACAAAATAAATCACAAAACGACTAAATATTTAAATGGGGTGTGAAGATGGCTGGTTTCTACCTGAGTGAATCGCACACTCAACGATACAACAGAGTCGCCACCGAACTTTATTTAGTCCCAAAGGACAGGGAAAATATCGATAAAACCCAAGGGGAAGAGAAGCGGGTACGGGGGGTCAGTTATGCGAAAGAAAGGTATTAGCACCTAACGCATCCGTCGTACTCGACGGGAACCATTTCGTTTGCTTCTAGGCTTGGATGGGTTATCTATCTAAAGGTTTCTAGCTAAAAGAAGGAAGAGAGAGAGAAAGGGGAAAAAGAAAGAAAAGAAGGAAGTGCGCGCGGAGGATTGTGGCCCTCGTGCCTACGTACCCTCATAATGCAATGAGGAAATCAGAGCGTCGTAGTTCAGGGAACCAGGGGACGAAGAAAAGAAAGAAAGGGGGAAGACGGAAGAAAGGTGGAAGTGTGCTCGTCGAGATCATTGCGATCTCATGCCTACGTATCTGACATTCAGAAGAATGCAGAATCAGAGCTTCCGTAGTTCGGGAACCAAACGGAAAACAAAACAAGAAAGAAACAAGGAGATGAAAGAAGTGGTGTCAAAACCAAGAGCAAAAGTGAAAGAGAAAACTCTACTGGGGAAGACCCTACAGTAAGAGCGTTTGCACAAGAGACTAGGAAAAGACTGGTGTCGGAACCGAGAATGAAAGAAACTCCGCTGGGGATAACAAAGAGAATTGGTGTCAAAACCAAGAAAGTAATAGCAAAAGGAATAAGAAGGACTCCTCTGAGGATCCAAGTAAAGGGATGGTGTCATAACCAAGAGGAAAAGGAGACTCGGTATATTAACTGACTGACAGTGGTTAACCGAAGGAAAGAGAGTGAGACCCTGGCGGGGAAAAGAGGCTGGTGTCAATAAACAGACTATGATAGACCAAGAGAGAGAGAGTGCTGAACCAAGAGAAGGTGTTTGACTCTGAAGGGCATCGGTATATTAAATGATAAACAGTGGTTGACCGAGGAAAGAAAGGACTGCAACTCTGTGGGGGTAGAGTAGCATTGGTTTTAATAGAGAAAACTGTTATTAACCAAGAGAACGGGTGTAGGACCGATCAAAGTTCGTAACCCAAAAGGGATGTTGGTAACGACTGAACAAACAACACTTGACCAACGAAGAAGGGTATTGAACCAAAAGAGGTTACTAGCCCAAAGGGTGCAAGTATTCGAACCAAGAAAGGTTGCCAACTGCAAGGGATTCGGTTTTAACAGGAGAACTGTGATTAACCGAGAAAAATGAGTGCTTAACCAAGAGAAGGTGATTAACTCAAAAAGGGCTTCAGTATTTTAACAGACGAACTGTGGTTAACTGAAGAGACGGGTGATTAACCAAGAATAGGTGATTAACCCAAGGAAACTCAGTATTTTAACAGATAGGCTGTGGTTAACTGAGAAGGAGGGCAAACATTGGTGTTTTAACTGACAGGCAGTGATTAACTAAACAAAAGAGAAGAACCAAGAGAAGGTTGCGAACTCCTGGGAAAAAATGGTCGTGACAGGAAAACTGTGTTGGACCAAAGAAAGAGAATTGAGACTCTTCAGGGGGATAAAAAAATAATGATTGACCGCAAGAAAAGAATAGGGTATTGAAACGAAGAAGGCTTGCTAACCCAATGAACAAAGGATCGTAACCAAGAAGGTGATTGATCAAGAGAGAAATTGGAAGAGATAAGAGTGATCAAGAATTGAAAGAGATTGTAAAGAGCAAAGAATGACCAAGGACCAACTCGACCGAGAAAGAAGGTACACTACCGCCTGGAGATAGAGATGACTAAGCCAAGCACAGGGTCATTCGTCCCCTACCTGAAGTAGTCAGAATGAGAGTAGGAATTCTCCTTTCTCATTCCTTCTCTAACACACAGGGTGTAATGCGGAAGTTGAACCAAACGACACAAAAACTCCAAGTTGTACAGTGCTCATGCGTAGAGAAACGGACAGCGTAACGACGTCAACTTGTACAGTGCTCCGATGTCAGACGTAGCGCGAACTCCAACTCTACGAGGGGCTCAAGAGAAAAAGCTCAAAAGGAGGCCTAAAGAGAGGAAAAGGGAAGATCGATTAATCGAAACAAAGTTTTGATCAATTAACCAAGGGAGAAACATGCTAACAACTTTCCAAAGAGGATGAAAAGTCATTAAAGCACAAAGGAGTGAATTATTGATTACACAAGATTAAGTTTATCCATGAAGAATAAACTTAATGCAAACTGAAATGGAAGGTGCAAAACAGTGCCAAATGCTCATCAAAATGTCGCACAAAATCATGTATCATGTGAACAAAGATAGAGCAAGAATTAACTATGTTCATACAATGCTAAGAACATGAAACAAATGAATAATCGAAAATGTGCTCCGAAAGTTCATGAATATGCTTCAACCAGAAGTGAAATGACATTAAAAACATCCATAAAATCAAGCATGTCAATCAATGGAAGTTAAAATGAAGAAAGCATGGCAAACACACTTGAAAATGCAAGAAAATGGCCATTTTGTACAGTGATAACCGGTTACAGTATATGTGCTAACCGGTTACATGCTTGAAAATGCATGTTTTTAGTGAAAATTGTACCGTGTAACCGGTTACAACATATCTGCTAACCAGTTACCACTGTAACAGAGGCAAAAATAACAACAAAAACAGCTTTTCAAAAGTAGTTTTCAGCACATAATCACTTATGTCAAACACCACATGCTAGGGCATGAATTTGTGCACGAAAATTGAACTTGAAAACAGCAAATAAGCAGTGATAGAATCAATTAACACATCAATATCATGGATCACCTAATGCAAAAAATCAATTCACACGCACAATTATCGACTACACCGCGAATGATACGAAAACGATCGAAACAGAAAAATGAAAGAGAACTACCAACCTACAAGGCTGAGATGTGCCTTGGTAATTGTTGTAAATGATTCTTGATGCAGAAAATTAAAGAAAACCAGAGGAATCTTCAATTTGGGGACGAGACGTGTCGAAATCGAGCAAAATACTATAACGCTCCAAAATGCGAACTCGAACCGTTAGAAGTTGCTACAAATACTCAAGATTAATCCAAAAGCTGAAATAACTCCAGAAATCCAAGTATAATAGCAACTCAGTAACAATCCCAATGTGAATTTCCTCATCCAAAGGTTGGCATGCTTGTAAAACAAGGAACATGGTGCACTTAAATTGGAGTGAAGCATTAGAATAAATGCACTTGGATTGAATTGGATAGCCTTGAAATGTCTAGAGAATTCTAGAATATTCCACATGCTGCTAGAATATTGTAGAATCAATGACCAAAGAGTGTGCAAGGATGTTATCCCAAAAATGCAGCAGGAACTGAAATTTTGCACAGAGTAACCGGTTACAACATATGTGCTAACCGGTTACATGCTTGAAAACTTGCATTTTTTGGGGCAAAATACACTGAGTAACCGGTTACTTCAGCCAAATTTCCACAAATTTGCAAAGGGATGATGCTGAAGTCGTGATTCCGATTTTCCATTTCTTGTCTTGATAAATAAACATGGAAACCTTTATTTTGAGCTTGTTTTGATGATGTGATGATCTTGTGAGGATGCACTTAATCGGGCTTGGAAAACCTGAATGTCCTGCAATAAGAAACACACAAAGAAAAGTGTGAATGCGTATGCTACCGATGCGAATGCTTATGCTCATGCAAAAGGCAAAAGAGGGAGGTCAAATTTTGGGTTACGACAGCTGCCCCTATTTAATCCTCTTGGACCTGAATGTACGAATTGCGCCAACTTTTTGATGATTCGAGGTAGAAGGGGATTAAATAAAAGAGTAGCTCGAGAATTTGGCCGACAGCGACAAAAGAAGAGTTGAAAGTGTTTGAATAGACAAGTGCAAGGTTTGGCTGAAAATCTGCTGGGAGATAAGTCAGGCAAAAAGAGAGTGAGTATGATCGATGCATATGCTATGTATGCGTTTCTACATGATGCTTGATATCATTTAATGCAAAGGCGCAAGATATGGCACAGTACGAAGTGATTAGGTAGATATTGTAGCGAGACGACTTCGACACCCTCGGTCGGGGAGAGGACCCGCAGATGAAGACAATCTCTGCTGGAAAAGAAAGTTCACAAAGGATGGTGACCCTGCTGGGGAAAGAAACCGAGGACATCTCAGGTTTCTAAATCACCATGGCTGTCTCTATTGGGGATGAAAGAATCAAGTCAATTCTTCCTACCAAGACTGGCTCTGCGTGGGGAAATACATCCTTCCAAATCATGCTGACTCAGCTGAGGAGAAACCACGGCTGCTGGTGACAGATAGTTCCTAATCATTGGAGATGATGCACAACCTTTGCTAGGGAACAGAGAACAAAGCGTCTTTGCTAGGGGACACCTTGGCAACCTGCTGGGGAGAATGATGACTCTGTTGAGGAACTGCTGAGGAGACAACGACTTCTTCATAGAACCATCCCACTGTCGACCAGGCGTTAGGCTTACCAATGGATATTACTGATTATCCTTCAGGAGTTACCAGTAACACATGCAATGCTTAATGCTTTCCCGATTGATTTAGCTTTTTATTGTTCTCAATGTTTTTTAGTATTATGTGATCACAAATAATTGTTTATTTTGCAAACAAAATACTATAATGAAACAAATTGAGACAACGAAGAATGCATTTTATTGGATGTAAAATTTTTGTACATAAAGTGTGTACAAGGATGCAAAATTCTTGATGAGGAAATTTGCAATAAAATTGAAAAACAAGTGTAAATGGCAAAGGGAAATCATGCTTTGCATTGATTACAACATTGGCCACCATCCACTGTAAGTCTAGGTTCCAACGCCTTGCACCAGTTGATGATGATTGGAATGTTCTATCACCGTCTAAGGTCTAGCCATGAGGAAAAGAGGCTCAAGTGTTCACAGTCAATGCCTTTATCCCTAATTTTTGCCTGGACATGTTTTCACATTTTTTTTCATCCATCGGGATACCCATTTTTGCCTAAGTCGCCCTTTCGGGTTTTCAACTTAGCGGACTATCATTGTTTTTTCGTTGTCCCTAACTTTTGCATGGACATTTCTTTTTTTGGTCCATCGGGACGTCCATTTTTTCCTAGATTGTCCTTGCGGATGTCAATCTAGTGGACTCTTATCCATTTTTTTTCAGGCATAATGTTTTTTTACTGTATCGGAGTTCACGGCCGATGGCAACTCCTCCCCATCCATTGTGGTGAGGATCAGGGCTCCGCCTGAGAAGGCCTTCTTGACAACAAAGAGTCCTTCGTAATTGGGAGTCCACTTGCCTCGTGGATCCGAGTGAACCGGTGAATATCTCTTGAGCACGAGTTCGCCTTCACAGAATGTTCGAGGAAGAACTTTCTTGTCAAAAGCTCACTTGAGGCGTCTCTGATACAATTGACCATGACAAACGGCTGTAAGGCGCTTCTCTTCGATGAGATTCAGCTGGTCGTATCTGGACTGAACCCATTCAGCTTCGTCAAGACCTGCTTCCATGATGACTCTGAGCGAAGGAATTTCGACTTCGATGGGTAGAACCGCCTTCAACCGTACACAAGCGAATACGGAGTTGCCCCAGTAGAAGTGCGAACTGAAGTTCTGTAGCCATGCAGTGCAAAGGGAAGCATTTCATGCCAATCCTTGTAAGTCTTGACCATTTTCTGGACAATCCTCTTAATGTTTTGTTTGCTTCTTCAACGGCGTCATTCATCTTGGGCCGATATGGTGAAGAGTTGTGGTGCTCGATCTTAAATTCTTAACACAACTCCTTCATCATATTGTTGTTCAGGTTGCTTGAATTGTCTATGATAATGTTACTAGGAATGCCATAATGATAGATTATCTCTTTCTTGATGAATCTAGCAACCACTTGTCGTGTAACGTTGCGTAAGAAGCAGCTTCAACCCATTTGGTGAAGTAGTCGATAGCAACCAAAATAAATCGATGACCATTGGAAGCCTTCGGCTCGATCATTCTAATCATATCTATACCCCACATGGAAAATGGCCAAGGTGAAGTCAAAACATTCAATGGAGTTGGAGGCACATGGATCTTGTCTCCGTAGATTTGGCACTTGTGACATCTTTTGGCAAAGTTGTAACAATCTACCTCCATTGTTGTCCAGTAATACCCAGTCCGAAGGATCTTCTTGGCCATAGCAGGACCTTTAGCATGTACACCCTCGCAGCCCTCATGTATGGACCTTATGATCGTGTTTGCTTCGTGTCTATCCACGCATCTGAGCAATACAAAATCATAATTCCTCTTGTACAGTATACCACCACTTAAGAAGAATTTGGCGCAAAGCCGCCTAAGAGCTTTCTTGTCAGTGATAGTGATACCCTCAGGATATTCCTGTTTTTTCAGATATCTTTTAATGTCGTAGAACCAAGGCTTGTCATCAGACTCATCCTCGATTGCTAAACAGTGTGGTGGTTCGTTCAAGTGATCAATGCGGATATGAGGAGCTTCATTCTTCCACTTGACCTTGAACATGGATGCTAGAGTGGCAAGAGCATCAGCTAGTTGATTTTCCTCTCTGGGAATATGATGAAAAGAAATCTCATCAAAGTAAGGAATCAACTTCGCTATGTGTTGTTGGTACGGAACCAGCTTGGAATCCCGAGTCATAAAATACCCTCTGACTTGACCGATGGCCAAGGCAGAATCTCCATAGACCTCAAGAATCTTGATTCTCATGTTAATAGCCGCTTCAATACCGTAGATACATGCTTCGTATTCATCCATATTGTTGGTGCATGCAAAGCATAATTTGGCAGTGAAGGGAAGGTGAAAACCTGTTGGAGAGATGAGGATAGCCTCAATTCCACGACCTTTAGAATTGGAGGCACCATCGAACACGAGCGTCCATCGCGCCCCTAGTTCGGGTCCAATATCAGGGTCTGGAGTCTCATAATCTCTGATACACAAAACATCCTTATCGGGAAAGTCAAACTTCATCTGTTGATAACCCTCTACAGGTTGATGAGCCAGGTATTCAGACAAGACACTCCCCTTTATTGCTTTCTGGGTAACATGCTGGATATCATACTCAGTTAACAGCATCTGCCACCGACAAATCCTTCCAGAGACAGCAGGCTTTTCAAATATATACTTTATTGGATCCATTTTGGATATCAATAAAGTAGTATGGCAAATCATGTATCGTCGTAGGCGTCGAGCAACCCAGACCAGAGCACAACAAGTTTTCTCTAAGAGTGAGTATCTGGTCTCACAATCGGTGAACTTCTTGCTCAGATAGTATATTGCATGTTCTTTTCTGCCAGTGTCATCATGTTGACCCAATACACATCCCATTGATTCATCGAGGACGGTGAGATACATCATTAAAGGCCTACCAGGAACTGGCGGTACTAAGATCAGTGGTTCTTGCAAGTATTGTTTTATTTTGTCAAATGCTTCCTGATAATCATTATTCCATTCAACCGATTGATTTTTTCTTAGTAATTTGAACATTAGTTCACAGGTAGCCGTCAAATGGGAAATGAACCTTGAGATGTAATTAAGTCTGCCCAAAAAGCCACAGACTTCTTTTTCTGTTTTGGGAGGCGGCATGTTCTGAATTGCCTGAACCTTATCAGGATCAACTTCAATGCCCTTCTGACTTACAATAAAGCCCAATAGTTTACCAGATCGAACTCCGAAGGTGCACTTCACAGGATTCAACCACAGTCTAAACTTTCAGAGTCTATCAAACAGCTTCTTCAGATGAACCAAGTGATCATCTTTAGTTCTGGACTTGGCAATCATATCGTCCACGTAAACCTCAATCTCTTTATGAATCATATCGTGAAAGAGGGTTGTCATGGCACGCTGGTATGTTGCCCCTGCATTCTTTAGGCTGAATGGCATGACTTTGTAGTAATATTTACCCCAAGGAGTGATGAAAGTAGTCTTCTCCATATCAGTTGGGGACATTTTGATCTGATTATATCCTGAAAAACCATCCATGAAAGAAAAGACAGAGAACTGTGCTGTGTTGTCTACCAAGACATCAATACGAGGCAAAGGAAAATAATCCTTCGGGTTTGCCTTGTTGAGATCTCGATAATCCACGCACATTCTGACTTTGCCGTCCTTCTTGGGAACCGGGACAATGTTGGTAATCCATTCAGGATATTCAGAAGTGGCTAGGAACCCAGCATCAAGCTGCTTCTTTACCTTTTCTCTGATTTTAAGTGCCATGTCGGGTCTAGTCCTTCTGAGTTTCTGCTTGACAGGAGGACATCCGGGCTTGAGTGGCAAGTGATGCTCAACGATGTTGGTATCCAACCCAGGCATATCTTGATAGGACCAGGCAAAGATATCAACATACTCTTTCAACAACTTGACCAACTCAGAGTGTACATGCTTAGCGAGGGATGCGCCAACCTTGACTTCTCTTCTGACCTCATCAGTACCAAGATTGACAACTTCCACTGGCTCTTTGTGTGGCTGAATCTCTCTACGCTCGAGCTCAAGGAGCCTTGCTAGTTCAGCCGGTAATTCACAATCTTCCTTACCATCTTCTTCGGTTTGGTTAATTGGAATTCCAGAATTACAATGGATGTTTGCCATGGTGTTATCAATTCTTTTATTAGTTTTGCATGTTTATGAATATGTTCAGAATAAGCTTTTTAAAAGTGAAAAAGAAAAGAAACTTTTCCCATTTGTTTGTGAAAAGTAAAATAAAGAAAGAAAATAGAGCATGATTTTGAATGCAAAAAACTTTTATTCATTGATCACATAATATTGCAAAAGCGTGACGCCCTTTACAAGCTATCCACTCGTCTCGGGCGAGGACGAGGGAATGAGAAAGCAAAATGCATTACATGTTATATGGGAAAACCACAGGAATCACGGTAGATGTCCAATTGTTGAGCTTGAAACCTGGCGGACATTTGCACACAAATCTTGAAGTCTGATTACTAGAACCAGCATCATTAGCAGCTACCACGATGTCACCCTGCTGGAAACCCGCGCTGTGGAACTTGATCAAATTGCATCACTTCTGACCAGAGGAACTAGATTGACGACCAAGACAATAACCCTATCCAAAACGATTATGCTTCTCAACCACATCAATCACATGCCCCCAGCCTGACAAAGCACCTTTTTGGATAGTCGCCTTAGCACTCTTAGCAGACGCTAAAGTCAATTGTGGTGATCTACTTTGACTAGTTGAAGCAGAGCTGACATCTTCGAACTCGAGACACTGCAACGGCACCTCAGCTATGCCTTCCTCGGTCTTGATGTATCAAAAAGATGATAACTCGCTTACAATCAAATCCTCTTTACCACAGACAATGACAAGCTGGTCGTTAAACATGAATTTCAACTTCTGATGCAAAGTGGAGGTAACTGCCCCTGCCGCGTGGATCCATGGACGACCTAGTAGGAAACTATATGCAGGATTGATATCCATCACCTGGAAGGTAATGGTAAACAGATGCGGCCCAATATTGATGGGTAAGTCCACTTCTCTAATGACCTGTCTTTGAGAACCATCAAAGGCTTTGACAACTAAGGCACTTGGTTTCATCTCGTTTCCTTCCACTGGTAATTGACTCAATGTGCCCTTAGGCATCACATTGAGAGAAGAATCGGTATCCACTAGAACACGAGATAACAGGATGTCTGTGCAGGTTACAGATATGTGCAACGCTTTGTTGTGGGCAGTTCCTTCAGGAGGCAATTCTGATTCATTGAAACCCAAATACCGACTTACAGTTATGTTGGCCACTACATCATCAAACTCGACTACGGATATATCTTGCATGACATGGGCGCTGTTCAACACTTTCAACAAAGCTAATTTGTGCACAGGCGAACTCATAAGTAAGGACAAGATTGAGATCCTCGATGGAGTCTGACCCAACTGATCCACGATCTTAAAGTCACTTTTCTTGATCAGCTTAAGTAACTCTTGATCATCGAGTGTCTCTTTGCTCTTTGAGACATCCTCAGACGGAATAGTCTGTACTGGAACTGCGGTAGAAGATGCCCCTTGTTGAACAACAGGGGTTACAAATGCAGGTGTTTCCTTAGGAGAAACAACAGTTGGGACTTGAACAGGCTTGGTAGTGACCTTCGGAGCGAACACTCGTCCACTGCGAGTCATACCTCCACCGACTGTAACATTCACGATCTCGGATTCGGTGAACCTTATCTCTTGACCTCCAGAAAACACAGTAGACCCATACTTCCAGGGTACCTCCTTAGAATTCTGATACTGAAATGGCTTCGGCGGATAAACCACGATGGGTTGCACCCTCTTCTGCTTAGGAGATTCGACAGGAACTTTCCCATAGACGATGGTGAACGGCTCGATAGTGGCAACTTCCTCAACAGGTTTAGATCTGGCGAATTGCATTTTGCCACGGTTCATCAGAATCTGGACACAACCCTTCAGCCTTCGACACTGGTTAGGATTATTGTCACAAATTTGACACTTACCATGCAACCCTTTTAACAGCCCGTGTTCCTTCAACTTCTTGAAAACCACAGCCATCGGGGTTTTTACTTCGTCAACATCCATGATTAATTCAGCCTTCGGACTGTCCTCAATCATGTTAACCGTAGGTCCATCGTGGTTCGGCAACGGATTATTCTGAATGTTAGGTCCTTCCTCAGCAAAAGTCAAAACTTTCTTATCAATGAGTTCCTGAACCTTGGTTTTGAAAACGAAACAGTCCTCTGTTGCATGTCCTATGTATCCAGCATGATAAGCACATGACGCATTTGGGTTATGCTTCGGGCTAAATGGAGGAATCGCAGGTGTAATCTGTTTGGGGACGATTGCCCCTTGGTGAACCAAGTAAGGATACAACTCGGTGTATGACACCGGAATCTTGTCAAGATTCAGAGGCTTATGGTTTCCTTGATTGTTGTTGTTCTGACGGTTCTGATTCTGTTGACTTTTGTTCTGTTGATTCTGTTGCTGATTCTGAGCATTCTGAGCCGGTTGTTGCAGATGATACTGATATGGAGGTTGTTGATACTGTGCAGCAGCAATGTATGGATACGGATAGTACGGCATGGGAGCCATGGGAGCTTGATATGGAGGAGAAACTTGAGCTGTCACAGCATTGGCCTCACCTTCCTTTTTCTTGGAATGACTGTTCTGAGGTTTCTGAGTGGCCGGCTGCTGGGAAGCAGCTCCAGGAATCTTTCCAGTTTTCAAACCGTTCACCAATCGTTACTACATTAGCGAATTTCGATGAAGAACTACCTACCATTTTCTCATAGTAAGATCCTTGCAATGTACCCATAAAGATGTCAACCAACTCATTGTCAGAGAGAGCCGGTCGTACACGAAATGCCATCTCACGCCATCTTTGTGCATACTCCTTGAATGTTTCAGCTGAGTGCTGAGACTGATTCTGCAATTGCAATCTAGTTGGTGCCATATCAAGGTTATACTTGTATTGTCTCACGAACGCTTCAGACAACTCCCTCCAAGTACGTATTTTGCTGCGCTCCAAGCCCATGTACCAATCTGATGAAGCACCAGACAAACTATCTTGAAAACAATGAATAAGCAATTCATCATTATCAATATGGGATGCCATCTTTCTGCAGTACATAGTGATGTGACTACGCAGACAACTTAAACCTTTGTACTTTGGCAAATCAAGTATCTTGAATTTCTGCGGCAGCACAACATTTGGAACCAAACACAAGTCTTTGGCTTCCATGCCAAAAGCAGAGAACCCTTCAATAGCCCTGATACGGTCTTCCAACAACTTGTAGTCAACAGATTTATTCTGATTAGTGGGCCTGACAAGAATCTGAGGATTTGGCAGCTGAGACGCGACAGGAGCATTCACTTGCAGAGTAGTAAACTGGGAAAGATACACCAAACCCGGATTAACCGTTTGACCAGTATTCTGACCCATCGGAACACCATATAGATAATTCAGAGGAGGTACCCCAGCGGCTGAGGAAGATGCCCCAGGATAGAACATCCCAGGATGAGCATTCGGAACAACAGTTTGAGCCACTTGAGACGAAACCGGAACATGAATAGGAGGACCTCTATACACATGCTCTTCTTCATCAGGAGTTTCAGTATCAACCAATCCGGCAGTTTGATGAGTTTGAACCTGAAGATTCTCAGGATCATCATTCACCACTGGAGGCGGGACTAGAGTAGGCATGACCCGTGGATATGTGGCAGCATTCCCATTAAGCATGGGCACAACAAAAGGCTGATATGGCATGAAGGCACTACCATTATTTGCGATCTGAGGAGTGTAATTTGGAGGCATGCCCCAAGGAAAACTAGTGGGCATCTGGTTCAAGCCGAGTTGAACGGAAGGCTGATTCACAGGCTCAACTGGCACTTCAACTCTAGCAGGAGAAGGAACAACAACAGCAGGAGTAGCCGTAACAACCGGAGGAACAGTCACAACAGGAGTGACAACAATTGCATTAGTAGTGGTCGCAACAACAGTGGCAGTAGTAGCGATGTCCCTCTGGGCACGAAGGAGCTCCATAATGACATCCATGTTCCTCTGGAACTGATCCATTCGACCTTGGAATTAAGCAAGAGTTTCCTTGTACGCAGCGTTCTCAGCTTCAAAGTCAACCATGATTCTGGATTTGCTTGAGCGAGTAAAATACCGATGTCGAGTTGTCGTCTTGCTACAAGGAAGGCGGACAAGGATGAGCAACGGTTTCGGATGAAGGGACGTGCATATGTGTGCAGATGAATGTATGATATGCATGCAAAAATAAAGTTTTAAATTCCAAGAATTCTTAAACTTATCTTTGTTGACAATACTCATAAAGCATACAAGTATAGGCATAAAAGATAGAGTGAGCAAGATCCTTCATTCATTCATTCAATAGAGGAAAGAAGTACAAGTCGAATACAAGTCAAACATCTGCCTTTTGGGCTACAACAAAATCCGCGTGGATTCTATCAAATACCACCCTACACACAGACAAGAAATGGAAAACAGCCCAAGGAAGCTGGTGTGGCAATGCATCAGCATATGCATCCCTCAACAACCCAGGTAGATCCTCCAATGCATGCTCAGGAAATCTGGCTAGACGGTCGTGCCTCTCACTCCAGTACTTCTCATCCTTCATGAGGTTACGCAGCAATGAATGATTGGGTCCCTGAAGCATGTCCTGAAGAAAGGCCTCTTTCTGATCCAGGAGGTTCTGTAGATGACGTCTTTGATGTTCCCAATGAGTGCTCTCTATGTTGAGCTGACTAATGTGTTTTTTGCTCTGATGTGCTTGATCTTGCAGATTTTGAATCTCACCGAAGACTTTGTCTAGCTAGATTTGACATTGAGAAAAGTCCTTTGCTAACTAATTAGCACGGTCTTGTTCACTTTGCCACTTTGCCTTGAACTCGAATAACTTCCCTCGAAGCTCTTCAAGTTGCTTGTTGTAGCTCAGCTCCTCTTTGTAGGCTTGATAATGAGCATCGGCGAGTCGTCTCTTCTTTGAAGCAAGTCCCTCATAGGTGCTCTTCAAATCATCACCCACCTTTCTACGCTTGTTCTTTTCAACCTCCACCTCTTTGAGCATGCACTCGCGCTTCTGATGGAGCTCAATCTGTAGGCTATCCTTCTCGGAAGTGACTCTATCAAGGTTGAGACGAATATCAGCATTCTCCTTCTTCAACTTTTCAACAATCAGCTTGAGTTGGTCGACCTCAGATGGAGGAACAATGGTAAGTTCAGGAATTTTGGCATTCATGGAAAGCTCAGGAGAGAATGGCAACAAGATCTCTTTGACGCGCTCTTTGACCCAAAGTGTGTAAGCTTCCTTGGCTACGCAATTCTTATTACCCAAATCGGCTCTTCCTTCGAGATAAATCTGAGTCCAAGCGGCACTGAACCTCTTCAGTAAACCCATGTCATCAACGCCTTCATGAAAGATGAACTCTTCCACTGTCTCAGGATCAGGCTTGGCAACCATAGGATATCCCAACTGTCTGAAAGCCATTCTCGGATTGTAGTTAATTCCACCCCTTATACCTAAGAGAGGTACATTGGAGAATTTCCCATAATGAAGAATGATCGGAATGTCGTCGAAGACTTGAGAATAACAAGAAATGTCGTCAGCAGTAAGAGACATGATTCGTTGAGACCACTTGAGATTATGCTTATTCTCAACAAAGGGACCCTTTTGTGGAAGGTGAGACATGAACCATCGGTACAACAAAGGAGCACAACAGACAATGGTTCCTTTCTTCTTTTCATTCCTGGAATGAATAAAATGGTAGGTATCAGCAAGAAGTGTCGGAACAGGGTTCTTAGACAAGAAAATACTGATGGCAGCCTGATCTATGAAATCCTCCATGTTCGAAAACAAGACAATCCCATATATCAGCAGAGCGAGAATGGCGTTGAAGGCCTTCCAGTTTCCATCCTTAGTAAAAGTAGTGGCCTTGTCAACCAAGAACTTTGAAGCAAACCCTCGAATACCTTTCCCTTTAGTCTTGAGATTATCCTTCACATCGTTCTTACCAATGCAAAGCGCATCAGCAATAAGATGAAACTTTGGACAACCGCTAGTGTAGACATACGGAACCCGCTTCTTGATCTCAACCCCCAGAATATAAGCATACTCCTCAAGTGTAGGTGCTAGCTGATAATCCTGAAATGTGAAGCACCTATATGGCGGGTCGTAGAACTGAACCAGAGTATGAATAGCAGTGATGTTGACTTCAGTGTTGAGGATGGTCAACAGATTACCATAAGTACCTATGAAAACCCCTCTGTGATCTCCAACCAACAAAGATACCAAACCTCTCAGACTACCCAGCTTAGGCTCCACAAACTTGTAACTGAAGATGCCACGACAACCAGTACTCATCCCTATGATAATGTCAACAAAAGATAAGTCCTCGAAAACCTGGAAATGCACATGCAAAATTAATTTACATGATGAAATGATATGCAACACAACAATAAGAAGCCAGCACAACCTGGACAATCAAATCGGAATAATCTGGATATCTGTATATAATTCTGTGTCAGTGCAACATAATCTGACGAGTCAGTGAAGAAATCTGGCGTGTGTGAGAACAAGGGTATGAAGTGGCTTGTTTTCCTGCAAAAACCCATCCCCCTCACAGGTGTGATCTAGACACAACAAGGTGGTCCCTAGAAAGGTCGCCCAAACCATAGGACTCAGGATGAAAATCCCCCGCCGTAGTGAATTCTCACAGGACGGAAGTATTCTCAAACGAATCACGATCTAGGATGTGGGTCTCGTGATATCCCAACGCGCAAAATGCAGGCCTCACGACTATCCACGTTCTAGCCTATGTGTATACTAGGCCCAATGTTAGGACCTTTCTCTCCAATAATATCTACCCATCCCAACAATAACAGAAAACAGCAGATATCCAGAATATGCAACATATGAATATTCAAAGCAGTAAAGAAATGCGATAAATAAACATAAAACTAAAGCATAAAGTAAAGCGAGTAAAGCGTGAAAGAAAAACACCCAAACAAGCAAGAAAGCAAACAAAACTAGGCGAGACCCCTCAAGGGATGGACCAACAATAGGTCAACCTGTCCCCAGCAGAGTCGCCATCTGAAGATGGCTGGTTTCTACCTGAGTGAATCGCACACTCAACGATATAACAGAGTCATCACCGAACTTTGTTTAGTCCCAAAGGACAGGGAAAATATTGATAAATCCCAAGGGGAAGAGAAGCGGGTATGGGGGTTTGGTTATGAGAAAGGAAGGTATTAGCACCTAACGCATCCGTCGTACTCGACGGGAACCATTTCGTTTGCTTCTAGGCTTGGATGGGTTATCTATCTAAAGGCTTCTAGCTAAAGGAAGGAAGAGAGAGAGAAAGGGGAAAAAGAAAGAAAAGAAGGAAAGTGCTCGCGGAGGATTGTGGCCCTCGTGCCTACGTACCCTCATAGTGCAATGAGGAAATCAGAGCGTCGTAGTTCAGGGAACCAGGGGACGAAGAAAAGGAAGAAAGGGGGAAGACGGAAGAAAGGTGGAAGTGTGCTCGCCGAGATCATTGCGATCTCATGCCTACATATCTGACATTCAGAAGAATGTAGAATCAGAGCTTCCTTAGTTCGGGAACCTAACGGAAAAAAAACAAGAAAGAAACAAGGAGATGAAAGAAGTGGTGTCAAAACCAAGAGCAAAAGTGAAAGAGAAAACTCTACTGGGGAAGACCCTGCAGTAAGAGCGTTTACACAAGAGACTAGGAAAAGACTGGTGTCGGAACCGAGAATGAAAGAAACTCCGTTGGGGATAACAAAGAGAATTGGTGTCGAAACCAAGAAAGTAAGAGCAAAAAGAATAAGAAGGACTCCTCTGAGGATCCAAGTAAAGGGATGGTGTCATAACCAAGATGAAAAGGAGACTCGGTATATTAACTGGCTGGCAGTGGTTAACCCAAGGAAAGAGAGTGAGACCCTGGCGGGGAAAAGAGGCTGGTGTCAATAGACAGATTGTGATAGACCAAGAGAGAGAGTGTTGAACCAAGAGAAGGTGTTTGACTCTGAAGGGCATCGGTATATTAACTGATAAACAGTGGTTCGCCGAGGAAAGAAAGGACTGCAACTCTGCGGGGGTAGAGTAGCATTGGTTTTAAAAGAAAAAACTGTGATTAACCAAGAGAACGGGTGTAGGACCGATCGAAGGTCGTAACCCAAAAGGGATGTTGGTAACGACTGAACAAACAACACTTGACCAACGAAGAAGGATATTGAACCAAAAGAGGTTACTAGCCCAAAGGGTGCAAGTATTCGAACCAAGAAAGGTTGCCAACTACAAGGGATTTGGTTTTAACAGGAAAACTGTGATTAACCGAGAAAAATGAGTGCTTAACCAAGAGAAGGTGATTAACTCAAAAAGGGCTTCAGTATTTTAACATACGGACTGTGGTTAACTGAAGAGACGGGTGATTAACCAAGAATAGGTGATTAACCCAAGAAAACTCAGTATTTTAACAGACAGGCTGTGGTTAACTGAGAAGGAGGGTAAACATTTGTGTTTTAACTAACAGGCAGTGATTAACCAAACAAAAGAGAAGAACCAAGAGAAGGTTGCGAACTCCTGGGGAAAAATGATCGTGACAGGAAAACTGTGTTGGACCAAAGAAAGAGAATTGAGACTCTTCAGGGGGATCAAAAAATAATGATTGACCGCAAGAAAAGAATAGGGTATTAAAACGAAGAAGGCTTGCTAACCCAATGAACAAAGGATCGTAACCAAGAAGGTGATTGATCAAGAGAGAAATTGAAAGAGATAAGAGTGATCAAGAATCGAAAGAGATTGTAAAGAGCAAAGAATGACCAAGGACCAACTCGACCGGGGAAAGAAGGTACACTACCGCCTGGAGATAGAGGTGACTAAGCCAAGCACATGGTCATTCGTTCCCTACCTGAAGTAGTCAGAATGAGAGTAGGAATTCTCCTTTCTCATTCCTTCTCTAACACACAGGGTGTAATGCGGAAGTTGAACCAAACGGCACAAAAACTCCAAGTTTTACAGTGCTCCTGCGTAGAGAAACAGACAGCGTAACGGCGTCAACTTGTACAGTGCTCCAATGTCAGGCGTAGCGCAAACGCCAACTCTACGAGGGGCTCAAGAGAAAAAGCTCTAAAGGAGGCCTAAAGAGAGGAAAAGGGAGGATCGATTAATCGAAACAAAGTTTCGATCAATTAACCAAGGGAGAAACATGCTAACAACTTTCCAAAGAGGATGAAAAGTCATTAAAGCACAAAGGAGTGAATTATTGATTACACAAGATTAAGTTTATCCATGAAGAATAAACTTAATGCAAACTGAAATGGAAGGTGCAAAACAGTGCCAAATGTTCATCAAAATGCCGCACAAAATCATGTATCATGTGAACAAAGATAGAGCAAGAATTAACTATGTTCATACAATGCTAAGAACATGAAACAAATGAATAATAGAAAATGTGCATCGAAAGTTCATGAATATGCTTCAACCAGAAGTGAAATGACATTAAAAACATCCATAAAATTAAGCATGTCAATCAATGGAAGTTAAAATGAAGAACGCATGGCAAACACACTTGAAAATGCAAGAAAATGGTCATTCTGTACAGTGGTAACCGGTTACAGCATATGTGCTAACCGGTTACATGCTTGAGAATGCGTGTTTTTAGTGAAAATTGTACCGTGTAACCGGTTACAGCATATCTGCTAACCGGTTACCATTGTGACAGAGGCAAAAATAACAGCAAAAACAGCTTTTCAAAAGTAGTTTTCAGTATATAATCACTTATGTCAAACACCACATGCTAGGGCATGAATTTGTGCACGAAAATTGAACTTGAAAACAGCAAATAAGCAGTGATAGAATCAATTAACGCATCAAGATCATGGATCACATAATGCAAAAAATCAATTCACACGCACAATTATCGACTACATCGCGAATGATACAAAAACGATCAAAACAGAAAAATGAAAGAGAACTACCAACCTACAAGGCTGAGATGTGCCTTGGTAATTGTTGCAAATGATTCTTGATGCAGAAAATTAAAGAAAACCAGAGGAATCTTCAATTTGGGGACGAGACGTGTCGAAATCGAGCAAAATACGATAAAGCTCCAAAATGCGAACTCGAACCATTAGAAGTTGCAGCAAATACTCATGATTAATCCAAAAGCTGAAATAACTCTAGAAATCCAAGTATAATAGCAAGAATGATGAAGGTTGAGCTCAAGAAATAATCATTTTTGATGTAAAAGTGATTATCCTTCAAAGTAGAAATGAGCTTTGGTGAGGTTTTGGAAGACAATTGAGATGAAGATGAAGATGTAGTAGAGAAATTCAGAGAAAAAGTGAGAGAATTGAGAGTGAATTGTGCAAATGGTTGAAGATCTTGTGTGAGAAATGTGGGAAATGATGGAGAGATTGAAAAGTGAGTGAAGGTGAGTTTATATAGACTTTAAGTTTGGAGTGTGAGATGGTTTGGAATTTGGTTTGGAATTAGCTTTGGGTTTGGACCTAGGTTAGGAGTTAGTTGGGCTTGACTCACTGAGTTAAGGTGGTTAACTCGGTTAGTTAAAACAACTCGGTAACAATCCCAATGTGAATTTCTTCATCCAAAGGTTGGCATGCTTGTAAAACAAGGAACATGGTGCACTTAAATTAGAGTGAAGCATTAGAATAAATGCACTTGGATTGAATTGGATAGCCTTGAAATGTCTAGAGAATTCTAGAATATTACACATGCTGCTAGAATATTGTAGAATCAATGACCAAAGAGTGTGCAAGGATGTTGTCCCAAAAATGCAGCAGGAACTGAAATTTTGCACAGAGTAACCGGTTACAACATATGTGCTAACTGGTTACATGCTTGAAAACTTGCATTTTTTGGGGGAAAATACACTGAGTAACCGGTTACAGCATATGTGCTAACCGGTTACTTCAGCCAAATTTCCACAAATTTGCAAAGGGATGATGCTGAAGTCCTGATTCCGATTTTCCATTTCTTGTCTTGATAAATAAACATGGAAACCTTTATTTTGAGCTTGTTTTGATGATGTGATGATCTTGTGAGGATTCACTTAATCGGGCTTGGAAAACCTGAATGTCCTGCAACAAGAAACACACAAAGAAAAGTGCGAATGCGTATGCTACCGATGCGAATGCTTATGCTCATGCAAAAGGCAAAAGAGGGAAGTAAAATTTCGAGTTATAACAGGGTGTTACAACCCTGCCCTACTTAAAATATTTTCGTCCTCGAAAATGTACCCGATGAGAACAATTCTGGATACGACTCTCGCATCTTGCTCTCTAATTCCTGGGTCACACTTCCTCCAGCAAATCCTCCCCAAGCTACTTTCAATAAAGGAATGTCTTTGCCTCTCAACTATTTTATCTTGCGATCCTCGATCCTTACCGGCATCGTCTCCACGGTAAGATTATCCCGAATCTGCACTTCATCCCTCTGAAGCACATGGGATGGATCAAGAATGTACTTCCTGTAGCGTGCAATTTTTGTCGGTGACGCGACCACCTTACCGCAATGGTTGGAATTGGGTGCTACTTTCTGATTTCTTATATATCCTATGAAGCTGGAAAGGAAAGAGAAGCTATCTAAAACTAACTTTGCAAGCAAATGTTTTCTTTAACAATTGATAAGAGATTGGGGGTTTGGGGTCAGGTTATACAAAGGGAAGTTGTCAATTACCCGGTGTATATATGGTTATCCATATACCTTTTATGGCATGTTTTTCTATTGGTTAAAATACTTTCTGGTGTTTATCTGTTGTGGGTTGGGAAAGTTTCTCCTTTAGAAGTGTTGAGAAAGTGTTTTTATTGTTTTCGGGTTTTCTGATGTTTTTGGGAAGGTACTGGACCTAAAGTTTTTTATTTGTATGCTCGCTAAGATTTCGCAATCTTGTGCCTACGTATTCCCGTTAAAGAAAACTAGGAAATCAAAGCAATCGTAGTTCCTCCTATTTCTATGGGAGGAAAATGTTTGATGTCTTGTTTGAAGCCCAAGATTGAAGCTAACTGAGTATTTGTGTCTTGTTTAAAACCTAAGATTGAAGCTAAAGAGGTGACTGAGAGAGAATTTATCATCTCTAAAGGGAGATATCTCATCTGTTTATCACAAAATTATTGGGTAATTAATTATTAAGGGGAATTACTTTAACTGGAATGTATGGAATCCAGCAATGCCATAATTTCCTTTATAAGGGAGGTGTCCTGAAGGAAGAAACTTTAACTCAATGTAGAGCAATGCCATTTTTCCTTAGGAGTTTTCCATGCTAAGAGAGGGACATTGGCTTGGATGTAAATAATCCAGAGGCTTGCCACTTACAGCAGTTAGATGAAAGAGGAGGTTTTACCAGGATAAAAGAGGGACTACAGCTTGGATTTTGAATCAACAAGTGTGCCACTTACAGCAGTTATCTGGAATTAGGTTTTTTTTATTGTTTGTTTTGATATGTGATGTACAGAGAAATGTCTTCCAACAGAGAGAACTCTAGATTTCCTCTGAGGGGATGTTGATTTTTGTGTGCCTTGATCAAAGCCCAAGGTTGAAGCTAAAAGGTTGACTCTATTCGGGGAGTTTTATATTTGTCTTGTACAAAGCCCAAGATTGAGGCTGAAAAGAGATTGTCTCCACTGGGGAGATTTTATCTGTCTTATGCAAAGCCCAAGATTGAGGCTAAAAAGGAGATTGACTCCACTGGGGAGATTTTATCTGTCTTGTACAAAGCCCAAGATTGAGGCTAAAAAGGAGATTGACTCCACTAGAAAGTATGATCTATCTTGTACAAAGCCCAAGATTGAGGCTGACTCTACTGAGGAAAATCATTATACAAAGCCTAAGAGGAGGCTGGTGGGGAAATTCTTATATGAAGCCTAAGAGGAGTCTGGCTTGTGCTGAGGATTATTGAAATCCAAGAGCAAGTCTAAAGTGTATGTGGTGGGGAATCCAAAGGTTTTACTCTTTCTGGGGATTTGAAGAAGAGTTGAAATATCAGAGACCACGAGGCTCTGATTCTACTGAGGATTTGTTGGTGGTAATTTGACCCTATCTGGGGAATTTCTTAAAATGAAAGCTTAAAGGTTGAGTTTGAAAACCTATGAAGGTTTTAACTCTGTTGGAGATTGGTATGTTGATGAAATGATCAGGGTTTTTCCTGTGTTTTTAGAAAACTTGTATGAAGCTAAAGAGGGTGTTGGTTTTAAGGGATGAGAAACAACCCTATAATGGTTTGATGTTTTGGAACTCTGACTCTCCTGAGGATTGAACTAGTAGAGATGACTAAGTTTTGTATTATACCTGTAGGAGGTCTTTGGGTCCTTGTACTAAGCCCAATAGGAGGATGAGAACTTCTAAGAAGCCTGAGGATCCTTGTACTAAGCCCAAGAGGAGGCTGGGGATGTTTTTAGGAAGCTTGTGGGTCCAAACCTAAGTAAAGTTCAAGAAAGGTTTCACCGGGAATAAGTCATTTCTCTGCATAGCAGTTCTAAGGTTTGAAGAAATTCAAAAGAGGTTTCACTGGGAATTAATCCTCTCTGGGGAAATGAATTTCTTGTACACATATATTTCTAAGTTAGGACAGTCTTGAAAAAAGTTTCACTGGGAATAATGTCTTTCTCTGTTCCATATTGTATAAGCCCAAGAGGAGGCAAGACTGTATCTGGAATTTCCTATGGGGAACTAGTTTTGACTGTGTTGAAAGAGTAACCACTGGTTTGACCTAAATCTAGACTTAATTGCTGGGGAAAACTCTAAGCAAATATATACAAGCATATACAGATGAAATATATAAACAAGCATATATTGAAAAGATAGTGGAACTTACAGTTGTGCAAGCCCAAGCATAGTAATTATAGTTGTATGGTTACTCATTCAAGAAATTGAAGAAAGTTTTGATGATACTTTGAATTTGAATTTGAATAAAAAATAAAGTTATCTTAAAAATAAGTTTGGGGCTTATACTCAAGGAGATGCCTAGATGATCTCTTTTGAAAAGGCGACGATCGTGTCGTAGTTTTGAAAACCACAAAGGGACTTATACAATGACTGAGGCCCAAATTATTTATGTACAAAGGGGATGGGTCTTACACTCTATTAGAGGCCCAAGAGTTGATTTTTATACAAGAAATGGGATTTATAGCTCAAGGAGAGGCCCAGATGAAAAACAGCGGTCGCACCGTTTATTTTAAAAATCGCGTAGGGACTTATACAATGACTGAGGCCCAAATTACTTATATACAATGGGGGTTGGGTCTTACACTCTATTAGAGGCCCAAAAATTGTTTGAAAAAGAGAAAAATGGGGCTTACAACACATGAGGAGGCCCAGATGAAAATTGTTTGAAAACGGCGATCGCGCCGAGATTTTTTAAAAATCGCATCGGGACTTATACAATGACTGAGGCCCAAAAATGGTTTATTTACAAAGGGATAGGACTTACACTCTATCAAGAGGCCCAAAAATGTTTTGAAAAATGTTTGTGAGGGTGAAAACAATTAAAACCCTAATTTGATTTCAAAATGCATTTTAATTTGAATAAAAATTAATTAAAATGATCAAAATTATCAAACATGTATGAAAAATAAGTTGTGATCTTGGATTAATGTTTGAAAAATTATGTTTTATCCATAGAATGATTTGAAAATCATTTGAATTTGAAAAATCAAGAGAAAGAAATATTTTTAAATGCTTAAAAACAAATAAAAAAAATTCTTTACAAAAATATTAAATATATAAAATAAATAATATTTTTGTGAAATTTTTGTAGAATAAAGTATTTTAACATTTTTTGTGAATTTTGAAAAAAAGAATCAATTCAAAAACATTAAAATTCATAGAGAAATTAATTTTTGAATCAATTAATAAAAATATCAAAATATTCAAATATTCAAAAATTTGAAAAAGGCGCCAAGAACACCTTGTGTGGTTTGCGCGAGCTCTGTTCTTGCTGATTTGCAAAACCTCTCATATCTCTTTGATTACTCAATGAAAAGGACTTTTGTAAACATGAAACTTGCTCGTTTTTGAACAAGGATTACAACTATATGAATTAATTGCATTTATATTAAGTGTGGAGTGAGAAATCAGAAGATGAACTCAAGAACCCTAATTTCTACAAGAACACCATGAAATCCTATACACGATTCATACATAATAATTGATTGAGGGGGAACACTCTATATATGTGCAGAAACATGTTTGTCACTTGAAAATACATTTATGATGCATGAATCATAGAGTTTGAGAGTGTCAGGCTTACCTCTTGCAGCTGGTGATCGAATTCTATGATGAAGGTGTTACAGATGTTGTGTAATGATCTGGACAGCTTCAATGGACCTCAAGTAACGTGTTTGAAGGCTTGGAATGGATTGAATCGGCTCAGAACTTGCTGTGGCACCTCAACTGCAAACATGCCAAAAAGCTTGAGCAAATGGGGGTAACTTTGTGATTCAGGTGTTCCAGATGAGTTTTAAGGTCATGGATCACTCATATATGATGTATGTGAGGTGTTGGCATGATTGGTTTTGATATAATTGCTCTCAAATGAAAAATTCGAATGTTACTTGAATGAGAAGCAAAATCTGGTTTTTTGAGAGTGATTTTGAGGAAAGCATGTGTTATGGTGCTTTGGTGTACTCAAACTGACCACAAATGAGCTCTATTTATAGTGCATCAAGTTTGTTTTGGCAGCAATAGTGAATGGTGGCTGGTACAGTCCATTGTCCATTGGTTTTCAAAAGGAATCTCAAGTCTCCTCTAGCCATTGACTTGGGTCAATCTTGCAGGCCTATGGTCTTCTGTTGCAGGGATAAGGCTTGACTCATTCAGTTGGATTTGACTCAGTACATGCCACCTTGATGCTTCCATTTAATGCTCCATGACAACTTTGAAGTTTTTGGTTTTGCATCATTGGATATCACATGCATAAATGATGATTTATTGACTTGGTGTGCTTGTGGCTCAGAGATCTTTTGCTTTGATATGATCCTTGATGTTTCTAGAAGGATTAAAAGACTTGTAATTGCAAAAATTATCCAATTCGAGCAAATGATCTATAATCTGCCTTAGGAAGAAATCAGCTTTTGGTGCCATGTTCCAAGGGTTGTAACTCCTTGCTCAAATTGAATTTGGAGATGATCTTGGACTTTTTGGAAAGCTCTCATGACATACCTTAACTTTGATGTCAAACAATGGTCTTGAATCAACTTGGATCAAGGTGAAAAATAGCCTCAAAGTTGGTGAAAATCCAAGACAGATTCTGTCCAAAATTTCACTAAGTGTTGGAAAAAGTGGTCATTTTCATGTTTTTGTGATTTTGATCAATCCATAACTCAAAATCCATGAGGATTTGGAATATTTTGTAGTCGACACTTTTGAAGTATGTCATGTGAATTTTAATTTGATCTTTGGATGGAAGAAAAAGGCCTTGGGGTTTGGGAGTTATGATCTTGCAAAGTTGGTACCAAATCCATTTTGTTCCATAACTTAGAAAAATTTAAGTTTCTTAAGGTTGCCCCTTTAGCAAGTAACCCTATTTTCCTTGGTTTTTCTTGATGGATGATGATCAAAACCATGCATTAACATTGTTTTTGACTTAGGGGACCCATATTTGTGAAAAAATTTAAAAAGT
Organism: Lathyrus tuberosus; assembly: GCA_022829125.1. Classification (NCBI taxonomy): domain Eukaryota; kingdom Viridiplantae; phylum Streptophyta; class Magnoliopsida; order Fabales; family Fabaceae; genus Lathyrus; species Lathyrus tuberosus. The sequence continues at coordinate 6,630,953 of JALAZF010000194.1, forward strand.
CAAACTTGATTTTGGGCACAGTTGACTTTTTGTCAGATGAATTCCAAATTGTGTGATCTTTTATGCAATCAAGTTCTTGACCTAATTCAAACCTAATGGATGAATTACATAGGTGTTTTAGGGTGTCTTAAATCATGTCCCAAGGTTTGGGAACATGTCTTGGTCCAAAGTCAAAGGTACAGTTGACTTTTCTTCAAAACCCTAATTGTGGTCCAGATGAAAATGAAACTTGTGAATCAAGCTTCTTGGATTAATCCATTGTTGTAAATGGATCAATGTGGTGTATTTGAGGCCCTCAAATCATGTCTTGAGGTCTTGGTTCATGTATGGCCTTAAAAGTCAACTTAGGGGTGAATTAGGTCAAGGAACCATAATTCCTGATTTTTGATGAATGCTTCCTCTGAGGCCATTTTGACTTGATGATGGGACTAATAAGGTTCCTTTGAGCATTTTGGATCATGTTTTGAAGTATTGGCTCATTCCCTGAGGAAAATTTTCATCTGGAGGCCATGGTCGACCAAAACCCTAATTTAGTGACACTGGCGATCTTGAGGCTTGATTCACTTGGAATGTTGCAATCTTGTGCTTGATTCTTGATGTGGGAGTTATCTTGATACTTCATGGGTGTTTGAGAGGTTAGACAAGTTGAAGATCATGTCAATTCTTGGTTGATCTTTTGTCTAAGTGCTCTGAGAGGGCTCAAAGCCCTAATTCTTGATTGTAGTGAATGCTCAACAATCCTTGAGGAGATTGATGAGGCATGAAGGTACATCCATATTATGGTGATGATTTGCACAATGATGGGAAATTTTGTGGTCAAAATTTAGGGTATGACACTTCCGAAGTTGCGCACATCATGCAAATTCGAAAGTTCGGGTTGCAACGCCACTCTATATGCAACAACCCTAACTCTCTGCAAGATTTGATACGGCCCAATGAACTTAGGGTCCAGCTTCTTCAATTTCAGAACACGACCAACACCGGTCACGGGATTAACCCTTAGAAACACATGGTCGCCCTCGCTGAATTCCAAGTCTTTCCTTCTATTATCATGATAACTTTTCTATCTGCTCTGGGATGCTTTCATCTTTTCTCTGATCATCTAGATTATCTCAGTAGTTGATAACACTGAAACACACTGCGTATTTGACTTGGATTACACATGTTTATTATCATTTAATTATTATTTTCTTGCATTATGTTTGTGTTTTGTCTTATTTTTAGGTACATTGCCCAATAAGAGCCTTTCGCGAAGAAACGAAGCGAAACGGGAAAAAAACAGAGATTTTAGGGTTAATTACACACATGGAGTTCCACATGGCGTTGGCCATGGGGGTAGCCATGAGATGTAGGGTTTCTCCCACGACCAAAAGGCCAGAAGACCACGTCCACCACCATTTACACACATGGAGGACGCCATACCTTGGTGGCGGGCGCCATCTTCACAAAAGGTGGAGTCAGTCAAGGGCGGTTGGAGGTTGAAGCCATGACCAGAGGATTTCTCTCCCACGAATTCTGAAGGCCCGACTTGGCGTCCAAGGAAATGTCTCACTATAAATAGGACCTAGTCTCTCAATTTTTAGCATCCACTCTTAGTCGCAGCATATGTATAGATTCACTCTGTAAAAAATGATAATTCGTCACATCGAGGAATTATCATACCATTCACCACGTCTTTTACTCCAAAAGATTAGAAGAGTTATGGCCGAAGAACAAAACCAAAAACCTCTTTAGGGCTTCGCCTTACCTTCTAATGAAGAACCCCATTCTAGTATAGTAAACCCAATTATCGCGGCTCACAACTTTGAGTTGAAACCCGCTCTGTTACAATTAGTACAACAAAACCAGTTCGTTGGTCTCCCTACTGAGAACCCGAATCAATATTTAAAAGTTTTTATCCAATTAGAAGATACCTTAAAAGCCAATGGTTGCCCTCCTGAGGCGATACGTCTAAGACTATTTCCATTTTCCCTCGGAGATAGAGCACGATCATGGTTAGATTCCCTTCCACCCAATTCCATAACCACATGGAATGACCTAAAGAAAGTTTTCCTTGCTAGATATTTTCCACCAAGTAAGATCGTTGTCCTACGAAACCAAATAACTAGGTTTACTCAACAAGATGGCAAATCTCTTTTCGACGCTTGGGAAAGATATAAAGAACTATTAAGAGTATGTCCATACCATGGTTTAGAACAATGACTAATTATTCATACCTTTTACAATAGACTTTTCTATAACACAAAAATGACCAGTAACGTTGCCGCCGGTGGTGCACTGATGAACAAACCTTACCTCGAGGCTTACGCTCTCATTGAAGATATGGCACAAAACCATTATCAATGGGGGACGGAACAAACATTAGTGGAGAAGAAGGAACCCAAAGGAGGTATATATGAAGTCAGTTGCCTAGACATGATGAAAGCTAAAATGGACGCCCTAGCTCAAAAAGTTAAAAGTATGTCTGTTAACCCTACAAATATCGTAGCTGCAGTGCAACCCGGATGTGAAATCTGTGGAAACCCAGGACATATAATTGCTGAATGTAGTCTCTTAGCTGACCCAAACCCAGATCAAGTCAATTATGCCCAAGGAAACCCCTTTTCGAATACTTACAACCCTGGATGGAGGAATCACCCAAACTTTTCTTATAAAAACAATAACCCTAATCAGAATTTTGCACCCCAAAGATCCCAAGGTTTTCAAGCCCAAAGACCGACACAGCCTATTCAAGCTGCTCCTCAAAAGTTAAATCTTGAAAAAATCATGGAGAGCTTCATTTCAGTCCAAACTCCGTAAAACAAAGAATTCATGAACCAAAACATTCACATAAATGAGCTGATTACTCAATTAGGCACCAAAGTTGATTCTGTGGTAACCCACAACAAAATGCTTGAAACCCAAATTTCTCAAGTAGCTCAACAACAAGCTGTTCAGGCTACGTCAGGAGGACAAATTCCTGGACAACCTCAACCTAACCCCAAGGGGCATGCTAACCCTATTGTCCTGTGGAGTGGAACCACTTATGATGGACCAGAAGATAGCAGGTTGAAGAAGCCAGAACAACCAACAAAAAATGTTGTAGCCACACCTAAGAAACAAAATGAGGTGAGTGTAGAACCTGAAAAGCAAAAAGAAGTTAAATATAAGGAAGGAGTTAAAGATAACCAAGTTTAATACCACCCCCTCCTTATAAACCACCTATTCCATACCCGCAAAAGCCTAAAACAAACCAAATTAGACAACCAGTACAAAAAGTTTATAAAAGTGATTGAGAAACTCCACGTTGAGATTCCATTCACCGAAGCCATCACCCAAATACCATATTATGCTAATTTCCTTAAAGACATCTTAACCAACAAACGTAGACTTGATGACCTTAAACCTCAAGAATGCAACTCTATTGCTGAAAATAAATTAGCTAAAAAGGAGAAAGACCCTGGAAGTTTTTCTATACCTTGTGTTTTAGGGAATCATGTCATCGATAAAGCCCTTCTGGACTTAGGAGCCAGTGTGAGATTAATGCCTTTAGCCGTCTGTAATAGACTAAACCTATGAGACATGCAACTAACTAGGATGTCCCTACAGTTGGCTGACAGGTCAGTTAAATACCATATAGGTATCTTAGAAGACATCTCAGTTATAATCGATCAACTTTACATTCCAACAGACTTCGTCGTTATGGACATTAAAGAAGACGACGAAATCCATATCCTTCTAGGTAGACCCTTCTTATCGACAGCTGAAGCCATAATAGATGTCAAGAGAGGAAAGATGACTTTCGAAGTAGGTGATGAGAAAGTAGAATTTATCTTATTCAAATTCTTAATGGCACTTGCCATTGATGACTCATGTTGTGCCATCGATATCATCGATGAGTGCATAAGAGAGTTAGATCAAGAAGAACGCACCGAAACAATTAAATTATTATCGACTCCCATTCTGGAGGACGATGAATTTATGGAACCTTATATAGATGACAATCTTTATGAATGCTTAGCACTAATCCCGAACCATATACCAGGTCCTAAAAAACCATCAATAGAGCTTAAGGAGCTACATAAGAATCTGAGATACGAGTTCTTAGATGAAGAACTAAATCGCCTAGTTATAGTAAGTGCTACCTTAAATAGTGATAAAACTAATCAACTCTTAGATGTCTTGAGTAAATATCATGCAGCCCTAGGTTATAACATATCTGATCTCAAAGGGATAAGTCCATCCATGTGCATGCATCAGATTATGCTAGAAGAGGATTCTAAACCCTCTAGAGAACATCAAAGAAGGATAAATCCTATAATGAGCGACGTGGTAAAAAGGGAAGTGCTGAAATTACTAGAGGATGGAATCATTTATCAAATTTTTGATAGTAAGTGGGTAAGCCATGCAGATGTGGTACCGAAGAAAGGAGGTGTCACAGTTGTGAAAAAGGAGAGAGGGAAAAAAGTCGCAAAACGTATAGAAAGTGGTTGGCGTATGTGTATTGACTATAGAAAGCTAAATAAAGTAACTAGGAAAGATCATTTCCCTCTTCCATTCATAGATCAAATTCTTGAGCGTTTGGACAAACATTCCTATTTTTGTTATTTAGATGGATACTCAGGATTTTTCCAAATTCCCATTCATCTTGATGATCAAGAGAAAACAACCTTTACATGCCCTTATGGAACATTTTCCTATCGACGAATGCCATTCGGACTTTGCAATGCTCCAGCTACTTTCCAACGTTGTATGATGTCAATCTTCGCAAATTTCCTCGACGAGATCATGGAAATTTTAATGGATGATTTCTCGATATGCGGATCCAGTTTTAAAAACTGCTTAGCTAACCTTGAAAGAATTCTAGAAAGATGCGTGGAAGTAAACCTAGTTCTAAAATGGGAAAAATGTCATTACATGGTCACCGAAGGTATAGTATTATGACACATAGTATTTGAGAGAGGCATTGAGGTTGACAAAGCTAAGATAGAGGTTATAGAAAACCTTCAACCACCAAAGACAATTAGGGAAGTCCGAAGCTTTCTTGGACACATCAGTTTCTACCGATGTTTCATTAAAGACTTCTCCAAAACAACCAAACCTTTAACTGGCCTTCTGATGAAAGACATTGAATTTAATTTCGACGATAAATGTCTCGAAGCGTTCAAACACCTTAAATAAGTACTGATCTCTGCACCTATTATGCAACCCCCCGATTAGAACCAAACTTTCGAAATTATGTGTGATGCAAGCGATTTCGCTGTTGGTGCTGTTTTAGGACAAAGAAAGGACAAGAGATTACATGTTATTTATTATGCCAGTAGAACCTTAGATGCCGTCCAGCTTAATTATGCCACAACCGAAAAGGAACTCCTCGTCGTAGTTTTCGCTATAGACAAATTTCGATCCTATTTAGTCGGAGCCAAAATAATAGTTTACACTGATCACGCAGCCATTTGATATTTGTTAAGCAAAAAGGACGCTAAGCCGAGATTGCTATGCTGGATCCTTTTGCTACAAGAATTCAACCTGGAAATTTGTGATAAGAAGGGCATCAAAAATGTGGTAGCTTACCACCTTTCGAGGATAAAATATTTAAAATCCGACCTAGTACCCATAAATGATGCCTTTATTTATGATAGACTTATTGCAGCTGTAAGAATAAATCACAACAATGACCCCGGCCCTGAACTAGAATTGAACATTGAGAACACTTTGGTAGTAACTCGCATATCTTGGTATGCATATTTTGTTAACTACTTAGTCGCCGATATCATACCCCCTGCTCTAAACTATCAACAAAAAAAGAAGTTCTTTCACGATGTGAAACACTTTTATTGGGATGAACCACTCCTATTTAAGAGAGGCGCCGACGGCATATTTCGTCGTTGTGTGCCTGAGGAGGAGGTAGAAAGTATAATCAATCATTGTCACTCTGCACCTTATGGTGGACATGCGAGCACGTCTAAGACATGCACCAAAATTCTTCAAGCAGGCCTTTTCTGGCCAACCTTATGGCGCAATATTCATGCTTACATAGTTAGATGCGACCGGTGTCAATGCACTGGAAACGTTTTAAGACATGATGAAATGTCCTTAAGGAATATCCAAGAAGTGGAAGTCTTTGATGTTTGGGGAATAGATTTTATGGGACCATTTCCATCTTCAATGGGAAATAAATACATCTTAGTAGCTGTAGACTACGTGTCTAAATGGATTGAGGCCGTTGCCTCACCCACCAACGACGCTCGTGTAGTCATCAAATTATTTAAGAACTACATATTTCATAGATTTTGAGTACCCCGCCTCGTTATAAGTGATGATGGATCACACTTCATATTGAGAATCTTTAATAACCTTTTAAATAAATATAGAGTTAAGCACAGAGTAGCAACACCCTACCATCCACAAACTAGTGGTCAAGTAGAGGTGTCAAATATGGACATTAAGCAAATCTTAGAAAAGACCATTTCTATATCCAGAAAAGATTGGTCCCTTAGACTACAAGAAGCCTTGTGGGCTTACAGGACCGCTTACAAAACCCCTATAGGAACAACCCCGTTTAAATTAGTCTATGGAGAATCCTGTCACTTGCCCTTCAAGTTAGAGCATAAGGCCTATTGGGCCATCAAAACCCTCAATATGGATTATTTAGCAGCTGGTGACAAGCGCATTCTCGACATTCATAAGTTAGAGGAACTTCGTCGTGACGCTTATGAAAATGCCATTATCAATACGGAAAGAACTAAAGAATGGCATGATAAAAGAATAGTTAGAAAAGAATTTAACGTAGGCGACTCTGTACTTCTCTTTAATTCGAGATTACGACTTTTTCCTGGTAAGTTACGCTCACAATGGACTGGCCCTTACGAGGTCACCAATGTCATGAAATCTGGGGAAATAGAAATTCGGAACAATTCTTGTAGTCCCTTCATAGTAAATGGACAGAGACTTAAGCACTATAACGGAGGTGACATCCCTACCTACTACTCTAGCCATACTCTGATTGAACTTTCTATTGCAACTAATACAATGTGATATTTATGATCGTCAAGCTACCGATGTTAAACAAGCGCTGCGTGGGAGGCAACCCACGACCTTTTTTATTTTTCCGCATTAATTATCATTATTGTCAAAAGTTGAATTATTTAATTAATTAGTTGCTTAACATGACTGACTTGTGTGATGATTATGTTGCAGGTTTCAGATTCCACCTCCATAGCATATTCTCCACTAACTATATTTTTAGGATGCAGAACTTTGATGACATGCATGTTGCATTCAGGGATAAAGCTCAGAAGAACCGATTTGCGGTTCTATCTGAACGACCCATGCTACCTACCAGATACCTTGACCCTAATTTCCTAGAAGCATTAGGCCTAGAAGCAAGTGTGAGATACATGTGCCACCAACTGCATTGGGAGGAATATTCTGATGCCCGAAATGTCACATACAGGAACTTGACCCCTAGAATTCCTCGGCTCACTCTCCTATGAACCTTACATGGGTAAAGGATTTAAAAGAGGCCATATCAACTTTAGACTATTTGGAAATGAATACACCTTTAACCATAAGGATTTTGCAGACATACTGGGATTTCAGTGTGGCCTAGATGCTATACATGAACTTCCTGTTGGTGAGTTCATGCAGGAAGAGCTTGATAAGTTTTGGAGCGATATCACAGGTGGAGGAGGCCCTGATCCATCCACCCAGCTTTTGAACCACATCCATAACCCTGCCTTCAGATACTTCTAGATGATCCTAGCCCTGACCTTTCTTAGGAAGAGTGAAATCGATGATCATGTCAGTGCTGATGAGATCCTTATGCTTTTCTGCACCACCCAGTCCCGTCCTGTAGCATGTGGTAATTTCCTAATCCTGAACCTACACCTTACTGCCAGATCCTCCGAGGGACCAATTTATGTAGAAGGAACGGTCCCTCATAGCCTTCGCCTTAGGTCTCCTGAACTAATTGTCTCACCTGGCCCCTTATTGTAGCTACACCCTTATCGATCTGAACCATTGTTTATACCGTGGCCTAGTGAGGAGAGTTTTCTTTAGTACCAAACATTACAAACTCCTGATCAACAATGAAACGATCCACTATTTTTGCCTACCATGCCAAGGAAGAAAATGTCCATAAAAAGGAAAATTGGTCATACCATTTAGAGGGCCAGGGAGAGACACCAGTCAGACCTAAGACCCCTCCTGTTCCAGAATACCATCCTACACCTCTCTCAGATAGGACCACAGTTTATTCTTCTAATGCTAATTTACAGAGGCACAATGTTAACTCTGAGTTGGATACTATGCATAAAGAGATGATCTCTCTCCATAAAGATCTTACTGAATTAACCTTGCAGATGAAGGTAGCCGATGCCACACATGCTTTAGAGACTTATTTACTTTATCAGGAAATCAATAGTCTCCAACGCCAATTAGCAGAGACCCGATGCAAATCACCTGAAAGGAGATACTAGAAGCACTGAGGACATTGCTCACATTAAGTGTGGGAGATTTACCACAATTTTCACTATTATCTGATTCATCGTTACTAGATTTATTTCCGCACCATCAGACTTAAATTTTTTTTTTGGCATTTTGAATTATCTAGATATTATTTTTCGGTTACTAAATTTTCTGCAACCAAACTTATTTGGATATTTTGCAATTATTTCGGTTATTTTTCGGATTTTCAAGAATTGTGAAAATCTCGGATTTTCAAAATATTTTATTTTATTTTATTTATATTAAATATTGTTGTGTTTACGATTATTTTTCTATAAAAATATCATCTATGTTCTATGCATGTACCTTTATGTATAAAAGCTGTAGAAGATGCTATACATACCCCCCAAATGAGGACCCAAAGTTCCCAAGCCCATCCAAATAAGGCCCAGACGAAAGGTGAAGATGGCAGACACCATCTACCCCTTGGCGAACGCCATGGGGTCTGAAGCCAAAAATGGGGCAGAACGTGAAAAGTCCCATTCCCCCCCCCCCCCCCCCCCCATTTTCTTCATCTTCAACCTCTCCAAATCCCATTTCCCCATTTTCAACCAACTTAAAAACCCACTAAACTTCATTAAACACTCATTCACTCACTAACCCACTACCATTTCCAAAACCACAATCACTTACCATCCATAAAAACCCCACTTTTCACCAAAAGCCCATCAAATCCCCATTCCACCATATCTCACTAAAAACCTCCACTTTTCTTTAACAACCACCAACAATGGCAGGAATGGAGCAAGGAGAAATCATTTTTCGCGAGGGAAAATCTGGAGAAAGGCATAGGCAAAAGTTCGAAGCGCTGCAGACACATGAAATTTTCGCGACAAGGTATATTGACTCAGACTATCTGTATAGTTTAGGCATTTATCATAGTGTTTTCTATTTGCTTGACAATTTAGGACTACATAGCATTTTTGAAAGTAAAGAACCCACTTTTGAGAGGCTAACCCGGGAATTCTTAAGTTCCCTAATTTACATTGTCAGTCCTAACACTGCCAGCACCGCTGATACGGTAAAATTTAGAATGTTTAATGTTGAATATGAATGTACCACCGACTATCTGGCAGTCTTGTTAGGATTCCCTTATGGGGACAGACCTATTTGTGAAGTGCCTCTAGAAAATTATTGGCATATTGAGGCCTTCCAATTATGGAGAAATCTGACGGGTCAAACTACTGATTCCTTCTAAGGAAATTTGGCCTCAGATATCCACAACCCGACCATCCGAGTGTTCCGCAATCTGCTGGCCGACACTATTTTTGGCCGAGAAAACTCTAATAAATTGAACTCAAAGGAACTAATCTTTTTTCAGGTTGCCCTCTTAAGGAGGAGATTAAATCCCGTCCCGTTTATGATAGCACACATGTGCGCCGTTGTGAAAAAGGGCGGAACCATATCATTCGAATGATTGATTACCTCCATAGCATGAGCTCTACAGCTGGACGCTGAGATGGCTACATTAGAACCGCTTCCATCTCGAACGATTAATTTAAATTTTTTGATAAATATGCGTTTATGCAGAGTGAGGAAGGAAGGAGGTTTTAACCTCATGGTTCATAATGTAGCCATCCCGAGTGGCGCCTTACCTTGTTCCCGTCGTACAAATGTGCGATATGAGAGGAACTGAACCTATGATTTGCAGGCCCTACCTGTTGTTGGTCCGTTACCACTGAAAGTCCTGGAGGACGTAGGTGACGGATCCAATGACGAGTATGCGGATGAACCAGTCTCCCGTTCATCACTCACCCCCACCTCATGCATCACCTGCACACACACCACAATATACTCATCCTGCTGTAGGTACATCTTCTGGCTTTATATTACTGAGGAAATGTGGAGAGAGTAGAGAGCTCACGAAGAAGAACGGGACGACCTATTGTATTCCATGTATGAGCATTAACACGACGCGATGAACTTCATGCACGAGTCACAGAGACAGAATGAGCGCTCTCTACGTTCTATTATGGAGGCTAGGCATACCATAGTCTCCCATCAACAACGCCAACAAGCGTACCTAACCAGCAACTTCAACCTGGTAGAGGCCACTCAAGGTTCCATACTTGGAAACCTCCGGCAACTCCAGGATTCTAATGCCTCGTTGGTAGTGAGGATTGAGCGGCTTGAGCTTTCACAGAGTGCACATTACCACAGTAGGAGCCTTTGTCCTTGACATTCAGAGCAGGGAGGAGACGGTACCAGTGGTCGTCAGTAGCATTGTCCAGGTTCCACCTATTTCTTTCCACCTTTTATCGAAACATTGAGGACAATGTTCGGTTTAAGTGTGGGAGGAGATATTTACTGCTTTTATTTTTTTCATTTTATTGCTTTCTAGTTTAGTTTTGATTATGCATTTTTACTTTCTAGCTTAGTTTTAATTATACTCTTAGCTTGTTTTTAGTTTGTTTTTAATAATTACATGTGCTTGACGAGTCGTATGTGTAGTTTGTCTATTTTCACCATTTCTTGAGCCATACCAAAATTTTTTGAATAGGAAAACAACTTTTATTTTGAAAATTTGGGTTGTTAGACAAGTTTAGGATGGTTTGCAAAGACTTGGGAAAACTTTTGAAAAAACAATATCGTCTTGACACCGTAAGTTCCTTAATTATAAGAATCGGTTCGAATACTTGTTATGCTATGGCTTTAAAATCTCACCCTTGAATTGACCCTTAAGTAGTTTATTTTAGCAGTCAACACCATCTTAGATACCGCTAAGTGGACGAACCTATGCAAATAGGTGAATGATCTAGTAAAAAAAGAAAGAAAGAAAAAAGAGAAAAAAATACATGTAGAAAAAGCAAAGATTTTGAAAAAGGATCCGCCTTCTAAGTTAAGTAGCCCTCACCCAGTTACTTAGCCCAACGGTAGCGAAACTTTTTAAAATATGCTTATGTGTCTGTGTTAAAAAGAAAAAATCATTGAATATTGACACAATTTTGGATCAGGATCACCAACAGGTTTGTTTACCATGTGAGTACAAGATAACGAGCTTAATGTAATTGTGCCTGAATGAAAAAGGATAAAATAGGGATGAGTAAGTTAGGCCTAAGCATAATAACATGATGCGGATTGGTTTGTATAGGAAGGAAACTTATGACCGCAACCCGCGGAAAATGTCACTACGATATCCTTAGTTTACGAGTTAGTACCTATCAACGCAAACTTGATTTAACTAAGAGTCTGTAGCCTGAATTTAATACTCGTGTGTTGCAGTTTTTTTCCTTTTGTGCTCATAAGACTTCGATTGAGGACAAGCAAAGGTTTAAGCGTGGGAGAATTTGATAACACTGAAACACAATGCGTATTTGACTCGGATTGCACATGTTTTTTTATCATTTAATTGTTATTTTCTTGCATTATGTTTGTGTTTTGTCTTATTTTTAGGTACATTGCCCAATAAGAGCCTTTCACGAAGAAACAAAGCGAAACGGGCAAAAAACTGAGATTTTACGGTTAATTACACGCATGGCGTTCCATATGGCGTTGGCCATGGGGGTAGTCGTGAGGTGTAGGGTTTCTCCCACGACCAAAAGGCCAGAAGACCACGTCCACCACCATTTACACATATGGCAAACACCATGCCTTGGTGGCGGGCGCCATCTTCACAAAAGGTGGAGTCAGTCAAGGGCGGTTGGAGGTTGAAGCCATGACCAGAGGATTTCTCTCCCATGAATTCTGAAGGCCCAACTTGGTGTTCAAGGCAATGTATCACTATAAATAGGACCTAGTTTTTCAATTTTTAGCATCCACTCTTAGTCGCAGCATAGGCATAAATTCACTTTGTAAAAAACGATAATTCATCTCATCGAGGAATTATCGTACCATTGTTGTGAGCGAGTGTGGAGAAATTGTAGAGTAGAAGCTTGCCGTTATTTTCTTTATCAGTCTTGTACCAGATTCAAGTCTCCGATTTGGAGCAGTTTTTTAATTCAACTCGCAATTTTTATTATTTTTTCTCGCATGGCATTTACTTTCATTTATTTCCCGCATTGTCTTTACTTTTTGTATTTCTCGCACTGCCTTTATTTAATCATTTTGTTTTAATTTCTTTATTGTCTCGCACGTTTACTTTGATCTATCTTGTTGTTTTTGTTATTACCTTTTCAAAACGAATTGCACACTTAACACGCTTTTCCCTAAATGAATTATTCTGATAATCAATTATATGTTATGTTGTTTACCGTAGTCATGACCAACTAAATCTTTACTGCTGGAATGTGAGGATTGTCGTTTCGACGATACTCTGTATGTTGTGTCTGTAGGAATGCTTTAGGGGCTATTTTGGTTTTAATGCAATTTTTCTGTGGTTTATCTGATCGGATATTATGAAATTAGATTCGTGATTACGTCGGGTAAGATCGAAAGTCGTCTGACACTTAAGATAAAAATTGGTTAGTTTTTGATTAAGAAAAACAGCGGAAGCACTTTGTTAATCAATTAAGAAAGTTTAATATTATTAGAAAGTGATTTTAAAACTATTTTTGGACGCGTTCATATGTTTAAGATCCGGTTGGTCGAGCATATGCCGGAAACCCTTTTGTGTTAAAAGTTTCCAATCAAAAACACTTTTTAACTGAGTCTTAGAGGTAGTTATATAAAAAAGGATTTTTCACTTTAAGTCTTTAATACAAGATGGGACCAGTGCATCGTGAGCGGTTGATATAGATTAAAGGTCAAATCTAGTTCCGATAACGCTAACGCGATGGTTCCTTTTTAATTAACTCTCTTTCAAGGAAGAAAATATTTCCCCATAAGTAATTCTATTTATATACTATATGAGTATTTTTTTATTGATGTGAATTGCATTTCAGCATTGTTTCCCTAAACTTATTTTATCTTCATTACTTTCTGTGCACTTTGCAACCCTGTTTGATTAGCCTAAAATAGAACACCGTAACAATAGTTATAGATAGATTGACATTGGTATCTGTGGGAACGATAACCTTTTATATTACTCTGACGTTGTCCGTATACTTGCAGAAGGCACTGACAACCAGCGGATCAGTAGTCTGTTGCATAATCTCGGATCCAAGCACAATGCTCTCACCTGACTCATACTAGCATAGGGGTGCCCTACACCTCCTACCATACAACGCTTCAAGCGACACCATTCCACTACTAGAATGGTAATTGTTATTGTTAGTAAATTCAATCAACGGTAAATGGTTATCCCAAGCACCTCCCTGCTCGAGTATACAAGCTCTCAACTAGTCTTCTAGTGACTGAATAGTCCTCTCAGATTGTCCATCTGTCTACGGATGATAAGCAAAACTCAACTTCAAACTAGAACCCAATGCTTCCTGCAAGCTCTTCCAAAATCGGAAGTAACCTCGGGTCTCTGTCAAACACTATGCTTAATGGAACCCCGTACAACTTCACTATTATTCAGATATAAATCTCTGATAACTTTGACATAGGAAAACTGATGTTAATTGGAATAAAATGTGCCGACTTTGTCAATCTATCCACAATCACCCAAATAGCATCAAAGCCTCTCGCAGTATTCGGTAAACTAGTTACAAAGTCCATCGCGATACTATCCCACTTCCACTCTGGTATTTCCATTGGTTACATCAAACTGGAAGGTTTCTGATGTTCCATTTTTGACTTCTGGCTAGTTAAACAAGCATACACAAACTGAGCTACATCTTTCTTCATACCTAGCCACCAAAACAATTTCTTAAGATCTTGATACATTTTCTTAGCTCCTGGATGAATACTCAAGCTACTCATGTGGCTCTCCTCTAAGATCATTTCCCCAGCTCAGGAATATTCGACACACAAATTTTGCCTCTAAAACGCAACACACCAAAATCATCTACCTTAAAGTCACCTTATGCATCCGACCCTCATGCGGTCATCAAATCCACCAGCTTCAAATCGAGTTTCTGACTCTCTCTAACTTCATTAAGGAACTCATTATTAACCTTTAGCATACCCAACATCACACTCTCAGGAGTCAGTTCACAAACCATGCTCAAGTCTCTAAACTGTTCAATTAAATCCAACTCCTTAATCATTAATGTCGACATGTGAATCGTATTCCGACTTAAAGCATCCACCACGACATTAGCTTTACCTGGATGGTAGTTTAAGCTAAAATCACAGTCCTTCAAGAATTCCAACCATCTTCTCTGTCTCATATTCAATTCTTTGTGGTCAAATAAATATTTCAGACTTTTATGACCATTGAACAATTCAAACCTCGATCCGTACAAGTAATGTCTCCAAATTTTCAACACAAAAACCACTGCAGCTAACAACAGATCATGAGTAGGATAATTTCGTTCATGTACACTCAATTGCCGTGAGGCATAATCCACGACCTTACCATCCTGCATCAATACTTCGCCTAATCCCATTTTAGACGCGTCACAATATACCACAAAAGGTTCATTTGGATTTGGTAGAATCAATATTGGCGTTGTAGTTAACCTCTTCTTCAATTCTCGGAAACTCTCTTCACACAAGATATCTCACACAAAGGCCTGACCTTTTCTGGTCAACTGAGTCAAAGGATGGGACAAATTAGAAAACCCTTCGATAAACTTGCAGTAATAACCTGTTAAACCCAAGAAACTCCTAATCTCCGTCACTGATTTTGGAGGTTCCCATTGAAGTACAACACTCACTTTGGATGGATCCACTGTTATTCCATCACCAGAAATAACATGTCCCAGAAAACTCACTTTGTTCAGCCAGAACTCACATTTTGAAAGTTTCGCAAACAACTTGTTATCCTTCAACACTTGAAACACAATCCTCAGATGTTCTGCATGATCCCTTTCCTACTTGGAGTAAATTAAAATGTCGTCAATAAAAACTATGACAAACTGATCTAAGTAGGCATGGAAGATATGATTCATGTTCTCCATGAATACGCCTGACGCATTGGACACTCCGAACGACATCACGGCATATTCGTAATGTCCATATCGAGTCCTAAAATCCGTCTTCTGAATATCATCCTCTTTCACCTGAATCTGATGGTAACCTGATCTTAAATCAATCTTACTGAAAACACGAGCTCCCACGAGTTGATCCATTAGATCATCAATTCTTGGAAGCAAATATTTGTTCTTGATGGTCACCTTATTCAGCTTACGATAATCAATACACAATCTCATGCTACCGTCCTTTTTCTTAACCTACAACATTAGAGCTCCCCACGGTGACACACTGGATCTAATAAACTTCTTATCAAGCAATTCTCCTAGCTGAGATTTCAAATCTGCCAATTCTGATGCTGACATCCTGTACGGTGCCATGGATATAGGTCTGGTACCAGGAACAAAATCAATTGCAAATTCCACCTCTCGCTTCGGAGGCAACTCTGAAATATCATCCGGAAACACTTCTGGAAACTCTTTCACTACAGGTAGCTCATTAATCGACGTTTTACCCTCAAGAGACAATGAGGCAAACACTACGAACATTTTAGCTTCATCTTCCAACAAGGTTCTCAATTCCTTGGTAGATATAAAATTAGCCAACTCTTCCTCATCTGGGGTAAGAAATAACAACCTCTTCCTATAACAGTCAATGTAGACATAATTGCTCTCTAGCCAGTTCATCCCTAAAATAACATCCAGATCACTGAGTGGTAAGTAAATCAAATCCACTCCAAAGTCTTTACCAAAGATTGACACAGAACAGTTCAAGCATACTAGAGACGTAGTTATCGACCCAATAGATGGAGTATCAATCCCCATCCCCTTACTCAAAGTAGACGGAACCAGTCCTAGTTTTTTCACACAATCAACAGAAATAAACGAGTGGGTCACACTCGTATCAATGATAGTAATCATAGGAGTATTATGGATATAACAAGTACTTCTAACCAACTGATCCTCACTGGTAGGCTGACCCCCCACCAATGCAAATACCTTCCCACCAGTCTGTGACTTCTTCGGCTTCTGACAATGGGTGTTAATAGGTAGGTATATTGGTCCTACAATCTGCCACAACATGACCTGGCTTCCCGTATTTAAAACATTTCTTCACCTCATTCTGAAATTGATTAGCATGGTGACCCATGCCACCACATCTGAAACATTTAATAGGGTTGGAAGAATTTCCTCCCCCACTTGGCTTCTTGCCAACAACAACTTTCTGCTTCCCTTTATTGGCCAGCCTGTAAGGCGTATTCCCGTGTCTCTGCTTACCCTGTTTGTCACTTAGGGCCTTGTAATGAGCAATATGTGCCCTGTTATCTTCATCATAAATCCGACACCTATTCACCAACTCAGGGAAGTATTTGGTCTTCTGATAACTGATGCCTTGTTTGATCTCGGGACACAGCCTATTCTCAAACTTGATACATTTTGAACACTTAGCAGCATCAGTATTGTAATGAGGCCAATACTTCACCAGTTCCTCGAACTTGGCCGTATATTCTGCAACTGTCGAGTTTCCTTGCTTTAATTCTAGGAATTCAATCTCCTTCTTACCACGAACATCTTCTGGAAAATACCGCTCCAGAAACTCATCCATGAACACCATCCAAGTAATAGAAATACCCACAACTTCTAATCTTTGACGGGTGTTATCCCACCAATCTTCAGCTTCCTTAGTTAACATATGAGTGCCAAACTGCACCTTCTGAGCTTCGGTGCATCCCATGACTTTGAAGATCTTCTCAATGTCCTCCAGCCACTTCCACGCAGTAACTGTGTCATATCTACCCTCAAACTTAGGCGGGTGTTATCCCACCAATCTTCAGCTTCCTCAGTCAACATATGAGTGCCAAACTGCACCTTCTGAGCTTCAGTGCATCCCATGACTCTGAAGATCTTCTCAATGTCCTTCAGCCACTTCCGCGCAGCATCCGGGTCATACCTACCCTCAAACTTAGGCGGCTTGTTGTTATGGAACTTCTCCAAATTGTGGAACTCGACATCCCCAGCATTTTGATTGGTATTCTGCACCGCCTGCATAATAGCTTGTAATGCAGCAGCAATCGCAACATCATTCCTACCAGCCATACTGCTCAACAACAAAGAAAATATAAGTTAGAAGAAACACATGACTATATTCACTCTATAGTAAGACTCTACTACAACACTGGCCGGATGGACCGACCTGCTCTGATACTAATTATAACACCCTACTCTCCCAATCATTTAATAAATAAAGATAAGAAAATAGTTTGCGGAAAAATCAGATTTACACACGAGGATGTCACATCAAAAATAAAATCTCATGAAGCGTTAAGTCACTTCATATCTTATTACTCATAAAAAATTAAATTAAACAGCAGAATAATCAATTAGTTTGGCACTAAGGCCCCAATTACATCAAACATCCACAAAATTTGTGGTTCAACAACATTAAACAAATCAAGATACATAACAAATAACAAATAACATAGAGAAAGTAATGAAATCCCCATCCTTCCCGTGTTACGTATCAGAGCGACTCCTAAGACTCGATCAATAGTAACACATGCTCCAAGCACTACTCAGGTACATGATTATCTGTACTCCCCAAGGTGCACAAACACAACAACAGAAAAAGGGTGAGAATTACGTTCAACAATTATACGGTGAAAATCACATGCTAAGGAGTAGTAATTCACACAACTAACACCAAAGAAAAATTCATAATGCACATACAAGTGCCGCATCAACACTCGGCCTATTCAGCCCACATTCAATCATACACATATACAATGCGACTCAACTGACACGACACAATGCATGTGGTACCATCACAATCTATACGGTTCACTCTTTGAACCCGATTCCCGTCGGAATCTGGATAAGTCGTATGCGTTCCTCTGAACTACAACTTATCTCCACTTGAATCCCACATGGAGTCCGGACGAGACTAGGCACCCATCATGGATTCCCACCTAGGCTCATCTCCACAAGACATAACATGAATGCATGACATACAATTATGCATAATATAATTATCACCAATGCATAATATACGATCCACTATGATCACACGTGAGCCACCTACTTACTGTAGTTCTCTCTGGAATTACCACCGCTGCCCAAGATTGTCCACATAAAAACAATCTTAGCAACACAAGCATTAAACACACACATCATGGAGAAAACCACACAAAATTACATATTTTACCATATTTACTATTATTACCGGTCCCCATGTGCCCAATTATATCACCTTAGTCTCATGGACCAAGAGAAATTACATCACACGCGAAATCAGGAAAGAAATCGTAAAAACGGAAAAATCACCACACACCCCTGCCCATACGCGTATGACCCTGCCCATACGCGTATGGACTTGTTTCCTCGCCCCAGGTCTGTGTATGCTATGCGTATGGCCTCTGCTGCCCAGGCCTTCATATGCATATTGCCCCAGCTGTACGCGTATGACCAGAGGGTCATTTCCCATCAGAATTCCCCCCAAGAACTCCCCATACGTGTAATGGCTACCCCATACGTGTATGTCCCATTCCCCTTACGCGTTTCCTATGCATACGGCCAAAAGGTCGTGTTGGCTTTAGGGATGTGGTGTGTCTGCTACGCGTAATGCCCCTGGGTGAGTCCCACATACGCGTAATACCCCCTGACATACGCGTATGGCCAGTCTACTGCAGAAAATACAGTTTTTCGCATCAGTACAATTTTCCCCCATTGGAGCACCTTCAAGCTCCTATTTCAGACCCAAAACAATATCTATACCAGTTCAATCTTAATGGTTTCATTCTAATTCGTTAACTATCCTTCTATCCAAGTTTTTCACAATTTAAAACTACATTTTTGGCATCCCCCAAAACCCATAATTTCTAAATCTGATTTCCATGATAAGGTACAGAAATAACACATAATTTACACAAACATCTCATCAATATCAGTACACAAACAAGAAAATCACAACAACAATCACCAAGCATGAAAATCAACCAAGAAGGAAGAAGAATTTGCATAAAACCCTAAGAGGGAAAGGAGCCCTCACTACCTTCTCATGTTCAGAACACCATTAAAGAACCATTTCTCCCCCTTACCTTAATTCCAAGCTTGCTCTCTCTAACAATGGTGGAATCCCTTGATCACTTCTTGCCCTAGCTCTCATTCTTTCTTCTCTCCTTTCTGTTTTCACGTGTAAAATGTTTGTCTGTAACCTCCCCACTACTTTTTCCTAATTATTCCTATTTTATTTATTTTTAATAATAATAATAATAATAGTCATAATAATATTAGTGATCATAGTAATACTAATAATAATATTAATAATAATAATAATGGAATATGTCATCATTCATATAATTATTATTACAATATTATCCTAAGATTTAATTCCATTTAATTCATTCCACTAAGCTCTCACACCCACCCTTACACACATACTCTTAACCAAGTCAATTCCAAAATAATCACACAAAATAAATTTCAAAATGACTAAATATTTAAATAGGGTGTTACAACTAGCATAAGTACTCTGACTGAGGAAAAACCCACCTTCATGTCTGATGACACATTGCCCATGAAGTAACTCGGTGGACCCAAATTCTTCATAGCGAACTCAGAGGCAAGGAGTGCCATGACGGATGTTCAAAGATCTTGGGAGAAGGTGATGAAAATGATGTCATTAACATAAAGTAAGATGTAAGTTATGTCAGAGCCACACTGATAGATAAAGAGTGAGTGATCTGAAGTGTTATGCTGAAATCAAATGGTGGAGACAGAATAAGAAAAGTGCTGGTACATGGCATGAGGCGTTTTCTTAAGACCATAAAATGATTTTTGCAAGCGGCACACATAATCTGGGTGATGAGGATCAAGAAAACCCAATGGCTGATACATTTAGACTGTCTCATGAAGATCACCATGTAGAAATGCATTCTAGACATCTAGTTGATGAATGAGCCATGATTTAGACATAGAAATGGTGAGAAAGGTGCAAATAGTTACCGATTTGACAACATGGCTGAATGTCTCATCACAATCTACACCTGCAATTTGTGACATACCATCACCTACAATACGAGCTTTGTAACACTCAAAACAACCATTTTATTTCTTTTTATGAAGAAAAATCCATATACAACGAATAATGTTAACATCACAAGATCGTGGAACCAGATCCCACATATTATTTTAATAAGTGCATTAAATTCATATTGCATTGTGAATTTCCAATTTGGGTCAAATAAGGCTAGTTTGGGATTTTTGGGAAGTGGTGAGATGGTCGGATCATCAATAGTAATAGAAAGGTTAAATAGTTTTCTAGGTTTGTAGATACCTTGCATGTTATAGGTGGCAATAGTCCTAGTAGGTGGTGCAGGTTGGGCCAGTGATATAGGTGATGAGGAGGTATCAGGTGTAACTGTGGAAGGGGAAGAGGATGTCGAGGTGGTGAAGGAGGCAGGAAAGGAATGATGTGGGCCAGTGGGTGATATAGAAAGTTGGTCAGGTATAGGATGGTCATTGGTAAGAGGTGGAAAGGTGGGATTGGCCCATTGATGGACAATAGATGGGTGCAAGTCATCAGTGAAACAATCATATGTGGTGAGAGGTGAGGAAGGTATATGGGCAAAGGGAAATTGTGTCTCATCAAAGATGACATGCTGTGAAATGATGATTTTTATGGGCGACAAATCAAAACATTTGTAACCTCTATGATTAGTGGGATACTCTAAGAAGACACACGGGGCCGAGCGTGGTTATAGTTTGTTAATGGTAGTGGATGGATAACAAAGACACGAAGGTGCGTGTATGAGGGATCACGATGATACAGAAGTTGGGTAGGAGATTAATTGGACAAATTCTTTTGGGGAAGGATATTAAGGATATAGGTGGCCATTTGAAATGTATGATGCCAAAACGAGGAAATGGCTAATGAATGAGCGAGAATAATGTGAATCATGTTGTTAATAGTGAATATTTTACATTTTTCTCTTTCATTTTGTGATGAAGTGTGAGGGAAAGAGAAACTAAAAATAATACAATTATCAACACAATATTTATGAAATAGGGAATTATTATATTCAAGCCTATTATCACATTGAAAACATTTAATAGTTTGAGAATTTTGTGTGCGGATTTGAATAGAAAGTGAGGCGAACTTTTCAAAAACTTGAGACTTGTTGTTTAGAGGAAATGTCCACAAAAAATCAGAATAATCATCCAAAAATAAAACATAAAACTGATGACTAGAGGAGCTTAAAATCGGTGATGTCCATAAATCATTGTATAAAATATCAAAAGCATTAAAATAACATTTTTGGATAAACTAAAATGCAACTTAACATGTTTTTCAACCACACAAGAATTATAAACTGTCTTAGTATTCAAATGTTCACTATTGATGAACTTATTTTTATGAAGAAACTGCAAAATAGAAAGACTAGGATGACCGAGACGACTGTGCTAGTGACTGGAAGAAAAATCAGTAAAGTGAGAGGGAGAGGTGACCAGATAGAAATCGCCAAGGCTATTACATCTCATGAGAGAAATCCCCATCTAAAAGTCAAATATCGAGAAACCAAATGGATCAAAGGAAACAAAAACATTATTATCAGTAATGAGTTGTCGCACATAAATGCACTTTTTAATAATTTGGGGTGTGTGTAAAACATGGTTAAGGTTTAAGGGTTTGTGTTTGTGAGATGTAGGTAAAGTTGTGTGACCAGACCTTTGAATTGGAATACCTTGTCCACTCCTAGCAATCAGTTTCATATTTAAATGACTCAATTTAGAATAAGATGAGAGATTACATTGTGTTGTTGTTGTTGTATGAGACGAAGCTCCGGTGTCCATGTACCACGTGCTGTCTGGAGGATTGAGGGACATGGTGTGCATAGCAGCAACAATGTCAATGGGAGCTAGGGAAGTTGTGGCAGTGTGAGCTTGAGGGCGCTGACCTAGGATGCCTGGTTGCATCAGAGTACCAGTGGGGAAAGTCCATTGAGATGTAGGGTAACGGCAACGAGGTACACCCCAAGGAGGTGGGTTTCATCCCAAAGGAGACCAAGATGGATCCTGCTGCCATGGATGAGTGAGCCAAGAGTGAGCTGCTGTCGGGGGCCATCAGAGCGTGAACCACTACGATGTCCATGCCCTCCGTTGTGACTCTGATTATTGCAGTTGCGGTCGGATCTAGAGCGGTTGTTCTGACGATGACTGAAGTTCTGTTGAGAGGAGTCATCGGAGTTGTATTGAGTAGCAGTATGCAAGGCAATGTGAGAATTAGTGTTGTGCATTTTTGCTAGATTGGATTACTTTGGCGGATTAGGGTAGCAACCCAATGGTACGGCTAAGAAAGACCAGGAACTAGTTGAAAGACTAAATGATGATTTCTAATAGGTGCTTAAATGTTCTTCAATTGATTAGAAAGTTGCTTGAGACGTTGGCAATAAGTAGAGATATCAGGAAAATCCTCTATGCGGGTTGATGGGAAGTCCTGCTCTAGAACAATGGCAAGTGAGTTTTGATTGTCCTAAAAAATATCAGTTAAACACTGTCAGGCAGCCATGGCGGTGGATCCCTTTTCCACAATAGTGGTAAGGAAATCAAGAGAGATGGTGGAATACATCCATTGGAACTTTGTGGAATCAAGCGTTGTCCACATTTCAAAATCAGCACCAGTAGAGGTAGGTTTTTCTTTTCCTGGTTGCGAGATGATGTAATGGACCACTTTGTGAGCACAAGCATGAACTTTAAATAGTTCAGCCCGCACAGTGTAGTGATCTTTCTCTTTCTCTAGCACAAAGGAAGTGTTGTTTTTGATGTTAGCGACAATAAGGGCTAAGTGAAACTCCTGTCTATTAGAAGAGAATGACGACTTAGTGGGGTTGTCAACCTTGGCAGAAGCATGCTCAGAATTATCACCGAAAGAAGAAGACATGGTGATTGACACACACACACACACACACACACACACACACACACACACACACAGAGAGAGAGAGAGAGAGAGAGAGAGAGAGACGGGAGTTGCAAACCACGATAGTGAGTGGCACAAAATGAGGTGGTGGTGCGACTGTCGGAGGTGCGAAGGAGGCCTTGTCTTGAAGGGACATTTGCTTGGTGAGTATAGGGATAAGAAGGTGGCGACTAGTCAACATAAGGGTTAGAAATTTTTTTAAGTTTTATTTATTTATTGAAATACTACTGATATCATGAAAGAAATCAATCAATGAGTTTTATTGATAATGATCGATAGTATATATCAAACTATAATAGGTAAAGTCAAACCTAAGAGAGGAATTACAAATAATTACAAATACAAAAAATCAACTTTAATTATAAGGATAATATTTTGTTCTATCAATTATAAAAAATATTACATCAAATACTCTTATAAAGCCGTATAATACTTTTATATTATAATTTACATAGTTAAATTTTAATATTATAATAAAAAATTTATATTTCTATATACCACATTAAAAAAACATCTCTCAACTAAAAAGTAGGATAAAATATATTATGTGAAAGAACAATATCTCTTCTATTTCTTAATTTCTTAATTGACTATCACTTTTAAATTTTCTTTCTTAACTATCCATTGAATTGTTCATTTCATAAAACTCATCATTTTTGTAACTTTAATTATCACAATTTTTAATTTTATTTTCTTTCATTCTCATTTTAATAGTCATTGAAATTATAACTAATACACATTATAATGATAATAATACATAAAAATTAAAAACAAAAATTAAATGATATAATAAATACTATATAAAAAAAAATAAAAACATAAAAGGAATGAAGTAAGAATAAAAGGATTTGATATTTTATATATTATATTATTTTAAAAATATATATTTAACTGAGTTATATTTTAATAATCTTTGATTTTTTTGGTATTTAGTGTAAATAGGTAAAAGGAATATGTATGATTCATACCCTAATGATTTTTATGTATTACTTTATTAGTAATATTGTAAATTTTATTATGTTAATTAATTTGACCGTTACAAATTTACTCAAATAATTAATTTTCCTATAATATTTGAGTTTTTGTTATTTAGTTTAAATAAGTGAATATAATTCGCAATTGTGTTTACAGATTCAAAATTAATTTACCATAAATATGATGTTAGCCAATGAAAATGTATTTTAAAATATTTTTATCCTACTGGTATTCATTTAAAGAATTTCCTTTGATAAAAACTATTTTTAAATTAATTTATTAATTAAATTTTAATATTAAAGAGTTAGAAAATAAATAAAATAGTAGTTAAAAATTTGTTGTGATAAAAATTATAAATTTAAGTTATTTTCTTATTTTTTATTTATTTAAAATTATAGTCCAAATAATAAATAAATAGTTGAAGTGCATATCTACACTTATTAGTATTATGCACTAAAAAAGTTTTAATAAATAGTAGTAATAAATTAATTACAGCTTTAGTTCCTAAATCTTGTCTCATTCACGAAATTAATCTTTTATTTCAAATTCAAACAGTTTTGATTAATTTTTTATACTCAAACAGTTTTGGTCCCACTATCACGTTTTTTCATAGAAAATCGATGAAATATTCGTTTTTAACTTATATTTTTATCTATAAAGTTCAACAATATGTTTATATACAATGATTTGTCATGTTTCACAAGTACCTTGTCATTGAAAAAACTAGAAACATCGTTAATTTTAAGTGCAAAAAGTATGAAAGGAAGACCAAACTATTTAACTTTAAAATAGAGGGACCAAAACTGTTTAAATTTAAAAAGAGGCGACCAATTTTGCGAATCAGGTAAAATATGAGAACTAAAATTGTAATAAAACCTAAATTAAATAATTAAAATTTTACACTAATAAGTTAAGTATATTTAAATTTTATTATGTGCAAAATTATATTCAAATATAATATTTATATAAATTTATTAGACATTTTATAATTGATAAAAAAACATAATATTTATCTATAAAGTATTTATCAAATTTGTAATCTAAATTCATATGAATTCACAAATCTAACTTAAAAATATCAAGATGATTTGGCAGAATATACGGTGACGATTGATTAATAATGTAAAATTATTTAACACTATCAGTACATATCTTTTTTTTCTAATATTAAATACAACTACCGGGATACCCGTGCGAATGGGTACCCGTCGGTGACGCGCATTTGTTTTTATTTAAAATTTGAAGAAAAAAAATTAATAAAAATAAGTAAATATAAAAATTATATTTTTTAAAAAATAAAATCAATATCCGTGAGCATCGGTTGATATTTTTTATAAAAATATTTATGCAATAATTTAGTTTTATAAATATCAAATAAAATCATAGTATTTATAAATATTATTTTAACTGTATAAATAAATATATTTTATTTAAGTATTATTACAAATATCTATTTCGTGGGATACCCATATCAGTACCCGTGTGTTCGCCCGAATATTGGTGTGTTACGCGCATTTGTTTTTTTATTTTTAAAAATAAGATTAATAAAAATTAGTAAATATAAAAAAATATAATTAATATTAAAAAAAAAGATAGAATCAATACCCGCGGTATCAGTTGGTATTTTTTACAAAAATATTTATGCAAAAATTTAGTTTTATAAATATCAATAATATCATAGTATTTGTAAATATTATTTTAATTTTATAAATAAATATTATTAACATAAATAAATACATTTTATATAAGTATTATTACAAATATCTATTTCGTGGAATAACCATATCAATATCCGTGTTCACCCGAGTACTGGTGTATTACGCCCATTTGTTTTTTTTTAAATAGGATTAATAAAAATTAGTAAATATAAAAAAATATAATTTATATTAAAAAAAAATAGAATCAATACTCGCGGGTATCAATTGGTATTTGTTATAAAAATATTTATGCAATGATATAGTTTTATAAATATCAAATAATAATATAATATTTATAAATTTTATTTTAATTGTATAAATAAATATTATTAATATATATTAATACATTTTATGTAAGTATTATTACAAATATCTATTTTGTGGGATACCAATATCAGTACCTATGTGTTTGTCCGGCATCTGGTGTGTTACGCATATTTGTTTTTTTAATAGGATTAATAAAAATTAGTAAGTATAAAAAATATAACTTATATTTTAAAAAAAAGATAGAATCAATACCGCGGGCATTGGTTGGTATTTGTTATAAGAATATTTATGCAATGATTTAACTTTATAAATAACAATCAATAATATAATATTTCAAAATATTATTTTAATTATATAAATAAATATTAGTAACATAAATAAATAAATTTTGCCCGTGTTCAGATTCATATATTATTTAAATTATTTAATCAAGAAAATTTATTATTTTTAAATTTTATTGTATCAGTACCCGTGTGTTCGCACGGATACTGGTGTAGTACGGATGATTTTGTTTTTAAAATATAATAAAAATGTAAATAAGAAAAACAAAATTGTTTTACCAAAATATTTTATTATTTAAAAAAAACATATTTTTAAAATTAAAAAAAAAATTGTTTTACCAAAATTGTTTTATATCAATAATATATTTCAATTTTTCATATATTATGTTTTAAAAAATTGTATCTTAAATTAAAAATAATTTCAAATATATGCAATCATTTAGTTTTATAAATATCAACTAATAACATAATATTTGAAAATATTATTCTAATTGTATAAATAAATATTAGTAACAGAAATAAATAAATTTTATCTGTGTTCGAATTTATACATTATTTAAATTATTTAACCCAAAAATTTTATTATTTTTAAATTTTACCATATCAGTACTCGTGTGTACCCGTGTGTTCGTCCGGGTACGGGTGTGGTACGCATGCTTTTGTTTTTAAAACGTAAATAAGATTTTTTTTTACCAAAATAGTTACTATTTTTAAAATTAATTGTATTTATAAATATTGTTTTAAAAAAGTATTTATAAATATTTTTTTAATTGTAAATAAATAATAATAATAATAATTAATTACTGTTTATTTTATAAAAGAATCTTTTTCTGATAAATTATTTTTGTTGTTCCTATTTATAAAAGTATATTTTTCTGATATATAAAAAAATTCAATATAAAGTATTTAAATTTTCATGTGTATAAAAATGAAGATCATAATTAAGCAACAAAATTTTAAATAAATAATAATTTTTGAAATTAAATTTAAAATTTTAAGTATTTAAATTTGACTCATTTTTAGAGTAATTTGGTTAAATTTATATACTTTTCATAAATATTCAATACATAATAAAATATATTTAATGATAGAACATGACGTGAACAATTTTGATTAGTTTGTAGACATAAATTAAAATGATTATAATTATGACAAACTAAAAATAATATAACATGTTAATTTATTTTGAAACAAAACTAAAATCTGGTCATAAAAAGCATATTTTAGATATGATGATAGAGTGTTGAAGTAGTAGAATGAAATTGAAAAAAAAAAGTGATTGTGACACAACATGGAAAAGTTTTGGAAAAGTAATTTATAAAAATTAGTAAAAATTTGGAAAAAAATAGAATTAATAAAAATTAGTAAATATAAAAAATAAAATTTATATTTAAAAAAATAGAATCAATATAAAATATTTAATTAAGAGTATTATTGATAAATTGTAAATAATGTTATATAAAAATTAATAAAATATTTTCCCGGTATTTTCACATTCATGTAAAATTTTATACAATATTTTTATGCGTATATCACATATAATAAATTAAAAAATTAAATATATTTAGTATCTTCTAACTATAAGAGAAACAAAATTATTTAGTGTCATATATACCATTGATTAAATTATTATTACAATATTAATAAAATTTATTGTTCTTTAAAACATTAATTATTTTTTAAATATATTTATAATTTAATTACATTCATTTCTTCTTCTTCAATAAATAATTCAGAGTATTATTTATAAAATTATTATTGTTACATTAAACTCTAGAATTGATAAATATTAAAAATTCAGAAAAAATAATTAAAAAAATAATATAACATAAAAGTATGTTGAATAAAGATATGAAAATAAATTGATGTGATACTTTTACTATTAATATGTTAAACTAATAAAAAATATTGATAGTACAATATAGTAGACCTATATTTATAGTGACCTATATCTATAATGACTTTTTATTTATGCACATGATCCTTGAAATTAAAAAATAAAAAACATTTAATGTTTTATTAAATGAATCATTCATTTGAAATATTTAATGCTTTATTATATATATTATAATTTAATTATATTTAATACATATATATTTTTTTGAAACTCATTTATTTATCTCTAATGTATAATAAAATGCATTGAATCCAAATTTATGCATATGATCCTTGGCAGGACCATAGAAATCTATAAAATTAAATAGAAATCTTAAAAAAAATAATCATCGCTAATACTAATTTATTTACTTTTAATTTTATAAATATTGCAGAAAAATAGGATAACAGGTTTGTTTGGAAAGAAAGAAATCCAATTTTGCAAGCAAAGTAGGATAGCAGGTCTCTGAGCCTACAGACATGATGGGAAAGGAGGAAAATAAAATATATTTATTTTTTTTGAAAAACAAACGGAAAAAAAACAAGAGGCAAAAGGTGATATCATATAGTTTCAAAAGGAGAAGATGTTTGAAGAGGGCATCCACGTGGATAGGTTTGGAAACAATAATACTGTAGAACATCAAATTTTCTTATATGATAGATAATTTTTGTTTATTATGCTCAGAAGGACAATGAGAAACAAAACTGATGCTTCCTATTTATTTTTAGCTTTATTTCTCAAAATTTAATTAAAACGTTGTTCAATTTTACACTCAATTCAAAAGGTCTGGTCTTGTCTTCTTTCATTTAGCACTGACAAATTAATTTATTTGCCAATACAATAATAAATCCAGTCCAAATATTAATCCTTTGGTCAAAAGAGTAATGTTAACTCTAATATTTTTTAATATAAATAAATAATAGGTGTACTTGCCAATACAATAATAAATAGATTTTTTTTCCAGCTTTGTTGTATTGTCCGATATAGGAGTATGATAATACCCAGTATTACTTGTTCCGATGCTCATTGCAGTCCATCAGATATAGATGTCTTCATAAGCTAGCAGTAGGTTAGTCATCACACTTTACATTATCTTTGCATAGTATATTGGGCATCTCAATCTCTACATCATCATTTTCCAATTCTTATCCACAACATGAGGCATTAAACCAAATAATAATATTAATAAGGCACATTAAAATCACAATTACTAAATTAACAATTATGACATATTTTATATGTTGTTGGTAATTGTAAAAAAAAAAACTCAATTAAAATATAGTTTTCTTACAAACACTATCATGGCATCTAATATAATATTTTCAATAAAATAAAATAAAAATTGTATTCCATGAATATCCTTGATGAGAGCTTAAATCATGGCAATAAAGGGTTATGGAAAAATAAAATTTAAAGAATTATTTTTGAAATAATATGATTAAATACAATAAAATTAGTCAAAAATTAAAAGTGTTTATATTAATGCACCAAAATATTTTTCATTTAAACAAATAATTTGTTCCTAACAAAAAAAATCATTAATGATGAAAAATTATAACCAGACACCACATTAATGTTTCCCATTTAAAATATTTAATCAATTTGAAGATTTTAGCAATCAAACAAAAACACATTTTACAAATCCATCCATTGAAGAATCATACTTTGAAATATTAAAAGATGATGATTCTGATTTCCAATCTTCAAATTTGAACAAAAATATGAAGTCAGATAACTATCAAATATCATATAGAAATTAGAATCACTTTTTTTTTATTCAAAAGAAAATGAATAGAAGAAACTGAAACAACAACAACACATGTCATGGTAATTGAATAACATTATGCACAGAATAACGATATAAGCAAAATAACGATAATAATTAAAAAAACAAAAAGGGACCTTGATTAAGTCCTTGAGCTATGCTTTAAGATCTATCTCATGTGTATCAAATTCAAATGAAAAATAAGTAAAATTAAGATAGTGTATCAAATTCAAATGAAAACTCAGTAAAATCAAAACTAAAAACAGAGAAGAAAATAAAAGAGCGTTTCAAATAATCGAAAAAGAAAATAGTGTTTCAAAGAATCGGACAACAACAAAAGAATGCTAGCATAGTAAGGAAAATGTGACAACAACAAAAATAGTGTGATAAGCTAAGCCTAAACCTGAATGTGAACAATGCAAAAGAGAATGCTAGCAATAGGCAGCCAGCTTTCCTCGGGCGAAATCGATAGGTTTGACCTGCATACAAAACAGAACATGTTACCTTTGAGTAATTACTAAGAATTTACCTAAGAATTGTTCTATTCCCATCAAAATGATTAAAATCTAAACAAAAAACAAACACAACAACACAAAAATCAAAACGGCAGTGATTCAAAAAAGCCCAAAAAATGCTACGATTTCTGAAACGGTAGTGTTGGAAATTCCCATACCCCTATGGGAATTTCACTTCAATATTTCTTCTTAAGATTGTACACAACCCCACTACGCAATAGCAATGAAGAACAAAGAAAGAAGAACAAACTAACAGCAAGAAAGAAATATTTGGAGGAGAAGTGTTCTACCCACGAACTGTGGAATTTATGAATATATTGCACTTTCACTGCTAAATCTGCAACTGTGAATACAATACAATGATATGATTACAATGCAAGGATACTTCCTATTTATAGATATAGATTTGCAAAGGCCCAAAATTAAAAGCCCAAAATATCAAATCTAATCTAACAAAATCTTAATCCAAACAAATCAAATCTAACACGATTCTGTCGAAGCAACCTAAACAATTCGACACGACACTAAGCTATGAATGCTTCGACTTCGACACTATGAATTACATTTAACACACCACCTAATTCATTGTGTCTAAGCTAACTACATTCATCGTCGATCTTAGTCTTTTGAAGGCTTCGACCTGCACTCCC
Organism: Lathyrus tuberosus; assembly: GCA_022829125.1. Classification (NCBI taxonomy): domain Eukaryota; kingdom Viridiplantae; phylum Streptophyta; class Magnoliopsida; order Fabales; family Fabaceae; genus Lathyrus; species Lathyrus tuberosus. Next base: position 6,662,337 of record JALAZF010000194.1, read on the forward strand.
TTCGTCATGATATCTGCAATCTGATTCTCAGTTCTGCAGTGTTCTAACTTCATCTTCCCTTCTGCTACCTGCTCTCGAAGATAATGGAACCTCATTTCGACATGCTTGCTTCGACCGTGTGCTATTGGATTCTTCGCCAAGTTGATAGCTGACATGCTGTCGATCTTCATGGTAATTGCTCCATGATTCTTCCATGTAATCTCTTCGACCAAGTTCACCATCCAAGTTGCTTGACATGCACAAAGAGAAGCAGATATATATTCTGCTTCGCATGATGATAATGCCACTACTGGTTCCTTTCTCGAACTCCAAGCAACTGGTGCACCACCTAACATAAACACGTATCCAGCTGTGGATTTTCTATCCTCAACATCACTACACCAACTAGAGTCGGTGCATTCCACTAACTTGCATTCTTTCCCTTCATCAGCTGCAGGAAACAAAATGCCATAGTCGAGAGTCCCCTTCAGATACCTCAGTATCCTCTTCGTCGCTGTTAGGTGTGATACCTTTGGCTTCTGCATGAATCTACTTACCATACCCACACTGTATGCTAAGTCAGGCCTTGTGTGACAAAGGTATCTAAGTGACCCAATAAGTCTTCTATATTGGGTTGGGTCGACATCATCTTCGTTTGGATCCTTCGACAGTTGCAGTCTGGTCTCAGTTGGAGTCGAAGTTGAGTTGCAATATTGCATCTCAAATCTCTTGAGTATTTCGCCTGCATATCTTCGTTGGTGCATCATCAAACCTCTACTAGTCTTGTAGAATTAGATGCCAAGGAAATATGAGAGATCTCCCAAGTCTGACATTTCAAACTCCTCACTTAGGTCATGTTTGAAATCTTCGATCTCCTTCCTGTAACTTTCTGTTATCAACAAATCATCGACATAGAGACATAGTATAAGCAATTCGCCATTGCTTCTTCTTACATATACTCCATGCTCAGTCGTACACTTCACAAATTCCTTTTCCCTTAAGAATTTGTCAATTTTCTTATTCCAAGCTCTTGGAGCTTGCTTAAGTCCGTACAGGGCTTTGTGCAGCCTGTACACTTTTCCTTCTTCACCTTGTTTCACATACTCAGCTGGTTGTGCGACATAAACTTCTTCGTCTAAGGGGCCATTAAGGAATGCACACTTCACGTCCATCTGACATGTGTGCCAATTGTTCATATTTGTTAGACCAACAACCAACCTGATTGTTTCGATCCTAGCAACAGGTGCGAACACTTCATCGAAGTCGTTTCCTTCCTTCTGAAGAAATCCTTTCGCCACAAGTCTCGCCTTGTGTCGAGTTACTTCTCCTCTAGGATTCACCTTTACCTTGTAAACCCACTTCACATCAATTGCCTTCTTGCCTTGAGGCAATTCGATAAGTGACCATGTGTTGTTGACTTCGATGGACTCTAACTCTTCATTCATTGCTTTCACCTACTTCAAATCTTTCAATGCCTCAGATGCATTGACTGGTTTGACATCTGCGTAGAAAGCATAATGTACCAGCTCACCCTCTTCATCGACCACATCATCTGATGTAACTACACATTCTTGCAACCTTGTAGGCATGTGTCTTGTTCGTCGAGGCCTGCTTGAACCCGCTTCATCTGCGACTGGTTTCTGTCGAACTTCTCTTTCGACTTCAGTGGTTGGTTCTCCACAAGAGATTCTCACTGAATCTTTCTTGGCATTCTCTGTCCAATCCCATTCTTTAAGCTCATCTATGATCACGTCCCTGCTGATCACTACCTGCTTATTCACTGGGTCGAACAACTTGTAACCTCCAGTCGAATGATATCCTATCAAGATCATCTGATTCGACTTGTCATCAAGTTTCCTTCTCAACTGATATGGCACATGTCTATGTGCTATAGATCCAAACACTTTCAAGTGACTGAGGCTTGGCTTGACACCAGACCAACATTCTTCTGGTGTGACTCCTTCAAGCTTCTTCGTCGGACATCTGTTCAAAATATACGTTGTTGTCGAAACTGCTTCTCCCCATAATTCTTTGGGTAGACACTTTCCATTCAACATACTTCTCACCATATTCATGATGGTTCTGTTCTTTCGTTCTGCAACTCCATTTTGTTGTGGTGTATAGGGTGGCACCACCTCATGCACAATCCCTTCTTTTTCACATAATGTATCGAACTCTTCCGACACATACTCTCCACCACCATCTGTCCTCAGAATCTTCAACTTTCGACCACTCTGTCTTTAGACCATGGATTTGAATCTGGAAAATACCTCAATCACATAAATTTTCTTCTTGATGAGGTAAGTCCACAACTTTCGACTCAAATCATCTATAAACGTGACAAAATATCGGTTGCCACCAATCGAATCCACCTGGATTGGACCACATACATCAGAGTATATGACTTCAAGAATTGCCTTCGACTTCCTTCCTGCATCCTTGCTGAAGCTATTCTTGTGTTGTTTCGACTGAACACACTCTTCACAGACTTCACTTGGAATGTCGATTTCTGGTAATCCTGAAACCATATTTCTTCTCTTCAGCTCTCTGATGTCATTGAAGTTGAGATGGCCTAGTCAAAAATGCCATAACCACTCATCTCTACTGGATGCCTTTGCTAGACACTTGTGCTCCATTACCTTGAGTTCAATCTTGAAGGTCATATTCTGAGACATTGTAGCCTTCAAGATCAACCTACCATCTGCGTCGAGAACTCTCATCATCTTGTCTTCGACAACTACCTTGTAGTTCTTTTCGACTAGCTGCGCTATACTGAGCAAATTACTCTTCATACCTGGAATGTACAACACATTGGAAATTGTTGACCTTTTACCATCTTTCCTCATAATCAGAACATCACCAACACCTTCAGCTGCTAGAGTGTTGTCATTTGCAAACTTCACCGTGTTCTTCGACGAGGGCTTCATGTTGACAAACCAATCTTTCCTCCCAGTCATGTGTGATGAGCATCCTGAGTCCAAGTACCACTGATCTTGGAATATTTCTTCATCTTTTATTGTGGCCATCAGCAACGTCTCTTCTTCTTCATGCTTCGCCAGATTTGCATCAGTTTCTTGATTTTTCTTCTTTTCTGGACAATTACTAACATAATGGCCATACTTCTGACAATTAAAACATTGAATGTGACTTTTGTCAGATTTTCAATCACCACCTTTTCTTCTACCTGCAGCACCACCTCTTTGGTTGCCTTGGTTCCAAGGTTTCTTCTGATTCGACTGGTTTCCTCCTTTGTTGCCATTCCAGCTTCCTTTACCTTTCTTTTCCTTTTCTGACTGTGCCTGCAAAGCCATATCACTCTTCGACTTTATTGCAGCTCTCTCAGCCATCCTTTGTTCATGAGACTCAAGCGCCCCTTGAAGCTCTTCCTTCGTCAATACTGACAAGTCTTTCGACTCTTCTATGGCTACTATCACGTGATCAAATTTTGGAGCCAATGACCTCAAGATCTTTGCAACAACTGATCTTGATGTCAACACCTCTCCACATACTTTGATTTGATTCACTAGCTTTGTAACTCTGGTGAAGAAATATGTAATACTTTCGTTGTCTTCCATCTGAAGCAACTCATAGGTTCTCTTGTGAGTTTGTAACCTCACCTCTTTCACCTTCTCTGCGCCTCCAAATGACTTTTCAAGAATCTCCCATGCTTCCTTTACTGATTCTGCACCGCTAACATTTTCAAAGTTATCTGGATCAACACATTGATGGATTATAAACAGCGCTTTATAATCTTTCTTCTTTAATTCTTTGTGTGCAGCCTTTTCTTGATCCGTCGCGTTCTCCCCAAGCGGTGTTACTCCTTCCTTCACAAGATCCCAAAGATCTTGATAACAGAAACCCACCTTGATCTGCTTGCACCAATTCTCATAATTATCTTTCTTGAGAATTGGTAGGGTCGCTGGAAAGTGCCCATTTGAATGATTCATAGCCATCACGATTTTCCTCCTTGAATCGCAACCGGAGCTCTAGATACCAGATGTTGGAAATTCACCACACCCTATGGGAATTTCACTTCAATCTTTCTTCTTAAGATTGTACACAAACCCACTATGCAATAGCAACAAAGAAAGAAGAACAAACTAACAGCAAGAAAGAAAAGAGAGAGAAGAGAAATATTTGGAGGAGAAGTGTTCTACCCACGAATTGTGGGATTTCTGAATATATTGCACTTTCACTGCTAAATCTGCAACTGTGAATACAATACAACGATATGATTACAATGCAAGGATACTTCATATTTATTGATATAGATTTGCAAAGGCCCAAAATTAAAAGCCCAAAATATCAAATCTAATCTAACCAAATCTTAATCCAATCAAATCAAATCTAACACGATTCTGTCGAAGCAACCTAAACAATTCGACACGACACTAAGCTATGAATGCTTCGACTTCGACACTATGAATTACATTTAACAGGTAGAAGCATGGAAGTACCTTAGCTAGCTTCTCAAACATGTTTTCACGATGACGAGTATAATATCCGAAATGTACTGTTCGAACAATCAGATCAACTATCGACATTTTACACCATACCACCTGCAACAATGAATAGATCTAGAACAATGTCAGCATAAGAAACACAAACCTAATTGAAAACTCCATTGATCCACAAATATTTCAACATGCGATGGATTTGCAACTAAAAAAAAACAACATTCGGAAGAGAGAGAGAGAGAGAGAGAGAGAGAGAGAGAGAGAGAGAGAGAGAGAGAGAAGCAAAAATCAATAGTTAACTTTGATTCGGAGATCAAAGACGGAAATCAAAAGTTTATTGAAAACAACAATCACTTATTTGAAAATCCATATGAACAACAATAAAAAATGCTTTCAGAAATACGTTCAAATATGAGAAATCATTTGCTTATTTCAAAATCCTAATCAAAAAGTAAGATTTCATCATCATGAAAAAATGAACAAAGAAAATCGTTATGTAAAACAAACCATGAATAACTCGCTTGTTCATCTCAAAGCTTCAAATACGACCTTCAAGCCTGCGAAATCAGTGAAGAAAATTAGGGTATTTGAGAATCCAGTAAATTGCAAGAGAGAGACGATGAGAGTGAGAAAGTGAAGAAGCCGTTACGTTCAAACACAACAGATGAGAGAGAGATGATGAAAGTGAGAAAGTGAAGAAGTCGTTTCTTCAAACACAACAGATGAGAGAGAGACGATGAGAGTGAGAAAGACGATGAATCAGTAAAGTGAGAGAGAGAGAGAGAGAGAGAGAGAGAGAGAGAAAAATGAGAAAGTGAAAGAGAGAGAGACAATGAAGAAGAATTTTTTTTCTTTAAATGATAGAGAGAGAGAGAGAGATGAAAAGAAAAGAAAAAATATTTGAAATTTTTTAAAATCTGAAGCATAGCTTTTAAAAGCTAAGTAAGGGAGGATGGAGAAGCCATCCACGTGGCGGCGTTAGGAATCAGAAGGGTAGATGCGTCTTTTCCAGAGCATCTACCTTTCTTATATGGTAGATTATTATTTAGTGTTTTTCAACTTTATTTATTCATTGAACTATTATTATCTTTTTTTTTTTGTAATTATTAAAAAAATTAAATGTATATCATATAAAAACTCGTGCAAGCAAGAGAATTTATCTAGAAGTGTCAATTGGATCCATTAAGACAAAATCTATCTAATCTATCCACTAAAAAATCCATCCAATCTAGGGGTGGCAAAACGGGTCAGACCCGTTGGGCATGCCCGTTTTACCCGCACTTTAGTGCGGGGTGGGCCAAGGATTTAGGCCCTCACTCTTTAATGTGTCTGCCCCGCTCCGCCCCATTTTCTTCGCGGGCTTTTGCGGGCATGAGCTTTTACATAAAATTTTGCATTTTAAGCTTAAAATGTGCAGTGCCCGCGGACTTTCCCCACCTCACCCTCACTTTTTTGCAAGGTGGGCATAGACTTTAGCCCTGCATCTTCAACTATGATTGCCCCGCCTCGCCTCGTCTTTTTACGGGCATTTGCGGGGAGGGCCTAAATGGGGCGGACATGCTCGTTTGCCACCCCTATCCGATCCATCCATCATATAAAAAGTAAGTTAATTGATTGAATTAAATTCATCCATTTATATGCATGGATTGATTCAATCCATCCAACATATTTTAATGATCCAATGAATTATTTTTATCTCCGTTAGATTTATTTAAAAAAAAAAAAAAAAAGATTAAAAAAAAAAACTAATTGATTTAAAAAAAAAATGATTTTTGTTTTAAAAAAAAAAGTGGTTTTTTTTATAAAAAAAAAACTGATTTTTTTTCGAAAATTAAAAATTCAATTTTTTTGAAAAATACATAAAGTCGATTTTTCTAAAAAAACACCGTTTTTTTTAATTAAAAAAATCAATTTTTTTTAAAAATACAAAAAGTTGATTTTTCTAAAAAAAATCAATTTTTTTTTTAAAATACAAAAAATCGAGTTTTTTGAAAATAAAAAAAAAATAAATTAAGTTTTTTAAAAATATAAAAATATATATTTTTTCAAAAAAAAAACATTTGTATTTTCAAAATAATAAAAAAAAAACATTTTTTTTTATAGATGGATATTCATCCACTAAAAATGTGGTAATGAATGAATTTAATGGATTTTATTATTAATGGATTGATTGAATTGGATAATTTAAAAAAAAAAATGGATTGTTAATGGATTGATGAATTGTTTTGATTTATCCATTAATAATCCAATCCATAACTATCTAATTCATCAATTTTGCCACCATTAAATTTACCTAATTATTTAGTGATATAGTTAATATAATTTCACTATACCCACAAAAAAATATCATGTGTCAGGAATGACAACGAGTAAGGATGAGAATGATATTATAATAACCGTTTTTATACTTGCAGTTTAAAAATAATTTATTATTCAATCTTATATTTGTATGGGCATTAATCTTTTTACGCATACTCGTGTTCCATAGATATTTAAGTATGTGTATCTGTACTCGTTATTCATAATTCTAATAAAACAAATCTATCAATTAAAAATTATTATATTATTTAAAAATTTTAACAAAAAAGAAAAAAGTTCCACAATGTTCAATATTTTTAATGAAAAAAAAGACTTTTATGCAATTTTATCATATTTAATTAATTATTAAATCATATAAAGTTTTTTTTTCTTTCAAAATTATTTATTTATTTATTTTATATTAATATATAAATATAAATAAATGTTCAGTTTTAATTTTTTTTTTAGTTTTAATACAATTTAGTTAATTGATAAATAAATTTTTTCCCTTTTAAGCAAGATGACAATCTTCTACGGTAAATTCAAAAAGCTAAAATATGATTTGGAGTAATAATTATTTTCTGATTTTATCATCCCTAAAATCTTTCACATGATTGAACAAGATATCAATTCAATAAAAAAAAAAAATCAGAAATTCAATTTATTTACTTTAAGGTGAAAATATCTTAACAAATTTAACCTTTTTCCATATTTATATATTCAATATTTCCCAAATTTCCAAAAATTCCCAAATTTGAATTTCGTTTTTATGTTATGGTTAGGTCCAAAAGTTTGAATCTTTGAAAGGTGAAAGTGACACAATTTCACCTTTTTCATGCCCCTAGTTGCTCCCTTCACTGCATTCATTGTATATTCAAAAGACTAAATTTTTCTGTGAAGATTTCTCTGTCAATTTGGGTTCAAAGTTTGAAACTTTTTAGGTTCCTGCAAAAGGGTAGCATAGCATTCCAATCATGCCTTCAGGTCCTAAGAAGAGAAAAGCTGCTAGGAGGAAGAAGGAACTTAACCTCTCATCAACCAATAACCCTCCTCAAGGTAGCTACATTATCTAATATATTCAAAAAAATTTTCAGAATTTTGTTTAGGTTTAGATTCAAGTTTGTATGAGGCAAAAGTGATTACAGGTATCTAAAATTGATTTTGACATGTTTGAATGTTAGTGGTTAGAGTTGTTTTTTATTTTAAATTTAAATACAAAATTGAATGTTAGCGGATAGTGTTGGTGTCAGTTTTGGAGACCGATAGTGATACTGATACACCTTTTTTCCAGAGGTATCGATGTTACCGAGTGCACGAGTCCTTTTCAGTTATATATTGTATCAAATGTTTATCAAGTTTTTTTTTTTAATTATATTTTTTTTGATATATTTAGTTAATTTTTGTACATGGGTATTTTGACTGTTAATTATTCTTGATCAATTTTGTTTTGGGTCGTTTCGGTTAATTTGGGTATATATCTATATGTGCTAATAGTTTTTGCCTTGAATTACTTTGATTATTAGGGTATATGTTGATTTGGTTGGTTTTAGTTGATAATAGTTTGATTGATTCTATAAAAAAATGTTAGGAAATCATGATTTGAAGATTCAAAATGAGAAAAGGAATGATGGCAGAGGCGATAATTTGCCTGCATATCACGAGAATGGTGACATTTGTGATCAATTCAACAATGGAAGTGAAATGGTTCATAAGAGAGACCCATCAACTGCTCGGCCAATTGCTTCTGATGTTGTGTCTGTGGAAGAAGTTTGTGGAAAGAAGGTTAGTGTTGTTATGATAAAGAAAGATTTGAGATCTAAGGATGGTTATGAGAAAGAAAATGGAAGGTTTGAGCATATTGAAATTGCGAAGGAATCATGTTACAAGAATGGTATTTCAAATGGTGAATCCCTAGCTGAGAAGAACTCAAAGGATGAGATTTATAATTTGCTTGAAGAGAAAACTGTGTGTCATGAGTTGGTTAAACCAGATGAATCTTCACCTTCCAACACGACCGCGGCTTCCATGTCTGGGGTAGCAAAGTGCAATACTGGAGTAGCCCCTCTTCTAGAAGTGATCGATCTTGCTGAGAATGCTACAGCATCGAGTTTGGAGGAACCTAAGCCAAAGGAACCGAATAGTAAAGTGTTAACTTCATCTTCTCCTAGTCCATTATCTAATGGCGCAGTACATAGTAAAAATTCTGAGACTCCAGAATGCTCAAAAAATCAGGTTTTGCATTTTTCGTCTGTATGAATGTTTCATTACATAATTATGGATTGTCTCTTTTTTGTTTTGTTTGAAATTCATTTTGATTGTGTTTTTCTTTGCTGATATGATATCCAGACTTCCGTAAGGTCGGTCCCAAATTTAGTGCAGAAGACTTCATGGTGGAGTTGCTGTGGAATGTTTGAAGTTTTGTCAGGTTCAAATAGATAATTTCAGGTTTGTTAATTACTTCTTAGTCTATGTATTAATTCAATCGAATGATTTTGTAGTTGGAATATTCTTTCTGATAATGCATATTTTGAGGATTTTTTCGTGTGGTCTATCCCGGTATAGTATACATTTTGAAACTCTAAATCGATTTATGGTTGACAATATCGTCTTTCTGTTTTTCTTGCAGAAATACAATTAGGATCTCAACTTGCATGTGTCAGAAGGGAAAATGGTGCTTCATGAGAAACTTTTCGCCAATGCAAGTTTTTCGATAATGCTTCTATTGAAATCCTAAAAGCTATAAAACAGACTAATTAGAAGGACTTTGTTAAAACATTTTGATGTAAAGTGTCTAGGTTCAGAGTTTCCAAATGATCATATAAGGTTTAGTTACATTACTATAGGGAAGTTTATTGGATTTATTGTATTGGCAAAAAACTACATTGTTAGTTCTGTGATATAGAAATTTCGTCTAGAAGTTTCCATAATAAAATTTATTTTGATGTGTATCATATGAAATTATCAATATGCCCTTTGAATTGAAATAGTTGTATGGCCTAAAATAGTTGTCTGCATTGTAGTCAAGATCGAGTGCTGGAATGCAAGATCTTAGGTGTTAAGGATGCATGAGAGTGCTACGACCAGAGAAAGATCGTTTTCATTGTCGGTGTGGTCAAGATTGAGCTTTTTGAAGCAAAATCGTAAAATAAAACGTGTAAGAACTTTTTTGTGTATGTATTATAATTTTTGTGTTTTCGTGTATGTGTGTATGTGTGTATTTATACATATGAAATTACCATTTTTCCTTCGGTAGAATCTTATGGACCGTGCTAATGATCTGAGTTTTACGTTCTTGTTCTTTCACAACCCGAGCAATCCTACTTAAGATCTCATAGTTGACTAAATTACTGGTGTGTTGATAAAAGTGATGAAGAAAATTAGATATTCTTTATTGCTTTTGTAAGTTATACAAATCCAATTATTCAAATTACATAGGAAAAAAGTAAGGAAAAATCAAAGATAAAGTAAAAAAAAAAACCCTCAACTTTTCAAGTATATATATTATATGCAGCAGCACCATGAATAGCAATTATGTAGAGAAGTTGTGTAACTGAGAGGATAATCAGGAAAGCCTCCATGGTTCTCTGCAAAATTGCACACATCAGAATTCTTTGAAAGAGAAAAATCCAACAAAGAAAGTTTTCAAATGATTTTGTTTTCTCCGCATACCAGACGCGCGTTTCTAATTTGAAGCTCAATCTCTTTCCATGCAAAGCTGCAGAAAATGAAACTCTTGTTAGATCAGTATAATCATAGTGCATAAAGTGAAGAAAATAGATCATAGAGAGTAGATTACCCCATGGCAAGAAGTGTAAGAGTCCAAGCCACGGTAGCAACTGAAGCTGCAGATGGCAAACTGTTAGCAGTCCATGAACAGATATGATTGATTCCTGAAATTGCTGATACAGCACCAACTACTCCGGCCAACAAAGAAAATGTAACAAAGAATCCGGTTGAAGTGTTTCCCATTGGAAAGAAAACAGGCGAAAAATGAGCTGGAAGTTTTAATTCTGGACCTGCATAATTTCTTAGCAACAAAGTAAGTATCACGAAGAAAAAAAACATAGAACGAGCAGTGCACGGGCTAACGCTAATTTGCAAGAGTCTCCTTTGTTTTTCTGACGTTTCAAGTATGTGACGAAATGTGAGATAGGAAATAGTAAATGCTTTCTTACCTATAACGAAACCATGATCTATTGCTCTATTCATAGCCCATGCACCAATGGCTAAAACTATGACATACATGCAAAAGTTCAGCACCAAGAGAAGTGTAGCTATTGACTTCATTTGTTCTTTTGCAAACTATGTTTTATGTGTTATTGGATGAAGGAAAATGTCTAATCCATTGAATAGGAACTGCATGTTTTTATACAAGAGTTCTTATATGAGAAAATGTATTTTATTTAAAACTGGGGTTCTTTTCTTGACAAGGATACTTGTTAGGTTAAAAGATCCATGCAGGGTTGTAAAGATGATGTTTTATACTTCACATACAAGGCAAGAGAAAATATTCTTGATTTTTTTATATATTCAAGGATTGTTTAACTACAATACCTTCTCGCTTGTTTATTCTACAAGAAAAGTAATATTCTTAGCCATTTGAATTCAAAATATCATTGCTCAATACCTTTTCAAAAAGTTTATTATGTTATTTTGATCAAACAACTGATAAAGTAATGATGATGTATAAGCTTATATACTAGAATAGAATAGTAGCATTGCTTAAGATTCTTTTGATCCTGACACCTTTGATCTTTCATATTCCAAGCCTTGGAAGACAACATTCCATTCTTTTTCATTTCATCATATTATTTCATGATTCATATATTTCTATATGTTGGTGTTTTATCAAGTTTAATAAATACATATCATGCTTCTTTTATTGCGTACACCCTACATTTTTGTTTCTTAAACACATGATTTGTCCATGTAAATAAATGAGTTCATCTTTTATTTTTTATTTTTTATTTATTTTTTAAATAGTCATAAGAAACGTTAAGAAACTTTTGGTAGTTATCTCTGATTTTAAGTTTCCGTTAAAAAATGTTTAAACAAACATTCAATGACGTGACACTAGTGACATGATTAAATTAATCATTTTTAAATCCATGTCAATATTATTTATTTATTTTTTTAGGATTTAAGATCTTTCTTTGTAACTTCTCTGATATTTTTTTTATAGATTTTCTCATTTCTCTAATTGTTTGTCTTCTTTCCATCTGATCTATCCTTCTTACTACAGAATCTACCGGTCTTCTTTCTACATGCTTAAACCACCTAAATCTATTTTTAACCATCTACCGCAACTCTCTCTCTCTCTCTCTTCTCTCTCTCTCTCTCTCTCTCTCTCTCTCTCTCTCTCTCTTCTCTCTCTCTCTCTCTCTCTCTCTCTCTCTCTCTCTCTCTCTCTCTCTCTCTCTCTCTCTCTCTTTCTAATATTTTTATTTCTAATTTTATCTCATCGAGTCTTACCACACATCCACCGCAACACCTTCATCTATGTTACACTTACTTTATTCTCATGTTGATTTTTAACCGCCTAACATCCCGTCCTGGACAAAATTACAGGTCTTACCGCAGTCCGATAAAATTTTCCCTTTAACTTGAGCAGTACTTTTGCATCACATAAAATACCTGATGTCCTTCTGGTTGGAACAAGAAACCACAAGTTTGGTGAAACAACGGTGGAGAAACTTTGAATGTGAAGAGTGAAAGAGGAGAATTGAGAGAGAGAGAGAGAGAGAGAGAAAGGTTATTATTGCATTAATCACATTATATCTCATCACAATCTCACACCCAAAATTAATAATCAATCACAACTCAACAGTTATGCATATAACTCATTATGCAATGCAACTCGACTATCCAATTCTATGCATATGCATGTGGTACCAATTCAATATCTAGTTATCTCTAGAACCGGGTCTCCTCTTCTGAACCCATGAGCCCATTCTTTTGATCTCTAAGCCATTTATTCTGAACTTGGGACTAGCCACTAATCCACTCTTCTGAACTAGCAGACATGCCTCTTGACACAACTCTTATGATGCATGATGATATCATCAAATCAATGCGTTAAGACCACTCTTCTAATCCTAACGTAATGCATTCATAACTCTAGTAATCCCCTCTCTGGATTTCATCACACTAAAATCATAAAATGCACATTACCAATCAACAATGCAACAAAGCATGCTAATAATTCATCTCAACAGAATTATATTTCAAACAACACATCAATTTAATCAACCCATTTTGCAGACATAATGATCACAATAATTAATCATACAATGTTCCATAAACAACATCAAAACATACATAGTATACAACTACATAGTTCCCCCTTCAAACTACCATCACTACAACAACAGTTATGAATATTCACATACAAGTATTACACAACTCAAATATTCATACACCATATACAACCAAATATATGCATATATACGAAACATCATCTTTCGTTAATCACATAATATCATCAAATAACATTATCAATTTAATTATAACAATTAAATAATTTTTCTAAATCAATTATTAACACATAATAATCCAATGTAATCACAATGGATTAATTTAAATCACCAAAAACATGTCCAACAACAGTCTACATGAAACGCTCGACAGCACAACACATAAAACTCAACTCAACAGCTTGAAACACAACCACGGACATTACACCTTAAGTAAAATAGTATATTCACGTCATTAAGTGCACATTCATCCCCATAAGGCATCACCGTGAGATGGTACTACGCGTTAGCTTTCCAACACTTTAAACCACGTCCCAAACGGAGTCACGGATCTCAGGTTATGATATTTTTTCTTACGTATAATGGAAGTCATGAGGGTTGACGGACGTCACCCAGAACTAGGTTTTTTCCTACGGCTAGTTTGTCGCTAAATCCCAGACTCTGCGAATAAATATCCTTTTTTTTTTTGCGTTTTCCACCATAGAAGCCCTTTTGGACCTCCGATTTCGATTCCGTAAAAAGCCCCGATCTCAGAATTTGACATACAACAGTTATCCAATGATTAAAACCATAAATTCATAATTTATCACAGATTAGCATCAATAAAATCATGTATTTTCATACTTTCATATTTACCCCGAACCTTCAAACCTTCGACAATGGTGGAAAATATTAACAATTTCAAAACACTAATCATATACCAATTTATACACGAAAATATACATCAATTTTCCAAAGCACCATCGTAATGTCATAGGACTCAAAATTTCATGAACAACCCAATTCCCTATTGGAGGTTAAAGACTCCTCTACCCTACCCTTCATGCATAAGCCCTATTGAAAGTTATTCTCCCCATTACCTTAGAATTCCAGCAAGCAAGCTCTTCTCCAATGGTTTTTCTCTCCTCTTCTAGCTCTAGGGTTCTCCTCTTGCCTCTTTCTCAAGTTCTCTAAGTATTGAATGAAACCTAACTCTCTTACACCTTTTAGAATATATATATATATATATATATATATATATATATATATATATATATATATATATATATATATATATATATATATATATATAGGGTTTTCTACACAATCTCTTCTAATTACCTCATTAGCTCCCAACCTATTCTCCTAAATATCCTCATTGTCCATTATTTCTCTATTAACTCCTATTTTCTTTATTAATTAATCAATTAAATAATTTCTATAAAAAAAACCACACTTTTTTGTATTTAATTACTATATTCTTATTATTTTATCTCTAATGACAAAATAATTAAATTCATGAAAAATGATACTACTCGTATTATTTAATTTAATAATCAAAAAACTATTATTTTAATTATTCTAGCACTTCTACACTATCACCATACTACTCTATTCTTTTCAACTATCTCACCACACCCCCACACATAAAGCAATATTAAATTTAAATCAATTAAAATATGTAAAATCATCTAAGCATGCTAAATCACTCAAATATGCAAATTGTTGTGAATTGATGTCGCAATAATAGAACAAAGTTATGAGATAAAGATTGAGTTTCTTGAACAAACACAAGAAACCCTATTAGGTTTCACAAAGGAAAAGAGAAGAAGGAAGAAGAATAGAGAATTGGTTAAATTTGTTTTACTATTCACTTTCTCAATAAGGGTTCTAAGATTACAAGTGAATAACAACAATTAACCTCTCTCACCCTAATTAGGATTTTCACCATCTTTACAGAGATGAGAGACTTGCATGCTATTTATAAGAAAACTAACATACTAACCTAATGGGCTTTTACACACAGGCCAATTACACAAGCTAACTTAGGGAACAAGCTAACTTAAGCAATTGGGCTTACAAGCAAGACCCAATTCAACACACTAACTTAAATTACAAGTTAATATATTTTGACAGTATGCTCGAACAAACTTTGACTACATCATACTGTAAGAACAAGATTTGGTTCTACATCTGGCCATTAAGTTTTGATGATAACTGCACATGTTATCTAAGAGAACAATTCTGTATGATATGGTTTCTGTCTAGTGTGTGGATGTTATCAATATGATTCTGACTCAGATAAGAAGACGTGTGATGTCATCAGACTCTATTATCAACACTCTGGAAGAAAACATATGTGTGAACAAGTTAAAGTAAAGATTCATGAATGTTTCTAATACAACAGTTTTAATGAACGTTAGTTATGAATATTCTAATTAAGACTTTATAAGAAAGGTCTACAAGACTCTCTAATGTGATGTGCTTCTAATGTTACAAGTTCTTAAGATTCTGAAGACGTGGTTCAGGTGAACAAAGCTCTAAAGATTCTGAAGACACAATTTATGAAGATCAAGTTCTGAAGAGTTTCTGAAGACAAGGTTCTGATTGGACGAAGTGCTGAAGACTCTGAAGATAAAGAACATGCTTAATGAAATCTGAAGACTCTGAAGATAAGGTTCTGAAGGAACAGATTCTGAAGACTCTGAAGATAATGCTTCTAAAAGAACGAGTACTGAAGATTCTCAAGATAAATTATGTTGAACAAAGATCATGGAATTCTAAAGACTGGGTTTCTGAAGACTACACAAAGAATGACTCTTCTACAACATGCTTCATCAAGTTAATATCTGAAGCCTCTGAAGATGCTAGAAGACTAAAGATCATAATGGTTTTAAGCTGAATATAATAGTACTAAAACTTTGTATCCTCTACCTCAAAAAGGTGGCGCAGGAGCCGCTTTTTGTACAATGATGTTGACCATTCCTTCATGTGAACGTTGGGATATTGCTGTTGGAAAATGTTTCCAAGAATACCCCTCAACGGATCTATTTTCTCCTGCTCTATAGATTGAAGACTTGGAAGCTTGAAGAAATGTTGCTCATGGCTAGAGCTAGCTTATTGCTGAAGCAGCCACTGATCACAAAGAGAGAAAGATAAAAAGATTGTTGGTTGTTGTTCATATAAAGGATTATTGTTCAACACAGCAGAAAAATCAACATGCAACAAGCATAAATGAAGCTGCTATTACAAGTGTGCACAAACGATGATTATGCTAACACCATATGAAACTACTCAAGTGAGACACTATAAGTGAAGCATAGTAGCTTAGTTGAACTTGATGGTTGAATTGGAAAATGCATTATATGCTCAAGAAAGGAGTATAAGATGCTGAAAGCTGAAGCTTAAATGAAGAATGCTCAATGGAGAAGAAGCTGAAGCAGAATGATGAAGAATGCACAATGATGCAACATGCTAAAGCCATGTGAAACTCATCAAGTGAAACACCAATAAGTGAAGCATAGTAACTTAGTTGATCTTGATAGTTAAGCTGGAAGAAGCATTTCCTACTCGAAAAGGAGTTCAGAAGCTTAAAGCTTATGATAAGAAGCCACAGTTCTCATAAGAAAGCTTTTAAGCAATACAGAACTAGGGTGCTTAATAATCTCCTAGAGATTTATTTTTAGATAGTTTCTGTATTAGAAACCAAGGAGTTGTTGCTCATATCTTGCTAGAAACACTTAGGTGTTATTGTACTTCATTTGTGTAATCGGCTTGTAAGAAGCATATATAGTGCACACAAAAATCCTTGAAAAAGGTAATTTTCCTTGAGCGGTCGAATGATGACTAGAATGCTTGAGAGGGCCAAGTCATGGTTGAGCGGCTTGGAGGTTGATTCCTTGAGCGGTCGAGTGAAAACCATAATGCTTGAGAAGACTAAGTGTGTTTCTAACAGCTTAGTGGATGATTCATTGAGAGGCGAATGAATGCCAGGATTCTCAAGAAGGCAATGAAGGGTATCCATTGTGGTTGTAATCATGTTGATGATTAGTGGATTAAGTCCTTGTGATAAGGCGAAATCACCTTGAGGGGTGGAGTGGAGTAACTTCGTTAACAGTGAACCAGGATAAAATAATTGTGTTCATTTATTTTATTTACATGTTAACGCAATTGATTTAATTTCCGCAAATGGGGACGGAATGTGAAACCCAATTCAAACCCCCTTTCTTGTGTTTCTCAACCTTCAATTGTTATCAGAGCTCCGGTTTTATTATTGATGTTTATCAAACACTTAACCATGTTAGATAAAGATCTGGACGAGCTTTGAAAAACGCTCTGGATAGTCTCCTCCACCATCTACAGTTTCAGTCTCATACAATGATGAAAAGATTGAGTACTGAAATGAAAAACCAGAAAGGTTCATTCTGGATTATGTCACTAATTCTTAGAGATGGTTTTTATTGACAATATAACCCCCTCTTATGATGCTTGCAAGAAGATTGAAAGCAAGATAAAGAACCACCTGGTAAAAGGATAATAGACTCATCAGATAATTTGAAGAATCTGATGAATGTTATTCTTGGAATACGTTAGTTGAGAACTACGTATCTTCTCAAGGTGATGCCTAGACAAGGCTTAAGAAGGATGATCTAATAAGGATCAACAAGAATCGTCAGGAAGCAAGAAATCTTGTTTATTGAAAGTTATTCTTTCTGAGTATTGGATGTTTTTAACAAACAGACTCGGTCAACCGTTGACTTCCTTAGTATTGCTCATTAGGAACTCTTTCATGTGAAGAAGAGAAAAATGCTTGAGTCATGATTTTGAAGCATGAACACTTCAAAATGAAGTATGCTGAAGATGTTTGAAATCTTGTTATCAAGATTTTAAATCATGACTGCAGAATTTAAGATTCTGAATGATGATTTCTTCATCAGGATTCTTGAAGAAGATGATCAGAAGCTTGCTATTTGAATATAAACTAATGAAAGTCGATCAAGCCTGCAAATTAGCATTAGAGCTTATTATCAGGATTCTAACCGTCTGCACAGAATGAAGACATCTACTCTGATTTTGGAAAGCTTTGAAGATTTGTGAGGAAATCAGAAAGGAAGATTATCAAGTTGTTAGAAGAACAACAAATGCAAGATTAATTTTTTGAGTTTTTGACATATATGTGTTCATAAAGAAAATTGGCTTGACATGAGACAAGCAAGTTGTTAGATTAAGAAAGGTATCTCAGTTGAACAAGCTTAAGTGTGTCATAATGTTTTTCAAAGTCTCTTTTCAGAAGCTTCAGATACATGAATGTATCCTTCTATACTCACCACTTTTTGGACTCATGTGACTGAGTGAAAGTATAAGCTCAAGAAGCTATCTGATGAAAAGAAGACTCTGATGTTCTAGTTCTTCACAATTAGATACTGATGATTAAATAATAGAACAAGCTTGGAAAAGAAATGGGTAAAATCATGATATATGAGAAATCATAATGACAAAGCATTTCTAGGAAACAGCTAGCATGTTTATTCAGAACAGAATATGGTTCGAATCTATTCTGATGCATATTGGTTAGATTGCACTGAATATTCAAAGGCTACTGAAGTACCTTCATCAATAATCAAATTAAGGTCAGATTTGATGATAAGCTTGAATGTCAGAAACTAAAGCTTAGTAGAAGAATACAGAGCTAGAAACTATCTTCTCTGTGATGAAGGAAATGGAGCTACCTAAGGAGTATCAGAATGAAAAAATCAGAAGATGCTTAATCAGAAGTCATCACAGTTCACACTCCCTAAGAAAGGAAAGACAAACTTTCTGATGAATTGTTTCTGGTTCATAAGATCAAATCAGTAAGAACAAGATTATCATTTAAACCCTCAAAGGAAATAGATTTTGGTTTGATTATATCTGCATCTGGTGAAGATCAGCATCTATTCAATGATTGAATTTTGATGATGCAAGAAGATTCCAACAAATTTCTTTAGCACATAAATGCTCAAAAGTTTATGTTTAAGCTGAGAAACTTTTGGCCTTCTAGAAATAAGCCTTCTTGAAGAAGTCGCTTTCTAAGATTTCTTGAAGATAGAAGATGGATGATTCTAATATGAAGACTAGAGATAAAACTTGGATCAAAGATGAACTCAACATCAGAAGAGATGTTCTCACCCTTCAGAATGGAAGATCAAGAAGTCATGAAGATGATCGTGTCTATGCACAATGTAAGGATTCCTATGAAGATTGCAGCAGAAAGAAGACAAATGATGGAAGAAGAAAATGATTCTAGTGGTCCAGCTATAAGTGATGTCAACAAGTCATCGACCGTAGAAGCTGAACGCGAGGCAATTCTGAAGAAACCTCTACATCAGGAGCTGGAAACTACAGAAGTACTGAGTAATGTATTTCTATCCTTTATTTTTTTTGGTTTAGAAATTCATTATTATATCTTAGAAAATCAAATCTTTAAGAAATATATCCTGAGTATTAAAATCGTGTGAACGACTGAGATCTTTGTAACCGTTGGGAACTGAAAAGTTAACCCTCTCAACACGTTGTCAAGTATGTGAAGAGGTTATACCTCGATTTAAGACATTTGTCCTTTTTGCAATCCATGTTCAGTAATTATTACCCTAAATGACTAGACGTGTCTTGGGATTACATGCTAAAACTGATTTTACTTTTATCTATGTCTAAACGGTTCCTTTTCTCAGTATTTATAATAATCAAAATTCTCTCTATTTATTTTCACATCACATCAAATCACACTCCTACGCTAAATCTTGTCAACACCTTTATCCTTCAAACCTATTTGTTCTTTCAACCCTAAATTGTGCGTGCTTTCATCAAATGGAAATCTTAACTGTGGAACAACAATTGGCTCTCCAAAAATAGCGTTTGGAAAATCATTTGAACGATGATCCAAAAGTCAAATTGGCTCTACCTATTGAACTTCTATCGGTCATTTCTGAACATAATGTAGACTTCAGAGATCTCATCGTACATGGTTTTGACTTCTATGAAATGCTTGAGGTTCAAGGATGGAATACATACTTTGATCTTCTTAAAGGACCAACCTATCCAGAACTGGTCAAAGAATTTTGGGAGAACGCCTATGTTTTGAATGACATTATGGTGTGCTCAAATATTAAAGGTCATGGTATCAACATTCAGTTCGATGACATTGTTAAACTTCTCTCTCATGACAACACTGGACTTCAATGTCATAACAGAAAGGAAGCTATACTAAGCAACACTCTGAGTTTTTTTGAGCATATTCGATTGATTCCTCATACCATACTCAAAGATGGTAAGGATTCCAACTTGACCTCGAAATTGTATGATAATCTAAAAGTATGGCTCAATATCATCTATGGAAGCATTTATCATACACCTAGGTAAAATCCAACAAAATTTGATCCTGATCTAAAGTACATGTTGTTCTATCTGACCAAAAGAAAAATGATCAATCTACCATCCTTTCTTTTCAACTATTTATGTGAATCTGTCTATCGATCAAAGAAAATACTACCATCCCAAAGAACCTGGATTCCTTATGGAAGGCTAATCTCCGCTCTTCTCACTGACAAAAATATCATAAAAATGATAAATCCTCTAGTAACACCAAAAATTGTATATGGAAAATATTTTCACAGCAGAGATTTGACAAATTTGGGTCTAGCCAGGACATTTGCAATGTGCAATCCAGAAATAGGATCAAGTAGAAAAAGGAAGAAAGCCGTTTGTGAAGACAGTAAAGAAAAAGAAGTGACTAAAGAGGTTGTCATTGAAAATGATTTTGTAGAAACCTCCTTAAATCAAGCAACTCAACCAGATGAGCCACATTCCTCTGAAGTTAATATGTTTTCTCAAGTATTAAATACCCTAATAGATGTGCAAAAAGAACAGAAGAGACTCAATGCAAAAATTGATGAGTAAGAAGAGGTCAACAAAAGTATTTTGGATATAGTCACTCAGTTGTATCAAAGAACCCTTTCAATCCCTAAACCTTAGGCACTTTAGGATTTCTTTGCTTTATGCTTTATCTTTCAATGATATTGTTTTGCATACAATTATTGTTTCTCATTATCTCTATTAAATGAATGAAATATTTTTATTTAGTATTTTAATTTTCTTTTTCATATTACTTTGTCAATTTCTTATCTATACCTTTTTTATTTCTGAAAAAGAGGGAGAAAGTGATATATGATTTTGATATCCAATCCAAAGAATCTCATCCCAAATATAATTGAATATGTTTTACTTCTAACCATATGTTTGAGAATTGATCAGGAACTTCGCAAAAGTTCACTGTATGTTAGAACAGGTTATCAGAAGACAGAAGTTAAGACATATCAGAAGCTATGATATATCAGAATACATAATTTGTATTTGATAAGATATCAGAAGATATGTTACATCATAAGACATGTACAAGAAAGAAGAATACCAAACAAGCTTGATCTGGTAATATATTAATATCTGGTGTTGACCACTAAATTATCAGAAACAAGAGATGTCCATGAATTTCGCGCTGATGCCCAAAACTTGTCAGAAGTTGTTAACTTTCTGAAAGGATGATTCAATTGGTATCTAAAATTCAATGGCATCCAAACCTCACATGGTATCTAGACTCCAGCATCGAAAGAATGTGAATTCTTCGAAGGTGAAATCAAGTCATGGTCATAAAAGAAAATATTTGGTTTCTCAACCATAAAATGACATAAGGATATGTGCACCTGTTGGTGATATGTGCTAAGATATTGAAGATTTTGTTTTGATACATGATGCGTGGTATCTAAGAAAGTATCTACCAGTTTCTGATATATAATGCAAGACATCAAGTCTGACAAGACAAATCAGGTTCTGATACGTCTACAGTATTATGATAGTAAGCTTGGTTCTGAGATGAAGACCAATACGTTCTAGTCATATTCTGATGAGACGTCACTGAGAAGTAATCCTTCTCTTTTGGACATGATTATACTTCAAAATCAATTTGTGAGTCTTGGGATCAGGGGGAGACTCTAAACAAGCATAAATGAATTTTGAGAGTAACAGAATCAGGGGAGCATGTTAAGCTTATCTCTGACCCTGTGATTTAGGGTGATTACCCTATACGAATTACTCTATCAAAATGCATTGTTTGTCATCATCAAAAATGGGGAGATTGTAAGAACAAGATTTGGTTCTACATCTGGCCATTAAGTTTTGATTATAACTGCACATGTTATCTAAGAGAACAATTATGTATGATATGGTTTAGGTCTAGTATGTGGTTATTGTCAATATGATTCTGACTCTGATAAGACGGCGTGTGATGTCATCAGACTCTATTATCAATACTCTGGAAGAAAACATATGTGTGAACAAGTTAAAGTCAAGATTCATGAATGTTTCTAATACAATAGTTCTAATGAACGTTAGTTCAGAACATTCTAATTAAGAATTTATAAGAAATGTCTACAAGACTCTCTAATGTGATGTGCTTCTAATGTTACAAGTTCTTAAGATTCTGAAGACGTGGTTCAGGTGAACAAAGATCTAAAGATTCTGAAGACACAATTTATGAAGATCAAGTTCTGAAGAGTTTCTGAAGACAAGGTTCTGATTGGACGAAGTGCTGAAGACAAAGAACGTGCTTAATGATATCTGAATACTCTGAAGACAAGGTTCTAAAGGATTAGATTCTAAAGACTCTGAAGATAATGCTTCTAAAAGAATGAGTGCTGAAGATTCTCAAGATAGATTTTGTTGAACAAAAATCTTGGAATTCTGAAGACTGGGTTTCTGAAGACTACACAGAGAATGACTCTTCTACAACACACTTCATCAAGTTAATATCTGAAGCCTCTGAAGATGCTAGAAGATTGAAGATCAGAATGGTTTAAGCTGAATATAATAGTACTAAAAATCTTTATCCTCTACTTCGAAAAGGTGGCGCAGGAGCAACTTTTTGTATAGTGATATTAACCATTCCTTCATGTGAACGTTGGGATATTGCTGTTGGAATATGTTTCTAAGAATACACCTCAACGGATCTATTCTCTCCTGCTTTATAAATTGAAGACTTGGAAGCTTGAAGAAATGTTACTCATGGCTAGAAGCTAGTTGCTTGTCACTCATAGCTTATTGCTGAAGCAGCCGCTAATCACAGAGAAAGATAAAAAGATTGTTGGTTGATGTTCATACAAAGGATTATTATTCAACACAACAAACAAATCAACATGTAGCAAACATAGATGAAGCTGCTACTACAAGTGTGCACAAACGATGATGATGCTAACACCATAGGAAACTACTCAAGTGAGACACTATAAGTGAAGCATAGTAGCTTCGTTGAACTTGATGGTTGTATTGTAAAAAGAATTATATGCTCAAGAAAGGAGTACAAGATGCTGAAAGCTAAAGCTTAAATGAAGAATGCTCAATGGAGAAGATGCTGAAGTAGAATGATGAAGAATGCACAACGATGCAACATGCTAAAGCCATGTGAAACTCATCAAGTGAAACATCAATAAGTGAAGCATAGTAACTTAGTTGATCTTGATAGTTAAGCTGAAAGAAGCATTGCCTACTCAGAAAGGAGTACAGAAGCTTAAAGCTTATGATAAGAAGCCGCAGCGCTCATAAGAAAGCTTTTAAGTAATACAGAACTAGGGTGCTTAATAATCTCCTAGAGATTTATTTTTAGATAGTTTCTGTATTAGAAAGCAAGGAGTTGCTGCTCATATCTTGCTAGAAACACTTAGGTGTTATTGTACTTCATTTGTGTAATCAGCTTGTAAGAAGCATATATAGTGCATACAAAAATCCTTGAAAAAGGTAATTTTACTTGAGCGGTCGAATGATGACCAGAATGCTTGAGAGGGACAAGTCATGGTTGAGCGGCTTGGAGGTTGATTCCTTGAGCAGTCAAGTGAATACCAGAATACTTGAGAAGACTAAGCGTGTTTCTAACAGCTTAGTGGATGATTCCTTGAGAGGCGAATGAATGCCAGGATTCTCAAGAAGGAAATTGAGGGTATCCATTGTGGTTGTAATCATGTTAATGATTAGTGGATTAAGTCCTTGTGATAAGGCGAAATCACCTTGAGGGGTGGACTGGAGTAACTTCGTTAACGGTGAACCAGGATTGAATAATTGTGTTCATTTATTTTATTTACATGTTAACGCAATTGATTTAATTTCCGCAAATGGGGACGAAATGTGAAACCCAATTCAAACCCCCTTTCTTGTGTTTCTCGGCCTTCACATACAAGATCAGTATGTGAACAAACTTCAACTTCATACTAAACCTTCTTTCGAACCATGAAACTACCTTTGTCGATACTAGAGTTTGATCCAAATACCACAAATCTCAACCTTGGAACAAACTCTACAATAACAAGGGAACAAACTAGTTTTCATCATGCAGTTTTAACAACTGCATATAGTGGAAAAACTTGCTACTCGGCAATGTCTTCTCCTTTTTCGATAAGGCAGCGTCCATCTTCTCCGATCCTTTCAACGCTTCTAACAAACCCTGTTGAACAAGAAGGGCTTACATCTTCAAGCGCCATAAACCAAAATCATTCATACCGGTGAATTTTTCAATCTCATACTTTGTTGATGACATCTTCTCCTCCATGCTCACCGCAGCAGTTTGTTGTGAATTAATGTCGTCAATAATAGAACAAAGTTATTAGATAAATATTGAGTTTCTTGAACAAACACAAGAAACCCTATTAGGTTTCACAAAGGAAAAGAGAAGAAGGAAGAAGAATAGAGAATTGGTTAAATCTATTTTACTATTCACTTTCTCAATAAGGATTTAAAGATTACAAGTGAATACCAACAATTAACCTCTCACGCCCTAATTAGGATTTTCACCACCTTTACAAAGATGAGAGACTAGCATGTTATTTATAAGAAAACTAACATACTAACCTAATGGGCTTTTACACACAGGCCCATTACATAAGCTAACTTAGGGAACAAGCTAACTTAAACAATTGGGCTTACAAGCAACACCCAATTTAACATACTAACTTAAATTACAAGTTAATATATTTTGACAGTATGCTCGAACAAACTTCGACTACAGCATACAAGATCAGCATGTGAACAGACTTTGATTCCATACGAAACCTTCTTTCGAACCATGAAACTACCTTTGTCGACACTAGAGTTTGATCCAAATACCACACAAATTAACTTAATTAAATAATTAAACGGAAAATTAAGGTGTTACAAAACCCCTTTGCCTTGTTGACCTTCTGACATTTTCTTCATTTCGGGCTTCGACGACAGGTTATTCTCATCTTCCACTTTCTTTAGAATTGGAAATTTCATAGTTGTATTTGGTTACAGCTTTCTGGTAACCGGTTAACACCTGCATGTAATCGGCTAACGTATGTCGGTAACCGGTTACATCCTGCTGCACTTGCTTCAATTCATCGATTACGACATCCCTACTGATCATGATCCTCCTGTTTACAGCATCAAAGAGTTTGTAGCCACTAGTAGAGTGATATCCAACAAGTATCATCACTTCTCCCTTGTCATCCAACTTCTTTCTAAGTTGACTCGGAACATGTTAGTATGCAACGGAACCAAAGACTCTCAAATGGTTCAGATTCGGTTTGAATCTCGACCATGCTTCCTTCGTGTTACATTCTTAAGCTTCTTTGTAGGCCGCCTATTCAACAAATAGGCAATTGTGGATACCGTTTCTCCCTATAACTCTTTCGACAAGTTCTTCCGCTTCTCATCATAAAAATTATACAAGAGTTACAATGTGATTGAGAAACAAAATGACCAAGTAAAATAGCAGAAAAATACAATTATCGGGCTCATAACCGGTTAACACATTTGTGTAACCGGTTACACCTGACATGAAAAACTAAATTCTTTCAGTGGTAATCGGTTAACACATTTGTGTAACTGGTTATAGCAACGAAAACACCACTTCTCTACTACTTGGATGAGCTTCTGACCTTGGTGTTACTGGTTACCACCCCGTGTTGACCCGTTACAGCACTTGAATTACATGAATAATGTAACGCCCCAGTTTTAGTATTTTTATTTAAGTGAGTCGTTTTTGATTATTTTATTATTATATTATTTTATTTTTGACTTTTATCTGAAATTATGTTATTTTTCGATATGATTATATTTTATCGTGTTTTGGGACGTTTGCGAGAAATTTGAGTGTAGGGGTATTTTGGGCATTTGGGTGTATTTTGTTAAGTTAGTAAAAGAAAGAAAAATAGAAATAGAAGAAAAATAGAAAATTAGAAAGAGAAGAAGAAAAGAAGAAAAAGAGAAGAAAAGAAGAGGAAAGGAGAGAAAGAGAGAAATTGGAGAAAACTTGGGAAATCAAAGAGAACAAGTTCTAGGAATCGATTAATCGGGTAAGGGTGCGAAACTCGATTATTCTATGATTGTATACGATTATGTATGTGTTTTGTTGTTGTTTTTGGATTGATTTGGAGAATATTAGTAAAACCTAGATTGTGTAAAAATTGATTAGAAATGAATTTGATTGTGGTAAAAATCTTGTTGAATGCATTGTTGATTGTTCATACATGTTTGTGGTATGCTATTACACTTCAAATTGCTGTTTTTCTGAGTTTTAGGTGAAGAAATTGGTTGATGTTGGGTTGGAAAACGCAGAAATTGTTTTGCAGAATTTTTCTGGGTATGCTCTGGCCATACGCGTAAGGGGCATGTCCATACGCGTATGAGCCAAGGCGATACGCGTATCATTGGCTTGTTTTTGGGCCAGTACGCGTATGAATCTTGGCATTACGCGTAACATGGGCGAGCCATGGGCCAATACGCGTATGGGTTTTGGAACGAGGAATTTGTGAAGGAAATGGGTTCTGTCCGTACGCGTATGGACATGAGTGATACGCGTATGGACAGGAGAATGTCAAAAATGTGATTTTTCAAAATGTGTTTTCGGTTTTGTCCGTAACTTTGGTTCCGATTATCCGATTTTTGAATTCTTGGTGTCGTTAGAAAGGTATCGAGTTGTACTTTGTGATTATGAGGTTTTGAGAATTGTTGGCCGATTAAATTTTGTCGGGAAATGTGAATAGTGTGGAATCTCGACTTTTGTTGTTTTAAATGGTGCGTATTTGATGTGTATTATGTTATAAGTTGGTGAATTGGATGTGTATGCCTTATGTGCTGTTGTGGGGATGAATTGTGGCCGGAAGGCAAGAAAATGCTAAGTGTGGTATTTGATAAATGTGCATGATTATGAATATGTGCATGGATGCAATGTGAGTGTCATGAGTCATTGTATGCCAAGCATCATAATGTGCATTGTGGAAACGTCCTGAGAGACGGTTTGATTCCCGAGGGGAATATGCTATACCATCGTGTGCCTCGAAAATATGAGGCGCTGCCTGAGGACTTAAAGCGATATGTATAGACGATTGTGGGCTCCTTTGGAGACTTAAAGCAATCCTTAACGTCGTGGGCCTCGAAAATATGAGGCGTTGCCTGAGGACTTAAAGCGACGGGTGAACATCGTAGGCCCGACGAGGAGTTACTTGAGATTCTCAGTAACGAGCGATGGTTCCAATAGTTCCTGAGTAAACTAATGATGAGACATGAGAAATATTGGAAGTCGGTACCGCATGGCATGTGCATAGAGTCGTTGTGTCGGTCTCTGTGCATTTGCATGAATCATGAATTAATTGTGCATGGCAAAGTGATTGTGATTGACGAGATGAAATATGTGCAATTGTATTGAATGATATATGTTTGATTGACATATGTGATTGTGAATTGTTGTGCATTTGTGTTATATGCATTGGGTTATGAATGCTATGTTTTGGTGTATAAACATATGCTTGATGCGTGAATATGTGATTATGTGAATATAATCTGTATATGCCTTATGTGTTGGCAGGTGATAATTGTGGTGAGATAATTGAACATGTGTATTTTTATGTTGATATATATAATTATATTCATTTATATTATGGTTGTCTTTCTCACCCTTCTGCTCGTTTTATAATGCTCTATGAGGCATTGCAGATTAGAGTTGCTGGAGGTCTTTTGTGAAGCTTTGTATCTTCACCATTTTTGTCGGTCGGCTCTGATATGCGACATCGGGTAGTTAGGGAGGCCGTTTGCTATTATTATGTATTATGTATATATTATCTTTTGGCTGGTACATGTATAACTTGATGTATGACAACTTTTACATGATATATGTTAATCAGATTTTAGATTTTCCGCTTTAATTCTAATTTCTGGAATGTGGGTGTAAGGAACGGAGTTTCCTCTGTATGTATGCTACCCCACTGTTGCATATCTTTATGGGCAGGTGTTGTATGTATTGTTTGGTTTCAATTGATGTGATTTCCCTGTCTATGCCATGATAATTTAAATAGACTCTGATCGAATTTCGAACTTTCTTTTATTGCTTTAAATGCATGTTTATTTGGGGGTATAGATTGGGGGCGTCACAAATAACTTCAACATTTCTCCATTTCAACAACACAACTTGAATTCGATGATTTACATCCCTTTCTATTTCTCAATCATTTTGTATTACAGACCCAAGATATTTAAACTGTGTTACTTTATGCATACTATGTTATCCAATTTTTACCTCTAGATTAGAAACACTTATTCTTTTGTTGAACTTACATTTCATATATTCTTTCTTACTTCTACTTAGGCAAAAATCATGCGTTTCTAATGCTCGTCTCCAAATTCTCAACCTCTCATTTAAATTTTTCTTCAACTCTCCAAGAAGAACTATATCATATGCAAAAAAACATGAATTTCGATGCTAGTTTTTTGATGTGTTATGTGAATACACCCAAAATTAAGATAAAAAGATAGTGATTTAGAGTTGAACCTTGATGCACCAATAATTGTAATTGAAAAAAAAATATTTATTACATAATATTTTTTATTTAAATATTTATTACATTAAAATGATTCAATTTAAAATAAAACATACACATTATTTTTCATTAAAATATTTTTCAAACATCATTTAAAATGTGTTTGGATACATCATTAGATGACAAGATTCAATAAAATGTTTTTATTCTTTTTGTTAATAATCAATTTTTAAATGTTGAGTTGAAAAATGTTTTATTAAAAAATAATGTTGAATATTCAATTTAAATGTTGCCTTCAAACACGTGAAGTTTGAAAAATATTTTATTGAATAATACTTATTTTAAATGATACTTATTTTAAATGATGTTTCATTTTTAAATGAATCATTTTAAAATAATATTTATGTACATGTTATATAATACATTATGTAATAGATATTTTTTAAGGTATACCTTCTAACCATATTCAAAATCGCCCTGTAATTGTAGACAAATCTCGTGACAGCTTTAGCTTGTTCAATTACTGCACTAGTCCACTCAAATCCTTCAAGTATCAACTTGATGCAAAGCCTTTTATTTTGACATATTTGACTCCTTTGAATGCTGCTGAAGTTTTTTTATATGCAAGGTCTATTGTCTAAATTTGTTTTCTCTTGGAATGCAGGTTCTTATGTGTGACGATTAAGTCGGCACAGCTTTTTGGAATGGTCTATTAATGCTGTAAATTGTAATTGAAGATGGTGAGGACCAGGGTGTAGCGACATTGTCATTTAGATCTCATGTAAAGCTAATGCCTGGTGAGTTATCAAATATCACATCCTGTACTTCAAATGCTTGTATGCTGAAATCATACAAATTGATGTCACAAAACCGTGTCGCACATATTATAGCTTATTTATTGGTAATTATTTGAAGTATTGTTTTATAGTGAGGACAGAATGTTACTGATCAAGGTTGTTAAAATCATGATTTAAAATTTAAACTCTTAGATTTTACGTTTGTAGGTCGGCATTTGGTGGTAAATCACAGGTAAAATCGTTTTTAAGTAAAATCGTATACTAGAACGATTTTACACGATTTAAATTTCTCTGAAATATGTAAAATCGTGTAAAATCTTTAGATTTTACTCTTTGCCTTAATTTTACATTTTTTTTTTAGAAATTTTAAATAACGCAGCTCAATAAAACTTCTCCCACTTTATTATTTTATTCACTGTAAATAACTCTTTTTTTCATTAGACATTTGACTTTTCATTTATCAGAGCAATGAAAATTAAAAACTTTTAAACTCTAACGTCACTTCACTTGTACGACGTCGGACCAGAATTTCAACGATAATATTATGTGAGTTTTATTCTTTGATTGGTAAGTATCTAAACAGTGAGCCTTCTTCACAAATGAAAAACAAAGAAATGTTATGTTACTATGGTATTATGTGATTGTATGTAACCTTGGTTTGGTACTATGTATGTTACAGTGTTTCTAGTTTTGTTATTTTGTATCTTTGAATGCTACAATGGTTTGTAATCTAAGTGATTATTATAGTGTTTTTCTATTTTTATTATTTTAATATACCAATTTAATAAAAGATGTTTTGATTTGTTGTGTATATTTTTAACAAATTTGCTTTAGTGTATTACTCTTTTAGTTAAAATTTATTATTTAAATTTAATATTTTTTATTTAAATTTAATATTGTTTTAATATGAGGTAAACTCTACGATTTTACATTTCGATTTTACGTTTCGATTTTACCTAGTCAAAACGAGTCAAGATAAAAACTCGATTCTAACAACTTTGTTACCGATAATTTGATATTGTTTTCTCTTTGTGCATGGTTTGTTGCTATACTATAAGGTGAGAACAATCCATGGAGCTTCTTTCCTGTTAACCTTCGGTTGCTACTTGCTCTTCTTCAAGCCATTGGTACTGCGGCGTATGCGGACTATGAGGCCAAGACAATGATGTGGGCTGAAGCTCTTTCGATAGAATGGTGAAGTGCTGTTTGATGCCTTACACGGAGTACAGTATAGGTGCGAAGAAGGTTTGAATGGTTCGGTTTCACCAATTTCTGGAGCGTAATCAAATTCACAGTTTCCAACGGTTTTGCTTCTTATTTCCTTTTCTGTGTTTGGGAGATTGTATCAGACCTGTCATGTTGATGAAAATCAATGTATTTGTATTGGATTGATGATATTGAACATGGGAGATTGAGATAATGATTAGAGTTGTGTTTAGTATTATGTTTGTAATTTTGAGATGGTTTTGTGAAACTGTTATGAAAAAATTTATGTTACTTGTGAGGATTGGTGAAGAGGTTTGGAGGAGTTTGTTATGGTGTTAAAAGTTGAAAAAACTGGTTTATGTTGTTGCGGAAGGTTGTAAGTGATGTGATGAAAATGAAGTTGATGAAGGTTGAATCAATATGATGACATGGTGATATTATATTGTTGTGATTTTGGTGTGCTCATATGAAGTTGAGCAGATATATGAGAGTTGCAGGAAGTTGTTTTAAGGTGTGTATTGTTACTGTAAGTTGTTCTATCGTATGTCTCGGTGTATATTGGCCTCAACAATTCCACTCGGTTTGTACTGGTCTCATCATGAATACAACCTATTAATATATTTACTACAAAACCATGGTTTGGCGTTAATGTCTTGAATTAGCCAAGAAATCCCATGCATTTTCTTTATTGTTTTTCTTTTATGATGATGACCACTTGAGATGGAGGTTTGACTTCAAAAATATGGATTTATAACCTTGAACTTTTGTGGTGAGACGAATTTGAATTTGAAATATCTTGAATCACATTGAGAACTTTTGAAAAAAAAACTTTAATGAGTCACATTTACTTGAAATGAACCTATTAAAATGGTAGAACTTTTGTGGTGAGACAAATTTAAATTTGAAATATCTTGAATCAAATTGAGAACTTTTGAAAAAAGAAAAAAACTTTAATGAGTCCCATTTGCTTGAAATGAACCTATTAAAATGGTAGAACTTTTGTGGTGAGCCGAATTTGCATTTGAAATATCTTGAATTACATTGAGAACTTTTGGAAAAAAAATCTTTTATGAGTCCCATTTGCTTGAAATGAACCTATTAAAATGGTAGAACATGAGGTATAATTTGTGAACTGGAGTGATCAGACTGGATCGTCGTGGCCTTCGCGTAGGGCAGGTGATGATGCTTGTAGGAAAGGAAAAAAAGGTGGGGGTACCTGCAAGGTACTCTGATGCCAAAGTAAGTGTTTGGTCAAAAGAGAGAAAGCAAGTACAAGATTTCAAGTATTCGATATTGGACCCCTGCCCCCTCTCAACTGAGGGGGTATTTATGGGGAGATACCATGCGATCAAAGGGCCTGGTCGACCAATGAGGAGATGCCAAGTGGAGGGCAAAGCGTCTGGCCTTTTAACCAGGTCCAACTGTCTCCGTGAGATTCGGGGAGACAGTTGGTCGTGTGAACTGCTTAGCGAGTGAATGGGACGTGCCCAACGGCTAGTTTCTGCCCAACGGCTACTTTCTGCCCAATGGCTAGTTTCCAGCTATTGGGTCTGGCCAATGGCTGGATTGGACTGGGCCTTGCTCCTCTAGGGGCACAGCGCCTACCCAGTCCAGAACAGGAGCCCCCCAAGTCCTTGCTCTGGTGAAGAGTGAGGACTTAAGGTAGCCGTGTAAAGTTATCTTTGGACAGTATTCGGGGAGAATCTCTTTATCGCCGACAGGGCAGGTCTGGTCAGGACTGGTGATTTGATCCTCCCGACCAAGTGTTGTTGCCCGAAGGACATCTTGTGGAGATGCATTTTCTGTCGAGCACGCTCTTGTGAAGGTGCCCGTTACAGCGGCGTTTTTGTGTCGGGGACCCTTGTTGTGTTTACCGTTGAGGAGACGTGTTCGCGGGCTAGCGAAAGGTCTGGTGTATGTAACGTTCACACTTGGGAATGTCAAACGCAGGGACTTTTTGACACATGTTGAGCATGCAGCCCCTTTGTCAGGCCTAGAGTCGCCTAGGCAATGATGGCCTTTGTGATTCCCCACGATCAAATGCTTATAAAAGGAGGGAGGAGGGATTCATTTGTCCACTTCTCCCAAATTTCTTCTCTCCTCTTTGCTCTGCAATTTGTCCCCTCGTCGGAACCGCCGTAGACCTTCATCGTCTCCGTTTACACCTTTATCTCCAACTTTTCATATTCAAGTAAGTTTGTCCATCTTTTCTGCATTTTTTTCTGAAGTTCTTTGTTTTCTGGGTTTCTTCATGGATTTTCCGGTGAAAGATTCATGTGTTCTTCGATGAACATATGAATCTCGGGAAAATCTATGAAGAACATGAAGAACGCGAAGATCCTATAATGAATGTTGGACTTTTTTGGCGTAGATTCTCCTAGATTCTAGCTGGGATTTGTTTTAGGTTTGTGGTCGGGCACTAGGCCTGTTCGACGCGAAGCTCTGGCGTTGCGCGACGAGCTTGCTTTGTGAGAGTTCCATTTCTTTTGTTAAGTCGCGGAAACTCGTCCCCGTAGTAGAGGGACAGTGTCATCGTATTAAGTCGCGGTCAAAGTGGGCTCGAGGTTGTCCTCGACTTCTTCCTCGCCCTTTCACTTGACTAGTGGTGGAAGGGTAGATTTGAACTTAGTCGTCGAATTCACTTTATCTTCCTCTACTTTTCAGGTGAAAATGGTTGATCCTCGTGATGACGTCGTGCCCGATGCCCAGGCCGCGCAGGAGGAGACGGAGCAGACCGTCGAGTATGCTAACGTTCAGGTCGCGAGGGGGGACCTTCAATGGATCGCGCACGAGCCGCTATCGACCAAGTCGACATTTACTGGAGAAGAGGTTCGAGAGTTCCCCTTTTTGGAGAATCGGGCCAAGGGTGCGCCAGCACAATGGAGGGCCTTCCGCCCGACTGAGAATGACAGGATCTGCTCGATTTACCCGGGGCTGCGGTTCCCCATGTATGAATTCGCCTTCGTGGAGGCCAAGTTTTGGCTTCCCTTCACCGACTTCTAGGAGGCGCTCCTTCGTCATCTGGAGTTGTGCCCTGCTCAGCTCCATCCAAACGTGTTGGCCTTCATTCATGCTTTTGAGCTGGTGTGTCGCTTTCTCCATGTCGGGGCGACTGTCGACGTTTTCTTCTGCATATTTCAGCTTCAACGAAGTACTACGGGCACGAAGCAAAGCTGGGTGTCATTTAAACAACAGAGCAGGCTCTTCTGGCCGTACTCCGAGTTTGTTCGTCATTTTAAGGATAGATTCTTAGTCGTGAAGCCTTTTTCTGAGGCGGCCAAGAGGTCAATCGCGACGCTTGAAACGGTGACTGTCGATGGTCGGCAGGTTAAAAAGCCTGTGTCTAAGTTTCCTTTGGAATGGGTGTTTGCCTACTTCCGATACAGGACTGACCAGTTCCTGGTGAAGCACGATCAACTCTGCGAGGCCGACAAGGAGTCTTATCGTGTGCTTCATGCCTACGTGGAGAGCTTTACGCCGGCCTTCGTAATGGACAGAGATGGCAAGGAACTGATAGGGGACGATGGGGTGCCCGTCAGAGCAGGCCGTTATATTAACACTAAGGCCCTCCTTGAATGTGAAAATGACGACGTAGCCTTTCAGCTTCTTGGTATAACTTGCTCTTGCATTTGTATTTGTTAAGCTTTTTCTGTCTGCTAACTTTTGTCTTTCGTGTTTGCAGAGAAAATGGCTGACATGAGGGAGCGTTTAATGAGGTCGCAGGCAGCCAAGGTCCAGAAAAAAGTGCCTTCGGTGCCCAAAGCCGGAGCGGTCAGGCAGCAGGCGACGATAGAGAAATTTGTGTCTGGCGCTGGTTTTACTCCGGGGATGACCTCTGTACCACCAACTCCTGACTCGTCCCACAAGAGGAAACAGGATGATATTGGGGCCTCCCCTGCGGGATGCTCGGGTGGCTCTCCTGGAGGGGAGTTCATACTGCCCGCATGCTATCAACAGGGGCAGATGTTTGACGAGGGGAGCTCCGTCGTCGTCCCAGATCCGGATGTCTCGGCGATTCTGTCCGCCAACCCATAGGTGCGGAGGAAGCTCCTTTGCCAGGACGCAACGGGAATGATCAGAATATTGGAAGCGGCACTGGCCCTGGGAGATGCAGACGCAGTTTATCGCTCCGACCTCAAGGAGGCCAAGACTAGGATCAATGACCTGGAGTGCGAGAACGTGGGGATATACAATGAGCTGATGAAGCTGCGGGGTCACCGGGAGGCCAAGATATTGCTTCAAAAGGTGGTGACCCAAATGAAGGAGGAGGTGAAGAACATCAATGATGAGAATGCCCGCTTCAAGGCGAGGATTGCGGAGCTGGAGAGGTCGTCGGCAGCGGGCGACGATGAAACTGAAGATGAGAGGGCCTTGAGGACGAGGAGGAATCTGGTGGAGAGGATTCGTGTCCGAGGGGAAGATAACCTGGGGGCAGGCGAGTTTGGCTTTAACGATGCTCTAGAGCAGGTGAAGACCCTCAATTCTGACATCCAGTTGCTGACCGATGGAATGGGTCTGCTTAATGTGGTCGTTAACGGTGAGGTGGTTCCCCCGGAAGGTGTTAGCGAGGTTGTTTAGTTTGACTAGGATATTTTTGAATGTACATGTATTTTGTGGGCCTGCGTGCCCTTTTGATGTAATGTTTTGTTGGGCGCTGCCCTCTCGATGTAACCCTGACTTATTTTGGCCTTGTAGCCGATGTTATTAACATTGCTTGGAAATTTCTTGTCGCATTTATTTATGTATGCTTGTTTGAATGGACGTTTGCTTGACTTGTTTTTGTTATGCTCGACAGGCTGGGAAACTCGTCGAGGAGGGCAAGGTGTTTTTGCCGGTGATGAGACTAGGACCTTGGTTGAGGTACTAAACTCATAGGCTTGGACTGTTCCCATTGCGAGCTAGGTGTCCTGCCTGATTGGTGTGGCAACGGCGGAGCTCGATTGAGGTGTCCCCGTTGTGCGCAGGATCTGCTCGTCCGATGAGCAGAAGCTGGCCGGCATTGTAGAATGGATTGTGCTTCACCAGGGCACGATCCTGTGGCCGCGCCGTCTCCCCGTTTGGGGTGATCTCGTCGGCAGTTAGTTCGACCTCGTGGTTGGGCTTTACTGTAGTATTGTTTGAGCTTTTCAGCATTCCATGGTCGAGCAAATGGTTCTCCGTCCAGAGTTTCTAAGTAGTATGCTCTGGTGCCCGTTTTGGACTTGACCCTGTAGGGTCCTTCCCAGTTTGCGGCCAGCTTTCCTTCGCGCGAATCTTTCTGGTTTCTGCGCAGGACTAAGCTGCCAACGGGGAAATCGCGCTTTGCGACCTTAGCTTCCTGGCGCAAGGTTATTTGTTGTTTCAGCGAGGCCTCGCGGAGAGCTGTTCCTGATCGTATTTCTTCGACCAAATCGAGCTCTTCTCTTAAGGCTCCGTCGTTCATTTCTTCGTCGAGGGGAGCTTCTTTTCGTCTAGAAGGCTCTCTGACTTTTGCCGGTATCACTGCCTCGGTTCTGTAGGCTAGTCGGAAAGGGGTTTCCCCGGTGGTGGATAACGGTGTTGTCCTATAGGCCCATAGTACGCTATGTAGCTCCTCGACCAATCTCTTCTTGGATTTGCCCAACCTTCGCTTTAGACCGCGAAGAATCACCCTGTTCGCAGCCTTTGCTTGCTCGTTGGTCTGGGGATGCTCGACGGAAGTAAAGTGATGCTTCGTTCCTAATTTGGCGACGAAGTCTTGGAACTTTCTGTACGTGAACTGAGTTCCATTGTCGGTCACGAGGGCCTGGGGCACCCCAAACCGTGCGAGGACATTTCTTTTGTAGAAACGAAGTATGTTGAAGGCTGTGATCTTGGCGAGGGCTTTGGCTTCGATCCACTTCGTAAAGTAGTCGACGGCTACGATTAAAAAATTGTTTTGGTACGACCCCATTGTGAATGGGCCGAGTATGTCCATTCCCCACCAGGCGAAGGGCCACGGCGAGGATAGA
This sequence comes from Lathyrus tuberosus, assembly GCA_022829125.1. NCBI lineage: Eukaryota > Viridiplantae > Streptophyta > Magnoliopsida > Fabales > Fabaceae > Lathyrus > Lathyrus tuberosus. The sequence continues at coordinate 6,699,127 of JALAZF010000194.1, forward strand.
GTCTTCAATTCATTGGGGGGTGCCAAGTGCATGTCACCGTGACGCTGACAGCGGTTGCACTTCTGGACGTGCTCCTTGGCGTTGTGTTGCATGGTTGGCCAGTAATATCCAGTTCGCAAGGATTTTCCCCTAAGTGTTGCGCGTTGATGCCCTTATGGATTTCTTGTAGAATCTCAGGGACCTTGCTCTCTTCGACGCATTTCAAGAGGGGAATGGAGAATCCTCTTCGGTAAAGTTTGTCTTCAACCAGTACATACGAACAGGCTCGTCATTTAGTTATGCTAGCCTTTTTACTGTCCTCGGGCAGCTCCTCTTTGGTGAGGTAGTTGTACACGGGAGTCATCCAGCAATGGGTGTCCCCGATGATGTTGACGTCGAGCAGTTCGGGTGGTTTCTCAATACTAGGTCGGGCAAGTATTTCTTGTACGACGGACTTGTTTCTGCCTTTCCTTCTAGTGCTGGCTAGTTTGGATAGGATGTCTGCTCGCATGTTTCGTTCGCGGGGGATGTGTTGGACTTCCCATGCATCGAATTTCGTAAGTCTTTCCTTTACCAGCGCCAGGTATTCGGCTAGCTGGTCGTTCTTTGCTTGAAACTCTCCCCGTACTTGTGACGCCACGAGCTGGGAATCAGTGTAGATTTTTACCTCCTTGGCGCCCACGTCCTTGGCCAACAGTAGTCCCGCGAGGAAGGCTTCATATTCGACTTGGTTGTTAGATGTAAGAAAGGACAGGACCAGTGATACTTCGATTAGTATTCCTTCCTCATTTTCGAGGATAACTCCTGCCCCGCTACCTGAAGGGCTGGATGCCCCGTCCACGTAAATGATCCATTTTTGCGTTCCGTTGGGCGGGGACGTTGCTGGAGTCATCTC